>OZ024696.1:18419918-19619918 GCA_964016905.1 Perithous albicinctus | reverse complement strand
TCTAGTCGCTCAAAGGGCTGCTTCTCTTTTACGATATTTTTGTAGAGACTCTCGAGATAAGGAAAGTCGAGATTCGATATTCCTTTCTCACCGAGAAACATGTCGTAGTAGAAACCATTTTCTATCGGCGGTCCGTAACAGAGACAACCGCCGTAAACGCGCTCCATCGCTTCGCCGAGAATGTGAGCGCTGGAGTGCCAAAACACTTGTTGAGCTTCAATATCGTCGAATTTCAAGAGCTGAAGCTTGCAGCTTGATTCAAGAGGCCTGTCGAGATCCCAAAGTTCATTATTCACTTTAGCGATTACCGTGTTATCGGCGAGACCTTGACTTATGCCTCTTGCTACTTCGTAGGGCGTAGTGCGCCAGGATTGCGCTGGAATTTCCTTTCCGTCTGGTAGCGTCACCGTTATATCGACTGGAGTCTTCGCAGCTATTTCTGATTCGTACTCAGCTTTTAGCTTGTCCCACATTACAATTCGCTCCTGAAATTTGTTGACATTTTTGACAATTCTGTGTTTGTTGGCAGTTTTGATAATACATTTATTTTAAGACAAGATGCAAATGAAATATGTCAAGAAACGATAGAATGAGGATTGTGATTTTTAAAAATCAAGATTAAAACCATGAAAAAAAAAAAACTTGGCATTTTTCGTATGTGGATTCTAGAATACTTATACATTTTTTTTTCCTATCTGACATTGCGCTACACATAAATAATAACGGGGTCCAGAAAATGTAAATTTTTTGGGCCCCAACTGTGAAATTTAAGTCACAATTTATATTTCAATCTACAGGCTTCACCTGAATATACGCTGGCCACGGTTTCAATTCTGAAACATTGCTCTTCTCAGCCGCAGACTTCTTATCCTTTGGAGGCTTCATCTTGCTCTAAAAAAAGAAACCAACAAAAATAAAAACGATTAATCTCCAGAATATTTTTTTTCTTTCTTAAACAAATATTCATAAATCTAAATGACACATATTGTTCCGAAACCGATATTGTCACGTTTAAGAAAGCCTCAATCTGTTACACACAAACGTGACGTTTAGTAAAATTCGTAGAAATCAGTGTTTAAGGTTACGTCAGATTATCGATTCCGTTGGAAAAAGTAACGCAGAGGAAAATGCGGATGACAGAGAAAACGGTTAGAACTAGAATAGCGGAATTTCAACGACACACGATATTGAGCAAAAAACAAAAAACAACTAATGTAGAACAGCATGGAGAAGCGACCGCGTGGGAAAAAGTATATGATGATAAAATCGTCATAACCAACCCAAGCATGTGTCCACTTAGTGCTGCACTTTATAAGACCGCGATAGCGCAATATAGACGGCATAATTCTCTTACTTTCAAATGTTTTTTTTTTTTTTTTTAAGGAATAAAAAGAAAATCAAACGATATCGCAGACGAATATTATATAGAACTTGAATATTTTCATGCCTTTTCAGATTTGCAATTGAGGTTCTCTATGCCAGTCACAACGTCGTTACTCATTTTTCGGAATTGTTTTAGAGAATACAAAGGAGAAAGAGAGACTCTGCCGGGAGCTCGGACGTCGTTATACTGCCATACGGCGTGTGTTTCCGGCTTCTATGTACCTGTGTACTTCCCTATTCTCTCCTAGTATACGTGTATAACGTGTATATATATGTAGTAAAGCCAGCGTCTATATGCTATAGATATCGGTTACGCGAAAAATGCATTTCCGCGCAAAGATTATGGCGTCATCGAAAATATATATAGCAAATCGCAGAAGCGAAAAGCTTCAAGGTTGTTATTTGCCGAATATAAAAAAAGAAAAAAAAAAAATTATTTGCGATCCTGCCAGGATTCGAACCTGGAATCTTCTGATCCGTAGTCAGACGCGTTATCCGTTGCGCCACAGGACCTCGTGATTACCGTTGTATGATATAAGGCTATTGTCTGTAATTTTAGAGCTTTTTTTTGTTTCTTACTTTCTCGTGGGGGTAATGATGGTTTAGTGGAAAATATTGTTTTCGAGATTTCAAGCTTAATAAGCTTGAACGTTACTGCTTTTGTACGTTACTGCTCCAATTCTAAGAGGCTACCAGAAATTTTATTAGATTTTTTTTTTAACATTTGATATAATTATGATTATTTAAAACTAACGTATTGTTAGCCCGAATTAAATTTTTTTTAATTCTGAAAAGTCTCGCTTCTATTTTTTTACGATTTTTTATTCAAAGCCATTTTTTTATATCCAACATATTTTTTTATCTAAAATAAAACGACGACCAATCACAGGACGAATAAAACGACAACAATTGGACTTGAAATGCGATTATAAATGTATCGAGCCGGCGATATATCGTGAATCACCAATTTTTCAGGGGTGGGTAATAAATAAATAAAAACGTTTGTCTTTTTTTTTAATATAAAATAAAAAAAATGTATTGAGCATTTTCGAAATTTGGTCTTTAAATTCAATCAATTTCAAAGTGTATTGTAAAAACTTATAAAGTCAATGATTTTCGATAAAATAGACCAAATTATAGAGAAAAATTATTTATTTAGATTCAGGTTCGCTAAAATTAAATGCAAAAGGTACATCGGATGGTTCTTTGCTCATTACAAAAGTTTTCTTAATAGTTGATTCCTCTGTATTTGTGGTATTGCTGCTAGATTTTTCATTACATGGATTCTGTTCTCCTGTGCTGCCAGTTGCTTTCTTGACAAACAAAGATTTGCTGGTATTTGTTTTAGGTGCTGAGAACTTGATGCTGGTTATATATTTTCCATGTTTCTTCTCGTCCTGTGCCATCTTGGCTCTATAATCACCAAAAGTGTTTCTCATAGTTTGCCTCTTTTTTATTAACGCAACTGTGTTGCTCTTGAGTAAGCTCAGAGTCTTAGTGGTTTCCAGCATTTTCTTCTCAGCTAATTTTCCGCTGTCCAAACTGATCTGCAACTGTTGGATGCACCAACATAACTCCAATTCAAATTGATTCTCTGCTTCCTCGTCCAATCCACTTGAAGACTGAGGTGGAGCTGATGGGGCTGAAGAATCTGAACTAATGTCGTTTATTATTTGTTTTGGTAGCTGCTTTGATGATACAGAAGGGGGAAATCTTTTTCCTCCCTGAAACAATCAATAAAATTTTAGAATTATAAATTAATGAGCAAAAATATGGTAATACTTTTGTTTCTGTAGCAAATAATTGTAATTACAAGATTTTTTTTTACAACTTTTGAAATAAATTTATTATTTCCAAGCTTTTTTTCCATGATTTAAAAATACTCTTTAAGTGATTCAATTTTTTGTCATTTTTAACAATAATAAAAAAAAAATTTTAAATAGTAAATTTCCAAATAAATTTTATGGAATATTCCTATTGGTTCATATTTAATCTTTTGCTATAGTCAACCAAAAATTCTTGACAATATTTCAAATGCAATGAATGTTGTAAACATTTCTGCAAAATTTCTGTAATATTCTAGGACTGAAGAATAACCTAACAATAACATTTCCACAGGTGTCTCTCCCTCTGTCAATACACATTTGTTATTATTGCAAAGAAAAAGGGTTCTGTTTACCGGTTTATACTTCGGAGGCATTCTTTTGTCTCAATAATGACGCTGGAATTTCAACGTTTATAAGCTGATCAATTATCATATAATGAACGCGTGTTGTTGTCACTCCGTTCGTCAATTTCTAATAAAATTTGACGCCACGTGAGTGACCGGTAGTGTTTACAGTAAGAATAAAATCATCAGATCGACTGACAGATTCCAGTGTAAAAAAAAATGGAAAAAAGGTATTTTGGAAAGAAAAATAATTTCCTATGGATCGAAGAACTCTGTTCGAATGGGGATCTTTCCTTTTTCAGTCGGTACGAAATGTGAAAATACTCAGTCGGTAACCAAAATCTGTAATGAATGCGATTCCGAGAACGTAGACACTTCGGGGAAAACCAAAGCTTTACCGGATGTACAATGTTGAAAAAACAGGTTTCTTAAATTTTGTAACTAAAAAAAAGTTAAAACTTTTTTTTTAACGTTATAATTACGGAACTTTATTATTTTATCACATTTTCCAAGTTTTTAAACCAATTCGCAATGTCTTGCGTAAATTTAAATTAGTAATTTATATTTAAGAGGGCAACGCGTTCTTTACCAAAAAAATTGCCGATAATGTAGATGGCTACGTTACCATACGTACCGGTTTTTTTGGTAACTAATATAATTTGCTGGTAAATTCTCATAACACTCTGACAACTGCTGCCACCACGGTAATAGCTGCAAACTATAAAACGTAGATTTCAAATCAAACTTAGTGAATGTTATTAAATATCGATGAAGATTTATTTTTGTAGCGATTATCGCGTGTAAATCGAATTTTTTTTTTAAAGATCTTAATTGATTTTAAATTTCGCAAAAAAATGTATTTGGTAGAATGCGTAAATATTTGTCAGAAAATATTTAAAAATATTTTCGGTAAAATTGAAAAAAAAAAAAAATCTGATTAATTATGCATTTATTTGGTATTCGATAAAACTATGAGAAAAACTTAGGTAAACAAATCGGCAAAACTGTGAAAATCATTCAAATAGTCGGGTTATAGTTTTTCGAAAAAACTGTTAAATATTTGAAATGTTGAGATAGGGAACCAATGAGATTTTTTGGTGTTTTTTTTTTTCGAACGATATCATTTTTTTCGTCACTTTATTACATACACTTGTGCCGGTATAGAAATATCATACAAATTCGAGAACGAGTCCAAACGCAAAATTTGGTATATCGTCAAACGTAAGCATCTTTAACATATACATATACCAGGGGAGTATATTATATAATATACATATCCATATTTACATATAAACTCGTTTGTTCCTTTTGTTTCTTTTTTTTTTTTATATGCATATACAGATAATATATACCAATTAGTGTTAACGAATTTTTATACAAGCACCCGAAATAAAGAGAAAAAATGTTAAAACGTGCGTACGTTTTGAGTACGTACTTTTTTTTCGCTTAATGATACGTATAATAATCGTTTTATTCTACGTTTTCATTTCTTTTTTTTTAATTTCATCAATTTAGTTATAATTATCGTATTTACAGATTTTGCTTTTTTTTTTTCGTGCGTTTATAACTGCGACTCGCGTACTTTGGTATTCATCGAATTTCGATTTGCGATTTGTGTGGTTGCTTTTTTTGGGATATAAAATATCGTCAATTTATGTCTCTTTTTAAAGTTGAAAAATTCTTCGCAACGCTTTTTTAATGATGTCAATAATTACAAAATATTAACGAAACAGCGTTGCGAAATTTCATGTAATAATAATCGGTTTTTAATTCGTGTCTGATGATCATTATAACAATCATCTTCTCGCACACATTACTTCGCTTTCCCGCCAATTACACCTTCGTCGCATTTTATCTTATTATATTAAAAGTATAATATTTACAAGTAAAAGAGTTTTCGCGGTTTCGAACTACGATTTCCAATCCGCGATCGCGTATTTATATACGACTCATCGAACGATGAGGGGGTGAATTTACATCGATTTGTCTGTTTTTTTTTTTTTTTTTTTTAAATATTTACACTTGATCGAAGAAATTTCTCGTCAAAAATTTAATTTTGTGAGCACAATCGAATATCCGATTGATTTTCTTCGAATTATCGTTGATTTTTGCGGTTGTCAATTTTCCAGAATCGACATTCGGAGCGAAACACTCGACCAGTAATGAGTAAAAAAATTCGAACTCGCAGAGTACGAATTACTGGCTGTCTTGTCGTGTTTTTGTCCTCTCGTTTTTTAAATATTTTTCTTCTCTTATCAGTAACCACGTCGTTCGTTATAGCATTTCTATATTTGGGGAACGACGAGATTCGCCGATTGCATCGTTTCAGGATACATCATGTTCTTTTCTTTTTTTTTTTTATCTACATCGCAAATTAAGGGGATAACACTATGGACTTCGAGTGTCGTGCTGAAGGGAATCACTGTCGCTCTCAAGATAGGTAACGTAACGATCGTTGCTATCCAAGCCGTGTTGGCCCATGTCTGGTGGGCCTCCACCAGAGTGCAGTGGTCCTAAGGGCTGCAGGGGACCACCGCCACCTCCGTCGTTCATCGGACCGCCCAATAGAGCTGGAGGTGGATGCTGCGGTGGAGGACTGCCGTGCAGATCGTAGCCGTGCATCTGTAAATAAATGAATAAATAAATAAATTACGACGATCTCGGTAATTTGGTCCTCTCAGCCAAGACAATAATTGTTTCTGAATAAAATAATAGTTTTCAAAGGCTCAATTTGCAGTTTTAAGACTCTGAGTCACCTAAATAAAAGCGTGGTAATTTTTTGCGCGTGTGAATCTGTTGATTAAAAAAAAGCGAATGAAGATAAAAAGAAATCTGGATGAAGTACGAGATTCAAAAATCTAAAATTATTCGTAGATGTTTTTTGATACTCTCAATTCTCAATGACTTAAAACTCATTTGGAGTATCACAATGTAAAAAAGGAAGCTTTGTTTACGTGAATTATTTTTTTTCGAGATTTTCATGTCAGTGCAGCTTTTTTCTTTTTTTAAATAATGATAATATCGACTTACCTGAGAGACTAAGTGATAGAAAGGCGGAGCGTTTGGATCCAGCCTGTCGAGATCCGTGTGCAATGCAAAATCGGACAGGGCTTTCCATGGTGGCTGGTATGCCTGTACTTCGAGGGGGGTCATGCTTATCGGACTCTCGTGTCTCACTG
The DNA here is from genome assembly GCA_964016905.1 of Perithous albicinctus. Classification (NCBI taxonomy): domain Eukaryota; kingdom Metazoa; phylum Arthropoda; class Insecta; order Hymenoptera; family Ichneumonidae; genus Perithous; species Perithous albicinctus. The sequence continues at coordinate 19,613,186 of OZ024696.1, read as the reverse complement.
GACTGCTCGCTACCATTGGGATACCATGCATACCCCCGAAGCTCAGCTTTCGCCCGTCCTGCAACGGGAAATACTTCGTAGCGTTAGACGAATGATTATTTCATTTATTCTCAACCAAACGCTAAAAGCATCACATTTCAAATAACTAAAATTAGCATGACAAAGAATCATCATCTCGAGGCTTTAAGAATAATTACAAATTTATATCTGCTACAGATAAGATTATTAAATATCAATATTTATTCGCTTATCGGTATATTTATTTCAGTGACCTCGAGTTTGTTAATCAAATCCAGAATTATCCTGGAATAAATATATTCTAATACAATCGCGTGAGTCTAATAAACGTACTTTATCAAAGAGTAGAGTTTGTGACAAGCAAAAAAGTAATGAGGAAGCAATGTGCAAGGCTCAACTTTGCAACCGTTTTTTTTCGGAGCAATTAAACAAGCGTCAATAAAATGTTTGATTATCATTGTATAATGTAGTTTCTCAACTCGCATACCTTTTCTTGTTGCATCTGCTGCTTCATAGCGATAGTCTTCTTCTTGTCCTTGCATCTCTTGTTCTGGAACCATACCCTGATGACACGCGGGCTCAATCCAGTCATTTCTACAAGTTGTTCCTTCATAAGTGCGTCCGGTCTTGGATTCGCCGCGTAACAAGTTCTCAGGGTGTGTAACTGCTTCTCGTTGAGTACTGTGCGCACCCTCGTTGGCTTTCCGTCGGAACCACCGCCACCCTTGTGTCCACCGGAGCCTCGAGGACCACTCACTGCTTTGTGGGAGCCGCTTTCCGATCCAGAATCTGTGGGATTGTCAAACATATCGTTTTTATTTCACATGAAAAAAATACTCAACTCAAGTACCTACTAACAAGAAACTTAAAATCTCAGAAATTGCTACGACCTTCTATAGTTCTGCAATATCTAGCGCATCGTGTATTTTTAAATGCCGACTTTAAAGCTTTATCGCGATACATCAAACACTTTATCTTGTAACTTATATATCTGATCTGATAAGAATTTATTTTTTACAACTCTTTGATATTGGGAAGAATTTAAAGGAGGCGAAAATTCAACGAATATCGGCAGTTCTGAGTCACGTTTACACTTTATTTAAAGCACATTCAAGGACTTTGTTATTTTTGATTTTTTTTTTAAATTTTGGGTATATATATTTTGATTCTTTCTTTTAAAAGCAATACTAAAACCTGTGTTACCGTTTTGTACTACAACATAGCTTTAATTTTAATTGTAATTAAAAATATAAAATATCTAACATAGGTCTTGATTGTTTTAGAGTTTCTTTGCAGTTTTAGGATTAATTTTTTAATTAAGTGAGTAATCTAGAATTATTTGTCTGTTGGAACGTAAAAATTATAAAGACAAAAGGGGAAAAAAATATATTAGTGAGATCATGTGTAATTTTAGAGCCGGAGCTCTGAGAAGTTTTATCTGAAAGGGCGCAAAATACTTTTTAGTATATTTTTGGTAGCTTCTCTCTTTTTCATTTTCAGGCAATTCTTAACAGGAGATAGCGTGTGTCCAAAGTGCAGCAAAAGAGCACATTGGACTACCAAGAAAAGGGAGGATCGCCGGAAGACTTGACTGTCCAGTGCAGGCAGGTAGAATATACACATAAAATAGATATATATATATATGCTTATATATATGGGACATTCCAAGTCAATTCACTCGGCCATCGGACTGACCCTCTTGGCTTGAGTTGACGAATTTTTTTTGGTCATATTTTGGTCCAAAAAAAGAGGATATTTTTTTTCAGATTTTTATAGCTTGTTTTTACCGTTTAAAATAATTTCTTTCCATAACTTTTGAGTAAAAATTGATTTCGACCAGGTTTAAAATTCTGACATTTTTTCCATAAAATCTAGGACTAAAAACAAGTATTTCCATTGCAGTTCAAGAGTGGGCCGAGAATAATTTCTATTTTATTTTTAATTTAAGAAAAAAAATAATAAAAAAAAATAAATAATTAAAATAAAATTGAAAAAATCTATTTCAATTACAACAAAAATTAGAGAATTTTTTTTTTTTTCTTAAAATAAAAAGTAAATGTAAATAATTCTCGACCCACTCTCGAACTTCGTTGGAAATACTTGTTTCTAGTCCTAGATTTTATGGAAAAAAATGATTTTATAGTGTAAAACAAGTGATAAAAATCTGAAAAAAAAATATCCTGTTTTTTAGGACCGAAATATGCCAAAAAAAATTCGTCAACTAAATTCGTGAGGATGATGACCACGTGAATTCACTTCGAATGCCCTATATATCTATATATATATATACATAGCGCAGTACGTAAAGAAGCGATCTCCAAAAGTTGGACGGTCTTTTGGTTGCCGCGCGACGGAAGGTCCGGTCACGTCGTGTTCACGACTATTTACCTTCGGTAAAAACAGAAGGCCGCGCAAGAGTCTCGAGAGAGAGAGAAAGAGAAGCAAATGAAATCCGGAGCTTATCGACGAGGATCCTAACCAAATAGCGACCTCGGGAACACGACCTCGAAGAAAGAGAGAGGGATGGACCAGTGAAAGGAAAGAGAGGAAAAAAAAAAAAAAAAAATTACCTTTCTGGAGTCAGTCGAGAATCTGCAGGGTGGGGGATGGATTTGAAAACCAAAGTAGAAATACAAGTGGGTGGACCAAAAGCTATATAGTTGTTGTATGTATGTATATATATATATATATATATACCCGTAGATTTATGCTGTATTATACTATATACACTATATAATATATACGGATTCGGGGAAGGAGAAGAGGATAAACGCGTCGGAGTGAAGGCGACCAATAGAATCGCGAATCCTCGAGATTCAAGCTTTCCACATCCCATATTCATCGATATTTTAGAATTTATTATAGAATTATCCCTAGCTCCGAATTTTCAAATTCACGATTTTTTTGTTAGCTGACAAAATTTTGTTTAAAAAAAAAAATTTTTTGAGTAAAAATATTTTGTATATAATTGTGAAGCATTTGTCTAAAAATTAAACATATGAGGCATTCCATGTGAATTTCGCCACCGTAAAAAAAATTCTCAAAATTTTACCGAAAATCAGGTTTACTATCAATAGATGCACCGAATTTCAGAATTAAAATAGAAGCTTTTGCCGTAATATGCCAATTTTTTTCTCTTCATTTTTCATTTAATCTGTAATATGTCAAAAACGACTCATCGTATCGAAATCACTAAACAAAAAAATGTCTGAGTAAAAATATTTTGTAAACAATTGTGAAGCATTTGTCTAAAAATTAAACATATGAGGCAATCCATATGAATTTCGCCACAGAAAAAAAAAATTCTCAAAATTTTACCAAAAATCAGATTTATTATCAATAGATGCACCAAATTTCAGAATTAAAAAAGAAGTTCTTGCCGGAATATGCCAATTTTTTTCTTATTTTTTCATTTAATCTGCAATACGTCAAAAACGATTAATCGCATCGAAATCACTAAAAAAAAAAAGCGAAAATGTGCGTTTTTTTCGCACATATTTTCACATAATTTCATAAACTTTCTACGTATACTTTTTATTCCACGGGGAATTCCGATTATCATCATCGAGGGCGCACTCGAGTGTAACGCAAGTGTATCGATATCGTAGCTTGTAGTCATACCGCGGTTACACGATTCTTCGTCTAGATAAGAAAAATCGAGACAACAGGTATGGATACCGATCGCGCGATGGAGTTTCTCACGAATGAGTCGCGTGTATATTTTTCGTATACCGATATCTCGACGGACTTTTAAGCGAGATTTTTGTGTTCTATGTGCGTTTGGTACTCGTTCGTTTGGTGTCCTCGATCGTCGCCGGTATATCTGTTTGACCGAGAGCGGCCTATGTAGACAGGCGGGACGTGTGGTGATCGGTGCACTCGTGGCATCAAAGAGGAAAAAGCCGCCTCTCTCATTCACAACGCAATATCCAAGCTCGAGCTATAATATTTCTATATCTCTTCTACGAGGCACTCAAAAAGCCACGCTGTGTCTTTGCCGCGCTCTTTGGCTACCAAACATCTACCTCATAGCAGCAGCAGCAGCATCAGCAGCAAAAAGCAACCTGCTGCAAAGCACTTTGCATTTTTTCTTTTACTTTCCTAACGAGAAATAGTAGATCCGGAGCCTTTATTTCCATTCTCTCTTTCTATCTTTGTGTTTGGTAGCTTCGGAAGCTGCTGGACCAGAAATGTCCGATCCACACATGCCTTATTTGCCTTTTGCCATGTAGAGCTATTTCAAAATCGTTGGATCTCTTTGATTTTGATTGTTTTTTTTTTTTCTTTTTTTTTTCATTACGTCCATTTTGCCACTGGCCAGAGAGACGTTTAGCTGTATCAGAGAAGGGCGCTTTTGATGTCATTTCTCTGTGAAATTTTTTTAGCTCGACTCTTTGCTCCTCGTACATGTGGTGGGGATGTCTTTTTAACTAGAAAATAAATTTGCATCCACTAACGCTGAAGCTGGAGCTCTTTGAAAAGCCACTTTGAGTCACACGCTCAAGAATGCTATGAAGAAAAAGGGTTTTACACCTTTTTTTGTATTTAAACAGAGAGTTTTCTAAGTAGTTTGTCTGAATATTCAAAATTGAATAGAAAATAATCTTATCTTGGAATTTTTTTGAAAATTATCAAAAAGAAAGGTGTCCACCTGCCCTACGTGCCAAATTTCAGCTCGATTGATAAGACCGTTCTTCAGGTATCTAAGCTTGAATTTTGCATACCGACCACACACACACATACATTTTTTCTAAACCACTTTTCTGGACGTTGGACCATCCTGAGAGTCTTGACATGAAAATCTAAAAAAAAAAAAAAAATGTTCACAAAAACCTGCATGGTAGTACCTATATGTACAGTACATTGTATGGTCTCATATATATATACACGAGGGGGATAAAACGGATTAGCCTTGATCTCAGTATTACGATCCAAGTGATCCCTCGCAACGTGGCAGTATACCAATATATACACCACTATCTATATGTATATTTATACAAATCCGTGAAATAAATATATAAAGAAGGTAGCAAAGAAAGGAAGAAAGAAAGAAAGAAGAAAAGAAAGAAAAGTCGCTACTCGGATGCCCACAGAAGCACAAGCAGGGCCACAGTAGTTGGCAGGTTGGTGTCACATTTGACACCTAATATGCTCGCCGTAAAGACTGGTCGAACGAGCGAAGCACCGAACCGGCAGTCACAGCATCAGCGTCTTACGTTTCTACCCTTTTTTTTTTTTTTTTACACTCTTCCTTCTTTTTTTTGTCTGTATAATACCATTCATATATATACGTAATTCTCCACGTATAAGTTTGCCACAACGATGACGAAAACGGAGGTTCTTAGATTTTTTTTTTTTTTTTTTTTTTTTTTACTGTCGCGTCAAGGAAATTCCATGACTCTCCTAGTCCGGTGACTACGCTAACCCTTGGATGTGTGTATCTCCTATGCTAGCTTGATAAATAACAATAGCAAACGATTCTGATGGAATGAAAAAACACATGGATGGAATGCCCGAAGTTGGTGCTTACTTATAATACCGCACGAGCTCTCCGAGCGGGGCGCGTGTGTCAAACGTTTATATAAGAATTAGCGCCTCGTAGCTGCTACTTCTGCTCCTGGAACCCGGTGACTGTGTATTATTGTCAGTCTCAGAGAATTTATGTTCCTGTGATGAGTCTGTCTGAATTTCTTCATATTTTTTTTTTCAGTTTTTTAGAGCTGTATTGGATGGCTCTGAAAAATTGAGAAAAAAGAATCTTTGGCTTTTTGTCAGGTTTTCATTTTTTCAAAACTGTTTCAGAACTAGTGAAAAATGTGCGAGGGTTGCTTTTTGTTTATTCGTTCATTTTTAAGAAAATTTTCAATTCCCTATTCCCTTCATGTTTTTCGTCATTTTTCGAAACTATTTTGTCACATTAATTCTTTAGAAATTACAGTAATAATGATATCCAAATAATTCCGTATTTGGCAATCAAGCAAAATGCAATTAGACTTGAAAAAAATAAATTATAAATCCAATAACCATTTTTTAAATATATTAAATCTTATGTGATGTCCATCTATTTTAGCACATTCAACTTCTTGTAACACGGTTGGTTATTATTATGCATTAGCCGTGGATTACAGAGTCGACAAAGGGAGCAGATTCGTGAACGTCCGGACCTATGGCCTCTTCGTGCATGTTGAGTTAGGATCAACGGGTAGCGTAATTGCGTGTTGATAATTGAAGCTCTCCGGGCTCTCGGCTATTGGACGGAAGGGCAACCAGGGCAAGCTTGACCGAGGTGATCGACCAACACCACAGAACCCTTCCTACCCTAAAGCACCAGCTACACATATACGTCTATGTGTAATTCAGCGGTAGTATTTGGTACCCTGGATTATTTAGGACCTTTAGGACTTATGAGGCAACTCGATAGGTCTCTGAGCTCAAGCTCGCTGCACCATTCTCAACGTCTGAACAATGCCAAGACTCATTAGGTGCACATGACACGGATTTGAAAGAATACCAATCATGTCAAGCATTCTAATGCAATTTTATTCATAATCAGTTTTGCCAATAATGTCAATATTTTCATTATACAATAAGTGGCAACAGTGCGAGCTCAATGTTAGTTTTTTCCAGACTTTTTGAAGACTGCAAATGTATTTAAGTATGTCATTTTATTGTAATTTAATTTGACCGCCGTAGAATCGACTGGGTGAGCCGCAGAGACTCTCGCGATTGGTTCTAATAGGGGCTTTCGTTTTCGGAATTCCGACTTTTGATTTGTCATGTCTTTTTTAATGATCCAAATTTGGTTGAAGAATTTTTTAATTTCAAGTCAACGAATATTTCTCATGAATTTTAAGCTTCAGTTTCAGAGAATCGACATTCAAAAAATGGTATTAGAAATGTTTCTTTTTAAATTGATGATTTTATTGATAAAACCGGAATTTAATTCTTATGAAATGTGCATCAAGCATTAAATCTGCAATTTTGTACAGTTTTTTTTTTAATATTTGAAAGCAATAGTATCAATGAAAAAATATTTTGTTCAAAAAATTATGTTTCACCAACACTCTTTATTTATCAATATTCTTTTTTTTTACTTCTTAACTGAGAAAAAGGTTTAGTAGCTACAGATTCTTAAAAAAAAAATTGGCTGTAATTTTTAACAATGAAAATAATTTAAAAAAAAAACACTGAATCCATAACACATCTTCAAAATAAATTAACATTTTAAAAAATCTGAATTCCTGCTATCAATAAATAAACTTTGTCTCTAAAAAAAAGATATGTAAAACCATGAATATAATTTGTTCGTGGATATTTCACGTGTAAATCTGAACCGAAAGAATGTTGTGAACGCTCATTGATAAATTTCAACACTAGGACAACGGTTGTCAGAATATTTTTCAAATTTTGCCGAATAAAAAGGACACTTTGGCAAAGAAAAAGTTATCGATATTTCGGATAAAAATCTCACCCGAGAGCGATCCATCGTTAGGATGCAAATGATGATTGTTGTTGGTGAGCGAGGCGTTGTTGTTGTTCTCGTTGCCAGGTGCACTGACTGTACCCGAGCAAAGTTTGCCGCCCTCGAGTACATCGTGATCGTGACGACAGAATAGTCCGTCGTGTCGTAACGCAAACTCGTCTCCAGTGGTAAGCGGTCGCATGCATGCCGAACACCGAAAGCACTCGATATGATAGATTTTGCTCTTCGCTCTCATCACGTAGTCCGTTTTGCTGAACGACTGGCTGCACTTGTCGCACTTTGCACCGAAGAGACTGCGGAAAAACGAGAAAAAGAAAAATGTTACAAAGTGGAAAGAACATTAAAATACATAAATTTTCAATGTAACTACGATAATTTACTAATCGGATCTCGCAGTCAGCGAGAGTTTATTAATTATTATACTATTTATGCGATTGAATGGCTTACAAAGTAGAAATAATTATCACATAGGTCAAATAGAATCTGAGTTGAAGTAGCTTTTTTTTTTTAAATCTGCTCTCTGAAACTACATCTAAGGAAAATTTGCATATAAAAGATTGTAGAAGAATGTGCTAAAACAAAATTAAAACATCTGATCTGTTTGTAATTATGTTCTCGTTATCGTATAAATTATAGGATTGGATTATTGGAATGAAAATAATTGTATGATAGGTAAAATAGATTCTGAACTTAAAGACAGATTTTTAAAGCTGCTGTATGAAATTACGACCATGGGAAAATTAGGTACACAAATTCTGAACAAATGTACGAAAATAATGTAGAACATCTTAAGGGTTGATGTAAGTAATAAAATAATTAGACAATTGTGTAACTACAAAAGTGGAAATAATGATCGTAGTTCAAATACAACAGAGTTCAAAGATTTTTTTTTAACTTGCTCTGTAAAAATGACGGGTAAGCAAAATTTATATGCAGAAAAAGAAGAACAATGTTCCAAAATAAGCTAAAACATTTAATGTAAGGATTGTCCTAATTAAAATATTAATTATAAAATCATATGACTAAAAAAATGGAAATAATTATCATAGGTCAAAACCTCATTCAGTGATTTAAAAAAAAATCTTCTCTCTGAAATTGCGCTTAAGGAGCCAACAATTCTAGAAACACGTGTTAAGATAAACTAAAATATCTTATCTGAAAATTGTGCGTTTACAACATTACAGAAAAAAATACAAAGAGAAGATTCTTGCATCTTAAATATCAAGAAATACGTTTGTCTGAATTAGAATTGGAATCGCAAGTTATAGAAAATTAAAAAGGGTGGCATTGAAAGAAGAAAATAAATTTTGCCTGAATAGAGAGAGAGTATGAATGTAATGCTTTCACGTCATGTGTCTTCGTGAAGCGAAAAATCTTGGAATATATATATATATATATATATATATAGTGCGTTGTGCTGCTATAAACGTGTCCCTTGGTGCGCTCGCGTTTCATTCGACTACGACAGAAACTAACAAACTGCACGTCCACGCTCGCGCGCCCGTCACTCTCGTGTCGCGGGGGACTTGCACCCAGTACAGTAGTTTCTTATTTTTTTTTCTCTCTCTCTATTTTAATTCTCACTCTTTTACTCTCGCACTTTTTCGCTCTCTTCAAATTTCTCTCTCTCTCTCTTCTCCTTTTTTTTTAAACCATCACGCAGTAGCCAGTTCGCCTCGAGTTTAACCGGATACGCGCGTCGACTTCTTGTCTCTTCGACGTAACCCTGACTGATCGATTTAAATAAACAGAGATGGCTTTTGGGATACACCAATATACAATTTTTTTTTTTTTTTCGTCAAATGTACCAAAAAAATGTGGCGTCTTGGTTTGGGCAAAAAAAAATTGATTGCCACAATCAAAATTTAAATAAAAATACGTTTAAAACATTGATTTTATAAATGATTTGATTGACTTGATAATTTAATTTTTATATTCATTTCAATGTCTTTTTTTTTTCTTCAAAAATGCTGTAAATATAGAATGGCTCAAGTAATTGATCTAAAATTTTCAAATCAATCGATGCATTATTATTGTAAAATACTACAAAAAATTAATAATTTTAATTAAGGTTCTACTCTCCAAGCTTTTTTTTTAATCAATAAAATTGGTTGCCATATTAAATTAGAATAATTTTGAAAAATTTAACTCCAGAATATGAGATTATTATATCCATCGCTGTGCAAATAATCGAAGGCTTTTATTTTCCTTCGAGTATACCAACCTGACGTAATCTCGTTTGCAGTAGGTCTTGCCGTCGCGTACAAAACACGTGCAACTCTCGTCGAGGAATTGCTTGCACTCGGCGCACTTGAGGCACGCTGCGTGCCATTCGAGATCCGGTGCGACCCTCAGAATCCACTGATCGTGAATTTGACCTCCGCATCCCACGCACAGCGAGCTTTTTCCTGTAACAATGATAAATAAACAATTAATTCAACAATTTTAAGGTCACTCGTCAGTGAAATTACAAAATTTCGTTTTTAACAGATCCATTCTTTTTTAAAGCTTCATTAAATAAAATACTCGAGCTAGATTTTTTAGTATGTAATTAAATATATTTGGGTAGTGACCAATTTTTTTTTTTTTATAGAACTAAATTACTCCAAATCCAAATTCTACAGAAAAATCCATTTTCAATTGACTTACAATTATTAAATGGTCTTTATAATAATTAATTTTATTACAAAAATTAAATTTCTCTGAATTACTTTTTAATTAAAAAATTAAATAATAATATATGGAATATTCTGAGTTACAGAAAGATCCTATAAAATTGTTTCCTGGCAGTGAGAAGGTGAATATTAATAATATATACCTAATAATTAATTTCATAACAAAAATTAAATTTCTCTAAATCACTTTTTAATAAAAAAATTAAATAGTAATATATGGAGTATTTTGAGTTAACGGCAAGACTCCAGAAAATTATTTTCTGGCAGAGAGAGAGAGAGAGATAGAGTGAATATTAACAATGTATACCTTGGTAAACATAACTGACTTTCATACTGACGTAGAAAAAGCAATTTTCCGCTGACAAAACTGAGCGAATGAATAAATTGAATAAGCAAACGCTATCCAATCTGCAATTTTTTCTCCGACAAACTCCCAACGAATAATATATAAAATATATTTATCAACGTGATACCGAACGAACTTTAAATTTCGATAAAACATAAAACCGATTGGAAAGTATATTAAATCGATACGCTTTCGATTCTATCGATAAATATTATCGAAAATATATTAAATCGATACGCTTTCGATTCTATCGATATATATTATCGAAAATATATTAAATCGATACGCTTTCGATTCTATCGATAAATATTATCGAAAATATATTAAATCGATACGCTTTCGATTCTATCGATATATATTATCGAAAATATATTAAATCGATACGCTTTCGATTCTATCGATAAATATTATCGAAAATATATTAAATCGATACGCTTTCGATTCTATCGATATATATTATCGAAAATATATTAAATCGATACGCTTTCGATTCTATCGATAAATATTATCGAAAATATATTAAATCGATACGCTTTCGATTCTATCGATAAATATTATCGAAAATATATTAAATCGATACGCTTTCGATTCTATCGATACATAGTATCGAAAATATATTAAATCGATACGCTTTCGATTCTATCGATACATAGTATCGAAAATATATTAAATCGATGCGCTTTCGATTCTATCGATAAATATTATCGAAAATATATTAAATCGATGCGCTTTCGATTGTATCGATTGTCGAATATATATATTATCGAAAAAGATACAGAGACGTAGAAAAAAAAAAAAAAAAAATTGGCAAGTAAATGAAATTTGATGGGGGAAGAAAAAATACGAGACTCCGATGGATGCTGACCGCACATTCGAGCTGGAGTAAATCTCTACGTGCTCTCGAGGATCCCGAGAATATCCAACGAGTTTTGGGAGGGGCTCGAACGCGTAGGCGGCGCTTCAAACAGACCAGTCGGTAAACTGGCCAGCTGGATAGACTCCGCCCAGGGGGAATCCCCGATATTCCGCCAAGCCAGAAATTTGAAGCGGGGAGAGAGAGAAAGAGAGAGAGAGAGAGAGAGAGAGACACCCGAGAGAGTGAAACGAGACTGCGAGAGCAAAATCTCTCGTGTGTTGCGTCTGCGACTTTTAGACACTACTGCGCCTGCGAACGCACGCGTCTCGATGTGTTCTATACTTTGATGCTCGTCACCGATTCCGAGCTTTTTTAAAGACACATTTTTATGCGCCAAATTCTATTTCCCCGAGTCATGAATTTTTGGCTGGGAGATTTTTTTTTGAATATCAATTTAACAAAATGTATTTTTTTTTATTTTAAGAAATATGTGTACCAAAAATTAAGCTGACATTTTTTTTTTTTTTTTTTTTTTTTTTGGAGCAGTAAATAATAAAAATGTAAAAAAAGGGAAAATTAATATAATTTTAGAGAAGTTCTGTATTACTTATTATTAAATATCTTCTGCTAATCATTTTGATCCAATTATTCGGACAAACGATTATATTTTTATTTTTGGAAGTTGAAAATTTGTTTCTATTTGTGGATGAAAATTTTCTTCGAATTTTAAGAAGCAATCATCAAAATGTGAGCTAACATTTTTTTTTTTTCAGCAATGAATAATAATAGGGGAAATGTAAAAAAGCGAGAATTAATATTATTATTATCAATTCTCTTAATAATTATTATTTTTAATTCTCTTAATAATTAATATTATTAAGTTAATAAGTTTTGAGAAAATCGGTATTATGAATTATTAAAAAACCTTTTATTAATCATTTTGTCTAATTACTCGGAAAAACGATTATATTTTTAGAAGTTGAAAATTTCTTTGACTTTTTGGGCAAGAATTATAATATTAAATTTAACAATATTTTGCTCAAATTTCAAGAAATATTTATCAAAAAGTGAGCCCACATTTTTTTTTTTTTTTTTTTTGGAGCAATAAAATAAAATGCAAAAAGAGAACTGAAACCAAGTTTAAAAAAAAAATCAGCAGTATCAGATAGCTTCATTTAACATTTTAATTAAATAAATCTAAACAATAATCAAATTTTTTATTTTTAGAAATTCGTTTGCCTGTTCGAAAAAAATAAAGCAAAATTTGGTTTTAATTTCGAAAAAAAATCACCAAAAACTGAGCATGACTTTTTTTTTTCATAATTTTCAAAAAATCCAAAATTGGTTTTATATTGAAGTTCTATGGTATTAAAATCCTCTCACTGCAAATATTGTTAATTCAATTTCAATAATCAGCAGATTTTTAATTTCTATAGAAGATTTTGTATTCAAATAAAAATACAAAATAAATAAAACAAAAAAAAAAACATTTATCCATTGAATACGAAAATATTGGGTAATCCAAAAAAAAAAAAAAAAAATTGCTTCAACTCACACAACAAGTCGTAGCATAATTTTTCTCTAATTTGCCCTTTTTCGTGTCTTCGCATTAAAGAATTTATTTTAATATCGTTGTATTTCCTTCCCAAACATGCTTCCTTTACGAACAATCTTTCCGGGAGTACCTGTTCGCATCATCCTGAATAAGTTTAAGAGTGAAAAAAAGAAAAAAAAAAAAAAAAAACGACCCTCAGAAGAATCCATCGGGAAAAGAAATCGCGAGAAATAAACACGGGCACGCGTTTTACAAGAGGTGAAACTTGTTCGAGGATTTGGAAACGTTCGGCTTGCACGGTGGTCGAGGAGTTTTGCGATATCGCATACAAATCGAGATGCTTTTGCTGCTGCGCGGATCTCGCGCTATCGGCTTCTCTCTTTCCCCTTTCTTCGTCTCGAATACACCTTTAAATATTAAGCAACATACAGTCGTTGGCCAACGTTCACTGATAAACAGCCTAAATATTTACACTAAATAAAAAAAGGCTTTATAAAAATATACATTTTTTTAAAGTGTTAGTATACATAAATCATCATATTAAATTTGCTATGTACGTATATGATGAAAAATGTAATGATAACGATAGTTGCAAAATTTTCTCTTTCGACGTTTTGTACATTTTTTAAATTTGTTATATTCTTTAGAGGGAGTTCTCAAGAGGACTTGGAAAAATCCAGGCTCTGGTGTGTCATTTGACCCCGGCTTGAATCCGGAAATTCTGGGCAATTTAAGGATTCTGGATAATCCGGGAATTCAGGGTAATTTGAGGATTCTGGGTAATTCGAGGATTTTGAGTAATCAGGGAATTCTGGGCAATCCGGGAAATCTGATTAATCCTCGATTGTCCTGCAGGACGTCGTCGGCTAATTCAATAAATAAATAAATAAACAATTTAAATTAAACTATACGAATAAATTTTCGAAATATTTTTAGCATTGAAAAACGATAGAAAAAAAAGATGCTTATAATAATAAATGTATTTCTGATTGTGGCTAAGTAGCCAATGACTGTGTCAGCTGGTCTAATCGCCGTTCAGAGCACAGAAAGTCCTACGCGCATACGTGTTTTCACTGCAGGGCAAAGATCCTGCTGACCACCGTGAAAATTTTTAACCCCGCGGTTACAAGTTAACGCGAGGCACCGAATGAGAAAGAGAGAAAGAAAGAGAGAGAGAAGAGATAGAACAAGTGGTGTGAGAGGGGAAGAAGGACAGAAGGATATGGTGGCGGTGCGTTGCGGCGAGGGCAAGGTCGGCCAGGATCAAAGGGGATCGAACGAGAGTGTTGGCGGCGTCCCATTAGCTCCCAGCGACGAGCGACCACCTCGCCTCGTGTCTTCGGAGACCCGTAGGTGTATGTCGTACGCGACATAAACCGAGTGAGAAAGAAGGAAGGACAGAGAGAGATAAAGTAGGAAGAAGAAGAAGAAGAAGAAGTAGAGGAAGAAAGAGTACGACGAGGCAGCAGGACACGAGTAGCAAAGAAGGCAAAGGAAGAAACTAAGATGCTGAAGAGGAATTAATTTAATATAAGAAATGTAGAAAATCATAGATAAGCTTCTTTTTTTTTTTTGAAGCTGAGGATAAATTCTATCATTAGTTAGTTAATTATGGTAATTATGTCTGTTGAGTAAATTTTATTGACTAATAAATTGAAGGGCAATAAGTGGAAAAAGAGATCATTGGCGGCTAAGTCATTTCAGTAAAAAAGTCGTTTTTTCTTTTAGTGCAGAAATTTGTACTTTTTATAGAAAAATATATCACTCAGAGAAAAGGAGATTTATTTAAATCGAATATAACTTTATTTTCATAAAATATTGTTGAATGAAATCTTATTAGGCCGGTTGTTAAATATATGTATTGTATTTAATTGAAATAAAATTACTTCTTAAAAATCTGAATTACTGTGATTTATTTTATAAAACATATAGTTATATTGTACTTAATTTAAATAAAGTTTTATTCGATTCAAATTTGTGTCTATATGTAATTAAAATAAACCCATTCCACCCTTTCTCTGGATGATAAAAATAATTATGATGAAATGTTAATCAACCAGACAGAAGCATACGAGTAGCAAGAAGGTAAAGAAGAAATTCAGGTGCTGAAAAGCAATTAATCTAAGAAATGGAAAAAAAGTGGTCAATTTATAATAAACTGCTTTTTTTTGGGAAGCTCAGGTTAAGTTCTATTATTAGTTAGCTGATGACGGTAATTAGGCTTTTTTAAACTCGAATTTTTACCTATAATACATATTTATAATTAAAGGGATCAAATTTTACATTTAAAAAAAAAAATCAAAAATTAGTATTAAAATTTTGTTTAGTCGAATGGCGTGCAACCCTCTAACAATATCTGTCAAGTGCATCGCTAGACGTCTGCATATATTGATCAACGAGCATATTCAGTTGGCAGAAGGTTAAAGGGTTGGTTACCTGTCACTCGCAGTGCAATATTCCCACCGCGAATAGACTTTATTGAAAAAATGCTTTAAGCAGATGATCTATCATGCTGCATATTACCTAACACTATCGTGATCATCTGTGCTCTCTTTTGTCCAGAACACAGATTGCGTAATTTTGTGCAAAATTTCTTTAGGGAATTGGTCAGAATTTGAAAATAAAATATAATCTTCAGGGTTGGCAAGAAGTAACACAACTGTTTGACACAGTTTTTGTGTTAAATATGAATTAAAATATAAATATGTTTCAAATTGACAGAATCTTTGTGTTACTTTTTTTTTTAAACAATAAATTCACGGGAATATTTTTACGCACTTTTAAAATGGTTAATTATTTATTTTATTTCGATCTTGATGAGTGATATTATTATTATTTTTTTTTTATGTTTCACGACTACTGCGAGTAATGCTCGTAGATTTATTAGCATAAACAGAGTTACTTTTTCTGTAAATTTTTAGTTATCATTTTTATTCTACATCAAAAATCTTTAATCCAAATTTATTTTAGTTTGCACTTAGTTTCTTCTTCAAAACGTGTAGAAATAATTTTTCTAAACCTTAACTGCTTGATTCACATGACTTTATCGAAAAAGGATTTTGTCTTAACAGAAAAATCAATTTCTGTCGATTTGCAACAACAGAATTGCTTCGAAATTTAGCACTTCGACTTTTTACACACATTTTTTTTTTTTACAATGTGTGTGTGTGTGGCAGTCACACACACACACTGTAAAAAAATGTGTAGCCGGTAAGATAAACGACGGGATCGATCGTTCGGTGTACCGGGTCAAACTGGTCCTTCTGGCGTACGTCTCGGGCGGAAGGAAAATAAAGAAGAAAGGATGTTTAGCGTGAGAGAAAAAAGAGAGAAGTAGTTAGCTATAACAGCGAGAGAAATGCAGGACGTGGGGAAATTTGGGCGTGAGGAAGAGAAAGAGAAAGAGAGAGAGAGAGATTGCTTGATGGCTAATATAAGGACGACACGAGGTTTAGAGACGAAGGAAGAGGTGGTGAACGGCGCCGAGCCGCGTGTCGTCGATGTCTGCTTGGCAGTTCAGAGGCGCCGACCGGGTGTCCCGCGCGTTCCTTCGGTATTTCATTAACACCTCCGCTAATTATTTTCCTTCTTTTTTATCCACTGCTCGACTCCTGAAGTTGCCAATTTTTTCTCCCCTTTTCATTGCCTTTCGCTTTACCCCTTTACGCTACTTTCTCACTGTGTGACATTTTACTTCACGAAATATTGGCTTTCTCGCAAATCAGATTGGCTCTATGACTCACGGTCGTATTTCTGAAACAACAGTTAATAAAGAGAATTATTTACATAATCATTGATTTTAATTTCAATCTAGAACTTGGATTTTTGTAAACGGTTTATTTTTTTTTATAGCTATTTTTATAGCTAAAAAAAAATCAAACCGATTCAATAAAATTTTGTCTGTTGACAGGGCAATAATTGTTCGGTAAATTTTCAATTTTTCATTACTAACATTGTGAATTTTTTTTTTTTTTTTTCAAACTTCAGATCAGTTCAGTTGAATTATTCTTTAGAGGTAAAAAAAATTGATATCTTTGTAAAACAAGTAGTGATTAATACATTTTATGATTTTTTTTTCAAGCGACAATACGTATATTGTAAAATGAAGATAAACTTTCAAAAAAATATATATGCCTGCTAGTAGATACAAAACCAAAATGACAAAAAGCGTGCACAGACATTTTATAGCCGTAGAACTGATGATGCATAAGATCATTAGTGCCATCAGAAGTCTCGGCCTATCCGAGTCTCTCTCGTATTTCTATTTTCTCGTTCCTCTGAAGATAACGAAAACGAGTCACCTCCCAGAGATGTGACTGTCGCGCCGTCGCTCACCGACATTCTGTCTTGGCAGGGTCGACAACGGAATCAACAAAAAAAAAAGCCATAAAATTCGTTTTAAATAATTAATCATTTAATTACTTGAAATAAATTAAAAAAAAAAAACCGCTTTCGCAACCCCTTTTCTATAATATTTAAGTTACACAAATGTTTGATGAATTTTGCACAACTTTTTCCATTTTTGTTTCCTCCAAGTGAACTAAAATTTTCTACACATGAAATTTTCTGCTTCGTAAAGCAGTTCGAATTTTATATGAGTTTAAATTTAAAAAAAAACTAATTCTACGAGAAAGCCAAAATTGACAAATAAGCTTCCTCATAGAGGTGGCTTTGTGAAAAATCGAAATTAGCGAGGAAGCAACGTAGTTCTACTTTCCACCCTTTTTTTTTTTTTTTTTTTTTAAATTCAATTCAATAGAGTTTCTCCAAAGCGTGATTTTGTAGCAGGACGTCTCCTCAATTATACAGCGAGCAGAAGCGAACATCAGATCGAGGACGTACTAAATTTAGGATATGTACATGCCTAAATGAACGAGAGACTATATCCTCCTCGATAGTTTTTCCTTTTTTATATGCTTCGCCTTTTTGCTTTCTTCATTTTTCTTTTTCTTTTCTGCGTCTTTCACTCTCTCTCTCTTTCTCTCTTCCTCGTTTCATAGCGTCGATATCCCCGCGTTCGAAATTTATGTAGGTGTTGGCTGTGGCTTTTATCAGCAGCCGGCATTCCTGTGCGTCCAACCCGGCGCCCCATCGTCGCCCCGCGAGAGAGCAGGTTCTAATTCGTGCGACTCTTTTCTGACTCAGTTCCTTGTTGGTTTCAGCAGCAGCGCCTGTTTCTCTTCTCTTTCTCTTTCTCTCTATATATACATATATATATATATATATATATTTCTCCTCTTCTTCTGGCTATACCGTCCGCCTTTGATTTTTTCTTTCTCTCTTCTTCTTCTTCTTTTTCGCTTGCTTTATCTCACATTTTGGAGAGACAGCCAACTCGTGCTCGCGCTCTGTTGCTCCCTCATCCCTCAATCTCACTTTTATCTATCCTCGCTCTTTTCCTTTGCTGTCTATATATCCAATTTTTCTCTCCTTGCTCATTCTTTCGGGGGTTTCGTGTGTTCGCCATATCGTCACGACGCGACTCGCATGATTCAAAGCTGAATCATGTGCGTGTAGTGCTTTCGTTTTTTCTTTTTCTTCTGCTCTCCTCCACGCCACAATGTTCCTGTTACATGCTTAAACAGTGCAAACTAATTAATACCAAAATCATTATATAAAAATACATAAAATTTTCAACATCAATAAAGCATATTTCGATAAACAAGAAAATTGGATTCAGTGTATTTTCTTTTGTGGCTGTATTTATATACATCAAGAAAACATATACTGAATCCAATTTTTTTCTCTGCTGAAGTCAATCTTATAAATAAAAACTTTTATTTATAAACTGAAAAAAAGGTACTTTAATGTTTGAAACATTTTTAAACAGTCTTAACAACGATCAGCTAGAATAGTCTACGACGAATTCGCATGCTATGAAAACAGAGAACGTTGGTTCTCCTTGGGCACAGAGCCAATTAGCCGCGATTCACTATCAGCAGTGAACAGCGAATAGCAACGCGCCCTCGAGATTCTCAATAGTCGACGAACCTCCTCACTGCTGCTTGATACTGTTGGCTTATTCTTATGTGAACGCCCACGATATAGCTTGTGACACGCTCCCAACTATGCGAATTTGCTCAACGGATTCTTCGAATACGACGAAGAAGAAGAATTAAAAAAAGAAAAAAGGAGTGAAAGGAAAAAGAAATCATGAAGTTGAGTGAAGTAGAAGAAATTATAATTCGACTATTTCAATGTTTACTTCAATTAGAATTTTTCACTGCTACATCTCTAAACTGTCTCTTTATATAGTATTGCAGGTTGCAAAAGAGAATTTAACGATAATATGTTTCATACATACTAGTCGTGTGATATTCTATTGCCATTCGTGGATCAGTGATTTCCAGGCACGATTGGAATTCACTATCGCTAATGGATAGCAGTAAAATTCTTGTCTCCGTACCAGGGACCATAATTTTCGATGAATGCCGAGCGATAAATTGCAATCAAACGCGAGCCAACGTAAAATTGCGCTCAATTACACAGCCAACTGAAGATCTGCAGTTAAAAAAAGAATCTTTTTTTTTTTTAATGTGCCAATCTACTTCGTTAACCGTAATTTGGAATGACTGACATAACTTGTGTAGCCAAAGTGTGTTTACAATATTTTTTTTTATCGTAATAGTTCAAATGTATATATCAATTGAGATTTCAATATACTTTTTTATGTCACAAAAACACTTGTGATTATGATTTATTTTTATGAAAATTTTAAGACGTTTTAATTTAGATATTTTTTCTTTGCATGAGCTTCTCATTTTATTGTCAATTCTATAATCAAATGAAATATGTTAGAAAAATTCCTATTTTTTTTTCAGGTCAATTAGTAATTATTTCTGACTTCTTTCATTTCCGGAATTATTTGAAATACAAGAAATCTTGAAACGAATTTAATTAGAATAATCAAAAGGTTTCGGAGTACGAAAAATGAGGAATTAGAAAGTTAAAGAAGAATTAGGATTTGTATAAGAGGAAAAGCTAAATATATAATTACGTGAAATATTGAAAGTGCTTAATTTAATGGAATTATCCTGGATTTAGAAATCGAGAAACGAGGACTCACTGAGTTACGCAAGAATTAGGGATTGATGCGAGAGGCATAAAATGACGTTGCTAATAGAATTGTGTGTTTAGGTTGAAGAAGGACAAAAAAAAAAGAAAGAAAAGAAAAAGAAAATATGGTTTCAGCTCGTTGTAACGAAAAAGGTCCAATTGCGGGCAATGAAAATTGATATTAGTTGCGGAACCATATTACTGCAGCAATTGAAATGTACACTTTTATGGCTCTTAAGGGCTCGTTGACCGGCGTTCGGTCATTCGGACGGTCGAAAAAGTCGTCGCGTATAGCGTATCCGGCGCCTCTGTGCCCCGAAGTGGCCCACCTTTCGTGACGACCGTAGGACGACGACGATTGTGCATGCAGCAGCGACAGGAACGAAGAGGAGGAAGGGCCTCCAAAAAAAAAAAAAAAAAAAGTAAGAAGCAGCAGTGAGCGCGATGAGGGGCTCTTCTCTGGCTCTTTTGGGCCACTGGCGCCAGAGTTATTTATCAGAGGGAATCGATAGGCCTCAGTGGTAATCTCGTATCATTAGTGAGAGCCTCGATGAGTAGAGAAGAAGCTAGAAAAAAAAGAAAAACAGGAAGATAGACTTACAAAACACGAGAAAAAAAAAAAAGGTAACATCGCCACGGTACCTCAATAAATCTTTCGTACAGTTCATTATTCTAATCAGAGTTATAAATCTCGGAACGAAGGTCGTTTCCTTACCCGTTCGTACAAATTATTGCAATTTCTCTTTTTTTTTTTTGCTCCTGTGATAATTTTAATATTCGTCTACTTTTGTTTTGTCGAAATTCATAAAATCCTGGCGCTGGAATGACTCATCATTGGAATATGAATTTGTGTTTTTGTGCTCTTCATACTTTCATCGAAGATCCAAATTTAGAAGACTCATTTTATAGCTTTAAAGCTGATATTAAAACGATGAATCGTTTTTTCTTAAGAATGTATTATCCTGAAAAAAAAAAAAAAGAGTCTTTTGAAAATATGATTTTTGATATTTCAATGTGATGAAGTGCTTGAAATTAATAATGAGGAGTTAAAGTGCAAAGTAGAATTTTGCAAACTGCTTCCTCCTTACATTTAGTGTCTTTCACAAAGCTTTTTTTTTTCCTTTTTTTTACAAACCTCTATCAGGAACTATGTTGATCAATTTCGAATTCCAAGTGTCTTGAAAATTAAAAAAAAAAGCAAAATTTTCACTTAAAGTTTTCTTTTTCAAAAAATAGATTAAAAGAAAAAGAGATTTAAAACGCCTTTCACAAATTTTGTGAAAATTCGAGAACACCCAGAATTTTTAGTTGACAGGCAAATATTGAGCAGAAAAATACAAGACAATCTGTTTTATATTCGATCAAGTATAATCGAAATGCAATAGTCTCTTGACCAGAAACACACGAGCCAAAAAGACACCGTAACTCATCTAATAATTCAATAAAACTCTGGTAATTGAGGAAAGCCAGGGTAAGCTCAACGAAGAAAGAAGCTTTCGTTGAGGGTTAGCGAAACCACTGTGCACTGCGGCGAGACTCGTACCTAAGTCACAACCCAGCGAAGCTAACTCTCCTATCCACGGATAATCGAAGAGAGAACGAGACAGAGAAATAAGGAAAAGAGCCGGATAGAGAGAGAGAGGAATAAGGAAAAGAGAACGTAGGCCTAATTCAATTGCAGCGGGACGAGCGACGCGTTCCGCAAACACTCATGATAATTCAATCGTCTCCGCACCCCAATCCCTGTGTCGAGACCCTCCTACGCCTGCAGAGCATCGTTTGCATTGCCTTCTTTTACACACCAAACAGTCACACACACTGAAACATATACAAGAGTATCTAGAAGCCAAAGACGAATGCAAAAGTATAGAATTCAGAGACACATACACATTTTAATGTGCTTGCCTCTTTTCAACTTCCTACTGGCAGTGGCGAGATATCATCACTCAAGAGGATCTACCGGCTGCACATGTAGCCAAGAAGCGACCGGGGCTAGATGGACCACTTTTTTTTATTTTGAATTTTAATCAAAATTGGTTATGTGAATTGAGTAAAAAAAAAATCATGGGATTCTTGGGTTAAATAATCTGTACTTTTAAATTTTTTACGCTATTTTTGCTGTAGGGGATCAGTAATTTATTTACGAAAATTAAAGAGAAAAAAAATTGAAATTTTTTTGTTATTTGTAAAATTATAAAAGGAAATCGGGTTTTTTTTTCTGTGTGGAATTGATAGAGATAATTATGATTAACTGGAAATCATAATTTTTTACACATCTCCCGAATTTCTATTATTTTGTAATAGCAGAAATATTTTTTTTTTAAATATTCATTTTTTTTTAGTAAAAAAATATTTCAAAAATATATTTGAAAAAAAGTTTTTTTTTTTGGGTTGTCGAAATGACATAAAATTTTGAAATCTATAGAAAAAATCTATGATTTAAAAAAAATTGTATCTTTTTTCAATGCGAGAAATTGTGTGAAATTAAATAATGGAAAATAAACGTTTATTTCAGTGAAAATTTAATAAACAAATCTAAAGTCACTTTATATTAAAATTCCTAATTTTCCGAATATATTTCGTACAAGTACTGTTAGTTTGTATATTTCATTTACATTTTAAATTTAATATACAAGTCTAGGTGAAAAAAAAAAAAAAAAATCTCTGAGTCAACTAGCCCCGGTCTCCCTTTACACTTGTTACTGACACAGCAGCATCCTCTCCATAAGTGGAACAGTAGCGGGTTAAAAGAGCCGAGAAGGGAGATGCGAAACGGGTGATATAATGTCCGGATGAGAACATCTGCGCTCTAATCGGCTGATGATTTCAAACCGAGTGCAAGAGGACGTATAGGGATGATGGAAAAGTATATCCCTTGTATTTTTCGGGGTGTAACAGAGGGACTCCGTTGTGAACCCTCTTGGCTTGTACCCCGCGGGCCTCAAACTAAATCAGCCATCACACGGACTCCCACTGGGGTCATCATCTTCCGGGGGGGTTTGTGAGGGTTGTGTTGGATGCTAGAGCAGAGACGATGTGTCGTTATTCTAGGATATGTCTATATAATAGATTATGTGAATTGTTTTTTTTTATGGAATCATCATAGAAATCTTAAATATGTGATTGTAATTGCAATTAAATTAAATGATGAAATAAAAATATTTTAATCATCTGGAGGATTGAACATAAATAAAAATAATTTTTAGTAAGAACTTTCGATTGATTGGTGTAAGAATCCATTTTTTTTCAAGAAAAGATTTATTTTAAGTTTTTAAATGTCTGTAATTAATTATTCAATTTTAGACGATGCAATTAAATTGAAATTAAATAATTAAGAAATTAATTGCAATTGAATGATTCGAGATGATGAAATAAAAATATTTTAGTCATCCGGAGGATTGAGCATAAATAAAAATAATTTTTAGTAAGAACTTTTGATTGATTGGTATAAGAATCCATTTTTTTTAAATCAAGAAAAGATTTATTTTAGGTTTTTAAATCTCTGTAATTAGTTACCAAATTTCACTTATTTAATTCACATAAAATAATCAATCGTAATAGAAAAAAGAAAATAATAATAATATTTCACAGTAGTCAATCGCCAACTTCGAAACGTCAATTATTTTTATTTACTTTCAGGTGTCCATTTGATTCCGACGCTTTTTTATTCATCATCTCGAATGTAGATATGAGTTAATAATGTGAGGAAATTATCCTCAAGCGGTAACAGTTGTGTGATAATACTTAACAGTACTGAAAAGTAGATAGCAGTGCCAATCAAGCGTTCGGTTGCTCCCGCAAATGGGGCTTATTCTTATCGTAGCATTTCACCGAGTTACAGTGCTAATTATCGGTGTTTGAAAAATGTGTGATGTATACTTGTAGCAGACAGACAGACAGCTTCTGAATGTTATTCCTGTCGTGTAGTTTTACAAAGAGGCATAATTCATAAGAGGTTTTCACGACACAAGGAAGTAAAGTCGATTAGATTATTCTTCAGCATAAATACGCAAAAAATTGCTCATGTTTCTTTGCACATATTTCATAATACAGTCATAAGACAATAAGAGAAATTAATGTCATAATTAATTTTCTCACATCGAAGTCTCCATTCAGCTGTGAAACCAAAACGAACGCCATTCGGATTCAGGAAGTCAATTAAAATCAATTATTTGATTGAAAACTTTACTATTTATTAATCATCAGTTTCAAGTATTAAATGCGAGCAATTGCTCGACAATTAGCTTGGAAATTTACTGACTAATATTAGATTTATACAAAGTTTTCTGAATTCAGTAATTTTTTTTTTTATCGGCATGAAAAAACGTAACAAAAATTCTATGAGCTTAACTGTTTGAAAAATAGTGAATTTTCAATTTTTTGCAACTTATTAATTCGTTCATTATTGTCGATACAATTTTTTTTTATCGACAAGAATAAAATGTAACTCTTTTTTTTTTTTTTAACTAAAAAGGAAATTAATGTTTAAAAAATTAAGGTCGTTAGTATTGGGATTAGATCGACAAAAATTCGTCTTCATTGTGCGCAATTCTTTCGATTTTCAATGACAAACTGATTCCGTTCTTGGAGAATATTACTGGTTTGTTATTTAATCCCCATCGACTAAACTACTTTCAAGTATTAAATGCGCGTGATTGCTCGATAATTACCTCGGAATTTCACTGACTACGAGTATTATATAAAGGTTTCGCAAAATTTATGATTGACTTAAAATAAACATGCGCCAGCGACTCGACACGCCAAGTATAAAAAGAAATTAGTAAATTAGACGTCACTTAATTCTTTTAAAAAAATCGTCGTTAATTCTTTTTAAAAATCCTTATTCATTTTTTTTTTTTTTTTTAGATTTTCATGTCAGAACATTAAAAATGATTCAAAACGTCGAGAAAAGTGGTTTCGAAAAACTGTAGCTGAAATTTGTGATAATTAAAAAAAAAACAAAAAAAATTCAAACACAGCACTATTCTTTATTCAATTTCGAATTTTTCGAAAGAAAAAAAAAAATTCATTATCCTCTAATTCACGTGAAAATCTCACCAAAACGAGTTAAAATATTCTACAGATGAAAAAGCAATATTAATCACTGCTACGTACCAAATTTCGTGATGATCGGTAGAGCAGTTCGAATTTTACGTCACTTTGAATATTTCGAAAAAAAAAAAACAATTTAAAAGTATATAATAAGTATAGAAACGCATATAAACACAACACTCCGTCTTTGTTCATTCGACGTGCTAAAAAAAAAAATCTGCTACAACATAATACATACTCTGTGAAATCGGATCACCCGATTCGTCCTGTATCTTGACAGACGCGGAGATTTTGAGGCTCCTCGGTGGTCCTTGTAGGCCTAGATGGCCGTGCCCGTGGCCGACGTGCCCTCCGACAGTGCCCGTCCGCTGCATCACGCTCGTGGCCCCTATTTCTGCGACGATTCTCCCGCCGGCTCTCCGCAAGCCACTCGCCGCGCCCTTTCGCGCAATCTTGAGAACGTTTCCGTAAGTTAAGCCGTGTTTGGCGGCCGTGCGGCTACGCTTATTAAGCTTTTCCGGTGGAACCGGCGTTTTCTTGACACTTGCTTAAAAAGAAGAAAAAAAAAAAAACAGAAGACAGTTCTCGACACTATTAATCACAGCATTCACAATTTCCGACGTTAATCTACGTTTTTTTTTCCAATTAATTTATGTTAAAACGTTTTCCCGCGCACTAAACTTCCGGTGGGAAAAAAGATGTATCGACAAACTTCCGGTAGGACGTTTTTTTGCAACGCTGAAAGTGTGATTTGTCAGTTTGGCAACGTTTCTCTCAGGCGAGATGTTTCTTTTTTTCTTCGTCTTTGATATCAACTAGTCTTGAGAGGCTTTAGCCACTCGACAATCCGGCACCCGCCGCCGGATACCGACACTCGTATCGAGAGAAAGAGAGAGAGAGAGAATAACTCCTTTGTTCGTTTTAAATGTAATATGAGATCAATTGCCGGTGTTTATTTAATCCAGAAGTCATTGCAATAATGTCGATCTTTCGTTTATTATTGATTTTCTTTTCTTTATCACTTGTCACTTTTTTCTCCCAGTCGGACACACCTCTGTCCTGCAGCTTCTTTTATTCATTTAACGTCGATCACACGCAATCGTCACAAAATAAACGTCGCCCCCACTTTTCGTTTATTAACTCATCATTATTTCTATTCTCAATCATGAATATTATTGCACATGAAACAAAAAGAAATAACGAAAAATCGTCACTGATGCATCAAACTTGGGATATTCAATTTTCCATTTAAACCACCGAAATGTTCACAGTCCAAACGGTTTTTTCAAAACATTAACAATACCCAAATTACCTTCACTTCCGGTTTGTTTGTCACTCGCTACCACAAAATCTCGCTTTTATCGACGAAAACAAAAAGCCGGTCACGATAAGCAAAAAAATTGCTCGACAGTTACAACACGTGGTGGTTATACAGCTGAAAGCATTGTGACACAAACGACGATCCCTGTCGATAAAGAAAAAACAATGTGTTGTGTTGCTTATTTTTTTTGTTTCCCTTAACAATTATGATTATTTTGATAAAGAGCAACCCCGACGATGTTGACGGCGCGGGGCCCTGTGAGGCACTGACTGTTAGTTGCGTTCTCCAGCCGCGTTCGGGTGCGTAGCAAAGCGGAAGCAAGGAACAATATGCGAGTGAAAGAGAGAGAGAAAGATTGAGAGAGAGAACGATTTAGAAGGAGAACTATAGATAGGAGAACCCCCACTCTGCGCCTGCGCGGACGTCGCCGTTACTGCGCAGGTTTGCGCGGCTCTGCGCGCATCGTGCATGCGCGATAGTTCTCCTGCAGGCATTTAGCCGTGGCATCGTCGGTGAATAGGGTAGACGGCTTAGAGAAGCAGTATAAGCAGTATAGCAGAATGAACCGTGTGCTGGAACAGAGTGGAAGTGAGGACCTCAAAGCAAAGCGAGAGACGTCGATGGCTCTCCACGCCTCCGCGAATTTCTCATTGGATCGAGCTCCGGATCCGCCAACAAAATGGCCGACACCCCAATCGATTCCTCCACCTCCTTTTCCCCTCCCCTCTCGTTCTCTCTCTCGCTCTCACTGTCTCGCTCACTCGTACACGAGCGCCGAGAGTCGAAAGTACATAATATACGTTTAGTAGATATATATGCAATACGTGAGTATAGATATATGTATAATGTGTATATAGTTGCGAATCTATAGTAGTGACCTCTCTCATTTTTTTTTTTGCAGATATATACACTTCCTTCTTTCGTCGCACCTTCGGTAACTCAACGTGAGGCAGTGGAAGGGAACACGCTGTGTTGCTATATACTGAGGGAACAGAAGGAGGATATTGTATAGTTTCTTTTTTTTTTTTTTTTTTTTTGTTGCCACCCTTCGACCTCGTGATGTATATCTATTTTGTAAGATGTAATTTTATACGTTTACTGAGTTTGATGTTGCGAGAAGCTTTTAGGAAGCTTTTGCAATGGTTGTAGGCGCGTTTTTTTTTGTATTGAGGGTTTTTGCAATGTTTTGGATGATGTGAAGGTTTTGTTTATATTTTCAGGTTGTACGATAATTTTTTTTTACGCTTCCGTGATGAATTTTTGTTTTAGGACGCAATTTCATACTGTCCTGAGTTTGATGTTGCAGGGCTTTTAGGAAGCCTTTGCAACAGTTCTAGGGAGTTTTTTTTTTTTAGGGTTTTCGCGATGTTTCGGACGGTCTGAAGGTGGAGCTTTGTTTATATTTTGAGGATATACGATCTTTTTTTACGCCCTCGTGATGTTTTTCTGTTTTGGAGGACGCTATTTTATACTTTTCTGAGTTTGATGTTGTGAGGCTTTTAGGAAACTTTTGCAAGGGTTCTAGGGTTTTTTTTAGTGAGGGTCATGCGATATTTTGGACGATCTGAAGATTGAGTTTAGTTTATATTATGAGTCTAGTTTATATTCAATTTTATACTTTTAAAGAGTTTGATGTCCGTAGACTTTTAGCAAACTTTTCAAAGACTTGTAGTCTTATTTTTATTGAGGAATTTCGGGATGTTTACTCGCTTACTGCGACACTCAAAATCTAAATTTTACCACATAGAATTATTAAATTATCGAAAACGAAATTTGCAATAAGCAGAAAATATTAATTTTCTATTACACGTTTTACCAAAATCGTGATAAACCTATCAAACGTCCTTTTAAATGAGACAATTTTCTATTTTTAATTTTTTTTCACTAACTTCAACAAGTTTTTATTTTGCTGCTAATTTTGTATAACTTACAGTACTAATCCACAGAAACTATAGAAAAAAATGGAGGGTTGAGCCAAACATATTTGAAGAGGTAAAAAAGGTTTTTCCAAAATCTACTGACTCAATAAAAAATTTCTCACATATTTCCATTTCTCTTAATATTGATATTGCTTAGAATTTTCAGAAAAATTTTATTTTCACATTGTTGCTCACTCACATATTCTTTGTTTTTTATTATAGATCCATGGGAGTATGAAAAAATGTTGAGCTACAAAGTGCATAGCGAAGAGTGACGTCCAGGAGGGTGGCTGTGAAGTTGTGGGCTCACAGAGTGAAAGAAGAAAATGCGTATACAGGAAGAGCGTCGAGGATCGTAGAAGCGAGAGAGCGGTCTCTTAAGCCAAACGCGCCGACAAAGCTATCAGCGACGAATGCTGCTGCAGAACGCGTATATATCCCAAACGACGAAGGAGAAACGAGACGAGTATATAGCGCAGATGCTCTCTTTTCAAGCTGGCGACGAGAGCTTCGCGGCTGCTACAGCATCGGAGAAAAAGAGAGAGAGAGAGAGAAAGAGAGGAGAGCCACTCGAGAGACATCAGCCTCTGTATCGCTACCTCGCGTGCTATTCCTCGTGTGCATGTATTCAAGACCTCAGCAGTGCAGTTGTCTGCTGCGTTCCACTCGCGCAATAATTCATTCAGCCTCTCGCGTGTCTTCGTTGGCTCTCCTGTACATATACATATGTATACTGCACACATATACGAGTTCGTAAGTATTTATGGCAAGGAAATACCGCGAGATCTAACGAACTCAATCTCTGATAAACCTCGAGGCATCACAAACAGCTTCGACGTTTATTCATATTCGATTTATGGCATCAGGAATTTCAATGGAATTTTTTTTTCTAATACACTCTGTGCTTTATGATAAATTAAACAGACTGAAAGACTGTAAAAAAAAAAAAAAATGTAAAGGGATAGCAAAATAATTACTTCGTGATATGCATGAATCTTCAAAATTACAGGAATTCCGAATTGAAACCCGAAATTTTGAGCCTCTGGCTTTTAACATTTTTTGGGTTTTTTTTATGCTCCGTAAAAAATGTTCATAAAACACAAACTAAAGAATATAAATGAATTCAAGTAAAACAATTCAAGTTCAAAAAATTAATCTATAGAGAGTCTTTAGCGCCGTTACACGTGTAAAAATTCGCAGCTCTATCAAATTTAGGCTTTTAAATTTCTACACGTGTACCGTATTCTTAAAATCCTAAATATTTTGTTAAAGGAAAAAAAAATAGGCGAATAATTTACGATACACTTACCAACATAAAATTGTATAAAAATTTTTCTTGAATTTCCGTAGGATTAGAAGTACTCTCGCCACGAAGTGCTCGAGGTACGCGCAAAAGAGAAAAGCGAAGGGAAAATAGAAGATTAAAGAAAAAAGTGGCCTCTGCTTCGGCGGCGAAAAGAGCGCAGTCTCCGTGCAAGGATCGTCGGAGAGTTCTCGGTCGAGCGCCTCCCGACACTGCAGAGGGAAATCCCGTTTTCGTCACACGCGCCACCGGACACCGCGAAGAGAGCGAGAGTCGCCTCGCGAATTTCGTAGTTTTTTTTTCTTTTTTTTTTTTTTTCTCACGAGGGACGTACGGGATTATCTCGCGCAAGCGCATCCATGCACTCACTCTGTGCTCGGATTATCACGCTGCAAGAGTTTTCTTGCGACGATGAATGACGCGAATGTTCCCAAAGACGAGTATATTCGAGTGGGATGACCATCGAAGCGGTGAGAATATAATCGCCTGACTTGAAAAGAGCAGTAGCAACACTAGAAATCCGTGTTGAGATCCTTCACGCACGTTTTTTTTTTTTTTTTTAGAAGCTGCAGACGATTCTTAAGCTGCTGAAATCTTGACTGGTGAGCTTTTGATTGAAAATAGCTGAAGTGAGGTAGTAAAAGACTTTTTTTTACTTTTTTTACTATTCGATTAAGGTCTAAATTTTTAAAAGCTGTAGAAAAAAATAGTCAACAATTTAGTATTGTCTGGATTCAAAGACATATTCTTCACCTATAAAATTATAAACTGCTATTTGTTTGCAAATAGATTTCCGGTTTTGTAAAAAATTGTGGGACAAGTTGGTTTTCTTTTCAGTTGGTTTCTTTAAAAAAAAAAACTCTGATTCACGCTCACAAAAAAAATGAATTTTCAACTCTATGTACTCAATCAAATTATAAAAAAAAAAAAATGTTTCAAAGTGACCCAACTGGCTCAATTTTTCCGTAAAATCGATCCTAAATTACGGTTGGTGTTTTAGTAAGTCTCTTAAAACCAACGTTGAATATTTATCACAGATAATGTTAGCAAATTACTCAAAAATATCTTATAAACATTGTAAAAAATCGAGATGTAAGCCGATCGAAAGATGGAGTTGAAAAATGTCAGCAAGAATTCATAGAAATTGTAGAGATGATATAATCCTCTAGCAGAGATCAGTGTGCTCTTCTCACGAGGACAATACTAAGAGACCGAGGAAGTAACTTTCGTTGATCCTTCGGTAGAACATAACTCTCGAGTCTAGATCTTGCGAAGGATTAATATTAAGTACCCACAGTATTTACGTAAATACCCCCGGGGGCAACTCGGGGGAACGAAGGGTTTTTGGATTTTCAGAAGGTGAAGTAGGTTAACGAGTGGAGATTGCGTATATCTGGAGCATAAAATGGTAGCAGCAGCTACCTATGCTATTAGCGATGAGCTGTGGGATGTATACCTGGTGCGCAATATGCTTGTGTATACTAGCTCCGGAGGTCCGGTCTATAAGCGGATGACGCCAAAGCGGGTGAAGTAGAGAAAGAGGGCCCTTTTGGCTCAGGAGAAATGGGAAATATCACTTGCTGACGATCGCTCTTCGCTTCCTCTACGATGTCCAACTCGTAGCACCTGGAATTTCCCTTTTTCTTCAATATCGAAGAAGAGATCCTCTCTCCGAATCGTTGTCAGAGATGCTCCAGTTACGACCACCGCGATAAGCAAAACCGGAGAATCTCTGTCATTCGAGTTTTGGGTCAGTGTTGCCAATGCTTCGGGAAGCTCTCCGAGAATCCAGCGTGGAAAATCACGATGATAAGCCAGAGAGGCCCTTCGCTAATGAGGGACTCGAACCCATTGAGAAAGGTATATACTATATGGCCAGTAGAGGCAAAAGAGAGGATATGGGAAACCTTCGCATTCGAAGCAAGTGCAGAGTGTACATACTCTGAAAGCCCAGGTAGGCTTGTAAATTATATTTTCTTACCGCTGACCATTCCCTTGAGGACACACCGAGTACCCGCAATGTTTTGATCTGCGTCCACAGCACGCCTGTGGAGAGTTTTCCTCCTAGGCGCCTATAATCTTCGTTACCAAATATTGCGTAGTCGTAGCTTAAATTTATGGTTCAAGTATGTTTGTTATTTAATAAGAGCAAGATAAAAGGTAAAAGAATCTAAAAAAAACTGATAAATTTATTTCATAAAAAAAG
This sequence comes from Perithous albicinctus, assembly GCA_964016905.1. Lineage (NCBI taxonomy): Eukaryota > Metazoa > Arthropoda > Insecta > Hymenoptera > Ichneumonidae > Perithous > Perithous albicinctus. Next base: position 19,581,396 of record OZ024696.1, on the reverse strand, counting down.
AAACAGTTTTACTATAATTTCTAAAACAATTTTATCTTCACGATTGCACTAAGAGAAGAAAACTTTGTTACGCAAAATGAAGAATATAAATGACAAATTAAAAAAAATCTTAATATCACTTCGTCTAAGTGGAATTAAAGCAAAAATTGTGGATCCTCTGTTGGAAGATATTGAAGAAGAACGGGTCAAAGAATGATAGCCAAGTTTTCTTAAGTTGCATCCAAGCTATGAATAGAAAATTAGTAAGATGGAAAAAGCTAGCTGGAAAATTAACCGATGCTCTTTATGGAAAAGAAGTGGAGCAAAAAGCTATAGTAGTATATAGCGAGTCGCCAGAGAAGCACGCGAAATCCCGAAGCAAACAGGGCCCACCCGTGTTACTGGGTGTACACTTATTATCTTTGAGGACTTTACTGTAGGATTAAGAGGGAGAGAGAGAGAGAGAAAGTGCAGAGCTAAAGCACAGGCGATAGAGCGTTCTGCGTCGACGTTGCGCTTTTACCCTCAAAGCCAGGCCATACAGTGTACAAGTATACATAGTTGACTGTGTGGTAGTAAAGTGTGTCTACTATATCTGGCACTGACATTAAGAGAGTTTTCATATTACTGTACCTGTACCTGAGAGGCAACGTGCCTAATAACACAGCCCTCTACCTTAGCAGCGAAGAGGCGTTGAGCGTAAAACAGAGAGACAGCAAGTCGTGTCCTCGTCGTGTCGAGCGGACCGACGGATGACCGCGAGATCGTAAAACCTGGCGCCACTAAAATTTCAACGAGAGAAAAAAAAAAAAAAGATACGCGCACTTAACGCCACGTAAGCGAGTTTACTCGACTTTGGGCGGCACGAATCGATTCCTCTTTTTTGGTTCTTTTTTTGTTTTTATGTGTGGTTCTTGTTATCGAATCTTCGATAACAAAAACGTGTTTTTATTTACCAATGAAATTAAGTGCCGATGAAACTGGAGTTAATAATAGAGAATAATAATAATGTACTTGCAAAATATTGGAAAAACTTTTGAACAAATATATATTATATTTTTGCCATTTAATTTCAATTTTGTTGGCACTAAAATTGGTATTAGTGCATTTCCAAGGTTGCTTGTTTTTAAATCAAGAATCTAAATATCTGAACTCGAAGTAGCAGAACCAATTTTTCCAATTGGAAAGAAAAAATGTTATCTGAGCACTTTCAAGAATTTAAAAAAAGAATAAATCTGAGAATTGGTTTTTTTTTGCTTAGATGTTTTTGGATTTAAGAGATGACAGGATGAAACAAAATATTTGCCATGCTACAACCGAAACTACAAAATATTTGCGTATTGCAAAAAGCAAAAACATTTCAACAAAAACAAACAAAAAATTCATCTGTTTATCTTCAAGAAATCTCAGCATTGTTATCGAAAACCTCCTCAAGTGCTCCAATTTTACTGTATTTAAAAAAAACATGTAGAATTTATTGAAATTTCTTTTTTGGATTTTTCATTCAGGAATAGCTCTCGCGCGTTGGTTGCGCTTCCGTCATTCGCTTGCCCGTTGAGAACACGCTGGGTAACAACATAACATCGTGTTAACCAGTTCGGATTCCCGAGGCGGTCTCTATAAAAAACATTCGGACGCTCCGAACCGATTCGAAAAAGAGTGAGAAGCCACTGGCGAGTCCTACTCTCGAGCACAGTGAAGGTATATATCTAGAAATGCGTAAAAAAAAAACAGAAAATAACGAAAGCCTCTCTCTCTTTCATTCTCTCTTTGTCTCTCTAATATTCTCTCTTTCTCTCTCTTCAGCAGGATAAGACCATAATCACAACACAGCGAAGCAGAGAATGACGGCAAAACGGAGGAGGGAACTGTGCGCTCACTCTCTGCGATGCTCTGAGAGCATTCGGGCGCGCAGCAAACGCTGTAGCCAACGTTGAGAGGATAGAGAAGAGAGAAGAGTGAGAGAGAGAGAGAGAGAAAGAGAGAGGAGGAAGGACAGAGAGTACGCAAGGGGAACCCCGGTGGGGGTTGATGGGGAGAAGCTTTTAGCCGGGCTAGATGGTGCCGAGATAACGGCGCGCTCCGAAGTGCAGAGAACGCGCGCACGTTCGGTAGTATATAGTGTCTCTGGCTACATACTTACGCGTATAGATGTGGCATATATAGATATATCGTAGAGTATACTATATGTATGCTTATACGATCAACGGCTATGACTATACATGTGTGTATATATATGTATTTTAGTATAATATATGTACACTGGGAGAAAAAAATGGCACTAGCAAAACTATTTGTTTGTCGGTTAAATAGTAGCTTAACTATTTTTTTTTTTCTGTAGAAATAATATTTGTTCAGTGCAACTGGTATCATGTAGTTATCGTAAGAAAAAAGTAATTTTTACGATAGAATCCTTTTTTTTCAACATTTATCATGAAGCTTCGATTTCACATGATCTCCATGATTTTGTCATGATTTCCCTGTGATTTCACGTGATTTTTTTGATTCCGTTACGATTTCACATAATTTCCATGACTTCGCTATGATTTCACATGATTTTCATGATTTACATGAGTTCACTTGGCCTACGTCTATAAAGAATCCAAAATAATAAATATCTTCCTCATTAGAGGTAACTTCGTGAAAAATTGAAATTTTCAAATTTCCTCTTCACAACTTATTTTGATGATTTTAACAAATTTTACATGATGAAGCAATCTGCAAAGCTCTCTACTTTGCAACTTTTAAAATATTTTCTTCTACCACTGTATGACTTTTCATATATTGTGTACATCTATGAGCTTGCGCGTTTGTATAGGTTTAAGTGCAACATACATACATATGTATGTATTTACATAGAAGCGCTCAAACATGAAAGGTCTATAACATAAAGTATATAAAGCTTGCATCGTTGTATATTATGTGCGACACGTGACGCGATGCTCCGTTACGGTGTTGGCGAGAGTCTAGGCGTAACGTTTTCTCCTCTTTTCCCATTCTTATTCCGCTTCTTCGTCGAAGGCTTTTGGAGAAAAGGGTGCATTTAGGTGGTTACGTGTGGATGGTCGATAAGAGTATAAAGCTTCTAGATAAAAAAAAAAAAATCTGAAAGAAACGAAAAGTATCTAGTCGAAAGTCGTAGAGGCATTACAGTTATTTTGCAAAATTTGCGAAACCGCTGAAATGTAAAATTATACATTTTTTTTAGTAATTCTTCTCTGAAAATTATATTTATACGGGATATTCTCATAATTGATAAAAAAAAAGTTAACTTTGAGAATCATTTGAGAAGCTGATTGTCAAAAAATTGTAAATAATTGCCAAAAATATTTATTGTAAAAATGACAATAAATACATTAGAAAAAGAAAGTAAAACATTTGTTTTAAAATAAAAATAACAAAATAGACAATAATAGAAAATAATTTTTTTTGTTGTTAAAAATACAGAAAATATATTCTAAAAAGGAAATTACCAAAAAAAAAAGAGTCAAAATGACATAAAATATTTCGTAAAATGGAAATGCAAAAATATTAACAAAAAATAAATAATCCAAAGTTTCTGTTAAAACAAGACAAATGTATCTTTAATTTTGTGTTTAAAAAATAGAAAATTAAAAAATAGCCACAAATTATCAGATCAGCGTGTAAAAATATTGCCAAAAATTGAAACATAAAAATGAGCAAAAACGTTTAAACAAGAAAGAAAAAAGAACCGAAAAATGTGAAAATAAAAATTGTCGGTAGGATATTCGTAGTGTGCAGTAGAAAACGTTGGATTGAGTAACGGCCATCGCGGTTCTGCCGATTCATCCAGTTTTCACACACGCAATGGCACAGAGGCGTTGCCCCCACCCATAAACCCGACAATTCGCCGTTTGGTATTCCGACGTTACGTACATAGAGAGGCGAGTCTCGTCGGCAGGCGCGACTCTCTCTCTCTCTCTCTCTCGAGAGAGAGAGTCTCTCTCATCGTGGGGTGTGTGAATGCCATATACACGCTCGGAGAGCATTATAGCTTTGAGCCTCAGTAGTATCTACCTATGCGCGTCGGTCCTGGAAAGTCCCGATCGATACGAACCGTCCGCGCAAGTCCGCGAATATTCCTGTTCGCCAACGTGTGGATTACACACAGCATGTATATCTGTATACATTAAATACATGCACACCTGTTCATAGAGCTCCACTCCAAAATTGATATACCTACACGAATCTATGACTAAATATTCGATAGACTCATTTTTGTTTTAACAATTGATAAAACAAAATGCTTTGTCAGTCAGATTATTTTTGTAAGTGTGAGGTATTGAATAAATTTTATGGAGGGATTATCGGTTGTTGGTGGCTAAGTTAGAGAAATCAATTGTTTAATTTGTTCGATTCGTTTCGACCCTGATCTGGGTTCTGTTCACTCGTTTCATTTTTTATTTATTAGTTTTTATCTTGTCGTGCGTTTCCTAATTTTTTTTCTCCTTTTTTTTCTTGTTTCATATTTAATTTTGTCAACTCTCTCGGATTCTCTGGCATCACACAAGTTGGGAAAAAGTTTCTCGCATGAGTTTCGTATATACAAGTTTATTTCACGCGGTGCGAGAAGTGGGAACTTCCCGCACCGCGTGGCATAAAATGTATCAAAGAACTTCATTTTTCATTTTGTCTTGCAGCTACGAAAAGCTTTCATCGCAATTTCATTTTTAAACGATATTAAAACACTAAATCCAAAAAAAAAATTCTCAGTCTGTCAGTTCAATTATCGTTTAATCTTAAACAAAAAAGAAATGCACATAAGAAATAAATCTATAGATTCTATAATTAGAATGAAAACATTGGACTCCCCAAAAGCGTAATTTTAGAAAACCCTTTTTTTTCTTCATTCGTTGGATCTTCCCAAGTTTCGTGGTACCAAAAAGCAACTAAAAAAGCAAAAAGTAACTAAAAAAAAAATCTTCGATCCAAAAAGTGTCTTCATTCATAAAAACGCAATTTCCCTTTTTCTTCATCAAGAGATCGACTGAAACATCAGTGGACTCTTAAATAATGTTTGCGCATTTAAAATATGTTTACAAACAATTAACCGTCCTCCTGACTCTTCGGTGTCACGTTTCAAAGGAGTCCAGAGGCAAAAGAGTGCAGCGAGCAAGTGCGACACTGCCATACACATGCATATTGCCTTTTCAGAGGCTTCTTCTTTTTCTTCTTCTTCTTCTTCTTCTCGCGGTGCCCTTTATTATGTATATTTCTCGATGAAGAGATTTTGTGCGGGACGCGCGATAGTTTCTACCGATTGGGACAGGTTGACACGGAGTTTCGAGAGACACGTCACGTCGGTTTTTCTCTTTTGTACAGACTCGGCATTATCGTTCACAGATGTCCAATACTGTCCGCTTTTTGCTCCTCTGCGTATCCCCCAAAGGATTAAAGATCCAATCGCAGGTGGTCCAGAGTATTTATTTTACTGTGAGCCTTGACGTAACTCATCCTTCGATCTCGTACTTTACCATCGTGTCTATATACGGGCCATTCCATGGCTAATCGACAGGATCGTGAAACCGCATTTTTCAGATTTTTGTATCACAAACATTTTAATAATCACCGAAAATTTGTCTTCACAAAAATTACCTCGACGATTTGTTTGAAATTTGGAATGAGTCGACAAATAGCTTCGATTTTTATGAGATTTTGAATTTATCAAAAAAAAAAAAAATTCATCTCCCTCTAACTCACTTAAAAATTGATAAATAATCTTCCTCGTAGAGGTGGCTTTGTGAAAAATCGAAATTAACGAGGAAGCAACGTTCTAATTTGCATCCTTTTTTTTTTAATATTGCCTTACAAAATCCAAAAAAAAAAAATGAGGGTCACGACCCTGTCTCGATTAGCCATGGAATGGCCCATATATAGCCACGATATCTCTACAGCTACCATATATATATATATATATATATATATTAGTATAGAGGCTGTAGGAGATTCTACTGTCCAGACTTGCGTTATATAGTGAGTAAGCGCGGCAGGAATCTTTGATCTAGGATGTGCACGACCATGCCACTCACCTCGTCGGCTTTAGGCCACTTCTACTATATGTATATATGCTTCGTCCCTAGGCATCATGATATTTCTGCTCCTGCTGGCTCGTTGTCGTCGACTCATTCTTATAGTACCGGCACCACCTGCATTCTGCGCGTGCACAATGACTCCTAATCCTTGACGTTTACCTGTCGAAAGAGAAAAACGTTTCAGCCATCAGACGTGCCTTTTTATGGAGTTCAAAATATCGATTATTATTCCTACGAAGATATTTGATATTGAATTTTCCTTATCGTTCTATCAGAACCATAGAAACTTTTTTTTTTCACTTGATTTTATTTATTTGATATTTTACAGGAATTCGGCAAAATTTTTATGGACTTTCCTGTAAAATATCATTTTTGCAACAAAAAAAAAAGAAGTTTTATTATTTTGCTTCCTTGCAGAGAAAACTTTGTGTAAAATTTTTGATGAAAAATCGAAATTAACATGAAAGCATTGTTTGCAGTCTTTTTTCTTTTTTTTTCTTTTAGTCCTCGTTAAATGGAAATCAGTGGTAATTATACTACGGGACTTTATCATAGGTAATTAATACGGGACTTTTGAACATGAAAGGGAATATAATTCGCGCATCATGCGATTGTAAGCCTCGTATATCGTGAGTTTGCAATACCGAGTATAGTCTCCTTGTTTCTTTTTTTTTTTTTTTTTTTTTTTCTTTTTTTTTTTTCATTATCGTGTCTGCTTTAGAAGGTTCACTCGTGCGGGCGAGATCCGGTAGCCAATTGGCGTTGACTTAGCGATTCAGAGCCCCGGCCTGTCATTATCCTCTGTGAGGGGGCCACTTAGACTTTATTGTTGCTTTTGGAGCATCCGCGGCTCTGATATTAAGTTGAAAAAATATCTGAACCGCGCGCGTTTCTCGTTGTGACTTTCCTCGCAGAGGACCGCCTACACTATATAGTGAGATGAGCGAGATTTTCTAGCTTCTGTGGTTCGACCTCGCCTAGTCAGCATTTATAAGAGCTCTCCGCGTGCGATGGGATTCGATAAAGACACATATTTTATTCTGACACATCTATCGGATGCACGAAAAGACGGAAAGACCGATTTGAAAGTAAAGTTATAATAATTTTATAATTCGAATATCCGGTTGAAGTATAATTGCGGAGATTAAATATGTGGGCATTAGAGTTAAAAAGAAAAAAAAATGAATGAATGAAAAATTGTAGGCTTTTAATCCCTTGACTCATAGATGTGAATCGTCGGCCCAATTGTTTCACTCTTCATTTTTTAACAGTCGGTTTGTGAGGCTCAAAAGCATTGAAATCGCAGGTTCTTGACAAGCGGATGGGAAAAATTAATTTTCTAATTTTTTTACAGTGACACGAATCTCCAGAATGGACCAAAAATTAATTTGAGGCATCGTCATCTAATCCACGTGAATATATTTTTTTTTCTAAGGAATTTTTTTTTTCAGATTACATAAAATATGTCGTAAAATAAAAATACAAAGTTTTGAACATATTCTTTTTTTTGCTTCCTTAAAAAAAAAATGACTAGTCAACTCTAAGTTTCTTTGAACATTTGTGGACTCTCTCTTCAAAATTAAAAATAAATTTTATCGTTGCCGATTTTTTTTACCTCTGAGAAAAATATTATAATTTTACTCAGATAGCAGAGAGATTTTTTTTTCTTCTTGGATTGGAAAAAAAAAAATTTTAACTATTTTAATAAACCAGATATGTAGTTAATATTTGTAAAAAAATCATGATTCAGCATAATTACTTGTAGGGGTGCAAATATATGCTAAATTGTAAGGGTTAAAAATAATCTGTCTCACAAGCATTGAAGGAGAGTTTTAGTTGTGGCCACAAAACCACAAAATCCGTCCCTCAACGAAAAAAAAAGGCACCTGCTTCGAGGGCAAACGTGCAGCCAAAACGGATGAGAAAGATTGGGCGCGCGCGCGCTCGCCAGCATCTCCGCATCCAGTCACAATATTGACACGCGACCCTAAACATTTTTTCCCATTTTTCTTATTTTTCCTTTCTCGGTTTGTTGTTGTAACTCGTTGTTTGTCTTCTCTCTGTCATGTGCCTGCCAGGACATGATGCTCCTTTGAATTTTCCGCACACGTCAAATTCGTCTCTTCTTTGGCAGCAAAAATATAAAGCAGATAAAAGTCTGAAAATAATGCTTATTTGTCGTAAATTTAAAAAAATGTTACGGGCTGAAAATTTGTGAAGTATTCGGGACTGAAAAATATAAAATACAATACAGACTCACAATTTTTTAAAATTAAATTTTTTGACCAAAAGTCATAATAAAAATATGTATTTTTTGGCCAAAAGATAGAATTTTAAAAACCTGCATTTCTTGGCCAAAAGATACAATCTTAAAAATCTGCATTTTTTTTGGGTAAAAGACATCATAAAAATGTGCATTTTTTGGCCAAAAGTCACAATAACAAAATATGCATTTTTTGGCCAAATGTGACAATAACAAAATATGCATTTTTTGATAAAAAATCGCAATAACGAAATATGAATTTTTTGGCCAAAAGTGACAATAAAAATGTTTTGATTTTCTTGTCCAAAAGTGACAATAAAAAAATGATGAATTTTCTGTCCAAAAGTCACATTAAAAAAAATATGCATCTTCTGGCAAAAAATTCACAATTAAAATATCAGCATTTTTTGGCCAAAACTGACAATAACAAAATATGAATTTTTTGGCCAAAAGTAACAATAAAATTTTTAAAATTTTTTTGTCCAAAATTGACAATAAAAAAATGATGAATTTTCTGTCCAAAAGTCACATTAAAAAAAATATGCATCTTCTGGCAAAAAATTCACAATTAAAAAATTAGCATTTTTTGGCCAAAACTGACAATAACAAAATATGACTTTTTTGGCCAAAATTGACAATAAAATTTAAAAAAATTTTTTTGTCCAAAAGTGACAATAAAAAAATGATGAATTTTCTGTCCAAAAGTCACATTAAAAAAAATATGCATCTTCTGGCAAAAAATTCACCAAAAAGCCTTCCCTTAACGAATATCCATATCTACGATAATTTCTCAATCATTGGGAGACCCTCGGACGCGTCGGATAATTTCAATAAATGCCGGTGGCACAGAAGAATTGAGCCAAGAGAGAGAGAGAAAGAGAGTTAGCTCGGGGTGCCAGTGAAGTCAATGCGTATATCGCGTGCATGACTGACTAATTGACCGCAGGGCGAAAGGCTCTTCCAGTGCGATATAACGCGGGTGGGGTTCTCATCGTTGGCATCCCTCGACGAGGGTTGCTGGTCGCAGTTGCGGATACACTGTATATATATATATATATATACATATACATGTACATATATGTAGCTATATACATGAGTAATGTACGTAATATTCTATATACACATTGGTAACAGGCGTGTATAGGAGAAGTATTGGAAGACCGAGAGGAGGAGCATCAGTAGCGAATGGGGACGAGCGTGTAACACGCGAATCCCCATAATCGCTATAGCTCGTTGGGTTAGTCTGTTGGCTTTTTAACTCGGCAGGCACGAAAGGAAAAGTAAAGCGTGCGTGCGTGCGTGCGTGCGTGCGTCACAAGCTCTGACCAGCCGGAACTCATCCGATCGTAATTATGTAGATCGCGCGAGGGACACACATATGCATAGATCATAATTTATATAAATAATAATTAACTATCTTATCACCCTTTTTATTTCGCTCTGATATTTTCTCGCTGATATGCCGGAGGTTTTGTTTTCTATTAAATCTTGGATGCTTGAAGGGAGTTAAGTAACTACATTAATTTTTTGAATTTCAAGAAGAAATACTTTTAACTATGTATTCACAATTCAGCGTTTTATTATTTATGCATTTTTTTTTTTTAATTTTTTGATCTTGAATTTTTTATTGGACTCAATCTGTTTGTATATTAAATGCAAAAAAAAAAAAATTAAAAAAAAGAGGGTTAATAAAATTATAAAAATTGAGATTCTAAGTGAATTATTCGAGCAGAAAATTTTGGTCCCTTTTCAAATAACAGATAAATTTCATAATTATTAATATATATATATAATTAATATAGCACGCTGTCCTCTTGCTATGAACAAATTAAATTAAAAAATTTATTGAACAAAAATGTAATTATTAATTTTTATCGTGTGGTCTTCTTTATTTTTTTTTTTATGGGAAAGCCGTTCCAGCGGAAAAATTGTTTGCCTAAAACATTGACTTGGTTGAAAAGAGGTAGAGAGAGAGCTGATAATCAATGTATAAACAAGGCATTACGCGTGCCACTCTACTCTCGTTATCTAGTGCAAGCCCGATGCGTTATATATATAGTTAGTGTATATACAAACGTGTACGTCTTTGACGCTTTTACTTTTATTTTTATAGGGCACGCGCCGGCACACGTCTCTTATCTGGTGTGTATCTCTCCTACGCCGTTGATGTACCAACTGTTGTATCCTCGTGATATTACTTTTACCCGTAAAAACGTGTTTTTTTTATTGGGGTGACTCTTCGCGGTTGCTTCTCCTTTTTTTTTTTTTTTTTTTTTTTGTTGCGGCAGCAGATGACATGCGGATAATTAAATTGCGGGTACCGATTGTTTGCCTCGATAAATGAGACAGATAGTATTTTTTGCTAAGCTCGACAAAAAAGAGGTAGGATTTTAGCTGCTATTTATTGGAACTGGACAAGCTTCGAATAAAAATTTGTAGAACATAAAGAACCTTATCGCATAAATGCCAGAGTTAAAAATGTCTGATGAGCAACTAAAAGAAAATTTTATTTTTTATGCACTCATTTTTAAAAATTAAGCGACATTATTGTAGATCGTTTTTCCATTCAATTGATATTTTTCAATTAATCCCTTCGTTTTTTTGTATTATTGCTGCTGTCTCTATTTTTTTTTCGGAGTTTATCTCGAAATTTAAAAAAAAAAATCAAGAAAACTTTTTTTAAATATGAAAAGACATTTAAAGATATAAAAACTGTGAATAATTCACTGTCATTTGTGGCTAAGAACATTTTCATACGTATTACAGGATTTTCGAGAAGTTCTCCAATTTTTTTTGTCGCTTTTTAATACCAACAAAAAATGAAGGAAAGGCTCAAATTAAAAAATTTCATATTATATTTCAATTAATTCTATGCACGATATTAGTTCTAATTTCTGATAGAAAACTTATATTTTCCAAAAAACATTTAAAATATAGGCTAAAAAAAAAATTTATTTTTTTTTTTAGCCTTTTTTGTGCACACTCCGTTGAATTCTTTCTGCCATCAACCCCCACATTAAAAAAAAGAAATTGTGTATCAAAAGACACTCTGTGAAAAAGCAGAGAGTGAATTTCGAATACAGCCTATTTTTTACATTAGCCTACCTCTGTATACCCCGTTATTAATAAAAGTATTGAAATTACAGATTTCTTCCTGGAGGGTGTGCGACGCCCCTACCTGATCTACCTGATCAGCCGGATGATCTACAGTCATGTGTCTTCGGTATACAGCATGTACCTAATAACGTATACAATACAGTGAGGGAGAGGATTATGGTGACCGCGTGGCGCAGATGTTATCACCGTCACAATCTCCCTTATCGGATGGTGGACGTCGTTGCGGGGGAGGTTTTTGGAGTCGCAGGGGTTGCCCCAGGACGAGGACGAGTCGGACGATGAGACAGAGTCCCGGGTGCACCATACAACTCTCTATGTGTACCACAAATGCAGCACACGCCATATGGCCGAGCTGGCCAGCTGCTGGACGGCGCGTGAGCGTTCGTTTTGCTTCTTCCACGTGCGGAGCGCATCATCTCTGATGGAATATACAGGATATATTGAGTACGTTTGTACGTACAGCGGAGACCGACCAGCTCTGCTCCTGCTGTTCCTGGTGGTCTGCTATTTCGTCGTATGCGGCCACTACCGAGTGCACACACGACTCACGCCAGACTGGGCCTTTTTTACTACCGGCACTTGATGATATACGACCGTAACTTTTATATATTATGCACGCAAGCGTGGGAGGATGATGTAACACTTTGAAGTTTGGGAAAAAAAGAGGCGATAAGAATTTATGGGAAAAGTGGGAAGAGAGGAGTAGGCGGAAAAAGGGTTCGTTTTTTTTTTCTAATTTTTGGGAGTTGGGATTAAGGAAGAAGAATTTTTTAGTCCTTGAAATAGATGCATGAAGGTGTTTTGTAATAAGATGTTGGTATAAAAAAAAAGGCACAGCATTAATTTATTCAAATATTAGGGTCTTAAGTTTGATCTTAAAATGGGAGTTAAGATTGAATTATTAAATTCAAGATGAAAGTTAAATTTGATCTTAAATAATTTTTTTGTACAAGAGTTTTAACAGTAAATTTATGTTATAAAAGTTTCTACTTATGAAAATAAAATTGATGCTGCAATTACACGTATGAAATTTTGCAACTTCATTTTAAAAAACGTCTTGACGAAAAAATGTCTTCTTTTTTCTTCTCATAAATTAGGTGTTATTTTGTTAAAACATCAAACGTGCATTTTTATACTCGGTCCTCAAAAATGTTTCATTTTCTTTTTGCTGCAACATTTAGTGCGTTCGATTTCGTAACAAAATTTTGCGTTCATTATTTTCATATTATTTTATATTTGATATTATATTATACACAAAATAATCGCTTTAAATATCTTTAAATTCATCCCGAATTATTTATTTCTTTTCGTATTCATAATTTTTTATCAAGCAGAAGCTTATCGTAAAATCATTTAGCAGAACAATTCCCACAATTAAAAAAATCCAAGTTTTTCAAAGACCATTGCTTATGATTAGCATTATAAGTACAGCTATGATCACTGATACAAAAGACAGTCGACAAATATACTTGATACAGTGTAATATGGTCAGACCATCTAAATTTTCTGAAGAAAGGAGATATCCGGCAGCTTCCATCCGGCCAAAAGCTGGAGACTCTTTGGTCTCTCCGTATAACGTTCGAGCTCATAAATATTTTTCAGGACAATGGGTACAGCGTTAACGCCCTTTCAACCACGTAACGTACAGTATGTTTCGTATATTATCGTGATGGCGTACGCTCGTGCGGTTGTCGATCGGAACCACCGTGTAACCCCGAAGAAGCTGCTAAAACCGGCGACTTAAACAATATATATATATATAGCTTTGCCAGTATCTGTAGAAGAGTCGAGACCCGAGGCATCGGGGAATGCTTTCCGGAGAGCCGTTCGTGGACAATCGCTCGACTTCCGGGCGGCACGCGACCCTTTTAGCAATTAATTCATTACCGACTATCGTTCTAGACGTAGTGATTCCTTTCCTCTACGAATACACCGAAAGTCTGTACTTAATTCACTGCATTTCTCGCTGCGCTATATATAGATTGATATTTTATAGAAGCGTTATTGCTGCTGTGAAAAGTAAATAGATAAAAGAAAAAAAAAAGTTTTTTGTATATTTAACGTAATCATACATTTTTTTTTGGTCAAAGTAAAAAACGGATTTGTTTATTACTTGAAGAAATTATTATTTTTTTTTAATGAAATCTAACATTTATCTTTTACTAAAATTCTAAAAAGATTACTTGGAAGTTTTCTAAGAACCAAATAGAATCTGCAAAATAGTCTGACCACTTTCAGAAAGCACCTGTGAATTTTTAAAAAATGTTCGATAAATATATTCCCACAGGATTTCTAAAAATGTACATTTCTAATGCTCATATAAAATTTTTCAGGGTACATTCAAGGTTGATGGATTCCGCAAATTCGATCGGAAGTGGCTAACGCTCATGCGGAACGCATATGAGGTCTCGAGGGGTCGTGGGTAAGTTATATTCGCGGCAAGAGAACTTTAGCCCGGCCCGTCTGACTCCTGAGCGCTCGGAGAGAGCGCACACGCCGGCAAAACGAAAAGTGCGTAGCCGTGAGCTGCACGCACGCGTTATATTAGTCTCTGCGGAGGCGCCGATCGACGATCTATACGCGATCGGCACGTGACTGAGGCTCTCGATCCGAGGACGGTGCGCTCCGAAGCGAGGAGTGCCCGCGCGTACACAGTCATTGTCGCCGACACGTGACTTCCAATCAAGCGACGCATTGTTCGCTGGCTGTGTGACAAGTCCCTTCGTGAAAACCACTATATACATCGTTGCACCGCTCACACTTCGCTCGTATATTCGAAACAACCTTTACTGCGATATTGTAAACGATGTAAAGCGATGGAGAAACTTTTTTATCAACCACACAGTCAATATATACAGCAGGTTTCCCAGCAGCATTGAATATAAGGTTTTAAGAGTAGCCCTCTGTTAGTAACTTCATAGCATGGATGGATCATTTGCTGTGAAAAATAGCAAATTCAATTACTGGAAAGTTCATAAATTTTTATTGTCAATTGAAAAGAATAATATTTTTATTAACTCCCTGCGACATTTTTGGTACGATTTTCACAGTATTCCATGAAAATTTTGTTTTTTTTAGTGATTTCTATGATATTATACTGAAAATGGTTTAAAACGTTCAGAAAAGTTTGCGTGTACTTAAAAAAAGTATGCAAACTAAAACTTTGCATGTTGCTTCCTTATTTTATTTTTCTATTTTTTATAAAGCTACCTTTATGAGGAACTACATGTTGATCAATTTTGAATTCCTTACAGAGGAAGCTATGCAAGAAAAATAAAATTTCTCTGAAATATGAAGTCTTTGTTGGATTATCACCAAATTCAGTATTAAACGATGAGAGTCTATTCAAGATATCCACAAATTTTTATCACGCACACGCAAACTTTTCTGAACGTTTTAAACCATTTTCAGTATAATATCATAAAAATGACTAAAAAAAACCAAATTTTCATGAAATACTGTGAAAATCATACCAAAAATGTCGCAGGGAGTTAATAAAAATATTATTGCTCTCAATTGTCAATGAAAATTTATGAACTTTCCAGTAATTGAAATTTGCTATTTTTCACAGAAAATCATCGATCCATGTTATGAAGTTACTACAGAAGGTTACTCTTAAAACCGTATATTCTGCTAGGAAACCTGCTGCATATATAGACTTTTTTTTAAGTGACTAAAGTCATCAAGTCCATTGGAATCTGTGGTCGAAAATCGATTAATAAAAATTATTCTACCAATACAGATTGGATTCGCTGGAGCCTTACAACCCGTGAGACACCAAAAGATCCTGCGGCAGTTCATCAGCGGAACCATTAGAAGTTACCTCCCACGGAAGTCATAGGAAGAGAAGAAAGATCATCCGAAGAAAAATGATGACTAAGAGGGATCGATTCGCAAAGAAAAAAAGAGGTTGAACAACTGCAAAGATTTTTCCAAGAGTAACATACTGTTTGTAGCTATAGACCGCACATCTTTCGACGTGGGTTTCCTCGACGTGACTGACAAATGACGCGTGGCCTCTCAGTCCCGGCGCCACGCGACGCCTAATTGACACTACCGTGACGTCACGTGGCGGAACACAACACAACACAGACACACAGACATCACCAAAATTGCGGATGTGCTTGTTCGTGTAGACTGCGCACAGAAGGGCTGTAAAAGTATATAAAAGTAGGAAGGATGAAACTTTACTTTACGAACGCATTGTGGAGCTTACAGTACTTTCTGTGTATGTAGTATATATACGGAAATATGGGACGGGCACGAGCGCATTCAGCGAAGCATCGCGATAAAACTTGTACGCGTAAACACGAACAGAGCACAGAGAAAACCAGTCCAAGTTTTTACCTCTCGCTTTTGCTCCATAGAGAGACAACATTACCACGTGGAGATATAATCGTGAATTTTTTGTTATTTCACTTTAACAGTTTCGTGTTTCAGGTGCGTTAAATTTTCTTCGCTTTAATATGGAACGCGTACTAAACGCAAGTACTTTTTTTTTTTTTTGCCAAATTATATTTAACAAAATAGTAGCAAATAAAAATGAAAATTTTTATTCATTATTAAAACTACAAATAAGTGTAGATTTCTATTATTATTATTATTATTATTATTAAAAGATCCGTTCGAAAATTTGTCAGAATTGAAATAAAAATGTATGCATACATTTTTTTTTATCATAAATTCAACTCATTATTATTATTATACAAAAAAATGTAAGAAAACAATTTACAGGGCATCATTTTTTTTACACTTAATGTTTGTTCTTTTTGCTACTTTAGGCTGGCTTTTAGCGAGCACATAATATAGTAGAAAAATGTCATATATATATATCTCGAGCGGTATTAAGTCTCATCAATCAGCAGCAAGATTTCGTCGCTTTAGCGACCGCAAACGCCCACCACATATAGGCAGACATTTGCCGCGTTCTTATTCACATTATCTATACGCACACGCGGCACGTCATAAAGGGATGATACGGGGCTTATATTTATACATCCGGCGTACGGCGACGGTGAATAATTAGCCGATTGTACTTGTAGCCGCGACCGGAACTCGACTATCAATATTTTTATTGCGAACGCACGCAGCCACAGCCAGCAAAAAGGAATATGAGAACGAAGGGTGGACCAACCGAGAACTGTTTCCCCTTCATGGTGGTTTTTTTTTTTTTTTTTTTTTTTTTTTTCTTCTCTCAGTACTTCCCACCCCTTCTACGAGCATAAGGGCGAGGGTGCAGACTCGCAGCACTGGTGCTGAGTGAAAATCTTTCCCTTAAGCCAGCCACACACAGTGTCCTGTCCCTTAGAGCGCGATTCGTGTGGGATCGCGAAGTTCATCCTGAGAGTTTCTTCTCTCCTTCTTCGCAGAGTTCTAGCGTGAAACCAGCGGAGGGTTTTATTCGTGGGAGCACAAAATATTGGAAAATTGTATAGCCCAGGGACTGTGAATTGATGGAACTCCGAGACGGGAGAACACTCGTCATTTCGAGAGTAGATATATATGAGATATATATGTAAAGACGTGGACATTTATTCAGTACAATACAGTGTGTTTTTTTTTTTTTTTGAGGAAGAACTCGTTTGTCAGAATGAATGGAATCCTCTCGCTATTAAAGTAGGAGAGATATTGTAATTCTAGTGTTTTTCTAGAAATATGATTCTCTCAATTGTGAACGTTTATTGAGATTGGAATTTTTTGTGACTGAAATGTAGCGAGTAATTGCTTTATGATTTATGAAATATGTGCGATGAGTCCACAATATTAAATGGTCATTAAGTAACAAAAAAAATATGGTTAAATATATTTTCATTTTATAAAAGTTTTTAGCAATAAAACAATCTTGAAATTGAATAAATTAATTCTATGTAGCAATATTAAATGGTACAAGAGTAGAAAAAACGAAAATTTGTATTTTCATTTAATGAAAGATTTTTTTTTTGGTATTTTTATAATAAAGTACAATTTTTATGTATCATTATGTAATTATTTCATCCAAGTAAAATTTATTTTTCTTATAAAAATACCAAAAAGAAATCTTTTATCAAATGAAAATACAAATTTTCTTTTCTTCTACTCTTGTGCCCTTTAATATTGCTTCATAAAATTAATTTTTTCAATTTCAAGATTGTTTGCAACATATAATAATAAAAAATGTCAGCATTTAAAATATCACAAAATTATAATACAATTTTTAAAAGTATCTTTCTACTTTTGTTAGCAAAATATGAAACTCAGACATTAAAAAAAGCCGAGGTACATGTTATAAAAAAATAAAATATTCGTATATTTCTACATGCTAGACAAACTGCAATCAATTAGTGACAACAGAGACACGTTCATTAATCGGATTATCGAATATTTACGAATTTCTGTGACACTCCGCCAGAATCTGTCTTGTTCGAGTCATTGAGGCATCAATTCTTTGATTCCCCGATAATAGCTCGATAATGTAGCCGACGCATATATAGTTGCTAATGAAAGTAAAGATGTGAGGAATAGCGCAGCCACTTCATGTTTATTTTTTTTTTTTTTTTTTAATTTTTTTGCAACCCAAAAATAAAGAGCATCAGATCCTCGCTGTCAGTGTCGTTGCTTCTGTCTCACTCCTCTTCGTTACGGTCATCACCGCATCATTCGTATATAATGTACTCTAATGCATGCGGAATGGGCGTGCGGAACTAATCGAACAGCGGGAAAGAGCAGAAGCGACGGTATACTCTCGTCTATATGGGGCATTGTACACCTATCGGACCACCTTTTACCACGAGCATCGTCGATGTAGTTGATTATTTTTTTAGTCATTCACTTCAATGACTGGAGCATGCTCGATTTTTTTCAAATTTTTCATCGCATGTTTCGCGCACTTGTGAATTTCTATTCACTCCCAATATTCTGTCCCAAAGCGTGACAATTTTTGTCCATAATTTTACGAGAGTTAAAATTTTTTTTATTTATTTTCTAAACTCTCATAAAAATTCAAAAAAAAAAAAGAAAAAAAAGATTGTCCCGCTTACCGTTCTCAAAATGTTCGTCTTTATTAGTAGTATTTTAGACTTTTTTTTCTTTCAAAAAAAAGAAAATTTATCTTTATTAATTAAAAATCAATGCTTCGGAGAAGTTGGAAAATTAAAAAAATATATTACCATAAAATTACACTTCAAAATGAAAAACTTCTACATGCATTTTTTTTTACGATACGACTTATATCCAATAATTTACGTGCGTTCGAAAGTTCCTGAACCCAATTTTTCGAGCAATTTGGAAAAATTCACAAGTGCCCGAAAAATGCGATGAAAAATTTGACAAAAAATGGAGCATCCTCCATCCATTGGGCTGAACGACTAAAAAAATAATCAACTGTATCGACGATGGTGATGGCAAAAGGTGGTTCGATTGGTGCATAATGCCACATATAGGAAACGCGGGTGTAGAGTGGCAGCTCGTACCTGTCCGGGAGCTTCTGGCCTGTTGTATTCATCGAAGATCCCAGCATTGTTGGCTCCCATTATCATGTTCGGATTTTACCGCAACATATATATATATAGTTCAAATATTGCAGCCGGATGCAATATCATTCCGAGGACGAACAGATATACAGCGAGAAATATATGAATTGAAAAACCATGGTCGCACGTTTATTACTGCGGAACGATCCGCATAATTGAGAGGGTGGTGTCTGTGATGTGCTCCTCTCTATAATATACGCGCTTAAACAATTTTAACGCTTCGCCGTGTGGGCAACTCTATATACGTGTCGAATCACTTAACAAACAAGGTGTCGTATCATTCCCCTTTTTAATGTATCGAGCTTTTTTTTGGATGCATTTATTGCGCCACAATTCGTATTGATAATTAATAATGTGTCCGAGTGGAAAGACGTGTTTAACGCGAATCGAAATGACACATTAGTGCGGTTTGAATCGTTGAATCATGAGAATTGTATTCTCATTTATAGGAATATTTATTACGATTTTTTTACTATTTAAATCTATTTATTTGTAAAATTAGAGCGACGGAAATCTTCCGAATTTATTTGAAATAAATTATTCGCTTGTTAGTCAATATTTTGCGAAGTTAAGAATTTATTTTTGATGTATTTTTGGGTTTTTAGATTTTTCTGTCAAAAATGTTGAACGAAATTAGAATTCCAATACATCAATTTAAATTTACATCTTTTTTTTCTATTCTTTGTAATTTTTTTTTTATCAATACGTTTGAAGGAAGAATGTTGTATGAGCATACTTTTTGGATTTTATTGAATATTTCAAAAGTGCATTTTATTTCGAGTGATAGAATACGTTGACGATATTGTAAGTTGATGAAGGTAGTAAACATGTTTGATACTCGGTACACCGTTGCTTCCAGAAGCTACGTATCCACATCTGTATTATATCCCATACCGCGAATATGGTTCTCTCTCTGGCAGACCGCCAGAGTGTTATTGACAATGGTCTCAATTTCAGGACTGAAGGACTTGCACGTTAGGGGTGCAGGGTCCGGTATCTTTCTCTCTCTCTCACTCTCTCTTGGTGACGATGGGAAAGCGACGTACTCGTTGGGTTTCGATATCGCACGCGGGGGAGTATAGTGTGTATTACCAATGGAAGAGGAGAAGGGTGGAGAGGAGTAATAACGCGACATTATGCCGCGTGTGACGGGTATCACGTTCCGCACGTCGTGTTCTATCGAGCGTATTCGTTGGAGAACAAATCGGCTATGATAGTTCGTCGTTATAGTTGAGCGTGGGATTCTGTAAAATTCAATGCAGAACGAAATAAAATAGAAATAAGAATTTTTCGTAAATTATGTCACTCATTGTAAACAAGAAGGGAGATAAAAATAATGTAATTTCATTGAATTACTTAAACATTAACCGTGCAAAAATTTTTGCAGGGTGCTGGCTGGATTCTGCCTGGATTAGTGGACGGATTACACTTACGGTCGGAGTACAATCAGTCATCGTTTCGGATTCCAAGTGATGTCGGTTCTAATGCTTCGGATCTGGATTCCTAAGGGAATTCCGGACTGGATTACAAACGGAATTCCGGATTGGGTCCCAAAGAAAATTCCGGACGGGATTCCAAACAGAATTCCGGACTGGAACCCAAACAGAATTCCGGATTGGAACCCAAAGAAACTTCCGGACTGGATTCCAAACGGAATTCCGGACTGGAACCCAAACAGAATTCCGGACTAGATCCCAAACAGAATTTCGGACTGGATTCCAAACAGAATTCCGGACTGGAACCCAAACGCAATTCCGGACTGGATTCCAAACAGAATTCCGGACTGGACCCCAAACAGAATTCCGGACTAGATCCCAAACAGAATTCCGGACAGGACCCCAAACAGAATTCCAGACTGAATTCCAAACAGAATCCTCACCTAACAACGGAGTCCTGTCGGGGAATTAGGTCGATGCCAATATCCGACTATATATATTCGTTCCTTTGCAATTGCCACGATCCCTTAAATCCTCGAATTAGTATCTTTAGACGTTGATCTGTTGGTCGGATCGCGAGCGATGGAAGATAACGCGAGCGAGAGGGCGTTATATATATATAGAGAGAGATGCGGGCAAGAGATTACGGAAGTTCACCGAGTAGCGGGGTGTTGGGCGTCTTTTACACGAGAGACTCGGTGGCTAAGACGAGAGGAGAGGTACAGCAAGCGCATCACAGAGCCGGAGGGCGTTCAGCCGGAGTCTCGGAGATGGAGACTCGAGACACTCGAATGAATGGAGAGATTGAGAGAGAGCGAGAGAGTTCCTACGTTCGGTGTCTAGCAAGCGTGAAAGCGCAGGCGGGGGTGAAAGAACATTGCCGAACTCCGGGTCAGTGACGTGGCAGATACGAATTCACGATATGGAATTATACACCCTCTACTGGCTCTAGTGCACTATTCTCGCCGTTTTCTTTGACCTTCTTCACGGCTATCCAGGAACCTTTTTTTTACCCTCTACAGTCAGACATTATGCCGACTTTCTTTCATTGAAACATAGAAAAAAGTTGCTCCAACAAAATATAAATGCTCCGTGCCTTTGAAAAAAAAAAAATGAAATAGCTTTCATATCAAATGTTACGTTATCAATACTGAAAAAAAAAATTCCTACCAAAACAAAGTTTCCTATATTTTTTAAAAATTTCCACCCAACAGAAAATTTCATTTCTTTTAAATTTCCACCCAACGCAAAATGTCCTATTTTAAAAAATGTATTTCCATTTGACGCGCTAAAAATATTCCTTCCCAGAAATTGCTCATCAGCTTTGAAATATAAAATATAATTAAGTATTAAAAAGAGCTAAGATTAAAAGGGCTTCTTTTGGTATACGCCTCACGACTTCGAAATAGAAAAAAAAAAAGGTTCTCGCTGCTTTTTTTTCTTTTCTCTTTCTTTCGATTTAAGTGAAACAGGCAAACCGAACGTGCGCTTCCATTATCGTTCACCGAATTCGGTTAGTCAACCCGGTCACAGAGAGCAAAGTCGAGACCAGGAAGAAGCTAGTACGTTGTGAGGGTCGATGTATATAGCGCTAGGAGAGGTTCGCGATAATGAATTCGATTTGTCGTGAACGTCTCGCAAAAGCGCAACGAGAGAGAATATGCGTCGCGACGTTTTGGGACCCCATCACCCGGGTTCGCGAAGAGCGCGTCATATATATTGTATATATATATATATATATATACAAAATATATATAGCAAGAGGAGGAGCGTTTCCTCGTGCAGAGTCACCGAGTCCCCTTTCATTATTATTCCTGTGCCTACATACGTAATGTAATAATCGGCGTGTATACAGGCCATATGGCCTGGATCGTTCTCCACATGCATAGAGTGGACAGGGTTGCTTGTGCCAGTGGTGCGGTATATACTATGCAATGCTAAATCGAATAGGAAAGCACATCAGTGGCCGAAGCCTTAAGCACCAGGGACGACTTATCGAATCATCGATTTTTTTTTCTTTTTTTTTTTTTTTTCTTTCCCTTTGTACCATTTTTCTCATTTGAATCTCGAGTAACATTTTTTTGCCATCTTCTTCAAATTTACAACATAAATTTTGCCTCTGAGGTGATTTAAAAAAAAAAAGCTACATCACAAATGAATTGTATTGAAAGATTGAAGAGAGTCTGGATTTGTAATTACTAATTTTACATAAATTAATAAATAATTAAATTTGTATAAATTAAATTTCAATTAAATTAAATTAAATTCGAGTGATTTGTATAATTTTGTAAATTGTGATGATTCCTTTAATAGCTTTGGAAATACATTGGAATTGATTAAAATAAATAATAAATATTTAAATAATAAAAAATGAAATAAAAGAAAATCTGTCAAAACGACAGAATTTTTTTTACTGTGCCACCTTTAATTTTGATTTAAAATAATCAAATGTAGGCATGAAATCAATTTGTCTACAAATATATCCTTTTCCAACATCGTCGAGTCATATCTTATTGGCTCCTGTAACCACACATACTCCTAGGGGGGGCTCCTTTAGTATTACAGGCCCTATGAGGGGGGGCTCGTCGACTCGTCGTACGTGAATATATGTCTACAAGCTGAATCCTGGGGCTCTGATTAAATCAGCATTAAGAGTGTACCCGGTGTATCGCAGCTACGTTCCAGGCATTAAGGGCGCAAGGGTTTCCACTCTCTGCTTCTCCTACAATGACACCAAATGTCGAGGACATCGCGGCCCTTTTCGGGTTTAGTATAACTGTGCCTAGCTCGCTGGACTCGCAGATATACTATATATGGGCAATTCCAAGTCTCTCGGATTCACTTGATCAATTTTTTTCGCATATTTCGGTAAAAAAAAAAATGAGGATATTTTTTTTCAGATTTTTAGCACTTGTTACACCCTATAAAATCATTTTTTTGTCCAGTATTTTTGAGCAAAAATAAATTTCGACCAGTCTTAAAAATCGGAATTTTTTTTCCCCATAAATTCTAGGACTAAAAACAAGTATTTCCATCGTAGTTCGAGAGTCGACCAGGAATAATTTATTTTATTTTTTTATTTTAAGAAAAAGAAAATTTTCCTAATTTTTGTTCTAATTGAAATAGCTTTTTTCAATTTTATTTGAATTATTGGCCGAATTTTCAGCAATTTTCATTTTTATTTTTCTTTTTTTTCCTACAGGAAACCATTGTTGCAATTTTTTAGTTTCAAAATATGGAAACTTTTTTTTTTTCTTAAATTTAAAAAAAAATAGAAATTATTCTCCGCCCACTCTCGAACTACGATGGAAATACTTGTTTTCAGTCCTAAATTTTATGAAAAAAAAATTTCGAATTTTGAATCTGGTCGAAATTAAACTTTACTCAAAAATTGTGGAAAAAAATTATTTTAAAGTGATAAAAATCCGAAAAAAAATATCCTCTGTTTTTTGGACGAAAATGTGGCAAAAAAAATTCGTCAACTGAATCGGAATTGGCTTAGAATGTCCCATATACGTATATACTCTCTGGGGTACGGAGGCTATACTATTATTAACACTGTATACGTGGGGTCCGAAGTTCTCTGGCAGTTTCGTATACACGTAACGCGAGTGCCCATTGTCAAGGACGCTTTAATCATGATCCTCGAAGCCGCCAGTCGACGCGACACCCGATGTACCTACGCTTACAAGTGCACACCCTATAACAATAGGCTGTCCAGTGCAGTCATTGGCCACCTTAGAGGAATTAAAATACAATTAAAGTGTCACACTTTACACTTTTTTAAAATGCAGTTTGAATTTTTTTTTTTTCAAGATATAAAAAAAAAGATTAATAAATTTATTCGATTTTCAAATTAAAAAAAAAAAAACCTTTTCCGAAAAAAAGTGAATTAGAAAAATATTCAGAATCACTTAATATTAATTTTATTCATAAATATTTAATACTAATTAAATATTGCATTTAAAAAAAAACATATTATTAAAATTTAAATACTTCCTATATATGTATTTTAATTTTTCCAAATATTTTTAACATTGTTAAATATATTTTTTTTTTTTGACACAAAATTTTAATTTCACGTTTTATTCTTTACGTTTCATTTGCAAAGACTGTCGAATTGCATAGAGATGGCCAATAACTGTGCTACTTGATAGACTCATGTAGATGTGTGACAAATGTAGATATTCTCTGCATAGCTGCATTTATATGGGGTGCATACAGGTGCAGCTGGTCCCCTTGACCCGCCGACAGTAGCAGCTCTACGCATACTCCTGTGTTATAGTACTACAGATTTATATATAGTGTAGAACGTTTGTGAGGCCCGTTGTGCCCTTAGCGCCCTAGATTACAGGCCGACGACGATGCCGCATATGCACGATCCTTGATCCCGATGGCGATTGCTATTATTCGTGCTCTTAGAATCGGCCAGTGTATAGATTTAATTGTTCAATCAAAAGAGCCCTCGAGCGAATGAATATCGAAACGACAAGTGCTGCAAAGCATATCACCCACAATTCTGAAGCACTATATATATATATACAAAGATATTCGATCTTGATTTCACGCTCAATTTTGCATTCATTTTTTTTTTTCGAAATTAAAATGATATTTTTTTAAATTTAAGGATGAATTTAATGTAAAATATTTTATTTAATTTAAGGATGAATTTCATATAAAATATTTTATTTAATTTAAGGATGAATTTAATATAAAATATTTCATTTGATTTAAGGATGAATTTAATGTAAAATATTTTATTTAATTTGAGGATGAATTTAATGTAAAATATTTTATTTTATTTAAGGATGAATTTAATGTAAAATATTTTATTTCATTTAAGGATGTATTTAATGTAAAATATTTTATTTAATTTAAGAATGAATTTAATATAAAATATTTTATTTTATTTAAGAATGAATTTAATATAAAATATTTTATTTTATTTAAGAATGAATTTAATGTAAAATATTTTATTTAATTTAAGGATGAATTTAATATAAAATATTTCATTTAATTGAAGGGTTAATTAAATATAAAATGTATTTATGTATTTCCAGGCTACGATTTTCGAGACAATATATTCAACCAAAAAGATTTTAAATCACTTTGAATTGACTGTTTCTTGACCAGTCAAATATCAAACACTTAAGAAGAGAGTAGAATTAAATTAGGATAAAAAAAAAAAAGTGTCAAACACTTTGATCTCTAAAATTTTTTTTACTCACAATAAGAAGGAATCAAAGCCCCTTGATTTTCCCAAATCTATATAAAAATACCAAATATAATTCCTTACAATGTTCATTGATTTTTAGCCAAATGCTTCAAGGCTTATTTTAAACATTTCAACGTGCAAAAATATTGACTACGTTCTCTTCAAATTTTGAGAATACAGAATGACATTTTAATAAAATCATAAATAAAAATCAAAATAAAAATCACAAAAAAATATTTATTCGTTTTCCTGCATGGAAAAAAAAAAAAAAAAATGTTTGCCAAAAAGAAAAGTAATGAAATAAAATGATGTGGAATCTCGTTGCGCTGTTCCCGACGGGGTAGCCTTTTAGCACCCATGGGCCCCCTTAAGATCGTTCTTCTTTCCATTTTCTATGGCCATTCCCTCTACTCCACTGCTGCGTTTCAGGGCGCGAACGACGCGAGACCGCGTATAGACGATGTTCACTTACGTTATGTATTAGAGACTATATGTAGCACTATAACTTGGATATGTTCTATATATACATTTACTATATATATATATGTGGATGCACGACGTGTGCCCCTGGAAGCACAACCCCTCCGTATTCGCTAAAAGCATATCTGTGTCGCGACGATCACTGATGGAGGGAAGAGGGTGCTTTCCTTCTGCTTCTGATGCTGGCCCTGGTTAGGTTTTCCCTGCGAGTATATCCTCCCACCCTCCTCAATCACCGTGTACAGCTATACAGTGCTTTTGTTGGAGAGCCATGTACATATGGGCCGTTCCAAGTCGATTCACGTGGTCAATTTTTCTTTTTTGCATATTTTGCTCCAGAATAAAGAGAATTTTTTTTCAGATTTTTATCACTTTTTTTGTATAAAATAATTTTTTTTCAACATTTTTTTGTAGAAATTTCAGGCTTAAAATTTTGAATTTTTTCCTATGAAATTTAGGACTAAAAACAAGTACTTCCAGCTCGAGAGGGGGTCGAGAATAATTTGTATTTTTTTTATTTGAGAAAAAAAGATTTTCCCTAATTAGGGGAATGATTGAAATAATTTTTTTCAATTTTATATTTATCGTTGGACGAATTTTCAGCGTTTTACTCTCAGAATATAGAAACATTTTTTTTTACCATGACGTGGTTTATTTTTTTTTTTTTTTCTTACAAGAAACCATTATTAACATTTTTTTAGTTTCAAATAGGGAAAATTTTTTTTCTTAAATTAAAAAAAAAATAGGAATTATTTTCAGCCTACTCTCGAACTGCGATGAAAATACTTGTCTTTAGTCCTAGATTTGATGGAAAAAAAATTTCAGAATTTAAAAACTCTTCACAATTAATTTTTACTCGAAAATAATGGAAAAAAATTATTTTAAAGAGTAAAACGAGTGATAAAAATCTGAAAAAAATTATCCTCCTTATTTTGGACCAAAATATGCAAAAAAAAAATTTCAGAATTTAAAAACTCTTCATAATTAATTTTTACTCGAAAATAATGGAAAAAAATTATTTTAAAGAGTAAAACGAGTGATAAAAATCTGAAAAAAATTATCCTCCTTATTTTGGACCAAAATATGAAAAAAAAAATTCTGAATCCGAGAGGATCAGGCCGATGGCCAAGTGAATTGACTTGGAATGCCCCATATGTATTCGTTCCTCTTGTTCGGCTGCAACAGTATTTCACCAATGGAGCCCTCTATAGCTCTTATTATCGGTGCCACCCACGGGAATAGCGAACTCAAAAAGCTCTGAAACATTAAGAACCTATAGTGATGGGATGGTAACATATTTCAATAAAGTTGCTCCTAAAAATATTTCACTCTTACCTGATATTATAGATGTAGTTGCCCTGGAAGGCCAATTGGATAGTTCTCATTTATCATACAAAATGTTTACCAGCTTTTGAGACAGTCCCACAATTCTGTTCACTCCTGGTTCGTAAAGTCACAAAAAAAAGATTACACATTTTTTTAGAGCAGTTTAGAGTGTCTGGAATATTTACAAATTATTCCAGATTTTTTAATCTTATGTTTTTTCTATTTATATTTTATTTTCGTTTTTTTTTTTCAATGCACTGTATATAAAAGCATTTTTTTTTTGGGTGGGACGATTTTGCTTCAAATTTGACAACATTTTTATTAGTCTATGTACAAAAGAATAAAAATATATATTAAAAAAAAAAATTTCGACTTTTTTTGAGAGCAATTTAGAGTGTCTGGAATATGTACAAATAATTCCAGATTTTTTAATCTTATATTTTTTCTATTTATATTTTATTTTCGTGTTTTTTTTTCAATGCACTGTATATAAAAGCATTTTTTTTTTATGGGACGATTTTGATTTTGCTCCAAATTTGACAACATTTTTATTATTATGTGTACAAACGAATAAAAATATATATTAAAAAAAAAGGTTCGACATTTTTTTAGAGCAATTTATAGTGTCTGGAATATATACAAATTAATTCAAATTTTTTAATCTTATATTTTTTCTATTTATATTTTATTTTCCTATATTTTTTTCAATGCACTTTATATAAAACCATTTTTTTTGCTTGTGACGATTATGCTTCTGCTCCAAATTGACAACATTTTTATAATTCTATTCACAAACGAATAAAAATATATATAAAAAAAAAAAAAAAAAATATATTGAAGCTCCAAATTTTGTTCCAAAAACGAAAAGACTTAATTGTTCTCCCCCGTTGAATTTCCAGTCATCCAATATGACAAACAAATCTTAAATATTGATTTACGTTCCCACACATAAGTTGCGCCGATTGCTTCAAACCGCGTGGGGAAATTAAGCAGAGAAAAAAAAATTCGAACGAGATTGCTAATAATTCATACAAGCAGAGTATAAATATTGATCGAGATCTCCTCGTCTATTCTCATATAAGAACGAGCTGTTGAGTCGCGTGCACCACGCGTGAGCTTTTGGATTCCCTCTCGCAATATATAATTTGAGTCTCACGGGAGTGTCCGATCGTCGGTGTGTCTGTGCTCCTCGTGAGCCTCCTGTTTGTCGTCGATGATTGCGGTTAATTACGACGCGGCTCTACCCTGTTTCGCGTTTGTGTATCCAAAGTATACACACATATATATATATGTATAATACGTAGGTTTGTGCGGATGAGGTAACGATCTCCCGTGGGAGAGCCACCGGTTAACCCCGTAAAGTCATACCAGAAATACATGTCTGCATTAGATGATAAAGGGGGGGAAGGGGGGTTTAAAATAGGAGATATATTTTTTTTCAGATAAATAAAAATAATTTAAATTTAAATTTAATTAAAAAAAATTAAAATATTGTAAATAATTTTAGCACGGAAGGCTTGAAATGTCGATTGTAGCATTGCAGATTAAAAAAATGATGAAAACTGGATTTAATTAAAAAGATGATGTACCAAAAAATTTGTAAATGCATTTGTAAAGATTTTGACAGTCTAAATGTTTTTATGGTAATTAAATAATGAATTATTCTTGCAATTATTTTCGAACGCTTCTCGAGAATATTTCAACCCTTACGAAAAGAAAAGATTGTCTTGAACAATCCCGGAAATTATAATTACAAAACTTAAGCACCCAACTTACAGCATACTCCAAATTATGGTAGCATTGATTGAATTTAAAAAAAAAAAAATCACCTGGCATCTTACTACATCTGAATCTTGTACTCATTTTCTTATTTTCTCGTTCTCGAAATTTGCAAAAGGCAAAGAACGTACAGACATTCTCTTCGTTTCTGAAAATTAAAAAATTGAATAAAAAATAATCTTATGTTTAAATTTTGTATACATAACAATTTTTTTTTTCATACATACGTACCATTTTTTCTGGACCACTTTTCTCGATTATTGGACCATTCTGAGTGTCCTCACATGAAAATCTCGAAAAAAAAAAAATTCACAAAAACAAAGCTTCCTTTAAGAGAAAGCAAAAAGTCAATATAAATTTTTTTTTCTTTTAAATATTATAAAAAAATGGCCCATTGGCCTCGGAATAAAATTAAAAAAAACGAAAATTACATTTACACGATATTGCACTATATTTTATAATATATAAAATAAAAACCACGTACCACTTCTGTCTTGTCAAATCGCGGATTCTTAGAAAAGTTTTCCAACGAAAAATTGGGTTCTCCATTGAAACCTGCGTGGAATGAAGCTGCGAAATAGGTGGTAATTAGTGGGGAAAGTTTAGGAAAAGCACAGCCTCGAAAAAGAATCTGTGAGTCATCGCTTCACACACACACACACACACACACACACACACACACACACACACACACACACACACACACACACACACACACACACACACACACACACACACCGATCAGGTGTATATCCGCTACTTTAACAAGGGAGAGTCAGAGATAAACGAGTCGACACGACTTTTCCTCCGTGCGTTGTACCTTCGTATAGGATACCGAGCCGGAAATCGCTCCCGTAGAAAATCGTGTACTCGACTCTCCGCGCATTTCCGGCGAAGGAAAAAAGGGGAAAAAAAAGAAAAAAATCGTGTAATGAGCCTCGTCGTTTTAAGTTCCAACTATATATCGTCAGGACAGTATCGAGTATATAGTAGCCTATGTACATGAAAGAACGTAAAGGAAAAAAAATCGGCTAGGAGCTGCCGCGTGCGGTACAGACGCAATCGAATCAGACCGCTGAGACCTACGACGACGAAGACGATGACGAAGCCGACCGTCGTCGGTCGAAGTGCTCTCTCGCGCAGTAAACTTGTAAAACAATAAAAGCTTCCGGCGGTGAGGCCCGTTTCGTACGTCCGTTTCGCCGTTTCCCTTGAACCGGTACAACGTTCGAGTTGGCCTCGATGGACGTGTTTTTTTTTTTTTTTTTTTCTACTTTTTTTTTCGTCCCCTTTGGACTCTCACCTCAGCGTTCCTCTACAGCTTTTTTTTTCTTCGCTTGCAACCGTATCGAGACGAGGTCGTCACCGAGAAAAATATACCCGAGGAAGGTTCATTCCACAAAGTTGCAAATTTATTCGAGCGAACAGCTTTTTTTTTCAACGTTTTTTAATTAGCGAGATAAATAAATGGGATTTTATTAATTGGGATTGAAAATGAAGCAATGATAAAGAAGAAATAATTGCAAGTTTAATTGCAGTTTTTGGGTCTTGTAATTATCGTCCAATCAACTGCTAGAAAATATTTGGAATTTTACATTACCGCACGTTTTTATTCAGCAGCTGTGATTTTTTTCATTCATTTGTGATGTCAAATTATCAGAGATATTCGCATTTAATTTTTCTAATTTTCAATGTATTTTGCGTTAACTACTGTAATTTTGCATTTCACTTGCGAATTCAATTTTGTAGATAAATTTGATTTTTATTGATTTTTCTTCTTTTTTTAAGTATGAAATTTTTAAAAGATTCTTCAAAGGAACACAGAGATTTTAGCTGACAGAAGTGAAATTATTTTTGGATTAAAAATAAATCGTGTCTCGTGAAAAAAAAATCATATTTCTTCATTGAGGATCGGCAGATATAAGGAAAAATTCCATTCCGGTTACTTGTACAATCTTTTTTTAAAAAAATATGATTAAAATATTAAAAAATTTAATTTATTAAATATTAGTTAGACACACGTACAGCCGGACGTTTTTTCGACTTTTTAGGACATTTTGAACACGTTCTCATGAGACAATAAAAAATACTTCTATTTTGTAACAATTTTTTAATTTCAGTAGAAATACAAACTTTTGCTGTTATTTAAGTGTTATAAATTAAAAAAAAAAAAAAGAATGTCCAACTATTTCAGCGAAAAATCAGCCGATTCGTGCTGAGAGAGACAGAGAGTTGAAACGTGACGTTCGTTCTCGTTCGGGTGAAACGAAGCGTGTATAAAAAGTGCGTTTTGGGGCTGCAAAATGACGCGGTAATGTCGCGAGAGCACATCGTCGAGGGCAGAATAAGAAAAAAAGGGGTCGCGCTGATAGGAAACGCTATGGTATGTATAATCCATACACAGATATATATATATATGGTGCATTCCACGAAATGTCGATCAAGATCTGGCAATGACATCTCAGATGGGCTCCGCAATTTTTTCTACAAAAGTACTTGTCGAAAAAGACTTCCCAAATTTTTTGTAGATTTTTTTAACGCTTTCTACCTGAGATATAATTTTTTCATTTTTTTTTAAACCTCCGTTTTTAAAAATCTGAAAAAATTCTTGAAAAATCTTATAAAATATAACAACATTTTTGAGACCTATGCGAAGATGCAGATTTCATAATTACCGAAGATAGATTTTAAAAATAATTCGAAAAATAAAATACATTATTAGAATACATTTTTTGGGGGTTTTTTTTAATTTCAAAAAATTATATCTCAGGTAAAAAGTGAATATTCTGCATTTTCTCAAGTAAAAAAAATTAAGGTCTTCAAAAAAATTCTTAGCTTTTTTTTAATAATTTTCACCTGAGATATGATTTTTCGAAATTTTTTAAAACATCAATTTTATATATATATATATAACATTTTTCAGCATTTTCACAAATAAAAAGAAATTGAATTTTTTTAAAAATTTCGAAAAATCATATCTCAGGTGAAAAGTGTTGAAAAAATCTAAAAAAAATTTGGCACGTGTTTTTCGACAAGTACTTTCGTATAAAAAATTACGGAGTCGATCTGATCCATCATCGGCAAATTCTGATCCAGATCTCATGGAATACCCCATATATATGTATATATATGCATATCTAAACGTTGTGGGACAGAATTTTAGAGCTATATAGTACACCAGAAGCAGCTTCTCTACCCCCCGGAAGTATTTCTTCCGAGCCGATAGGCACACCGCTGAGAGTGAAGGGGGCAAGCTAGCAAAATGAAGATTTCGCATCTAAATTTTCTTTTCTTCTTTTTTTTTTTTCTTATTCATTCTTTCTTTTTTGCTCACGCACCAAAACTCGTTGCGTTGTATTGAATGGCTGGTGAGGAACCAGGAGGGACGATCACAACGAGGATACGAGGGAGGGGGGGGGGAGGGGGAAATAAAAAATTAGTGAGAGAGGAATTTATTCACGAGAAATCGGGGGACAATGACGGAAGCACCCTGTCACCCCGCGTTAATTTCTACGAGCTGTAGAGTTCTCGTTGGCCTCTTCATTTCCTCCACCTACTATTTATTCTTCAGTGCTATCGCACCCTTGCTTTAGTATCCAGGAAATTAAATCTAAACGGACAGTCGTTGGCCAAATAGCAGTTGAAGAAATTCTGGCGAATTGGAGCAATAAAATATTACGAAACTTAAAGTAAAGCTTTGGGTACATTTAAGTAAAAAAAAAAAAAAAGGTTTGTCGAAGATGGAAAATAATGAGGAATTTCAAACGTTGTACTTTGCAGCCTTTTTCATATTGTTTTAATTTTATTAAAAAAAAAAAAAAAGGCTGTAAAGTAAAACTTTGCACAAGAAAAAACCCCAATTTTTTTTTTTTCAAAATTTAAACTCACGTAAAATTCGAGCTGGTTTACCGATCACCACCAAATTTGGGTGGCGATTTGTATAATTTTTCATCTGCAGAAAAGTTTCAGTTTGTTCGCTGAGATTTTACGTGACTTAGAGGAAAATGAATGTTTTTTTTTTTTTTTAGAAAAATCATTCTTTAACATAGTTTTATTTGTAAAAAATTATTTAGCTCGATAATTACAAATTTGCAAAAGGCAAAAAAAATACAGACGTTCTCTTCATTTCCGAAAATTAAAAAATGGAATAAAAAAAATAATCCTGTCTGAATTTTTTATCACACAACAATTTTTTTTCACACATACATACAATTTTTTCTAGACCACCTTTCTCGACTTTTTGAACCATTCTGAGTGTCCTCACATGAAAATCTCAAAAAAAAAAAAAAAAATGTTTTCACAAAAATAAAGCTTCTCTTGTTTAGCCCATCGTAGGTCTCATCTAGAAACGCTTCGAAGTCGCAGGGAGCGGGTTCTATACAAGCATCGAGATTCTCGCGACATCCCTTCGAGCGTTTCGTTGCCCTCTCGACGCATCACCATTATCGAGTCCTTCGAATACATATCCGGTGGCCGGGTCTGTGGGGCTTTAAAATCGAAGAGTGCGATTTCCCGGAGGTTGGGGGAGAAACGTGCGGCAAATCGGAAGTTGAAGCGATGACAAAAGGGGGAAGGGACACCGAGGAACGAAATTTTGGAGCTGAAAAATGGGCGGATGGATTGCGTTGATGCACTTGAAAAGGATGTAGAATTGTGTAGTGGACAAGAGACCCCACGTAGAAGCGATTATTACAAGGAAACTCAAATTCGTACGATCGTTATAGTTGATCACGTTGAAAAATGGCTTTGTCCGCCCTTCAGGGTACTTAAACGTTCAGTGGTGACTTTGTGAGAAGCTACATTTTTGAGGCATCGTTCTGAAAATATTTTAACTATTAAAAATTGTTCTTAAAACACATCTGAAAATAAATTGTAAGCTGTAAGAATATTAAAATAAGTCAAATTTATTTCCCAAGAATATTAAAAAAAAAAGTTATTCGCAAGAATTAATGTTACACTTCGGCAATTAAATACCTAATTTAATTTTTATTTCTGCTCCATGTAAATTTTTAAGCAATACTGTGTAGAAAAAGTATTCCTAGGATTAATGATCCTTCTTAAAAAATGTGTGAAATAAAATTGTAGCCTGTACAAAAAATGTTCAACAGTGAAAAGTTTCAGTTTCACCAAAGTATTGTATTCAATAAAAATAAGTGTATCTAATAGTTGTTAACTTTATAGGAATTCAATTCGGTGCAGCAATAAAATTAGATTTCTATCATTTTTTTTCTTCAATTTTTTTCGTGAAGAAAATAAATTGCTACAAGACAGCAAAAATTTAAGACACCAAAACAAAAAATCTAGTATTAATAATCATTCTTCACCAGCATTTAAAATGAAATAAATCCTTTAACAGTTCCAATTGCAAAAAGACAAAAAATGAATAACTAAAACTTCAAATGAGTCTAAAAGAATTAAAGAACGAAATTTTTTTTTTTCGACTTAAGAAATAAATTTAGTGCCGAGAATGTATTTTTATTTTTTTCTTAATTTTTGAAGTTAATATAATAATGAATGGAACTAAAAATGGTTGTCTAGTAATTAGAAGTTAAAATTGTTTTTTCTCGATGCTGGTGATTCGATCCATTGTCACTCTCATCTCCTCGTGCTCCCTTACTTTAATAAAGTACCGACAGCTCCTCCTCGGTTCCGGTATTCTGCGTGATCGTTTTTCTCCACCATTCCCGAATCTGCGGCTGCTGGTTGCTATACAACTATCGCTGCTCGTGACTCCTCAACGCGACTAGATGATACCCCTAAACAGTGCGTCCCCCGTAGAGACAATCAATCAGACGTGCAGTGGGCCTTGACTGTGTCCACATTGCGCGCCCTGCGCTGATACCGTCAAGCCTCATCTCAGTGTCTACGTGTACGTGTGTACACGCTACGTTCTGGTCTTCTCTCCTTCCGAATGCTGCATGTCGCATCTCTTGCTTTGTCTATTTTGTCCCTTTACACAAAATTGTCTTTCATCCTCGATTGCAATCTTTATTGATTAAATCATTAATTAAATTGTCCCTGTTCAATTCACATTTTACACTGTTAAAAAAAAATCTAAGGCAAAGTTGATGTGCAGGAAGGTTTTTTTTTTACAGAGACGTATTTTTTATAAATCTTGTCTCTTATTATTATTTTTATAAATCTTGATCAAGAAATTATTTTCTACTACAAGATTTTTTTACAAATTATAATAATTGCTGTATTTTTTTTATTCATATTTTGTACTGTTGAAAAAAAATCTAAGCAAAATTGATGTGCAGGAAGGTTTTTTTTACAGAGATGTATTTTTTTATAAAATTTTAAATACGTTATTTAGTATTAAATACCTGGTGGAATTAAAAGTGAATTCACCGCATAGACATCTTGATCAAGAAATTATTTTCTACTACAAGATTTTATTACAAATTATAATAATTACTTGCTGTACATTTTTAATTCATATTCT
This sequence comes from Perithous albicinctus, assembly GCA_964016905.1. Classification (NCBI taxonomy): domain Eukaryota; kingdom Metazoa; phylum Arthropoda; class Insecta; order Hymenoptera; family Ichneumonidae; genus Perithous; species Perithous albicinctus. The sequence goes on along the minus strand of OZ024696.1, from coordinate 19,545,795 downwards.
ACACTGTTAAAAAAAAATCTAAGGTAAAATTAATGTGCAGGATTTTTTTTTTTACAGAGACATATTTTTTATAAAATTTTAAATACGCAATTTAATATTTTACTGCAAGATTTTTTTTCCAAATTATAATAATGACTAATCCTCAAATTAACAATTATTATATTACTAATTAAAAGTCGTTGATCAGCCATGACAAATCATTATTTATCATTAAAAAAATATATATATATCTTTCATTTTTCGATTTCGCCAAACTATTAATTCGACTTTTTTTTGTCTTGATGCAACGACCTCAGTCATTGGCCAAACAAACGAAAGCCGAGATGAAAGTAGGAAAAAAAGGGAATATAGTATCAAGAAAAAAAGCGAATGATTGAAATTGTAGCGACTGGTAATCGACGAAGCATGCAACGAAACCAGTATCGGGGAGAGAAGCAGCACATCTCGTGTACGCGTTTCGCAGTACTTATTTCTGTCTATTGAAGGCACTTCACGCATGCATCTGAAACGCATCGTTGCACATCAACCAGCAGCAGCAGAAGCAGCAGAAGCAGTAGTAGTAGTAGCTGTCTAGTGGTGCACGCGCCCACTGTACCTACTCTGCCATAAGGGCTGTGGGGCCTATATCAAATAAAATAACATATACGTAACTCCGAATGGACAACCCGCGCATCTGTGACTTTTGCTCGGGCATTGGGAGCTCTTGGTTTAACTGACATACAGAATGATCATCATGATCATCGACTCGGTGTCTCTCTCGAGAGGGACTCGACCTTGCAACATGTACCTAATATAAATTCATCGAGGGGTTCGACCAACGCAGTTCATGTGTCAAATAGAATTTTTTTTTTTCTTTTTTTTTCTATTCTATTTCTCTTTCAGTGTACTCAAGCATTGCAACTGAAGTCGAAATGCAGAAAACCGTGACGTTTGTATGACGGCTGTCTATCAAATTCGTATCAGTGGAGGAAAAACATGCAAGCCAACACCTCATACGAGGGTTGAATCTTCAATGTTTTATTTTTATATTGTATTTTTTTTTAATTCTATAAATTTGACATATTTAAATAATTTTTCGGTCACTTCCAATGTAGTATATAAAAATTTTGTGAAATTTACATGATTTTTGTGTTACACTCAATTTAATATATAAAATTGTCAAACGTAACAGGATTTCTAACTTCAAAATCTGGCACTCCGATTTTAACACATATTTTTGACTCTATAATGGAAAATTCAAAGCAAACTATAATTTCAAACTCTCCTTTGGAGCGACGAAAAGTTTTAGCAAAAGTTCAATCACTCATTTCTCATTGATTCCCGTATAAGACACCCTCTCATTACTCTTATGGGGGGTAGAAGTTTCGTTCCCGTCGAGACTATTTTTGTTTTTTTTCTTCTTTTTTCTTCTACGTTTATGTTTCATGCTCTCTCTCTCTCTCTCTCCCTCGGCATTGAGCTTCGTGCGCGTTTCGTAGACTACTCTCCACACGATAGTACTGTGAGTTCGGAGCTAAAGGGAAATATAAAAAGAGGGAAAGAAAGGAAACGAGCGAAATCCCGCTGACAAGGGCGCGGCTCGTGATTGCTGTCGCATTGTGAAGAAGCAGCAACCGGGCGTCCACGATTCTCTCTCTCTCTCTGTTAGCAACACCAACGTACTTGCAGTGTTCCGGGTGCGTGCATTGTCGCCGAGGAGGCTGAATGAACGACGCGAGCTGTACACGAATGAGGTGGGAGGACCCACGCGCGCAAGGAGTCCCCGAGCGAGAAGGGCACAACCCAGCGGGGGACAAAAATTAAACCCCAGAGACAATGGGTCAAGCGTCCATAGAGCTGGGCTCCAAACACGCCCCCACCCTTCTGTCTATCAACAATCTTATGCCGATAAATTTTCATCAGGCAAATTTCACGTCTCTTCTTTTTTTTTACTTTGTGAATTTTTTCAAAAATAAATCTGTTGAATTACACAAATTTGTGATAGTAAGTAAGTTGTAAATTTTGTAAATTGTAAAATTTACTAAAGTTAGAGGGATTTGCTTTTTTTGAAATTGAAAAGGCTGTTAAAACTAAATGCCTGCATACAATTTGTTAAAAATAACAGCAGTGAAAACGGAGCAACTGCTTCAATTGTGGGCCAATATTTCAATTTAATCGCTCTGTCGATTCTTCGGTTATGATTTTTTGATTTTGAAATTTTGTCGAATTGTCATTGAAGTACGTAACTCCAGAAATCGAAATTGGATCTGTTTGCCAAAGTTGAAGAGCGCGGGTCACCCTTTCGTTCGTCCCCGAATGTTGTGCGTGCTGCGGACGTCAGCGGTAGGAATGAGTTCATCATCATGTGAAGGGAAGAAAGAGCAGGAGGCAATGTAAAGAGAAAGAGAGAGGAAGGGAGATAGAAGACTGAGGAGAGAAAACGCCCGTACGAAACCCGATCACTGTTTGCAGTTCGTCCCCCGCGTAACCGAAGCACATCCATCGTCAAGCAAACACTCCTCTCGCGGTGCGCTGCTGGGGTAACTTCTGCCGTTCGGGCCCGCTGTATCATCGCTGCAGTTGACGAGGTATAACGAGAGTCACGGACACCGAATGAGCCAGGGCAAACGGCGAACAAGTCGCTGCAGATGCTAAGCTCGAAGAAATGTGTGTGTGTGTTTCATTTTCTTTGCTTTCTCCTTCTTCAATCCCAGGAGATTTCGCTTAGGCCCACGGAGCACGGCTGCAACTTGGAGTGAAAACCGATGTACTCTACAATCAGAAAAATGTTTAATTGTAAATTTTGTTTCGCGTATTATAAGTTCGATCTTTCATCGATAAATATTTTTACAAAATGTATTTGGAAATTGAAAATTTCGCTCCAAACCCGCAGGAATACAACAAAATTTTTCAATCAGCCATAAAAATTTCCTTCAATTCAATTATTAATTTTGAACATCTTTGAATATACTTCTCGGATTTTCAATGATCAGTAATTTTTTTTTTAATTTCATAATGATGCTTATCAGCAACCATAACGATAGCAGCGAAAATGATAAACGAAGCCGACGAAGCTTTATAAAATATTATGTATTTTTAAAAAATTATCACAAGAATTGTAATGCTCAGAGATAAATTTTCCAGTGCTACTTGAGCTTACATAATAATCGTAGCAATTACATGAGGAATTCTTGTGATTGTTTCAACAGAGCTCTAAAATAATTAGCATTTTAGCAATTGAAGGAATTTTAAATTGGTAATTATGGAAATCGTTGTGGGTGCACGTAAAGGCTACAGTACAGCTGGCTTGTGCAGTAATGATCGATCGCAAAACGAGTTATATCCTAGTAACGAGAATCCAGCCGGTTCTCTCGCGAGCCAACCCTTTCGTTATGCGTATACTAGTATGTACGAATGAGCCACGGTAGTCGAGCAGGAGACTATGCCTGCAGGGGGGGGGGGGGGGGTGCCATATCCATTACGTTTATTACAGAGAGCCGACCGCCACCGCGCCCCTTAACCATCCGCGCACCGTAACCACCCACCCTTTTACGGGGATGAGCATCGATCGACACCCGTCCGACCGAGAATAGTCGTCCGTTTGTGCGCCACTATGGTACGTAGTATAGTCTCTCCGCCGTTTTTGAGCTTCAGGTAAATCTGCCATCGTTACTGCTGCGTTAATACGAGAAATCAGAGTATTAACAAATTCTCGGCATTGATTTTCAGCTGTATTTCTTCTATAAATCATTTAAAGCTCTTTTTTTTCTTCTTCAAATTTCCCTTTGGCAGTAAAACGTGTAAATATATTTTTTTGTAATCACTCATTCTCTCTTAATTTAATTTTACGGATTTCTGCTTTCTCGTAATATGCAGAGTATGTAGAAGAGAAAGTATTGCGGTTCAAAAAAATATCAACATCCAGATTTTTATGGAAATTTTGAGTGTCCTAGATTCCAAAAGATAGATTCACTCATTTCTGTCTGTCTGTTTCTATTTCTTCTATAAATCATTTACAGTTCGTTTTTTTCCTTCAAATTTCCGGCAGTAAAATGTGTTAACATCTTTTTGTCAAAAAATCGCAAAAATATTTTAGACATTTTTCCAGTTTTGCAATTCTAATGAAACGTTTAATTGCAAATTTATGCATTTTATGAAACATTGTTGAAAGATGAAAAAAAATTATTGAGTTTAAATGATTTATTATATTAATAAATCAAGAGAGGAATGAAAAATCTTGATTTCGCATTTCTCCGATATGCCAAATAATAATAATCTTCGAAATGATTAACAAAAATGTAATGAAGCAATCATCGTGCGATTAAAAAAAGGCAACGAATCACGTAAACTAATAAAGAAACGCCTAATAAACGATCGTTATATTTTCACAGCTGCGGATAGAAGTGAAAAGTTTTGCCGAAAATTTTCACGTGATCGATATAGCAGTGCGGAAATTCACGCGGGGATTAAATCCGTACCCAACTGTTTACATTCCTGGCATTCAACTGCAGCTTCACATCTGACACACTGATGGACCTCTCTGTGCTTCTCTCTTTCGGATTTATCTATAGATATGTTTCTTCGTATATATAGACATATACACTTGCGAGAGCGTTTCTCGTACGCGGAGGCTGCTTCTTCTTCTTCTTCTTCTTCTTCTTCTTCTTCTTCAGCCTCCTCCTCTTCTTCTTCTTCTTCTTCTGCTGCCGCTGGCTGCTGCGATGTACATATATTATGCAGTCGGTCTAAGTGGCGTTTCAAGAAAGGACGAGAGGGACGAAGACGCATCGTAAGCTAGAAGGAAAGAGAGCAAATGATGAGAAGGAACGAGAGAGACGAAGAGACTTGAAGCGAGCAGCTGTATTAAGTGCGTCCATAGATTACACCCGCGAGTGAGGAGAGTGTAGAGCGAACGCGCGCCCGCGATGCCGAAAGAGAAATATAAAAGAGTACAGCGGGGCTGCTGCTCGCTAAAACGCTTTTGAGAAAAAAAAAAAAAAAAAAAAAAAAAATGTAGAAGAAGAAGAAAAAAAAAGGAATGGCCCGATGGTGCTCGTACGTCATCCACACGACGACGTGCCGAGGCAGGCTACACATTTTTTACTCACGAAAATGGATCGTCCACGTCCGCGAGTGGGTCTTCTGTCGATATCGCTATATTCTCATACGTTTCGGTATTCGTTTCTCGATGTATATGACACCACGCTCTCCTGAGTTGTCCGTGTAAACGCCTCTCATATCTCAATGCTTCCGCGATGAACCGGAGAAATCCCCGCTGCTTTTACATTTATATACCGTGTGCTCGGTACCATGTGACGCGCTTTCATACGTCCTTCTGTTTGGATTTATATACATTTATTTATTTGCTGGATATGTATGTCCTGGATTTATATATTTCATTTTTTTTTAACAGAAAAAAAAATGGAATTCTTCTATGTGAAGCTGAAAAAAGAAAAATTACGTTAAAACATTACACAATATGTGAGAGACTGGAGTGAAAAGTTACGGTTTTTGCTAAAGTAATTCAAGTTTATGGATTTGAAAAAGAAGCTAAATAGAATTTTTTTTTTAATTAATAAGTGTGATACATTTAAAAATATGTTAAAAATTTAACAAACTGTGAGACTCTGAAACACAAAAATTAGGATTTTTACAAGAAAAAAATCATCTTAACTGTTTTAAAAAATTACAAAATTATTTGTTCTCGTGTAAGACATTTTTTTGATTTTTTTTTCTTTAGAAAAAAAATTACAAAGCCACAATTTTTGTAGTGTCAAATATTTTAAAAAATATGTATGTGATTCAAGACACATTGAATCCGATTTTTTTTTAAATATACAAAATATTAAAAAATTCCCCAATAGTAGAATAAAAATCAATAGCGATAAAAAGACTATTTTTTTTTTAAAGTCTTGATTTATAAAATCGATTCTATGAAGAATGAAATAATTTTCGGTATCCCTTTTATTAAACTAATTAATTGAATTCTAATAATTTTACCCGTTGGCGTCTGGACACTAATCAATAAGCCTTGATTATTATTATTTCTTTATTTGCTCGGTGGTGTCCCGGTTTTACTTTTATTCCTGATGAAAATAAAGTGAATAAATGTATAGCCCATTGCCGCAGAGTTGAGCAGGAAATTATTTTACACAATAATTGACAACGATGGAAAGTAATTAATTAACAGTGAGCACATTTTCGTAATTTTATTGTTAATATTTAGAATTTTCCACGAGTTGTCAATTTCATTTTCGTAGAATATTAAAAAATTTTTAGTCAATCATCAACCTGTAATTTGTACGCAATCTTAAAAAAGAACTAATTTCTCGATGCGACCATAGAAAATAAATTTTTAAAGAAAATACTTAATAGTAGAAGCATCAGAAAATCTGACTTTTGGTGGAGAAAAACAAATATATCCTGCAGGACTCTAGCAAAAATAAAATTCCATTAGGAGAGAAGGATTTTTCGGATGAATTAGATTTTTCGGGAGTAAACAAGACACAAGATATTACAGCGGAAAGCACATTTATTCGTTCTCTCTTCACTGACTAGCTTTTTCAATTTCTTAAAAATGTTTCTAAGGCGAGACCGCGATAAATATGTGTTTTTATTTTTTATTATTTTTCCTTTTTTTCTTTTCTATGTCTTTGCTGCACTCCTGTTAAGTCGGCGGTAAACAAATACGAGAGTAGCTGCAGAGATAGTACGAGTATGATTTATATAATAAAGCGGGCGTTTTTCATATAGTTAACGTACATTTCACAAATAAATAAAATTAAATCAGATAAATTCTTCGGGCATAAAGCAATAAATAATTCTTATGTTTCGTTTGTCTATTTTTTTTTTTAAATAGTCATTTAAGCCGAACGAATCGTTACGTTTTTAGAGGGAATTTTGCAAAAATATATTTAAAAAAAAAAACCTCTGTGCATACATATAATTAACTAACATGTCTACAAGACTATCAGCTATGTACGATAGAAAAATACCATTTTGTTCTCGGTCTTATTTCATTATTTCGTCGCGAACACTCGTCGAATTTTTTTATTTTATTTTTTAAGCCAACAATGCTGCATTGTGAACAAAGCTTCGTGCAGCAACAAAAAAAAAAAAAAGATTTATTTGCGTACGATAAATTGATTTTCTTTATAAAATATTCAAATTTAAGCGTGAAAGATTGATTAGACCGTTTTTATGAATATATTTAATTTCAATAAGCCAATAATAAATAGTCATGAAAATACTATTTATTTGCGGTTTTTAATTCTATTTTATTGCCAATTTATTTAGAGCAAGTAAATCTTTTCTTTTTTTTTTTTTTAGTATCTCGCGGCGAATCTACGATTAATATTATTAGCTTAATTACGATTCATTGATCGGCATTTAAATACGGGTCTATGAAGTACGTATTTTAACAGTGCATTGTTCGATTAGAGCCGCTCTCTCCGAAGAATCTAGGATTCTCGCAGCCACGGCGTGCTTCATAAATGACGCGAGGTTAAAAATTAAGTCGACATTACGTACTAAGATTATTGCATTGGCAGGACATTGCACGAAGTGCAGTTGGATCGACGAAATTCTCATTTTCTGATATACAACAACAAAAAGTCTCGTTTGACCGGAGCTCTCTTTTTTTTTCGTAGATCCAGCGTATGCACCTTATTTATATGTCTAATACCTCTAAAGATTTAAGAGACGTTGCTCCGAAATATTACTGCTCGAAGCCATAAAACAAAAATCTCGCGTTTCAAAGTCGTATCTAAAAAAGTTGGAGTGCCTCGCACTAGTCTAATTATAGTGATAAATATTTGTTATTGTTTTTTGTTTTAAACAAAGTTTTGCGAATTAATTAAACGCAGTGTAGGATAATTTGGCAATTGATTTACAAAAATACAAATATTCCTGAAAAGCTACATTTTTGTTCAGTTCTCTTTCCATGAGTTTTGCGTTATTTTTTAAATAAATTTTAATACAGCATGGTTCGTTCTATTTCTTGAATTATATCCTTTGAATTGACTGACAAGAATTTTTTTAGTATTAACTGTTTATTTGTTACAGCCGTTTGTTTCTGATGCTTCTTTTTCGATGCTTAAACAACAGCTGTAATTTTTTAACGACAGAAATTATCAGATATCTGGATGGTTAATTTTCAGATCGTCTTTAGAGAAACAGAATAGGCAGTTTCGTACTAAAATCGATAAAAAAATTACGTATTATTCTTGGAAAAAAGCTGCATAAAAATGTATAAATACGGTTGTGAAAATGTAGCACTGATTTGCCAGTGTTAAGCGTTCCAATCAACTTATTCGTTAGATAATGCTAATTGACTTTGAAACACGAGGAGATTATTAGGCGACTCAACGAAAACAATAAAAACTATAACCCTGAAAGCATTAAGAAACGAATAATTACACGATGTTCGGTACAAAATAACAATTCTCACGCACATCAACGCCAAAAAAAAAAAAAGACATTATTTTGTCACTGGCGAATTATGAATCAGCATTATTCTACATAAATCATGCAATAGCAAGAACGATGATCACTCTCATCACAATTAAATAATAAATTATATTCGCTAGGCTCAGATAACACAGAAGGACTATCTTTTTTTTCCAACCAGTTTGTCTCAATCGATCCGGGGTACCAGCCCCCTTAGATTTTATCCAGTGCACTGAAAAGAAAAGTCATTAATTCAAAACCAGTTCACTCGCGAATTTCCAAAAAAAAAAATAAGTTTTTTCATTTCACCTTCCATCAAATTCTTACAATTTTTTTCTATCTTTCATATCTTATTGTTTTCAATTTCATTAAAAATTTTCAGAATTTGATGTGAAGCTGAAAACGCAATTCCTGATTTTTTTTGCAAGTGAACAGTTTTATTTTCTTTTTAAATTAATGACAATTCTATTTTCATTGTGATAATCGAAGAAATATTGTGAACTGTTCAATGAATGTTTGAGCCACGTATTACAACTCATGAAAAATTAATGGGGCTCGAATTTATCGATGTTTAAGCGAATACTCGTGCAGAAGTGACGCAGCGAGTGGGATAGAAGAATGACGATGACATAGGGAGGATGAAAATAATGAACTAATCGTGTTCATCGAGAGCACGGTATTCCAGATGTTACGGACCGGGGGCATCCTTCAGTAAGCGGATCAGGGGGTGCTGTTTGCCCTCGGTCGAGACCCGATAGTCCTCAAGCAGCTGCGGAAAAGTGGAACACTCAAGAGACTCTTCCGACAATTTTTTCCTTTCTTTCTTTCTTTCTTTCTCTCGTGTCACTCGATCACGGAAAAGAACGAGAAACAGAGAGAGAGGGAGAGGGTGAAAGACGAAGTGAAAAACGTGTAATGAGGGAGTTTAACTCACCTGATAGGACAACTCGCACGAGAGCGCAGCCGTTGCTTCGGGATTTCGATGCGTCGCTGCGAGCAAAGTTGGCAGAGTGAACGATGACAATCTTGGATCGGCGTAGAACGGAAATGGCAGAGTGCACAGTTGCTGAAGAACACTTGGTCCTGCTCCAGCTGACTGCAACACCAACTGCAAGCACAAAAAACAAAACAAAAAAATTAACTCATTTTCAAATTTAAAAAAATAATAAATTTGACAAAATAATTATGAGAAAACTAATAAAAATTCATTAAATTGTTCTTCCTTGAATTTTGTTGAAAATTAGGAGGCAAATGTGCAATGTTTTACGATGCATCCTTGATGTCTTAATGCAGTATTATTTGTTGTAAATTAAATTTTTAAAATTATAATTTTCTAAAAATAATTATTCAAAATATGTCAAGATATTTTTTAAAGATAAGAATTTGTGGGCTTTTTAAAATAGAAGCAGATCCCATTGGTACAATTTTGTCGAACCAGCTTATGCATCCGATTAGTCTTCAAACGACCGAAATTCTGCCTAAGACAATCACAAGAAAACGAGAGACTTGTGCTTGGTAAAGATATCTGAAAAGCAAGCAAACCGTGGGAAAGTCAACAATAGACATTTGAATCTTCAAGCCCAGGTGTAACGGAAGCAAGGTCACGAGTAAACGAGCTCAAAGACCCTGTGATCACCTGCGAGTTACGTGTAGTTAGAAGTTTGTCGAGGAGACACCTGCGTTCAACGACAATTCTAGAAAGTATCTAAGTGTCAACCCGCATAAAAGTGCACGCAGTAACGAGGCCTATATTACAATACATTATTAATGCATCCTTAGCGCACGAAATTATAACGCTAGTCTGTTAAATAATTGACACGTAAAAGTATAACTATATCCCAACGACTTTTACAGGCTACATTTTTTTTATTAGTCCGGCGGCGTTTACAATGAGACACTGAAAATAGTCACGCACACTCGTCAACTCATTACCGAAGCTGTAAAGAGCGTGTCGGGAGCAGAAAAGAGCAAGAAAAGACAGAATACATATCCTTGTTAATACTATTAATTATTCTGAAAAATATTGTATATTAAATATAAATGTTCTGTAAATGATGAGGAAGTAAGCATTTTTTGCTTTTCTGGCAATACCAATCGAAAGATGGTTTTTAAAATATATTTTACAGATTAAGATTTTATCTAGTAGTATATTTTCCTGCGAGTACAGATTTTATATTTTTGTGGAGGAGTCTGTTAATTATACAGAAAGAAAAACTTGGTGTTTACTTCTCCGACGGTACAAGGCATTTTTTCGATTTACGTTACTGTTGACATGTTGATTGGTAGAATGTTTTTCTGCACGTAGAGATGTTATCATTTTTATGAAAATTTCTATAAACTATGGCGAGGAAAACTCGATTTTTAGTTTCATAGCAATTCCAGGAGTCAAATAGTTGTCTTTTCTTTTTCGGTTACTGCTGAGACATTATCTTGTAGTAATTTTCCTACGATTACAGTTCTATAAATTTGAACGAAATATTAGTAAACAATAAATGAAATGCTAAAAAGCCTAGAAATAATTGAGGCGTCAAAGTGTAAATGTATATCCGAATGACTGTTACAAGTTGAATTTCTATTAGAGCGACGGCGTAACATTCGAGGAACAGAAAGACACACTCGTGAGCTCGTTACCGAAGCTGAGAAGAGCGAGCGGGGGTAAGCAACGGAGAATGAGATAGAAAAGACAGAAGGTACATCCTCGTTGATTTCGGCGTGGCAGTTAGTACCGAGGGTCTTAAAATTCGACGAGAGATGAATGCGCGGGACGTCGACGATGCACTCAACGTATATTTCGACGGGAGCACGCGTGCCCAATGTACGGGGGAGATACGAAGAAGAAGAAGAAGAAGAAGAAGAAGAAGAAGACGATGTAAGTGGCAGAGCAGGCATCAGACCGCCACCGACGTATGGAATGGAGCGGAGTAAATATATCTTAACGGCATTCGGCCTCGCATATTGATGGGAGGTCCGCTGAGTGTGTTGTGTCTAACAGAGGCTTCTTCTTCGTTCTTCCATCGCCGAATGCATGCAACACCTCCCTGTGCCTTTGCTGCACTCATGCACTCTATAGATGTATGTGTGCAGATACAAAACGATGGTATTTGTGATGGAAGTGTTGAGCCATCAGCCGAATAGAAAAGATGTATGGGGAGCGGACACGTACACAATCTTACTACCCCGAAGTATCAACTTCAGCTCCTCGCACTCTTACCGGGTGGTGCATTACCCACGAAATCACAGAGGGTTCCGATTTCGGCTGGCGCCTACCGCTGCAGACTCTACATCTGCATGTGTGTTAAAGTTTCTCGCGTCTATGTGAAATTCTATAGGCAAGGCTTTGAGAGCTGATTCGAGGTTGAACTTTTGTTGTTTTTTTTTATTGAAGAAGTTGTCTGTTGTTGGTGAATTTGTTTGGAAGACATTTTGATTTTTGCTGAATTTTTTTTTTTTAGTTTAGTTTGCTAGTGAAATGCTAAGTGGTAGCAATTTTTCTGTGTATAATTGTTACAGGAGATTCTGTAAATTATAGCGATCAATTGATTTTGGGTCATCTGATGGTTCCATAAATCAAACATTTTGTTTTACACACGATGACAGTGGGAAATGTAAGAAATAAAATTGTTCAAGGAAAAACTTAAACGTCACCGAATACTTGACGACTTAATTTCTTAAAACGTTGAAAATGTAATATATACTTGGCGTCGAGTTCCCACCTCGACTCTTGATTCCGCGTATATGTTTAATTTTTAAATCGTTCGCGCACACGTTAAATTGGCAATCGTAACCATCGCTTGCGATGCTTCGGGCAGAGCCCAATTTCCCCTTCGCAGCCGAATTGTTTTTTATTAATTACGGGAGCAGCAGCAGCTCATGGTTGTAGCCGGGAACGGGTGTGTGTGTGTATGTGACGCAGCGAGCGTTCTGCATACAGACGAGATTTTTCGCGTGGATAAACAGAGTGTCTAGCTCGGTTGTCACCCCCACCCGCCCCCCTCTTCATGCGCCGTATTTCTGCCCAGTGTTTTTCTCCGTCGAGTTTAATCTCGCAAAATCCTTCGAGAGTGTCACGACTTTCACTGTCTCTCTGTCCTGACAATGGCAAGGGTATATAGGCTCCGTAGAGTATCAAGGATATATACTTTCATACATACTGCTGCAGGGGTGAGAATTTGAGTCAACGCCCGTTCGGTTGGTATTTGCTTAACGAGCCGAGGATCCTCTCTGCCACTCGCTTCTTTTTTTTCTCTCTCTCTCTCTCTCTCTCTCTCTCTGTCTCTCTCTGGACGAGTGATTCAAACTCTTCAAGTTTTCACGTTGATGATAATACACCTCGCTTCGTTTTTCATTGCCCGGTCAGCTTGGCGACTGAACGAAAGAGCTCGGAGTGAAGAAAGAGGCGGTCCTGGGGACCGATAGGAGACACGATGAGCTGGCTTCGAACCTTCTGTCCGTCGTACCAGAAACTCTCTTCGAGATATCGCGCCAACGTAAACCATCCTCTGGAATGGTTCACCGAGAAGATCGAGGAAAAGTATGCGAGCTATGTCAGCCGATATCGGAGGAACGCAACTCTCCGTCCGACGCTCGCCTTCTTTCTTCAATACTCTTCTGTCAACTGACGTTCTGCTCGATGTTCCACGTTCGATGGCTAATAGAAAACGCACTCCTAATATTCATGCACGAAGAACTATGCGCCGGACAGCTTGATGAAATCTTATCTGTCTCTTTTTTCCATGAATTTTGGTTCACAGGCTTAACTTGAAAAAGAAAAAAAAAGAAATTCAAAGAAAATTCTATGACGCTCTTAATCTATTATTCCTCTTCTAATTTATAATTTCTATTTTTTTTTTTTTCAAACCACGATAAAATAGAACTTTGCAAATTGTTTACTTATGATTTTTTTGTTTTTCTATAACTCCTCATAGACATGACTCTGTAAAAAATGTAAAATAATCAGAAAGCAACGAGGGAGTTTCTTGTTTTTAATTAAATTTACACGATCTTTAAAATTTCGCAGATATTAATTCTTACCTGATTCTCCGGATTATTGGCAGCAAAATAGCCAAGAACCGTGAGCAATTCCCCGAGAATTTGAGCCGAGCTAGCGGCCTGCTGTGTTCCAGTTCCGTAGACTTCGGTCTTTTCGTTCAAAGGTTCTCGTGAGAAGCGTGTTATGAGGTGGCTGGCGATGAGTCTCCACTGAAGACTTGTACCCTCAGCGCCCAGTAAATTCTGCAAAGACAAAGAGCAAACTGGCATCAAGTATTCCTCGTCGTTTAAAAAAGAAATCTTGAGTAAAAAAAGAAAAGAAGAAGAAAAAGAGAAGAAGATGAATTCAAAGAGGCAAAAATATGTTGGAAGCAAAAATTTTGCAAGACGAAAGAGGCTTTGTTAACGAGACTGTCGAGCGATTCGAGTGAAAGAAAAAAAAAAAAAAGAAAAAATCTGACGTCGTTGGACGTGAACGCATCTCGCGTGGAAAAGCAAAGAGAATGGATAATAAACGGGGGCAGGTTGGCTCGATACTGCAGGTTTTGTATGTACGTCTCTTTCTGTCTTACATTGAGAGACAGAGAGAGAGAGCGACTCAACAAGGGCTGCGGGTTACTTCAGGCCAACGAGGGATAATCGAGTGATGTCTCGAGGGATTCCCGAGAGTCCCACGGGATAATAGAGAGGCCCCCGCTGTCTCTCGTTCTGCCGGCTAACGCAGCCTGATGGTGGGCGCGAGGTGCCGTTTCGATTCAATTCGTGGTTTGATCGCCACAGCAGCCCCCTTCCCACCAAAGTACTCTTCTGCTTTTGCTCTTTCTCTCTCTCTCTCTCTCTGTCTCTTTCGCACACGTCGCTCATCAAGGTCTTCTAGGTTTTCGGACCCTCGTTCCCTCCCACTGTGTGATATCTCTATCGCTCGAGACCCCCTTTGGCCCCCTGATGGCTAATGGCGAAAAAAAAACCCACTGCCAGAAGTGCCACGACTCTCGATGGGCTTGATATTTAATAGCAAACGTAGCCTCCTTGCGGTTTATGTATCTGGGATAGATACTGATCGAACATTTTTAGTATTTACGACATCAAAATCATTATTTATGATAGTCGTATCTGAACGAATAATTGCAGATTCAATAATGAATAATAAGTGATTAACAAACCTTGTAAAAAAATTTACGAGATTTGGTTGCTAGGTTTTACTTTACAAGTTTTTTTTTTTAATGTTCGAACTGAGTTGTCCGTATTTTAAAACCTCTACTTTACAATTTAAAAGAAGAAATTACCAAAAGTTTGATTATCATACCTGAAGAAAATTAAGAATGCTTCTTTTTAAGAGAGGTTCGTGCTCAATTTTCTTAAAATTTTTCTCATCAAGTTATAAGAATCTTGGATAGAGAAGAAAAAATTCTCGCTTTCTCTATCTCGAAACTCTTTGCTAGTCAAGGTCTTCTAGTTTCTACCCTCGTTCCCTCCTACTGATATCTTTATAGCTCAAGACCCCTTTGGCCCCCGGATGGATGACAAGAAAAAAAAAAAAAAAAAAAAAAAAACTCGCTGCTGGAATTACCAGGACTCTCGATGGACTTGATATTTAATAGGAAACAGAGGCTACGCAATCTTCTTGCGGTTTTTCTTATCAGGAAAATACACTCTTCGAATATTTCCAGTATTTTAATAAAAATCATTATTTCGCAATAATAATAATATCCGAATGAATAATTATCAACAGGATAAATAATAATAATTATTCGTTCAGGCCTCGAGTAACCGATCACTGCTTTAAATTTTTTTTATCATATTTCTATCGACACTTCAAAAGATGTTGAAAACTACTCGTTTTTTCTTCTTCTTTTTCTCGACATTATTCCGGTTAAACGATGAGGAAGTTGGGTAAGAAAGAGGAAATTCGAGGTAAAGTAAACAGTGTGGATGGATGTTGCTGGTGGGACTTCCCGCAGTGATCGAATTACTCGACGGTGCGTTAGAGAGCGTCGAGTGGCCCTAGGCACCGAGTGTTGAGGGAAATCTCTCGAAAGGGTTGTGTCTAGGACAGCGAGTGACGGGAACAACCAGTGGGAGGGGTGGGTTCCCTCTACTACAGTCTCGTTAATACTTGATCGCGTTATTTCGACGCGAATGGACTTTCGACGTTGTCCGCATGTTCGACATTAGAAGGACATGCTTTTCGTGCAAATTTCATTTTCCTGACGCGTCGACTGACAATATTTCTTCAAAGTAACTCGTATTTTCACGTAAAATAATATAATTTTAATTATGATAAGCAAAAGCCATCTAAATTCGGTTAAAATTGACTTTGCGTTACAGTCAAGTAAATTAAAAAAATTATTTGTACACGTTATGAAGGAAAAATTAGTGTGAACTAAGATAGATCTGGAAATTACAATTTTTACTTCACAAAAACTGCATTAAAAAGCATGCCCGTGTTTTTACAGTCGTAAATTGACTTGTTTTCTGTAAATTTATTGTTGTATAATTTTTGTTTACGTCAAGCAGGAACTCTTTTAATCCAGATACACCTTTTTTTTTTGTTTAAATTTCATAATTTAAGATTTAGGTAGACAAGAAAATTCGAAAAACCTGCAGAGTTCGAAGATCAAGCTCGGCAATAGTTCGCAAAAGCCTCAAAGCTCTGACAGCAAGAAGCTTTGCGAAAGACGAACTTCCCGAAGGATTTGGAATTGGTGACGAGCATTTCTGATTGTGGGAAGTGAGGGCGAAAGTCGCGTATAAAGCGCCGACGGCACCAGCGGCTTCGGAGGACGCGAGGCTGCTCAAAAGATGAGACTCCGCAGTGGTAATTTGCTCCGCGCAAAACGTCTCGCCGTTGCAAACGGAATTCTGAGTGTTTTCATTAACGTTACGCTTCAGATGTGAGACAATGCGTCCGAGAAGATCGTAGGACGCCAACAGAAGAGGCGATTCGCGATCTTGTTCCAGAAAGAAGTCAGTCTCGATCAATGCCCGACTGTGTCGAGATATTCGATCGACCAGACCACCGGTTACCAGATATCTGCAACAATAAGCGATAATAATAATTAAGAAAACCATTAAAAGTAAGCAAATATTTGGACATTGCAATTAGACATGTTACTGGTTTAAAAAATTGGAAAAAATTCTGTAAAATTTCTGTCGCATCTAACAAAAATTCACATTCTAACGCAGTTTCACAGCTATTTAAAAAAATTATTATTAAAATAATCGCTGGTGGACAATTGCTGTTAGCATAATCTATAATTATATTTAAATATAGTTCGTTTAGAAATAAATGGTCTATATTATATAAACTGTTTGCTAGTAAATAAATAAATTAAAAATAGCATAAGTTCCATTGCAATTCAATCGCCAGTAAAAATATACGATCACGATTGTTCCAATCGATTATCATTACCTACGGCTCGCTCCTAGGCTGCCAAGTGTGCATATGTGAGTCGAAAGCGAAGACACATAGGGTTGGCGAAGCAAAAAAAAAACTATTGCTTACGTGAGAGCATGTGTGACGGCGTAACACGAGAGGATTATAACATCAGTGGGTAATTCTGTGTAGAGAGCTTCCGACCCCCGGGCTGAGTGAGTACGAGCGTTACACACCCTCCACCCTTGGTCCACTGCGATGCTCATTCTATTGGGTTGTTGTATATGTTTTCTTTTTCGAAAACCCCCCCCCCACCCTCCTTCTCTCCTTTTTCTCTCTCTCTCTTTTTCTCTCTTGCATCCCTTGAACAAGCTACACAAGCAGCAGGCTCTCGATTCTCGGGGCCACGACCCCAACCCGAAGCCAAGGGTGCGCGTGCTGTCAGTGCGTATTATCGCCAACCCACCCTATCCGTATGTCCTATGACGCTCTACTCGTGTATATACATATATATACCCAGTAGGAGATGGTGGGGCAAAAAGGGCCATCGCGACAGCCGGGGTACAAAATAGCACCTGGAATTAAATGGATAGGACACTTGATAATCTCACATTTTTGGCAAAATGATTTCTACTCTTTTCTCAGATTTTCTATGGATCAGAAAAGCTTGGAAGTGGCCTACGAGAATTATAAAATTGCTGATAAAACGATTTCTACTCTTTTCTCAGATTTTCTATGGATACAAAAAGTTTGGTAGCGATAAATTTATAAAACGATAAGGAGAGATATTATTTAAAAATAATATTATACGTATCAATCTATAATTTCCAATATTTTATTTTCCATTAAAAAATGTGAGATGACAGTAAAAAAATCATTTTTCCAGTCGAGATGCTCCAAAAGTGCTTGACACACACGTCTCGGTGGTCCATTTTGCCCCCCTTTTTTTTCTATATGTAATACACACTCCCTGAAATGAAACGCACACGTATTTTGCTTCTCTGCATCAGCATGTGTGTGTGTGTCATGGTTTAATATGTATAACGCTGCCTATACATAAAAGTATGTATATGGATGACGAGAGCACGCCACCCGGGATATACAAGTGCAACGGCGTGGCCAACTGTCCCGTCTAATCATAACTGGCTGGCTTGCAGAGCTAATCCCACGATATATACCCAGCACCCACCGTCCTTATATACGTAACGCAGAATCCTATGTGCTCGCTTACACACGTAAACGAGGAGCGTAGATTGAAAAAAATATTCTCAACAGGGTCACAGTCAATTGGACGCGCTTGTAATTGAAATGAGATGTATCGCCTCCTGGGCGTCGAGCAGCCTCTGAAAGGGGTGAAACGTCTTATGTAGTGTTCTTTTCAATTCGGAGTGAGCGATGAGTTTTGTTTTAAATGACAATTTGGTAAAATAATTTTTTTTTCAATTATATGCAAATAATTAATCCATACTGATGTTATTATTATTTTTTTTTTGCTTAATATGAAATAACTTAATAAGTTACTTTGATCAATTTTTTTCTTGGACCATTTTTTTTTTGCTTTTAACTCACATAGCAGTAAGAAAAATGCAATTGTTTGTACATTTGATAAAAACTTTTTTCTACAAACATTCACAACTTATCTTTTTTTTAAATTTTATAAAGAATGTAGGCTTAGTCTTATTAACAGAAGGACAATAAAAAATTGTTTATGATACGTTGTTTCAATTGGTAATTAGGAATGAGTTTCATTTCAATAAAACTTTGATCAATATTATTTTTGAATTTTATGATTAATAATTCGTGGGCGATAAAGTTACTATTTTTTTTCTTAAATTTTAGATCAATTAAGTTGAGCTTAATAGGTGAAAAGTTTTATAGTACTTTTTTATATTCGTAGGCAGAGTTGGATTAAATTCGAATATTTTTTTATCAAAATATTTGTTGGGTTTGCAAAACTATGAATAATTATTCGAGGATGAAAAAAATAATTTTTAAAAATAAAAAATAATTGATCAAGTCGAGCCTAATGTGTGAAGTCTAATAGTTTTTTTTCTTCAATTTGTAGACAAGATTATTTTTATATTTCAATCTCATTTTCGTGAGCATACTTTTCACGTTGAATAATTACGAAATAATTATTCGACAGCGATAAAGTTATTCAATTTTTCTTAATAAATCTTTTTAAAAAAAAAGTAATTTCAAAAAATATTACTGAGTGTAATGCCAGAGCGTAAATTATGCCAAGTAGGTATAAGAGTTTTCTATAAATAATAAATTAATTTCAATTTTTATGCCTTCTTTTTATCATAATAACGTAAATATAAGTTAGAAGCCTTGTACCGCAAATCGTCACGGAAAATTGTCAGTAAATATGAATAATAATGTTGGAAATATATGCTGAAGGGTGAAACGTATTTGTACTGCGTTGGAGTCTTTGCGGTAATCTGGTAAATCCCACAATGAATCTACGAGTTTACGCACGCCTGTCGTCACGAATGTAGTTTTGCCGGCTGTCGAGTTTCTACAATCGAGATACAGAGAGAGAGAGATGGTAGTGCGACGATGGATCAAATAAATTCTCTAATAAAATGCACCGAGTTGCGCGAGAGTAACCGGGCTTGCTCAGAGGATTAACGACACTCGATTATTACACGCAACTATCGCACTCGGTTACATACATAAAGGATACGGTAAGATTACCCTTCGAGCTTCCCAATACGATGTAATAACTCGGTATAATATCGTGGAGCGAGGGACGTGTCATACGTCGTAATATTCCGGACGAGCGAACCGATCCCCACACACGCACATACACACAATTCGTTCCACCCACTGTGCTGCTCAACCAAATTCACCAGATTCGTGAAATCATTGGACCCCTGCTGCTGTGATCGATTCTCTTCCTGCTCCGTGAAATCCGAATGATGATAAATTCACGTTGGAATCTGATTGAACGTGAAATATTATGACACTGGAATAAAGAAACGAATGATATGAATAAATAAAACATTTTTTTTTTTTTAATTTTGGTGGCTCGAAATTAATATTTTTCTTTCAGGAAATGTTGCTCTTACTTTGCTGTGAAAGTGACTGAATTTTTGGAGTACCAAAATATTTTAATCACTGTCGGAATCAGAACGTGAAATATAATGAAAGTGAAATAAATAAAGGAAACGAATAATGAATCGATGAAGAATTGGTTAAATAAAAAATGCTAGTGTCATGAAATCATGATTAAATTATATAATGGTAAATTGATATTTCGATGCTATACATATTAAACACTTCAATTCGGAACGTCTTTTCCATTATTTCAATTCAGATAACACTTGCTACATTTCTTTTTAAGCCAACGATTCTCACAAAAAATAAGTCACAGAAAAATCTAAACATTTTTTTTTTCCCGAAGAGCCACTTTTATTTTTCTATGATTAATCTGACAGAATCTATGGATGCTAATTTCTTTTTTATCCCCAAAGTGAGACCAATCGAGATTCCGAAGTAAGCAAAAATTGTAATAGAGTTTAAATAAATAAAGGAAACTAATGACAAAATTAATTAATTAATATCTAAAATACCAAAGTCACAGAATAAAATCTAAACCCAAAAAATATTTAGATACGATATATGTCAAAAATAGCACATTATTTTCTATTTTCACACAGGACTTTTTATCTCAATTGTTCAATTGGTTAAAAAAAAACGTGTTACATTTCAAAAGCAACTAGAATATTATTGAAGCCTCGTTAAAAGTTTATCTTACATTTGTCATGTAAATTCGTTTCACAGACAATTCCCAAAGAATCCCAACTATTTTTGCATAAAGCTAGCAAGCACTGCGTCAGTAATTAGGCTATTTTCGACTGATTCAACAACGGGATTCTCGTGTCTCGATTAGTTGAGAGTTACGAGGCAGATTTACTAATTTCCCTCTCGTCTCTCTCTCTCTCCTATTTTCCTTCTGTCATATCACCAAAAGTTGCGGAAGTCGCGTCGACGAACTTGGTAGCACAGAAGATCCGTTAAGGTAACAGAAGAGAAGAGAAGAGAAGGAAGAAGAGGGGAAAAGCAACGCTAGCTTCAACCGACGGCCCGCTTGCGTAAAGATATGCACCCCTAACGTGCTCGCAACAGGGGCTCCTATGAAATAATCATATGGTTAGCTAATGGCGGCATGGGGGTTGTGATTGCCAGACCGGGCGTGCCGATCTCCCTCTTCATACAGATATACGTACATTTGTATGCATGTGTGTGTGTGTGTGGTTCAGTGATGAGATACGAGGCTACTATACCGAAGGGAATGATAAGTATATTCAATGTATTTGCCCGAAACCCCCGCCCGCAAACATTCAATGATAGATCGCAATCTCGAGACTGTGATGCATCCCCTAAAACAGTTTTTTTTTCCCTGTATTTCAGTATATATGCACAAGCCAGATTCGTGACATGCAGTCATGTCTATTGACCATGTAATAGCCACTTTCGTCACTTTGATCAATTTTTTTCAGAAACTGTATTTTTTTTTTTTGGTGTCTTTTGACGGTTGAAAAATGTTAAAAATACAATTTTTTCTACTTTACTAAAATAGTGTGTGATTTGTTGTTTTTTAAATAGGAGTAGAAAAAATTTTTTTTTGTCATTTTCCTAATCATAATTTTTGAATTAACAAAATAATTTTAAAAAATTTAAATCTGAATTTTCAATTTAAAATAATGGATTTCGTAGGAATCTTAACTAATAATATTGAATCATATCTATAATCCGAAACTTTATGTAAACTACAAAAATAACCGTAACATTTGATAGAAATATAAGAAAGCACGACGAATTCATCTTTTTCATTATTAAACTAAACTCATAGAAATTGAAGCAAAAATAGTTTGTAACCCCATCTTGTCTTCGAGTATAGCATAATAATAATAATATTGTAGCGGATGTATAGCTTGAAATAAACGTTTCGTCGACTAGCACATCTAGAACAACTGGTTCCAATGTAAGCCTTAAATAGACTGCTTATCCACTCTGAATTATGTCCAAAATATCCCACAAGCTCCAATTGATTATTCACAGAATACAATACACGTCTCCTGGTACATTTAACGAGCCATGGATACCGAAAATGGTAATCAAACGAAGCGTGAAAGGTAAGGTAAGCATAATGCTTGTGAAGATGAGTCGTCTTGAAACGATTCAGCAAATAAATGGTCACAGCATACAGAGCATAGACTCTGTTTATGAAGCTGCTCGTTTCTCGTCACAACAATGGCACCTCGTGCTCGAGATTTAGACCAGAGGGCATGAAAGTGACAGCGTGAATTCAGGAGGAGAGCTCCTATAGAGGGTGGAGAAAAAGTATTTGGGCGCGAGTACCAAAGTGGCCACTTTGGCCTCGATTTTCATTCGCTTCTTACAATGTCCCTATATCGATTGTTCGAAGCAGAATACTGAGGCAGGATAAACCGAGAGAGAGAGAGATAACGCTCTTGGTATAGTATAGAATAGCTCCTGCGCCAGCACACTTGTTACAATATTTACAGAGTCGTCCCCGGATCCAACGCGCCCCCTCCGGACATGGCCCACGAAACCGAGCACCACCCTCTCTCACCCCTCTCACAATGACAAGTGTCGCTCTTCTTCCTCTCGCGAACTAGTATATGTACGCTCGACGACACTGAATTTCCAAAGCCATCCCTGTCATCCCCCTTGCTCGAAAGACGCATGTTGTCCTCGAGCCAACTCCATTTTCTCGCCTGTTCGCCAGTCCTTTTCTCCACTCCGCAGATGCGTGTATCCATATCAAACAGGAGAGAAACATCGGTGGACCATCTCTGCTAGCTAAAATTGAGAAAATTAGGATTTTAGTCGTTGGTTAAATTTCACGAAAACCGTGGACTTTGAATCAGGAAATTTCCGGTCTTTTTGTAGGGTGGCATGGAAAGAGGGCGGAAAGTGTCGTGGTTTCGAGTTTAAACAGTGGCGAGAATCCATTCGCTCGTGAAGCGGCTCTGCAAGCTTATTTTTACTTTGAACTTGTTTTCGAATTTGCAATGAAATTTGTGAGAAAAATGATACATGTCTTTAGAATTATGTTGAAAAAATATATATTTTTGATTTATTATAGCACGAAAAGAAAAATTAATTATTTACGTTATATATTTTAGTGAAAAATTCTTCACATATCTGTACTTTAATTCCAATTCTAATTGCAATGTCATGCCGATACAAAACTGAAGCAAATTTTACTAAAAAATGTTTCAACATCTAAGTGAAAACGTTTTTCAGCTTAATTCCGAATCTCTGGAAAGAGCCAACTGGATTGTATTCCCATTCTAAGCAACAATTGTGGCCGAAAGTGAAGATTTAAGTCTTTGAGCCGGTATCGCCGAAACAGGGTCAAATGGAATTGCAGTAGCGAAGGGATATGCGCCGTGGGTCTTTCGTCGAATTGGTAATGTATTATAATCTCGTACTTGAAGTACGGGTCCTGGGCAACTCAGGATATTGCTACTCCGGGCTCGTTGACGCGTAATGCATTCGCGCCGGATTTCGGGGGTGGCCCGGTGAGCCGATTCGGCGAAACGTTGGAGCGAGACGACAGTGAGGAGCTCCGTCTCGCTCAAGTTGTTCCATCGCAGCCGCAAGGATGCACGGAGATAGAAGTCTATAGCTGGGAATGGCACCATTGTGCTAGTATGGGAAACCGGGGTTAGTTGAATCAGAAGCAAGTAGAGTTAAGCCCATTTAAAAATCGACGATTGCACTAGACATTTTAGCCCTACAAGTCCACATTTACATAGTTAAAGTACCATTTTTTAATAAAATTACTGCTATGAGCGAATAAAATTGTAAGATTTGTACACAAAATACGAATTTCTGCTTTGATAGACAATATCTTCTAATCGAAAAAAAATATTTTAAAAGAAAACTTTGTTTCTTGTTCGTTTTGAATCTTGAAATGAAATCTGAACATTTGTAGATTGTCAGAAATAAAGAGGAAGTCAACTGATCTATCAGCATGTCAAATTTCAGCTGGATTCGTAAAGTCGTTCTGAAGATATGATTATTTAAATTTGGATGGCAATTTCACAGTGGATATATATATATTTTTTTTCAAACTACCTTTTCGATGTTTCAGACCATGAAAATCTCGACGTTTTATTTTCACGAAAATAAATTTCTTCTATGAGGAAGCAAGAGTGACACAACTGACCCCGGCTGCTCCTATAGTCTCTGTTCGCGAAGCCAAACAGAGGATTTTCATGGGTGTTCCATCTCTGCTATATACTGTTATCTATGTGTGTGCATACACGACATTTATATATGCGTATGGTCCATTCCACGGCTAATCTACAGGGTCGTGAGTCTCATATTATTTTTTTTTTTAATTTTTTTTCAGATTTTTCCCTAACATTTTTGTTTTTATAATCCACTCAAAATTTGGTCAGGTTTTTTAAAAAAATTGTACAGCAAATTCTTTGCTCAAGAATGAAATTTTTGGCACTAGTCCGAAAATGAGAGTGATACGAAAAGACTATCCAGCATATTTTTAATATTGTAAATAATTTGGTAATCAAATTATAAATTACAAAACCGTAAATGCAGATTTTGGTTATCCAATTTTTTTTTTGGATTTAAACATTTTTATTTATTTTTTAACTGCTGTCATAGGCTCACGATCATTTTCAGAGTAGTCTCAAAAATTTTGTTTTAGAACCAAGAATTTACTGTAAAAATTTTAAAAAAATTGATGACGTTTTTGAATTTTTTTTTTTTTAATTCTAGAGTGCTTTTTCATATTTCCCTAAAACACCCCAAAAGAAGAAAAGAAAGGATCACGACCCTGTCGATTATCCGTGGAATGCCCTGTACATAGATAGCCTTTTAGTATAGCATCTATACCGAACCACCCTCGCAATTCCTATACATTCATAGCTGCTGACTGAGAGTGTGACGGTATATTAAGCGTGCCGCAAACTCGTTGAATCGACTCGGCACGCGAGCTCCGAACCTGCGTTCGCACTTTGCCACTGTCAATAAAATTATCGATCGCAACGTAAACGTCCAATACCGCCACTGAGTTTGATCAGTGTATATGCATTGCTCCGGCAAATTCGGCTCCTGCAACAAATGGATATACTCATAGATTTACGGTGCACCAAATCGCAAACACATATATACAGTTGTGATTTAAAAAAAAAAAAATAACAATTGTCGTTGGAAGCTTTTTTTTGTTCGACTGATATGTTATTAGTCGGAGATTTTTATAGAATAAATATTTATGATTTCTTTTTATAAAAATTTATAAAAATTTACATTTTATAAAAATCGATTGAAGTATTTTGATTTTATGGAATTTTTCAAGATTTTGAAAAATCTCTGTGAGCACTCTAACTCGAACAAATTTCCAGCTATCGTGCTGAAAGTTGGCACAAAAATTTATCGCATTGCTGCGACATTTATTATTGAATTTGGTCGAAATCGACAATGTACTTCAAATTTTATAGAAATTTCTATTTTTCTAATTTTTTTTTTTAAATGCTGTAACTCGAAAACGGAATAAGCGACTGATCTAAAATTTTGCACAAATCTTAAAAATAGTGTTTCAATGTTTGACACTGAATTTGGGCAAAATTGATGAACCAGTTAAGGTTTTATAGAAATTTGCATTTTCGTACTCTATTTCTTTCAAAATAATTGCAAAGTCGAGCCATGCACATACGAATTTCATGGCTTCATAATTTTTTTTTTGATCCACCATCCACAAAGCTTCCTCTATGAGGAAGCTAAAACTAGACAACGTACACTTTATCATAGAGGAGAGTTTCTGATAGGCCAACAAAAATGAGGAAGCAATGTGCAAGGCTCGACTTTGCAAGCTTTTTTTATTATTGCAATTTTTGTTCAGCACTCATTTTTTTTCGAAGGTGCGAATAAGAGCTATTGGAAATAAGTTTATTGTGTGGGTTTATGCAGTTGACTGTGAGTGAGAGCAATATAGTACTTGTACAGCACACTATGCCCTGTGGAATGGGAACAGAAGCAGCCGCGTAATCTATTCTTATACGCACGAATGCGACCCTGGCCCCGCCTGATCAAATACTCCGCTACTCTCGTGAATTTCCCACTGCTCCATTAACGCGAAACCTGACAGAGACGAGGAGCCTCGTTCTCCCGTCATTGTCACGTCATTGAATTGTCACTTCCAGAATTCATTCAGGCGACAGAATGATTATTATCATCAGTTTTATTCATCAATGCTATCTATAAACTTGTATATATTTTTAAAAGAGCAGTCTTAAAAATTTTAGTGCACTAATCACAAGTTTGAAAAATTAATTACACCGATTTTTCGTGTTGTTATTTTCCGTTAGAAAAAAAATCGTAATAAAAATTTCGTGTTGATTGTTCGATAAATTCGCAGATGCGAATAAAAAATATTGTAGAATATCATTTTTTTTTAAGGTAGTAAAATTAAAAAAAAAATTATATTAAAAAACAAGTTCTCTTACAATTATTTCATTCGAATTTGAAGAATTTTCTGCATCAAGAGCATGTTATTTTTTTTATGATTTCTCTCACCGAAAAAAAGAGAATTTGCATCTTCAAAAAATGTAGTGTTTAATATTTCTTTGTCATTAACAAAAATTTGTTGTACAATTTTTTTTTACCGATAAATAATAAATAAATTGAGCTTTTTGCCTGAAATCCTTATAAATAAGTTCAATGAAATCGAATAAAATCACTTTTTATTGAACAAATTATTCTTTTTTTTATTTGCCTTTTGTTACATGTTTAAGCTCTGATAGAAAAACTTTGATCTTTTTTCCCCTTTTCTCTTGAATCACGATATCTTCGCACGCAACAGGGAATTAAATGAGTGGCGTGTGCCCGAAAAGAGGCGTGCTAGTAGTTTGGCCTCGTCGTTAAGTTCCTAGATACTTAAAATACCGAATCACTGTCTAGAGTCCGTGAACACCGGGCAACCAGCTGACTTGTTTAAAGAGCATCTGCCCCCCGCGGCTCTCGTCGATTCGTCGACAGCCGCACGTCGATTCTCCTGCACAATTTGTAGCCTTGTACAACCAGAACACGCGTATTCACGCGAGAACGTTACACGGCATATATTGCAGCAGCAGAAGCGACGATGCGTCACCGAGTACTCCAATAAAAAAAAAAAAAAGAAAAGGAATAAAATGCCCAAGTATATACAAATCCCTAGTAATGAAAGAAGAACCGTGAAACAAAAGATTCTGACCACGAAGAGCTGACCAAAGGGATAAAAGCCTTTTTTTTTAAGAGCTCAAAAAAAAAAAAAAAAAAAAGAATCTCTACATTTTTCTTCTTTTTAGAATAAATGGCAGAGATTGTTTTTTTTCTCTCTCTCTTTAAAGCGCCAGTAGAAAAAATTGAGCAGAATGAGAAGAGACGCGCAAAGTTTTCAAACGTTTTGGCGAGTAAGCGCAAAGTGGGAACAGCGATGGAGAAAGGGTAGAAAGGAGAGAAAGGGCGAAAATGGTGGAGGAGGAGCAGGAGCAGGAGGAGGAAGAGGAGGAGAAGGCGAGAAGAGCGCGAGGAAAGGAATAAGGGCGGTGTGAGAGGGAGCTGGGAGCACGAAGAGGACGACTGGATGGGAGGGTTGGTGCACAAGGGTGGCACCGAGTTAGGGTGAATTCGGACAGCGAGAGAGTCCATTAGCAGATTACGTACCCACCCGCTCATTCACCCCCCGGTCGATGTTTTTTTTTTCTTTTTTTTCTCTCTCTCTCCCACTTTCTTCCCTTCCACTCTAGTCCGATCTCGCCTCTGTGCTTCTAACCCTCTTTTCTGTCCCTCTTGCTCTTCTGCTCGAAGAGGATGTCGCGTTCACTCGGCCTGTCCTAGACGCGCAATACCTGCGTGCGGCTGGACACACACAACGGGAATAGCGAAAGATTTTCACGTAAATCTGGATTTAAAAAAAAAAATTTTATTGAAATTTAATTCTGTTCATTTGAAAGAAATAGACTTCTTTTTTTATTATCGTAAAAATTCTTTGATTGTAATTCAATTTTATTGAGGAATGCACGAATTCCTTTCTATTTTTATGTTGAAAATTCAGCAGAATTTTATTTTGATTTTACTCAGATGAGAGAGTAGAGTTAAATTTAAATTCTACATTAAATATCCTAAACAAAACTCACAAATTAACGCGTTTATCGGTGCCATTCTATTTTTAACTAAGCTGATTTAGTTTTGACAAATATAAAAACGACAAATGGATCTACTGATTCTACTGGTTTTTAAGTAAAATAATTATTGAATCACTGAAATGCGATACAATTGAATATTCTCAGAATAAAAATGTCGAATTCTCTGAGATAAGACAGAATAAGGGAATAAATTTAAAAAATCGACCATTCCCAAAACACGGAAGGGACAAAATGCCGAATAATTTTTATTAAAATGACAGAGAAATGAGAGAAAAAGCTCAAAGCTGTTCGAACAAAAGGTCTAAGTGACGTTGTCTCTCTGGTCTTTCGTTCGGTCCTTGTGGACCTGGCTTTTACGACGGAGAGAGCGAAACAAAATTACCGGATCAAACAGTGGCGTCGTTATTAATAAAATATATTTCGCGTTCCTTGAAAGCTATGGGAGAAGAGAAAGAGACAGGCGGGGCAAAATAGGGCACCCACATCTCTCTCGCTCTCGCTCTCGGTAACCTCGTTTCTCCCTCGACTTTGATTTAATCACGTACTACGCTACTAACGCGAAGCCCTTTCATTTTCGTAATAAGCTACGGGTAAGCAGTGCCGCAGGTCGCGCTACAAATTCGACAGATAGAGAGAGACGGTTAGACAGAAACAAGGGGACCGCTATTGGGGGCCACCAGGCCCCAATGTTGCTTCCGTTTCAGTGAAAAAAAACGTTCCAAGGGGGTCGTTTTGCTCGAGGGATTCTCGCGCCAGCCTTCACAGCTCCTTCGCCCAAAGCTCACTTGATCCGATATTAATCAAGATACTTTTCCAGCGGGATACAATCTTGAAGGAACGCTGGATTTATCGAATTCATCCCATGGACGCCAGCCAAGTGGTTCTGAAAGAAAGCTACAGATTTTTTTAAATCCAATCACTGCATATTTGGCATAATATAAGCATGCAGATATATTTTTCCAATTATTATATAATAAGTGAAAATTATTTAGAATGAAGTCTTTTCTGAATTTCCAAATTTTGGCATTTTTTTTTATATGTCAAAACTCTTGTTTTGTCGTTAATTTAAAAAAAAATACCAGGGCGAGGCTAAAAAAGCATCGACTAAAAATGTTGATCCTGATTTAATTTTTCAAATTATGGATTGTTTTTATTACAGCGCAGATATTCTATTTTTTCCTGTATGATTCTTCAACTTTAACACACAAAACACTCTTTGTATTATTATACATGTTTTATTTCTGTGTTTGAAGCTTCTTTCTAAATCAATGATTATGGTAATCATTGAAGACTGGGCGATCTACAGCGGATCAAATTCAACAATAAAACACATACGTTTCACTTCGACTCGCCGAGTCCATCCACTTATTCCGAGCCACGTAACGCGTGACAAGGAATAAAGTGACCCTTCGGAGTGTTAATACTATATTCTAGCACTGTGTTTATAACGAATGTAAAGCTGGTTGCAATGTCTATTAGTGGACGTAGGGTGTATTCTAGCATGAAGAAATTTAGAAAGCAAAAAAAGGAGATTTGATCAGGACAAATTGATTGAGATTGCAACGAAGTTAATAAATTGATTTAGTATGCTGGACAATAGTTGCATTTTTGACGACATGTGTAGCTTAATTTCTTTTGAATTTTTATTATAATCGATGAAAATCAATTAAAAAAATGAAATGTAAGCTGTTAGAACGAAGAACTGAAGAGGAACAAAAGTCTCCGTCCATCTTTTACCCTCGAAAATCGATATCAAATAGAGTGAGAGAGCGGGATTAATGCTAAGATTGTATGCCGAACGATTTTTCGACAGGCACTCCAACAATTATCTACATTGATTGATACTTGAGCCCCGATTATCGCCAACCGCGAACGAACTTTCGATCGTTTTCCTTAACGAAGACAGAAGAGAGGCTGTACGTGCTTTGGTGTCAATCGAGCCCTCTGTCAATCATATCAACGTAAATAAATCATCGTTGTTTGCATCTGTTTTGGATAAACAAACAATTATAATTGATAAAACCGTAGCCGGCGTAAAAAATTCCACGCTGTGCGAGGCATTCCACTTTAAAACCATTTTTCTAATCATCGGCCGATTAATGGCTCTCAGACAAATAGACAAGGTCGTTTTATCAGCTCAATTCGTTGAGCCATTGCACTAATTCAGAATCCTGCAAGGCGTCACTCGAGTCGAACAAACTCTTTCAGAAGCCGGAAGTCACCGGAGAGCTTCAACGAAATGGCTGAAAAGTGCCAGTCGCTTCATCATCGAATGGCAGAAAGAATGCAAGAAAGAAACTGGATGGTTTTCGTTGGAAAAGTTTGAGGCGAAATGTCTCAAAAGCTGTATTCGAATCACTCGATCATAAAAAAAAGAGAATGTAGATTTAAAAAAAGGGAAGAGACCAGGCAGGGTGGAATGATCGATAGTGCGTAGGTGTATGCTATTTTTTTTTCTTCTCTCTTTTTCGTTTTTTTTATTTTTCAACGCACCGCTGGTCTCGCGTTCATATCGTTATACATAAAGCGCACAACGGTGCAATCGCGCTAAGTAAAGGCGATGACTGGTTACTTTACATCGGCAGGAAATTAATCATAATATCGTGGCAACCCCAGCGCGCCCAGTGGAAGGGCACGGTCGACCTCGCTCGATCCTTGGTGGTTCACGCAATCCCCCCTCCCACAACTAATGATCTAGGATATACTGGTTTTAATGGAAAATCGGAACGTCGATCAAACGCTCAACCAGAAAGCATCGTCGGCACATATTTTCCTTGATTTTAAATATCCGAAAATTTCGAAAACGAAAAATTCGCGTGAAAAATCACTGTTGAAACAGTAACTCATCGACGAAATGAAACTGGAAACGTTGTGTTGTAATTGACCTGAAATTGATTTAAATAGTTAAGATACGTTACAGTATACATCACGTTTTAATTACCTTATTATGTAAATTTGTGTTTTACACATATTTCTGTAGATTTATTAGTAAAATTGATTGGGTTGCTTTTCAAAAATTCGAAAAACTTTGGTGATACCTTCATCAATTAATTATCCATTTTTTTGATAGTCGTTGACTTCTAAAATTTTTAAAAATTAAATAATGGGAATTTAAAAGTATTCTGTTCAAATTCTCCTGAAAAAGTGACTAAAAAGTAAGTTTTGCTATAATGTGAGAAATTTTAATTAACCCAATAATTGAAAATCGTATTTTTACACCAATTTATATACATTTATTAACTACCATCGAAATAATTTTGGAAAATTCTGAAAAACCCGAGCTTTTCAGTGACCGGTTATTTTTTTTTAGCTTCAATGATACTTGAATCGTAAAAAAATCTCCTAGAGAAATAATCAGTCAAAAATGCCTACCTTAGATTACACGTCGACACAGCAATTAAAAATAAACTGCTTAATTAATGAAATTAAAAAAAAAAAATATTTTTGTAGACTTGTAAGTCTTAACGAATTCTCGTGTGTTACGCGCATTGTCGAGTTCTATCTCTCTTCCATCTCGTCCCATGCGAGTTGCGAAGAGGGTGAAAGCTACGAAAATTCCGTGTGAGATGATCGGTGAGTGAAAAAGTCTGGGGAAATAGACGAAGACGAAACGCGGAAGTAAAAGTCTCTCTCTCTCTCGTGCTCTACAAGAGACTCCGTGGCTGTCGTGACGTTAAAGGGTTTGTACCCTGACAGTATGGGAGGTCCTCCAGGATAGGAGGAAGTTGACCCAGGTGCCTTCCGTCTCGACTTGCCGCGTCAGATCGACTCTACCCGCCAATGGCGAACTACCCAGGACATACAGTTCAAACAGACTGTTTCTCGTCACGCGCGTCCCTCTAGACGCGTATTGAGTTTCGCTTGTGTGAACCGCGGTGGTCTCTCCGTTCGTATTTTCGATCCCATCACGGTGGTCCACATGATATTTATCATCAACGAGCGACTTCTCGGTCTCGTGAATTTCGTCAATGACGTAAGAATTTAATACAACTCGAAAATCGCTTTTCTCGCACAATAATTCAATAAAAAAAAAAAGCTATTATAAATAAATAAAATTGCACATAAATACAATTTAGCTTTAAAATGAAATTTAAAAAAAATACAATTCACTGTAGACAATTAATTGTATAAATATTTGGCAATTTAACCATTTTTACTATTTCAATTCCGGACTATTTTTTTTTTTTTTTATAAAAGCCGATGCATTTAAAGCATTTTCAATATCTAAGCATTCCCCGGGTACGTTAAAGATTAAATTTTCAATTTATCGCCGAGCCCAAAATCCACAGTTCGACGATAAGAAGGTAGAACGCAATATTGAAGTGAAATATCGAAAATTGCGCGCTTTGAGTCCAAGTCGAAAGTGAATTTCATCGACAATGCACGGCGCGAGCGGCTTCGAAAGATAACGGAAGATGGGTTTCTTCCTCTTTCGCTGCCTGATGATAAGCTAAAGTACTCACCCGACTATATCGTGAAGACGACTCTGAAGCGCTTGCTTCTCGAAAGGCACTTCGGGTATGAGACTGCAGAGCAACTGCATTGTACTGCTCGTCACTGCCGAGTTTACAGTCACGTTAGTCGAGGCTTCCATCGCTTGTGAATGATCGTCCAGTACGGTTACAGCCTGAAAGAATAGAGTGAATCATTTGTTAAATTGCCTTCGATTTATATCACGTGTGCGTACTAAATTCGCGAAAAAAAATATCGTCGAATTAAATGGTCTTCTGATAAAATCGAATTTTCCCCTATAAATTCAATTTACGAACTTTTTTTTTTATCGCTTCGAGACAAAATGGTCAGGAAATTCTATCTAATCGCGAAGATACGCAGATATTCCAAGTGTTCGCCGAGGCGGAAGTAGCAGATCGACACGATTGAATGAATGAGCGAATGGTTTACTGAAATTTGTAAATTCGCTTTGGAATGTATCGAAGGGTTCGACGACGATTGCGGAACCCCTTGCTTCGAGCAATCAGTCCGTTTGCTTAATGGACCGACCATGATTCTATCTCTTTGGCTTGATAATAGGATCGCAGAATCGCCGTGTGGCTTCAGCAAGTTCTTTACATATGCGAGTCTTTCCAGATTTATCCAAACTTAGTCAGAATCCTATGAAACTAAATTCGTTCTTTGCTGGAAAGATTTTACGGGTGAATGGAATTGAAATATTGCCTTGAAAATCGAAAAAAAAATTGTACTTTTTTCATCTGTGGGTTTTTAAAATCTCTTTGGTCAAAAGTTTCCTGTTGACAAAAATTTCTCTGCATTTTTTTGATTCCATAATTTTGGTTCGTGACAATTTTTCAATTTTCTTTTTTACAACTTTTTCAGATTTTTTTTGTACCAGAGTACCAAAATGTCTCAAATAGGCAGAAAATAAGATTTAGAAAAACATGTCTGAAAGTAAGTGCGTTTAAAAGCTAAGTACAATATCTACTGATATTGTTTTATTGAAAATTCTCGTTGATCATCGTCATTTTATTGGAATTTTTCTGTTGGATCACGCGTGATTATTGCTCGTCCAAGTGTGGAGAGAAACAAAAGCCGTAAAATGGCAACGGTAGTTGAAGTAGAATTTGAATGATTCGCAAGTGGCACAGCGAGAAAGTGAGTGAGAGTAACGTCGAAAGGTAGTGCCAAGCAGTTGAGTGCGAATAGGTCGTTGAAAGGGCTTGGACTGCTGTGGTACTCGGAGGACGAGACAAAAGATTAGGTCGATTCTGTCGCAGGCACTCGAAAGAGAAACCAATGGAAACGGACGAGTATCAGCAGCAATAGTAGTAGTAGTAGTAGTATGTAGTAGTAGTCTAATACAACTACGAGAAAAGAGCTAACGCGACTAACGCTCGCGCGTTCTATCTACGTGTATCCGACAGATTCTAGTGTGCGTGACGTCACTAAAAGCTCTCTCGCCGCTAATGCATTTGCGGGGGAAAAATCGGTGGCGAAGAGGCGCGAAGCGAGAAAGAGAAAGAGAGCGAGAGAAAGAACGAAAGTGCGGGAGGGAGTGCCGAGAGTCGAGAGACAGTGCCGTATCTACAGGAGCGTGAATAATTGTCGCCCCCGTTTACACCACGATGAGGACTGATTTGTGAACGTCGAATGGAACAATGCCCCTTGAGAAAATTACGACGACAACCGGGGAAAGTCAGAGTGAGATCTCGAGAGTCGTTACTTCTATATAAGTTACTTTAAATAGCCCGGAAAGCGGTCTTGAGATTCTTTGATTAAATTTGATAAAGATAAGCTGTAGCACTAATAATAAAATCTAGACGAGACGTTTCGGGCTATTATAAAATATCTATTTTTGGCGCATTACTTTAAGAACAGGAAGCGCAGTTATTTAAGGATAATATCTGCTCCCAGCGTTGCTAACCAATGTTTGATTTGGCTCGTTGAATTCATTTATATGCCACAAGATATTCACCAGAGGCTGAAGTAAAAATTAGAGATCGCTTAGAACGTTGGATTGAGAGTTTTGTTCGAAGACAATTCAAACGTAAGTGACGAGAGGCCATTTGCGAGTCGAGATTTTGGAGTAGACGGCATATTTCAGCTCTTGAAGAATTATCGCTTCAATGAATAACGACCAACCACTACTGTGAAATAGTTTGACGTGAAAATTCGATCGGCCGTCTCCGGTTGAAGCCGAAGTTGATCTCATGGACTGTCGCGCGCGTTTCTGAGTCATTTTAATCCTTATTTTTACAGGACAGACCCGACGGACACGAACTGACAGCCGAGTCGCCTTCTTACGCGGCTCACCGCGCGCGCCGACCTGAACGAAAAGAAACGAAAAAAAGAAAAGAATGTAAGCCACGCATTCCCTTATCGCTGAGCATTAAAGGCCGAGGTTTAACGCGACGCGTTGCGTGCCGGCCGCGTGCATCGGTCCATTGCTAATCCTTCTTTATACGTTTCGTCACGCAATCGATCGCGCAACTAGCTCAAACAAAAAAAAAATAACAACTGAAATATTAGTTTCACCCAAAGTTTCGTAATCCAGGTCAATCAGCAAAAAATTCAAAATTCGAATGGATAGAAAAATCGAAAAAGATAAATTGTGGAATTTAAATGAAAATTCGATTTTTCTTTCTTTTTTTTTTAGAAAATTCTGAAAAATTATTTTCGTAATTTTCTTGTAATCGCCAAATTTTTCACAAGCCAGAATTTTTTTCGGCTTAATTTTCATCTACGATGTTTGCAACATTTTTTTTACACAAATAACGAATCCAAGTTTCTAACGCATAAGCGATTTCTGTGGCGCCATCTTTTGGTCGACCGACGAATTTATTACACGATCGAGAGCTCTGAGAAAATTTACCTCAAATCGCTGAAGAAGAAGATCAAGGATAACAACGATTTTGTTGCTGAGCAAAGTGTTTTCGATATTGTTGACGTGAAGATTCACTGCTGCTTTGTAAACACGGCAGACCGATACGATGCTCCTGTAATTGAAAAGAGAAAAAAAATTATTGGAATGCACATCTACGAAATTTACATGATAATGAAAATATTTCAAAGGCTTCTTACTTATTTGGCAAATTGTGCGAGGTATTCTGGACGTTCAGGCCGAGATTAATGAGATTCATCAACGTCTCGAAACCGCTCAATGACCTGAACGCTTCCTGGTCCATCGGACCCTGTAAATCAATGGGAAAAAATATCGATAAAGTCAATGTTCTAAAATACCATCAGTACAGAAACCTTCGCTCGTTTTTTTCATACATTTTTATCGAACGTCGATTTCTACTTACCGACTTGAGGAAGGTTCTGGCAATTTCACCTAAGCAACGTTCGAGCCTGGAAACCGCTACGCTCGGCCAGACAGTTTTTCCATGATTGGCAGCCAATCTCTCGAGTTCCTTCAAGTATTGACGAAATTTCGCTTTATTCGGCGACTCAACCGATGCCTGATTCATCGTAGAATTCTGCGTTTCCCATTCCTGACCTCGAGCCGTCATTCGTTGCTTCAATTTTCTGCTGCGCCTCTTGAGAGCCTTTTGCTTTTCTTTCGCCGCCTTTGTCTCGTCGCCGTTCGAATTCATATTTTGCGGCGAGGCAACGTCGCGTATCTGCGCAATATTGAATCTCTGAAGCTCGTCGCGCGACGGCTCGCGACCGTCGTGCATCTTTTTCACTGCCTCGAGGTGAGTCTTTCTCTTGAGGTGACTCAGCAAACAAACTTCATTGGGTATCTTAACAGAAAAATCAACAGAATCAAGGAAGTTCATCAAGAAAGCAAAAAAAAACTGTAACGACTATTGCCTAACCAGAAAAATTAATTTTAACGCGTCAACGCCATTGCAATAGCATAATTTTGTTTAAAAAACTTATGAACCAAAAAATTCGCATTTAATTTTTAATTAAAAAAAGAATTACTTGAGTGCCGCAAAGCCCGCATTGCTTCTGCGCCGGATAGGATTTGAGCATTGGCGGAACTTCCTCCGATCGTAATATCGACGATTCCACCGCTCGTTGACGAATGTGTTCAATATTTTCGCCGTGACGACGAGCCGATTCCTGCTGTTTTTGAGCTATTTTCTTCTGCAACTCCTCCTGATTTGCAAGTTGAGCTGCGTGCAAAGCTGACAAACGTTCTTCGCGATCTCGAGCCTTTTCTCTTGCCAGTTCCTATATAATTCAAGCGCTTTCATTAATTATCAATGACTAAAGATTCCACGAGAGACGCCGGAAATTAGCGGTGTCAGCTCATTAAGACCCGACGAAATTACCTGTCGTTCCTTTTCCCTTTCAAGCTGCATTTTGCCGACTCTTTCCTCACGCTCACGTCTAGCCTGCCGCATTTTTTGTATTCGTAGCTGCCGCTCCGCTTCCAGAGCACGTCGGCGTTCCTCAGCCGCCGCTTCCTTCGCGGCTTTTTCTTCCTGTCGTCGCTGACGCTCTTCTTGAATTCCCTGAAAAAGAATTTGTCCGATTGTTGCAGATTTTATTTTTTTAAATAAATAAAACATTATTTACTGTAATAAATTGATTGAATTTAACTTATCTTTATTTATAATTAATTGATATATATATATATATATAAAAATTGAATTTACCTGAAGTCTTTCTTCCTGCTCTTGACACAAAGCCATGAAATCGTGTCTCTTATTCTGCGCCTCGAGCTCATTGATAAAAGCAATTTCTTTTAATTTCGAATCTTCGTCGTGGGCCTTTCTCACAATTTCCAACAAGTGTTGCGTTCGATTTTCCTCAGCTCGCTTTAATTTCATCTCCATTCTAACTCTCTTATCCTCGATCAATTGATTCTTTGCGCTCTTAACATCCTCGACTTTATTCAGCAATTCGCGAAGACGCTGCGATTTTTCTGACAATAACTTCTGACGCTTGTGCTGAGCGCAAGCCTGCTTTGCCTGGTAACGTCGCAGAGTTTCAGCTAGAGACCGTTTTCGCGATGGTGAGGAAAGCTTCTGGTGAAGCTCCAAAGCTCGACCCGGATGCCGAGCCACCAACGCCTGAAGCTGCGCCAGAGTATCCATTCTCTCGGACCAAGACATTCCCTCCAGCATATTTTCATATCTATTAATTTTAAAAAAATGTTCAACATTGAAAAAAAATGAAAAAAAAAAAAAATCGTTTCAACTCGGTTGGATAATAAAAAATAATTAAGTTCTTAAAAATATAAAATTCTTTGTGTAGTTTATTTTTCAGAAGATTTTTCTAAGAATTAATATTTTTTTAAATAGGAAAAAAATGCAACATTGTAATCATTCGGCATGAGAAAAACGTTGCAAAAAGCATTAAAATCAATTAAAAAATCGATAATTACCGATCTTCAAGACTAATATCATCTGTATCCGTGAGCGGTTCGACAGATTCCCGATCATCGATCTCAAGCACAGTTTCCCCGTCCGTCTCATCGGTTTCCGTGTCGACATCGATTTCCGTAGACTCCAATTCCAATATTTGTCTCTGCAAGAAGGCCTCTTCGTCCGAAAGTTGTTGCGATCTCTGTGAGTCAGCCTCTTCGGTTTTTCTCTCCTCTTCCAGAATAATTCGTTCTCTCTCAGCCTGCGCAGCCATGAACTGTTGTATCCTCTTTTCCAGCAATTCTGCCTCGCTCTTAAAAACCGCAGCGATCATTGACGTTGAATTAGTGTCGTTAAGTGTATTTGGGACGGAACTACGACCCCTTCGCTTTCCGGCTTCGTTCTTCGGCGATTTTCTCTGTGTCTCGCCGTGCACCTTCTCAACCTCGTTATTCCGGTTTTTGCCGGCTTTCTGAACCGAGCATTGTTCACCGCCGCTCTGTCTATCGTAACCGTCGGGTGTGAAGCAACTCTTCTTATTCTTCTCACATGGACTTTCGATTGAAAGCGCGGGCAACGAAGTCGCTGTGCTTGGCTTGTGAAAACGCGTCGACATATTTAAATTGTGTGTACTACCGCGTCTGCAACGGCTTCTAACCGTTTGCCAGCCTTCGCTGTCTTCGCTCGTTCGCGTATTACAAGTGCGTTTCGTTAAAACTTCAACGGAGCTACTTATATCACCACTCTGATTAATCGCCGCTGATTGTTTATCCGCGGTCAAAGGAAAAGGCTGCAATCGTCTTCTGACCATAACGCAAGTACCTGGACGTGTTTTATTCATCGACGTAGCTTCTCTTACGCCCAAAGTCGTTTTGCTTCGTATCATTTTCGGTGTATCGGGTAGATTCGCTCCAACCGAGTGTCGCGTTCTCGAAACAGTCGAATAAGCCGCTCGAATAGGATTAGATTTAGGACGAGTTTTGTCCGAAGCATTTGCCATCATCGTGGAGCTTCCTATATACTTATTCGTTTTAGCATCGTTTTGCATTTTCGACGAATTTTCGGCATTTCTCTTTTCGCTTATAACTCTATTATTTGTCTCCCTTGTATTGGCATCCTTAACGATATCATTTATTTTATTCTTCAGTGCTTCGACATCAGTTACCGAACTTTTTCCACTTTTATTCGCATTAATTTTTAAGATTGAGTCTTCGCTCTCACTTTCCTTAGATTTTACGCCGGAAATCGTGGGTTCTTTGTCGAGAATAACCAGTCCGCATCTCTCTTTAGCTAATCTATCGTTTGGCACTTCGTGGCCTGAAGCACATACGTTTTTCGTTTGAGTCGATGAATTTTTTGCAGACGAGGAGTTTTTTGCATCCGCGATATCTTGCTCGAAACTTCTTTCCGATACCACACGTTTCACGACTGTTTTAGGCACAGACTTTACGACAACTGTTTTTTCCTTGTTATTCGCTGTGCGATCGGTTTCCTTGATATTCATATTTTTGCGTCTGTCTTTAAGAGCTTTTGGCTCTCGTTTTGCAACATTATTCTTGTTGTCCTTCATTCGTTTGTATATTGTTTCTTCTTTTATCGAATTTACCGGTTGATTCTCGATAATCGTTGGATCGAGAGGACTCGAGCAAGTTGGACCTGTCGGGCTGAGCCTTTGCAAAGGACTCGCCGATGAATTCCACGCTCTGCAGGGAGAAGTCTTTCTTACTTCCCAAGCTAGTGGCGTACGCCTCAAAGGCGGCGGCGAACTTTCGTAGGCCCATTTGACTTTGAACCATTCTATAAGATTGTGAAAATCACGTGTGTAATTCTCGAG
Source organism: Perithous albicinctus (assembly GCA_964016905.1). Taxonomy (NCBI): domain Eukaryota; kingdom Metazoa; phylum Arthropoda; class Insecta; order Hymenoptera; family Ichneumonidae; genus Perithous; species Perithous albicinctus. The sequence goes on along the minus strand of OZ024696.1, from coordinate 19,506,204 downwards.
AACGAGAATCACCTCCTTGCACTCGGAAATATTCTCGTCCTCCTCGCAAGTCTGGTAAATGCCGTCGACGGCGCGTTGCAAATTGCCGAAAAGAAAGGCCCAGTAACGGGCTTGTAATTCTGTAACGAAATGCAAAAAAAAATTGCGTTATTTTCAGAGATCACTCGAGAGTCGAGGAATCGATTTTACACCACTTAGAAAAAAAAAAAAAATTGCATGCACAATCGATTTTTTGAGAAATGTCTCGTATTCCTATTTATTTCTCCTATTTATTTATTCACTTTATATTTAGTATTAAATTGAATGAACAAATTCAATCATAGGAAATAGACCTCTTAAATATTTCTCATAATAAGCAAGGCATGAAGACCATCTACAACTTGCTAATACATTTTCTACATTTTTTTCAGATCTCAAAATCTATCATTTCTGAAAATGATGTATTTTTTTTTGTTTGAGTCAACGTATCTTAAAAACTGCAATGAAATTTAAGAAGCAAAAGTTTAAACATTGAAAATACTTTCAAAGTTGCAGTTTGAAGGTAGATCAGACTTTAAAAAGTGCATTTTCTGAAACATTCGTGAACGTACCAGACTTCTTGTCACGTCCAGTGGAAGCTGATCTCACTCTAGAAGAAGTCTTGATCGATCTCTTCATGGAGGCGACGTTAGCGACTCTCGGAACACTAGGTGGTTTTCTAGTCACCCTCTCGACATTGTTAGTTCCGACGGGAACATTAAATGCTACTAAATTACGCGCTGTACGTCCTTCTTCTTGTATCAACAGTCTGACGTCGCCCATCTTTTATAAATCTGCAAATTCGTACAATCGGTTACCCAAAAAAAAAAAAAGAAAACGTACATTTTTTCTAAGCCATATTTTTTCAATTCTAAGCTCACAAAACGCAGTCTACATGATGTTGATTTGTGCAAATGAGATTCAGCATTCTTATATATATGGCAATATAAACACAAGGAACGAAAATAGAAATGACACGATAAAGTTAGGCTAAAAAAAAAAAAAGGTTAAATAAATTTTTGTTTTTCAATTTTTTCGATAATCTCATTAAAATTGAAAAAGTGCCAATGACATAGGTGACGAAAATAAATTTTCACATATTCGCGAAAAAAAAAAAAAAACATAAACAAAGGGCTGCGTCATTGTTTGTCGTTTTTTTTTCTTTTTTTTTTACCTATTTGGAAGAAAAATGTCTTTCGATAATTCAATTACGCGTTCTCGCGTGGTACTCGTGTCTGTAAATATTTTCGCCGGTGTTCGATCTCGAATCTGACATTTCATCGACGTAAACGTACATGACATTTGTGCATCGGTGGTGTCGTATGTACGTTTTATAAACGCAGATTTACGCTCCTCGTGTGTCTTTCCGACAATCGGTTGGTCGCACTGGCTCGCCAAACCGAGACTGATGTATTATTGCTTTTACGCTGCAGCGCATCATCACATGGGCCGTACATCGGAGCAAATTCAGTGTTACAACTGGAGTCAGCCCAGAAAGCAAATTACTAAGTAATAACGGAGATGAAAATCTTTGGTAATTAACTGCTGAAACTGCCAGACACTTTTGTAAACTGACCAATAAGCTTGCAAACCTGGCATTTCTCGTCTGCTGCAGACGTTATAGAGAATAAAAAGTTCGTTGGATTAAATCATTTTTTAAATTCTAATCCACAAAAATTGCATTATTCACGGAATGATAAAAGGTTGTTTTTTTTTTAAGTAAAAATACAAAAAATTAAAGTCAGGAATAGCTAAAATTCTCAAAATCTCTACCCTGCCTGAAACACGAATTTGAATCTAAATGCATGAACATTTGTCTTGAATGATAAATAATACCGATATGTTATGAATTGTTAAAATATTTAAAAAATCAATGAACAAATTCGGAAAACTTATTTTTATGTAAAAATTGATTTTCTGATGATTTTGAATATACATTCGGAATCGCGTTTTTACCGACTCCGGTCGATAACAAAATCTGTTTCAGCATCCCCTTAAGATAATTACTCGGTCGGTAACGAAAACTGTAAACCGATTTTTTCCGTCCCGGTTGAACTTTTGGATAAATGCTGAAAAACTCGAGCTTCTCGTCTTACAGTTATACAGGGCACATCTCCTTTAAGATGATGTGAAACCTCAGGAAGTGCGAGAGAGATGGAGCTAATCTTGCGATTGCGAATTTCTTCGCTATCGTTGATTTTTTTAATAAAAAAAAAACGAGAACGCCGCGCATATACGTTAGACGGAGAGCGTCTTACTCATATTGTATTCAAAAGATCAACCGGGACGGAAGAATTGGAATTACAGTTTTCGTTACCGATCGAGTAATTTCACATCACAAACTCTGTAAAGGCGATAGTGCATAGATAACTTGTAACAACTAAAAATAATACCATAGTGACTGACTATACCAAACGTCACATTTCAGCAACAATTGCATGCATTCAGCGTGCATTCGCCGAGACCCCAACTAACTTTTTGTCCAATATTGCAAACGACTTTACAATCAAATATATACCAAAAAAAAAATTGCTACAACCGTGCGTTTCTCAATCGGCAGTCTAAAAAAAAAATCCTATTAAATCATGAATAGTCAATAAATTACTGCCCAAAAGTCACAAAAAACGAAATTCACGGATAAATGAAATATCGAAAGTAGAAATAGCAGCGCCGCCATGAGTCGCGTCGGCGTAAGACGAATCATAGCCTACACATAGTCTTCTATCTCTTCGCACGCGTATCATAAAATTACATTAAACAATCCCTAAGTTGGCGAAAAAAAAAAAAAACCCCTCCCCCCGCTTAACATTATTTCCGTGCGGGTTATTAGTACAAAGTAAAGGCTCGGTATTCGCGCGAATTAGATTGTCCAGTTTTGTGGCGACGCTCGCGTCGTCCAATCTTATAGCCAAGAGAAAAAACTAATATTCGTGGGTTTAACGTAGACCGCGGAGCAAAACTGTCTAGTGTACATCTAAAAGGAAGTGCTCTCCCTCCGGTGTATATGAGTAGTCGTCGCCGTGCGCGAGGTTTCTAGAAGAGGCCACCAGACCGAGCAGGCGTTACAGGCTCGCGGGGAGTGAGAGAGAGAGAGAGAGAGAGAATCCGCGCGCGCGGGGTGACACACAGAGACACACACTCGACGAGAGAGAGAAGGCATATTTATCGAAAAAAGAAAAATCGTACGTATTACGAAGATAATCCGTGTATCCGGTGAATATAAATCAATAATCATTAATTGAATTCTCGGTGTTTCCTGCATTCCTTATCCATTATCATCGTGATATGCTTGATACTTTGTTTATGCAATTTTGTGGGTGATTAAACGGCGCAAGCCGCAAAAAAAAAAAAGAAAAAAAAGAAGAAAAAGGAAAGAGGTTGTTCAGAAGATTTTGGCTTTTTGGGTGTTGCGAAGCGTTTTAACTTCGATCGGGGCTGCCACTCGATTAAGTTGAGTGACGAATTTCGCGAGAAAGACGACAAAAATTGTTACAATTGCCTCTCGTTTGGCTAGTCCAAGTTCATTAGCCTCGGCTTTTTTTTTTTGCTTTAACTCTCGCCTACGCGATAAGCACCAACCTTCTACCTTGGCCATTGGCCTTGTGAAGACGTGATCGGCTTTTTTCCCCTCTTTTCCTGTCTTTTTTTTTTTTTTTTGACGTATCGGGACGCATTAACGTCGACGTTTTGCGAATGGAATAGACAAAGCATTTTCCATCGTGTGATTGCAGTTCTTGAATAACGGAGCTTTTCATTGTCTCTATTGACTGCGGTGATTCTACTTTGTTTTTTTATTGTTGCTGTAAGACGCTATTGTTTAACGGGAATTGAGGAAGGTTGGAATAATGATAATTAAATTGCCAGAGGGTTTATAAAAAAAAATTGGGTGCTAATTATTTTTGGGAGTGAAAAAGTTACGTTCGGTCGCTGCGCTTTATGCTCCTGACTGATAAAACATTTTAAATGGTACTTTAACGATTCACGAATTTAATTAACACGAGTATTGAATATTTAAGTTTTTTCTTTTCTCTAAATTATGCGTATATCAAATTATTAAATAAATTAGAAACCTAATTGTTTGAGTCAGTCAAAGGCCGGTTGAAATCATAATAAATTTTGTGCTAGAATTATCACATTTATTGCTCTTTTTCTATTAGAAAGAGAGGAACAATGTTTTTGAAGCCAAATACAGATTTTTTTTTTTTTTTACTAATTACCAATGACACGTATTTTGGCTTTCATTTACACAGAACTAGATAAAAATGGCTGCGTTGCCAAGAAGAATCATCAAAGAAACACAGAGACTGATGCAAGAACCCGTTCCCGGTATCAGCGCAGTACCGGACGATACAAACGCTAGGTATTTTCATGTTATTGTAACGGGACCCGAGGACTCGCCGTTCGAGGGTGGATTATTCAAGCTCGAGCTGTTCCTACCAGAAGACTATCCCATGTCCGCACCAAAAGTTAGATTTATCACAAAAATCTATCACCCAAATATAGACAGGTAAATCTAGCAGTTTTACAGCATTTTTTATCCATTAGTAGAGTCCCAGATTTTAAAATCTGTTTGTTCTGCTTAAAACTCACAAATTTGAACAAAATTGCAGGATTTTACAATATATTTTTCATGTTTAGTCAAATAATAATTCTGCTGGAATATTGATATTTGTGATAAAGAGGAGCAATTCATTTTTTCTCAATCTCAAAAATCTGTGTGTTCTGAAATTCACAAGTTTGGATGAAATTTTAAGCAATTAAGAAATGAACCAAATTAATTTTTTTTGTAACTGAAATAACTATAAATCCACAGATGTTGAAAAGTAGTTTTTCCTGCTGTAAATTAAACGTAATTCCACACAAATACAGATTTCTCGATTTTTAAATTTAGTTGCTGATTTTATATATAAATTTCTTGAACAGAAATTATGAACGTAAAATGATAACAAATTTTTGGGATAAAAATAAAAGTGTTCTCAACGATAAATTCAACATAGGAAGAATTTCAAAAAATTAATAAACTGAAAACATCAATTGTCTGCAAATTTGTGCAAAACCTTAGAATATATTAATTTCAATACTTCTCTAAAACGTAATATCTTTCTTAAAGTGAGGCACCTCATAGTTTTCTTTAAATTTCTATGTGAAATTGATACTTCCGTAATATTTTTGTATTTAAAAAAATTCTTTGTAGAAAATAAGAAAAAAAAAGTGTTCACTGCAATATACAAAGTAGATAAAAATCGTTAAAATCATTTTTTTGACTTTCATGATCTTTGAATTACGCTGATTTTGTCTGTTTGATATTAGGCTCGGTAGAATTTGCTTGGACATTCTGAAGGACAAATGGAGTCCTGCACTACAGATAAGAACAGTGTTACTGTCCATACAGGCGCTCCTAAGTGCGCCAAATCCGGACGATCCATTGGCAAACGACGTAGCCGAACTTTGGAAAGTAAACGAGAGCGAGGCGATACGCAATGCCAAAGAATGGACTCGTAGATACGCAATGGACAACTGATCTCAGCCTTGTCGGATGTTTCACCACCACGCAGCACGTCGTCGCGTTGTTGTCCCTTCTAACACTTACCCTCCTGGCACTGGCTACGTAAAGTACACCCGTGTCCACAATTTTGCTATGCAAACAATAAAAGTTTTGTAAGAGTGAAGAAAAACGAAAAAAAAAACCAAAAAAAAAAAACGTATAAGAAAAAAAAACCAAACAAAAAACCATACGGTACTGTATTTTCTATAATATTGGCTATGGCAATATAAAGAACGTTTTGTGTTTCGCATTACGCGTGCGGAAAAAAAAAAAAAAAAAAAAAAAAAAAAATCATTTAATTAATCTCGAGACTTAGATCTTGTTATTTGAGAGTCAACGCGTTTGTCCATTGAACGACGGAGTTGTATAAACAAAAGGCATGAAAACAGGAATAAGAGAAAGGCCATTTTTTCTCGTGCAAAACTAAAACAAACAAACGAAAAAACAGGAAAGATTATATACATAGTTTAATGTAAATTAATTTCCGAAGAACTTCAAATGTTTTGGACGCGCCGGATTCAATGAATTTACGTTAAGCCGGGCCGTTCCATCGCTTTTTAATGACTACCGCTTTGAAACTGAGCCGTGAAGTATCGCTGTGTTTAATAATAATAATTATTATAATAATAACAATAATATTTCGCCTTTAATGCAAAATGTTTGGGCAAACTTTAGCTTGCAGAATTTCGATGAAGACACTCCCGCGAAAAAAAAAAAATATATACTATCAGGGTATCGTAATTGATAATAACTTATCGATTATTCAGCTTGTAACTTTATAGAAGTCTCGACGTAGATGGAACATTCCGGCTGTAGTGCGAATTCTTTTATATTGTTTCTACAATTTTATTAGCTTTGTGACGTCACTGGTCGCATATCGTAGAAAATACTCGGACGACTCGAAATTTCATTTTATTTTCTTTCTCCTCTTTGCGATCCTCGAATGATCGCGGGTACATACAGCGCGAATAAACGACGGTCTCTTAGTTTACTTCGTGAAAAAAAAAAGACGGCGACATCAAATTAAGGAGATTGGAGTACTTTACATTAGTCATATTAATACTACATTTTTTTTATCGTTTCTACAAAGTTTTACGAATTAATTTACCGCAATGTAGGATAATTTGTATTGCAGCATGTGTCCATAATTTTGAGAAATATTCATAGATGTATTTACAAAAATATTGACTAATAATAATTTCCAAATTGTTACATTATCGTTTAATTTTTTTCCATGAATAGTCCATAATTCTCTGTCAATTTTAATCTGACATGGTTCATTATGTTTCTTATAAAATGCTTCATGAATCGATCGACTAGATATTTCAGTGTTAATTTTTTAATTAATTACGACCGTTTATTTATGATTTTTTTTTCGATGGATGAACAGCAGAATTTATTTTAACAATTAACACTCAAATATCTGGACGATTAATTCGTAGATTGTCTTTCGAGAAACATAATGAGTCGTCCAGCACTAAAAATAGCAAAGAATTATGGATTATACATGGAAAAAAAACTGAACGAAAATATTCTTCCCTGTAAATTAATGTTTATCAGTCAATGATTTTGGAAATCCAATTTTTATTAGTGTTTCTCAAGATAAAGCACACGTGCTTTTAATACAAATTATCCTCTACTACTGTTACTAAATGCCTAAAACTGTGCAGAAAACGAATCCAAAAATATAGCATGAATTTGACTATTCCGAGGTAGCTTCGAGTCTCCTTAAAATCCGTACGAATTACGATAATTAGATAGGAGTTTCAGTGAGCCGTGAACATATCGCGGTGAGGAGAATCGCAATTATCGTTGCTTACGCTTTCTCTAAATATTCGAAGCACCGGTGTGTTTGATAGTTTTCAAATAATTCCGATTGCATCAAATATATATGTTGCGTAACGCGCGAAACAAAAAAAAAGCAGAAGAAGCCTTCGCGGATTCTACAATTCGTTTGGCCTCCGGTACTTGGCGGCCTTCACCCGCAAATACATTCTTATATTTGTTTAATTTAGGAGGCGTAGTTCCTTCGTGAAAAAAAAAAGAAAAAAATAGTTATCGCGAGTCGAAGGAGCGGCTGTGCGAAGGGGCATTTCGCTTCGCGTCATAGTAGAGTCGAGCGTTATTCGAATATAAATATTTTCTCGAGTTTAAATTACTCGTTTCTATAAATTCAACAGGGCGAATAATTGTCTCATTATTAACGAAGCTAAAAGAAAAGAATTAAAAAAAACGACGATATTAAATGCTCGACTCTGCTCTGGCTCTTTCATTTATAGATTCCATGTGGTGTACAGTATTATCGAAAACGCTGTGCTTGTCGATGTGTATTCCAAAAGAAAAATGTGTGCAACAAGAAAAAAAGAATCAATAACAATAATATGATTTATCTGGCGTTTAAAGGAAGAAAAAAAAAAAACAAGAATAACAATAATACTAATAATAATAATTTCGTTACGCGGGAAAGGTAACGTTACGAATGTTGCGTTGTTTTGTATTCAACATCCTGCAGTCCCGATATTGTATATAGAAATAATTACCGATGAGCGTGAAAATCGCGCGTTATATCAAATATTTTTTTTTTTTTCTTTCCTTCTAATCCTACAGGAGCGATACCCGAAATTAGGTGATAAACAAATACTCATGTTCTGCAACCACATCTAGGGCGAATGAATTCTCCGACGAAAAAAAAAGAAAAAAAAATGACGTTGACTCGTCGCCGTTGTGAATTCGGTTGTTTATTAATAACAAATTAACAAGTCTTTGGGTCGCTTTGACTATTTAACGAATGCATATGATATTAAAACGAAATTTTTGTGTGGTGAATAATATTGACATTAAAAACTAATGTGAGATTACACGCCGAACGCATTTATCTGTGATTGTAGAAACTTTAGGCAACCTCTATGATGCTTGGATTATCGCTTAAACAGCTTCCACAGGGTTTGCAGTAATCGAATAAACATTTTTATTCAAAATACTTTTGAGTGCGAATTACCATAAATATTATTTTTAAAAACGAATTTTAATTGCAAATCAATGATTTCAATTGCTCCCGAATAATTATTTACAGTTATTCGATTTATAGTGTTTTAGAATTTTTCAAAATTCGTGTATTGTTTATTAGTGATTTAAAAAAAAACTTATTGGCGCTAAAGAGTTGCTTATTTATATTTGAAACTCTGGAGGAGTAAAAAATCTTTCACACGAAGAATCTGAGTTGTGGGATGATATTTAGTACTGCCTCGAGAATTATTTTTAAAAATTGCTAAACAATTAACAGATATTTTCATTTTTCATTTATTTTTTATTTTATTTTAGCTTATTTTTCTGCAAAGTGATTATAATACATTTCTTTTTTAAATTTTAATCAGTGATCCATAAATTTGGTTTCACTTTCATTAATATGAGTTTCCTTCTGAAAATCAGCAAAAAAAAAACAATTTTCGAAATTTTGATAACTCGAACATTAATGATACATTTTTAGGTCCAAAATCTGTTCTTTTTTTTCGACAAACCTTCTGTAAAAAAAAAATGTTGAATTTAACGCCAATGGGGCGTTGATTTGCAGTACTTCAGTTCAGTTTTGTTGAAAAATTCACCATTGAATTTTTTTACAGTACAAATGTGAAAATTAACAAATCCCCGATGTCTGTCGCCGATTTTTAATTTCGCTGAATTTTTTTTGTTCACAATTTTAACTGAGGAACATTTGAGAGGATCGCATATACATATAAGTTGATTATCGAATATTTTGAATTCAAAATTACAGTTTATTGTTTATCTTTGTGTGGACTAGTATAATAGTTATTACCATATACACATTCAATAGCTCACTTATAATAATAACTTACATTACCACTCACAAACATTGATAAAGATAGTCATGATTTTTATTTTGTTGTAGCGTGCCTCATGACTCTTGAAGCTACAGCGCAAGCTCTAGCATTGTATAAGATTATTCTTTATTTTATTTATACGGTTGGGCGTCATTTAATATGTATATATAACGATTTCAACTGCAAATTTCATTTAACTCATCTCTCTCTCTCTCTCTCTCTCTCTCTCTTTCTTTCGGTCAAATTCAATTAAATCGACTCTCCGATCATTAACTGACTTTGCACGATTCCCGTAAATTCCTACGTCGTTTCACATTTTATGCCCGATAAAACATCATGTAAACATTGACGTTTTAATGTCACAATTAACATCAACGAAAGTGAGGATTTGCACAACTCGTAAATCGTCCTTTTGCAAGTTTGTAACATAGATAAAAAGGACATTTCCGACGAGGGGTTTTTTTTTTATTATTTTTTTTTTTAAAGAGATTTCAAAAGTATGGCCCAAAGGGTGTTTTTGCATTTTAAAGTATGCGACGTGTGGTGAAAGCGGGGGGAAAAAAAGCTTTCGTACGAGAACCCCGAAAAATTCGTGGGGGGTAAAAAGTGTGATAGTCGAGTTTTGGAGGATTCTCTGGAGGAGAGAAAAATGGGTCAAATCGAAGCAAGCGAACGAACAGAGACAAGCAAACTCTATTAATTTTCAAATATGCTTTTATCGCCCTTCGATAATTCATCGAAAATATTATTTTACAAAAGTTTATTGCAGAGTATCTGCAGTTTACTTTAAAAATAATATGAAATAAATTATAGAGAGAGCAAGAAAAACGCATATTTTAAAATTAAAGAGTTAGCCTTCTAATGCACGTGCATCGAGACTAAAAAAAGGGATTTCATTTCCCGTGGAAACTCGGGAGAAATCACGCAAGGTCAGATTAATCATACGTGCGCTTTGTTGTTTGGTTGTTTTTTTTTTTCTTCTTCTTTTCTTTAGATACAGATGCAACAGTAAAAATGTGGCTAGGCATGGTCAGTCAGGGTGGCTAGCGATGGCTGAGTATTATTTTCTTTTTTCTTTGTTTTTTTAATTATCTATAATATACTTTTTTTTCCCTCGTCTTAGCGTTTAATGACTAGATACGTTTTAGCCACCCAACTATGTAACATCTTGTTTGATCCCATATTATATATTCATACCATGACAATGCTCACCGAAGATATGGATGAAAATTTCTATGCCAAAATTCCATTTTCTGTTCTTAATTTTTTGTTTCTCTTTCATTTCATTAACTTTCTCGTTTACGTAATATACTCTACTATGGCAATTCGCAACCATTCGCTAAAATATCATCTTATTTCTCTGTGAATTTCACGACGATAAGAAAAAAACTTCGATCACTCGGGAAGATTTTTAGTTTTTTTTTTGTTCGCTCTTCTTCTTTTTTTTTAGCTTACTATTTGTGATATGAAGTTTTCCAACTTTTATCTCTATTTTTTTTTTCTTTTCATCTCGTGTCCTTTTTTTTTTTTGGTTTACGAAAATCCTGAACGAGCACTTAAAGTTTCCAACGAGTCTGAACACAAATTTACAACGAGACATTAAAGCTAAAAAACCGCACAGACACTCGATTGCCGACTTTGAAAAGTTAGCCTGAAGTCATGGGATTTGAGATTAACGACCGTGTCCGAAGCCTTGACAATCTATTTCGATCGCTCGCGAGTTAAATCACGCGAAACCCCTTAAAGAGACTTCAGCAGCAAATAATTTACATTTAAGTAAAAAAAAAAATTGAGATTTAAATAAAATAACGTAATTATCCATAAAGCGACATTAATTAAATTATTCGTAGATCGTACAAATCTTCAACGTAAAAAATATTGCGCAGCAAACATTTTCTCAAATTCAGATAAAACATAAAATAAAATTTAAAAAAAAATTATAATTCCTGATAAATCAACAAAAGTTTATTACACAAAAAAAAAGAAAAAACATAACAAAAATTAACATTTTTAAATCGCTGGAGCCTCTTTAAATAACGCGACGATGGCACGGTTCTCTTTTTTTTTTTTTCTTCTTGACAAACATATAATACACGTGCATTAAAGATAGACGATTAGGGCCATACATCGATTAGTGTACTTTGGCATTGAAATTTTATCGGATGTAAGGAATCTTAGTATTCTGTACTTTTTTCACTTTTGCGCACTCTCCATCATACTCGAAGCGGAATAACTTACAATCGATAAATGTGTGTGTGTGTATGTGTGTCTGTGTGTGATTCTTTTTTTGTTGTTTTTCGTTTTCAGCAAAAATAGATCAAACTTAGATTACAATGATTAGAGCGTGTAAAATTCGGGTGAAAGAGCCAATCGCCGCGGGTTTTTTTTTTTTTTTTGTAAATTTCCCGTATCCACGGCATAATCCTTATTTCCTATTTGTATCATTCTCACTTCTTGAATTCACGCAATGATAAAGTCGGAACTTTTTTCTCGTGAGCTCGCGACTCGTGAATTCTATATACATGGGCATCCTACGACCGGGAGAATCCGCAATTACAAAAATCAATCCTCTGTGTTTTTTTTTCTTTTTTTCTTTTTAAATATTCCTTCTTCTATTCTGAATTAAATTGTCTTCTCTTTAGGCTGAATCGTGAGTGTCTCAGGCCATTGCTAAATTCTCTACTAACTTTCGTCTTTGATACCCACAAACCAACAATAGTCGATTTTCCCTTTCATTTCCATATTTTTTTTTTCTTCTTCTTTTTATAGTTCTCTGTGCATGAAAAGTTTGACGAAAAATAGAATCATTTGAGAGATGAAAAAAGCCATCTTTTTCGGATCTCGCGTGTTCTGCAATCGGAATTTCTACAATACTATTTTCGCGCCTAAGTTGCCTTCTTCGTAAAGACGAACGAATTATCCTCGTTACAAGACGTCTAGAAAACTAAATACCGAGCAAATAAATCTCTCCTTTTTTGTATTAAATATTACGCAATATTTCATAGATGATGGATATACGTATTTTTATTATTATTATTATTATTATTATTATTAAGAGCCTTGCAGTATGAGATTTCCGTGTTAAATTGTCTAAAAACAATTTTTCTATAACCATTTTTTAATCATCCTCCAATAAATCATTTTAATTATTAATATTTCCATCATCTATTATTAGATTAATATTGAAAGCTAAAAGGAGATAAAAATCGGTACATGACCGTAAAACGAAGGTAATTCATTCGGCCGGCTGAAGAAAAAAAAAAACCACCACATCTAAAATTTTTCTATTCATCTTTTTCCCGCTGGACTCGCTCTTTCACGCGAATACCGCAAAGTTACTTATCGTCAGACGTATAAATGCGAAGTTACAGATTAGGTACATATCTTTTCTTTTTTTCTTCTTTTTTTTTAGTACAAATCAATGAAGTTGGGCACCGCATTTTAAGCATTTCAGAGCTTAAACGTTTAAGAAGATTAAATGAAGGAATGTATATAGATTGCATCTCCAAATCGTGGGGGGAGAGATCACTTTTTTTTTTGTTTTAAGGAAATATTACTACATCATTAGTTGCGTAATATACAGTTTTTTTTTTCAGCCCTGCTCTAGACAGAATTTGTTTAGAGCTTTGTGCTATTTATAATCATGTGCATTGCATCACCTATCATCTTCCTTGGCGCATTTCGTGGGATTTCCCATAGCAGCGAAATCTTACGTTTTTTTTGTTTATTATTTTTTTTTATCGCACTGCAGGGCAATTTTATGTCGCTGAAGAGATCTATAATCGAGACATTGCGATCAATTCTCATGTCATCTATTAATCAATTCTTTAAATCTAACTGTTTTATCTCTTTTTCTTTTTTTTTTGTTCACTAAACAGCGACACGAAATCCGCTCTACAGCAAAGAATCTTTAAGCTATTAATTCTAATACTTGTTCCTAGAGCTCTCGTCACTTGGCTGCCATAGAAAATCCCATCTTTCAATAAAATGTATATATATATATATCTATGATAATCATATATATATAAATTATGCTCGAGTAAATATTTAGTAACGTTTTTCTTTCCCTCTTCATCGTTTCTTTCTCCTTTTTATTTTCTTCTTTTTTTTTTTGTCGGCTCTTAAGATAGCCATGGCTTGCTAAGTAGGAGCTGGTGAGAATGTACAGGATGTTCCGTAAGAACTTTTGGAATACAAAGCGAATCGCGCTGGAACAACCTTTACAAGTGGATAGAGAGATGGTGCGGTAGTGTGGATGGCGTGGATGTATTGTCTGTTCACTACGTAACGGCCAGGCAACTGAACGCTTATATGTACACCGGAGACTCCTGGCCGGTCAACAGTCGAAACATAGACGTGGGCATCGTCTTCATTAAGATCTGAAAATCAATGAAAAATTTATTAACCATTTTAAAAAAATAATAAAATCTTGCATTCATTGGCGCGTCTTCTTTATCATTTTTTTTTTCGTTACTCGTTATAAAGGCAAGCAAATGAATAATAGAACTAAGGACAATCATTTTTTATATTCTGAACTTTTAATTTTATGTGTGATAATAAAAATCAGAATTAAATAACTAAAAAACAGAAAAAAAATCAAAAAACATTTTCTTCAATTTAAAAAAAAAATCTGAATTTTTACAATTTTTTATATTCCGATCTGGAGACTTTCCTAGATAATCAGAGCACCATTAGAAGCAATCAAATGTTACCGACTAAAAAAAAAATGAAATGAAACCCGCTTTGTTGCAGTTTCGATTTTGTTGGACGTACCTCGCCAACAGACGTAGCTAGGAGATTGACAATTTTTTCGTGCGGTACAGCGACAACGCTCTGATTGTTGATCTCGATTATTCTATGACCGACTCTAACGCCACCCCGTTCGGCGATACCGCCTCTCAAAAGGCTGCATATAACACCATTCTGTACACTAAAGCCTAGTTGATATTTCGTGTCGGGCCTCTTAATCTTGACCTCGACAACGGGAGCGCACGGCACAACCGTCAGTTTAACGACAGTCTGATTTTTCGAATTTTTAATGTAAGTCTGACACGTCGATAGCGGCAAACCGACCAACGACACCCCGTTGATCGCTATTATCTGATCGCCGATGTTGAGCTGACCGCAACGGGCAGCCGCGCCCGCCGGCGCCAGATTAGCTATCACTACTGTCGGCAGCATCGAACCCCAGCCAGACTCCACTATTACTACGCCCAATATTTCACCTTTCGCTTTCGGCACCACCACCTGAAATCCAATCAAATTCCCTTGCGATTAATCTTAACTGACGGCCTATTTAACTTACCGCTTCAATTTATATAAACTAAGAGTCTTTTTCGATCAATACGGCAGCATCAGAACTTTCATTTTAAGATTCAATTAACTTTGTGATGCGATAAAAGCGCTTAAAGCTGAAAATTCAACGTTCATTTATCGACATAAATCTTGCGTCTAATTATTAATTTATCTGATAATTCTACAAGATGTTGAGTATTATAAGAGAATATGGAGATCGGTCGAATATTAGATTCGCAGAAATTATTTTTCAATTTAATATGAATTAATTACTTTTCTCATATGCGTTAAAATCGTCATCACAAGATTTTTCAACTCTCTGTAAATTTCAAGTTAAATCAGGAAAGACATAATTTTTTCAAGAAAGATATAAAAATACGTAAAAATGGGTTTCCCAGAGATACAAAAATCTTTCTACTCAAAAGTTAATATTTTTTTTTAGAAAGTTCCAACTTTTCTGCATGAGAAACAATTTATTATTTTATTTTTTTACGCTCATTCATTTGAATGAGTATTCATTTGAAAATTACGGAATATACAAGATTTAACGAAAATCGAAAAAGTAAATAATTCACATAAAATCGAAAAAAAAATCTAGGATTCTAATATTTGACAGATTCTCATCCCTTATCACATTGAATATTTCTGCAACACTTATTCAGACGACATAAAAATTAAGCACTAAATTTAAGTCGATAATTCGCTGAATGAGCCAGATATTAATTATTAAAAAAAAAAGAACCTATAATTTCGCGTAAAATTATTATTTCTGAATATGATAAATGATGAAAACCTTAAAAGAGTATTATCGTCTCTTGACTGAATAGTCATTTATTTTTTTAATCAATAAAGAAAATATCGTCGATATTCACCTCTTTCTGCATCTCTTTCTTAGCAAACATTTGCAATTCGTCGCCAAAGATTTCCTGTGAATTGAGAACCTCCTGATAGTCCATTTCCTTGACAAAGCTGTGATCCTCGATGCCATTGGCCTTCAAGAATTCCATATAGGCGACTTGGAACGCCTGACCGATGCTTTGTGCAATAAACTGTGCCTCCTCGCTCTCGAACACATGACAAATCATCTTCGGCGTTCTATTTATCTTCGGTGGATCCTCCATTTCGTGTGGCACGAAGCGTCTTCGCGCCATAAGCACAACAAGATCACCGATGTCCGCAATATACGATATCGTTCTCAGCGCGTGATCCATCATTATTTCCTTCAGATCGGTATTTAAGACCATTATTTTTTCCGTCGATATGAAGAGATCAACTTCCGTGCTGGGCTGTGTCTCTCCGTCAGGTGCCTAAATTTTTAAAAACAGACGCTTAAAAAAATCCGATAACCAAGCACTGCTACCAAACAAAAATTCTCACTAATTATCACAAAAAAGGTATTTTTTTTTGACAAATTTTGCTTTACTCACCAGAGCCTATCGCAAGAAAGCAGCATGTAAGCGAAAAAAGTAAAGTATCGCTTTATGAGAAACAAGTTAATTCCGCATTTCAATTACAATAATCACAATAATAATAATAATAATAATAATAATAGTAATAATGATAATAATAATGATAATAAGGTTTATGCGAACGAAAGAGTATACACATTCAGAAACTAATCGAATGATATTTGTAGTTGAATTATTTGTTGATCTAAGTTCACAGTTGCAAATCGTTTTGATTGATTGCACTCACGATGGAACAAATTTCGTGGTAATCGAATTAAATGTGCTGACCATTGTAATTAATCGATATTTACTATAATACAGAGACGAATAATCATCTCAACCACTGTAAATTTGTTTCATATTTCGTGCAATATAAGCGCGTATTCGTTTGCTACTATGATTGAATTTGCAGACCATGCCAAACGTAATCACGGCTATCATGGAAAAAGCCAATAGACAGTAATTAAGAAGTTGAGTTATAGGACGATATCAATGTTGGTAAAAATCATTGAAGAGGACCCACTGACTCTGCTTATTTTTTTTTTTTTTTTTTTTCATTTCTTTTTTTCTTTTGTGTTTACATGGCCAGCGATTGTAAAGAAATTGTAGTTTTTTTTTTAAAATTACAATTATTAAATTTGTTAATTAAACGTTTTTTTTTTAAATTTGTTCTGTAGGACTAAGGGCAAGGCGGACCTTTATCTTAGTGACTGCCTCCTCGACCATGTGCTTCTTAAGGCGTTTACGCCGTTTCCGTCCCCCTTCCTCTTCCACCTCCACCGAACCAAGAAAATGTAGTCTGAAAACGGTGGTAGGACCCAACGAGCCACTGATCGGGGCCAGCTTTGACTGGGCCCCCAATGTCTGTGATTCGGTTTGATTCCCACCAGCGACATTGCCTATAAGTTCTTCACTCGAGTCGCAATCGTCTTCCTCAAGGCTTCCTTGAGAGGCCACGCTGCAGCGACCATAGCCGTGCTGGCTTCCGTAGTTTAATAGCGTAGCCTGCATCGGCACTGGCCCATCCTTCGGGATTAGCACGCGCCAAACAAACAAACAAACAAAGGCTCTGCTAGTTCACATTGCCACAGCACCACCAACGGAACAAGGCAATGAACCAAGGCGTTAGGAATCCTGAGTCGCTTAACATCATCCTGTGTTTCTTTTTTTTTTTTGTTTCTATTATTCTCACGCACACTCGCCAAATTATGCCACAAATTAAACTCATGGCTTTCGACATCAAATATAAGCTTGCAAGCAAAGAATTTTTTTTTTTTTTAATATTTAAACGTCATTAAGGTAATTTTTTGTAGTCAGCCGTTGCAGTAACTCAGGTCTCCTAAAATCATGGGATTCTTGTTATGCCAATGCGCGCTAATGTTCTGTAATTATTATTCGAAGAAGGAACGGCGTACGAAACGTAATTTCTTCTAGAGAAACAATTAGAGATACAAGCAACATTGACAAATTATTTATTTTATAAAGATTTGGGGGTGTTTTTCTTTTTTTTTTTTGCTGGTTCTTTTGTAAATCTTGACAATGGGGGGAAAGCCCCACGAGGGAAAAAAGGTATATGCGTAGAATAGACGAAATTTTATATACTTTTGTTTCTTTGATTTGTTTTTGTGGAATATTTTTTTTTTGGAGTAAATAATGTTAAATTCTTGCATATGCCTTTTTTCTACAGTGGAAAACGAGATAGAATGTTTGTCAATCCGGTATAACATCGATTCGTTCGAACGGCAAAATGCGGAAATGGGAAGCAAGCATCGTACAATAAAAGGGACAAATTTTTGGTCTTCCGTTTGTAAGCTATAAATGTCGAAAAAACAATAAAGTGGATTGATCGCGAATTCTATAGCAAGTCAAAAGGATGATTTAAGAGCTCAGCTTTAACTTTGTTTAACCTAGCGGATATATTGTTATCGTGGTGACAAGAGAAGCAAGAGTATGGGTGGTCTCTAAACGCGCCCCCGAAAAGCATCATCATCATCATCATCATCGTCTCCAATCGATCCGAATAATCCGTTTTCTCTTTCTGTAATTCTTCCTAAATCCTGAGACTGCGCGTACTCCGGCTCTCTCGTATTCTACGATTCAACGATCATCGAATAAACAATCGAAGCAATGCTTTCGCCTCGCTTTTTCTTTAATTACACACAGGCATATATCGATGCAAAAAGAAAAATTGTCCAATAACTACTTGATCTCAAGAAAAATTATAGAAAAAAAAAAACATTGCATTAGCAGGAAAAAATAGTAATTACATACATGTCTTACGTGTCGCTAACTACGTCTATTAGATAGAGAGACAGATACAGAATTACAGCTCGAGCAACCGACCTACGAACGAATTCGTCAGGCAACAAAAGCTCCCAATCTGCCATTTTAAGGAGATTTAGTCGATACAATTTGAAAAAAAAAAACGAGTACTAAAATTTGTTTAAGCTACTAGAAAAGAAAAAAAGAAATAACAGGTCTTACCTGAAAAAAATCTTTGTTTTTTTTCTATATAAATTTTACACCATTTTTTTTTACGATATTTCCATTCCAAAAATATTTTCTCCAATCTTAACCAGGTATTATTTGTATTAATTTTGGTTTATAACTTTGTAGCCTTTTTAAAATTTAATTTTAGTACTCGTTTAGGATGCGATTTCAATATAATTTCGCAATAATTCAATTGTCAAAGCGAAGCTTCTACCATTTTAAAATTCCTTTAATTGACGTTTAATCAATTTTACATATAGAATCATTGTGCAATGAGCATTATTGGAATAAAGTGAGTTCAATATAATGTATATAATTGTATTTTATATATAAAATATATAGTCTACGGAGAAAAATAAAAGCGGGATTTATATAGGCAAGCAGATAAAAAAGACAGACGCAGACAGACCGACAGACAGACACATCAAAAGTTTACACCGAGAAGATGACAGTGTTCGGTGGTCGGGTGGTGGTGTTTCGTGATGTGAGGAAGGGGGTCGCTACACTGAAACATTCAGGCCTCTTTGCACAACGGCCAATTAACAATTATTTAGATTATCCGTTTAAAAATAGATACATCATTAGCCAGCGTTTAGACTGCTTCGAGTGTACACTTTTGTACTAATATATATTTTTTTTTTTTTCCATTTTTTCAAATGTCACACATTAATGATCTTTTTCTTCTGTTTTTTTGAGTATATGATATCTTATCTTTCGGTGAGGCAAATCGCTATGTTCAATCTCGTATAAGACAAACAAAACTCGGCCTCGTAGTCATAAAAAAAAAATCTCGGTCCTCAATATCGAGACGTCATTTTTCACTACTTTTAACAAAATTTGTTTCGATTTATCGACAAGCTTACAATCGAATTTTCTAAGTCGAAAAAAAAAAACATATTTCTTTCATCTTCGACGCACTATTGACGATGCAAAAGGCTACTTGATTGAATTTTAATGTTTTAATATAAAGGAAAAAAAGAGAATTCTCGATTCCTATTCATACAGAGAAAGCACTCTCTAAACACTGTCCATTATAGATAATTCCAAGATAATAAAACCCAAGAGTTTGAGGCCGCAATTCAGCATAGACACTGGCACGTATTAAAAAAAATATGTCAATTCGCCCAGAACTTTCTTCCCTCCCGAAACCCTTAGGTTCAAACAAATTATAATATTCTATGTACTTATCAGTTTCGACCGTTTGAGGCGCATGACTAAGAATTAAAAAAAAACGGAAAGGCATATTTTCAAGCCTCAAATAGTCCAAACGAAATATACACTGAAGTACATCGTTACAGTTCAAGATATTGCATTGTTCGATACTATAAATTAAACGGCAAAAAAAATAATGTGAAAGCATCCAAAGCATGCCACTATGCTTTATTTTATTTTATTTTTTCGATCGATTTCTCGTAAATACAACGTTATAATTCCTTTCGCCAATTTTACCAATCTGATTCAGCAACGGAAGATCGATGAAGGCTTACCAATTTTGTGTCAACTATTTAGCAATTATTATTTTCACGATGCTTCGTAAATTGTACGTCAAGAGTTTCTTTTTTTTTGTATCATTCCTTTCACTAAAATAGCCCATAACTTAAATTAGAGCAGGTTCCTATAACTAAGAATTGAAATACTCAATTAAAAAAAAAGATATATATAATTTTTCGAAACCACCAAAGAATAGATACAAATATTTTTGGAATTTATTCAGGTAAAATATACTGCTTTGTTTATTTTGACTGAATAAAAACGTTTGTTTCAAATTTGCTTTGCATCAGGAAACATATATTTTTTAAATTAATTGAGCAATCATTTATCCCAGTTTTTAAGTATCTATGCGACGCGATATAAATTCGTTAATCGCACAGAATGGGAAAAATACTTTGGCTACCATGTTTCTCGATAATTAAATATCCTGAAGCTGATGTAAATAAACATGAAAGAATTTAGAGAAAGAAAAAAAAAAACGGTCGTACCTTTATCCTGGAAACGGCTTCTTCCGCCTGGCACATCCTGGTTGATTTTGTCGGCTGGCCTTCGCAGACTAATTGCGTGGAGCCGAGATATCTCGCGCGAAATAGAACTCCCTCGATCAGCACTGAAGGATCGTCGAGTAATCCTGCGAATGAGATGGAAACGCACGTTTTAGAATTGCCATTCTCATCGCAATCTTTGATTAGTGCACCAAAAGAGGACAAATAATCAGCGGAACAATTGAGTATTCTTATCGAGGAAACAACATTTAGTTGCGAATGCGCCGGACGTGTATGTTGATTCATGCTTAATTAGAATCGCGGTTTAATATATAAACAGCCCGTCCAACCGAGAATCAAACGCGTCTACGAGCACGTTTCAAACTCGACTGACGCTCTTTCACTAAACGCATTCCTGGAGCACGTGAATGGAAATAAAATTGTGGACAAATTTAAATGTTTCAAGAAGATGAAATGTCGCTTCGATGGGTTTTGTCTCGCGACTCAATTACAGGAGAAAAATTAAAAAAAAAAAAAAAAATACTAAGTTTCTGGCGCTTTGGGAATTGAGCTATGGAGGTTTACTTACCGTTGTTAAGTGTTTAGATTCAAAGCGCACATCAAATATCCCGGATAGCAGCGATTGAAAAGGATCAAGAGAATGATTAGTATGTTATATTTACTCGGAGTGACTTGCTACTACTATGTAATGTCGCTTATGAAATGACATTGTTAGCTGTTTTATTTGTACACAAGAGAATATGTTTTTATGCAATTTTTTAAAGTCTTGTCGTTATCGGTGTCTAGATAATTTCCAACGCTGAGGAAAATTGAAATAAACATTCACTTAAATATTGTTCTTGTTAATATTTAATTGAATGTTTATTTCAAAAGAATTTCATCAGCATTGAAAGACAGACAATATTTTGCAAGTTTTATGGAGGAGATTCGTTAATATCGTAGTAATTTAGCCTGCATTCCAAAATTCCTTTAGCTACAGAGTTCCCTTTGTCGATACATCCAGTTAGTGTCGTGCAAAGATGGCGTTGTTAATTTAATTTATGTCTCCAAGGATATCCAGTTGTGTGTATAATGCAATTTTTGATAAGAAGTGTTGAATGATTTACCTTCCTTATTTCTCGACTTTTTTTTGCCCTCCTTGTCCTGCAAAATATGAAGAAAAAAAATATTGACGTCGTTGATAAATGCGACGAATGTGAACACCTTTGCGAACACACCTTTGCTATATCTTGCATCATGCGTGTTTTTTTTTTTGTTGTTGTTGTCTTTTGAGCAAATTAATCGTGCTTTATTTACAAGAAATATGGACATCGATTCGATGCAAGTTTTTTATATTCTTCATATAGACTAGAGTTTTTTTTGTCGGCAGAATAGCGATACATGGATCGAAAATAAAAGAAAATAGGACACTTTTCGAAAGCCATTCAGAATCTAAATTAGAAGCAAAAAAGCTTAATATTTATTACAATAAATACTTTGATTTAAAACATTAATTGATCGATTAATTGAAATAAAATGAAATTAATTTACAATTCACGATTGTTTCGGTACAACTTTTGTTGAAATAATAAAACAGATGCGAGGATAAGACAGGAAGATTACATGCAATACAACGTAGTTAAAAAAAGAAAGAAATCGTGCAATTCTATGTTCGAGAAGAAGGATTTTTGAGCCTCTTTTCAGCGTTCTCCTCTAAGTGTCCTCGAAATCACGAAAAAAAAAACCAGTCGACGAAGCAGTGTTAAGAAAGTAGTGCCAAGCGCGCCGATCTCTAAATTCAATAACTTCTATGAAACGCAAAGTGGATGCAGCCATTTGCGTTAAAGTTTTATCAGAATATAATGAAAGTAAAAGTAAATGAATGTCTAGTATGATTCAACTGTCCTGCTAGCATTCAGGATGAAAAAGTACTAGTAGTTTTTCACTATTTTAATTGTGCTCCTTTGCTCCAATATTAAATACTTTATAATTCGCACATGCAATTCTAAAAGTAGGAAAAAGAAAAAAAAAAACAAGAGTTCGATTATCTTTTTTTATGACATTTTTTTTTTTACATGATCTCATTAGAAATTTAAGAAGCGAAGGAGCTGAGCGCAATAAAGATAAAACAGAAGAACGACAGATGATTTTTGCACAATAAAAAAATGTAATTAACGGGCACCTTTTTCCCTTTGCCGCTGGATTCCTTGAGGCTCTGAGTGGGCGAGGGAGAATTTTTGACCGGGGTCTTCTGGGGACTCGTTGTGGGTTGCGTGGGTGTAGTTACATCGCGTTCGGGAGGTGGTGAACGTATGGTCGTGACAATAGGAGGCGGTGACATGGAGGTGGAAGTCGAGGGTAAGGTTTCCGAGGGGCTCGCTAGCGTTTCTAATGGAGCAACACTCAAGGTTTTCGGTGGGGTTTGCTTTGGAGTAACGACTTTTGTACTCATTGCCGGTAGCATTGTCCTAGTCTTAGGCTTCCGCCACCCCTGCGTAACACCAAGACGATATTAGTTTTAGCACACCCAAGGCCAATTAGCAAACTACATAACGGTATGTACAGAACCGGGGACGATTAATATATGTATGGGGCATTCCAAGAGAATTCACGTGGTTATCGGCCTGAGCCTCTCTGATTCAGTTGGCGAAATTTTTGGCATATTTCAGTCTCAAAAAAAGAGGATATTTTTTTTTATCACTTCTTTTACCCAGTAAAATAATTTTTTTTTCACAATTTTTGAGTAAAAATAAATTTCGACCAGTTTTAAAATTCCAAATTATTTCCATAAAATTTGGGACTAAAAACAAGTATTTCCATCGCAGTTCGAAAGTGGGCCGAAAGTAATTTATTTTTTTGTTACTTAAAAAAAAAAAAAATTTCCCAAATTTTTTTTCTAATACGATGGAAATACTTGTTTTTAGTCCTAGATTTTATGGGAAAAAGTTTCAGAATTTTAAACCTGGTCGAAATTAATTTTTACTCAAAAGTTGTAGGAAAAAATTATTTTAAAGGGTAAAATGAGTGATAAAAATGTGAAAAAAAATCCTCCTTTTTTCGACCAAAATATGGCAAAAAAAAATTCGTCAATTGAATCCGAGAGGGTCAGGCCGATAGCCTAGTGAATTGACTTGGAATGCCCCGCATATAAAATATACATACATATATATATATATAAATATACACATAGTATAATAAATTACACAGACAAAATCTGTTTGATTTTGTATCACCGCAACCAGAAACCACGGTTATTACGTAAAGCCAGGAAGTAACCAAGATATGATTAAGGTATTTGTAGAGATTACAACTCTCAGCAATGCAAACGATCCAACGATCAAGCACTCGAATTTTTCTTTGAATGCAGTTTTTTTTTTGGTTTTTTTTTAAGTAGAGCGGATCAAAAAATATTTTCTAACGTTTGTATTTAGGTGATAATATCTTTTTAAGGACGAAAAAGAAACGTGGTTCTTAATTTCATTGAAATCCAACACGAGTGTTCCGTAATTGGCCTGTTTACCTTGAAATTAAAATGGAACCTTTGCGCTTCCTCAAACATCGATAATCTCGTCAAATTTACGTAATTCAATTGTTTTATTTATTTTTTTAATTAACATAATATTACTCACATTATCATCGTAGAATCCCTGATCGTCGGTTCTCTGCTGTCCTAGCAATCTATCCGTTTCGAGATCCGTGTCAGCCTCCTCCTCGTCCACAGCCTCTTCCACTTCCGGCTCAGCCTCGTCGTCGACGCGTCTCGCTTCCGAGTCCTCGCTGTTGCTCTCCGTGCAGATACGCCTCCTGCCATCCAACATACTACAACTTAGTTAGATGCGCTTGCGACTTACGAAGTGTGCAGCGTAAAAGAAAAAAAAGAAGGATGTCTTCTGTCAATCCGTAGAGATTCCCAAAACAGTAAAAAAGGTAACGTAATTTCCTGACGGATGAATATTTATGAGAATCTTCTGACGTTTAATTATAACTTTTCAATCAAATCGACCTTTGCGGCGTATAAAGATATTAGCTAGTAAATCTCTTCCTACAAATAATAAATCTTAATTATTAATTTAGACAATAAAAAATAAATAAATATAGAATTTCGGAATATTTCGATGGTTCACTTAAAAATGTGCGTCAAACTTAAAAATCCATAAATTTATTTCCAAAATATAAGACCAAACAAATAAGGTATTTTTCAATAACCGCGATTTTTATCCGACTCCCTCTTAATTATTTGCATAAGATATGAAAACTAAACAATTTTTCCTGCCTAAGAATCGAACGCAAAAAATAATTAAAAAAACAAAAGAAAAACGGATAATACCTTGGAATCCATATGGGACTGACGCTCGTTTCCGCGGGATCCTCAGAGGGCGATTTAACGGGAAGTGTTTTCGTTTTTTGTAGCGCCATTCTAATGTCTTTAATAGCAGCTTCGACTTCGCCGCCTATTTCGAGATTTGTGCTTTGACGTCCCTGGGGCGCTGGGGGCGGTGGTGTTCCAAGTGGATCGAGACCGTCGAGATTTAGCTCGTTTGTTTCGTAAGAATTGTCCTTCTGACCGATGAAGAAATCAGGCGATGTTTCCTTGAGCATACGAAGAATATCCTTGGTAATATCGACAACACCATCTTTCACGGGTTCGCAGCTAAGTGCCATCATTTCGTCCCTCGTGCGCGGTATTATCTCGACGTCGACTTCGCACTTTTGTCGATCCATGAGCATCACAGTTGGATTATTGTTGTCGGTGTCGCTCGCGTGACCGCTCGAAAGGCCGTCTTCGAGGACGGGCATGCTCGTGTGTATTCTCAACGAGTCCGAATTATTTCCTAGATCGCCGACCGAACCGAGAAGACCGCTCGCCGGCATCAGCTCGTTGTCCATCATCATCAGTGACATGTCGCTGTCCAAATCACCGCAATTGCTGTCGCAATCGGTCGTCTCCGGGCTTAGAGTGAAATTTCGCGAATGACCGACCTGCAGACCGACCTCGGTCTCGCCGAGATCCTCGCTACTGCCGGTACCCACCGACAGATCGAGGAAGTTATTTTCGTGCTCGACAGCCTAAAAATAATTCGGACGATTTTCGTACTGGAGAGTTGCGAAATAAATACTACTATTGTTGCTTGAACAGTGCGTGCGATCGCGTCGTTAAACGACAATTGTTGCATTAAGACATTTTTTTGTTTATCAACATTTTCGTGATTTAAGTATTTTGGAGCGTTTTACAATAGTAAAATCAATGATTAATGTATTTTTTCAAGTTTCTACAAAGTTTTACGAAATTATTGACGACAGTGCTGAGTAATTTGTATGGATTGATGAGATCCCAGAGAAATAAACATAATAATTGATTTACAAAAATATTAATTGATTAATTGCAATTTTCGGAGGTGTATTTTGTTGCTTCTTTCTTAACAAGTTAAATATTTGATATTGTTAACCGTTCGATAATTACAGGCGTTTGTTTGTGATGGAATTTTTTTCTTTCTAGGTAAACAAATGGCAGTTATTTTTTTTCTAATGATTTTTAAAAGACAGAATGTGTTGTCATCAACAATTAATTAAGTGAGGGATTGTCAAAAACCAACAAAAATTACACCCTGTTATTTATATTTAAACAGCCATAATTAATAAATGATTAACACTATCTAGTCGATCAATTCATACAGCATACTTTAATAAACAGAATGTATCATATCGTATTAAAATTTGTAACGAATTAGAGTATTATTTTTAAAAAATTGGACAATGAGCCTGTTCGGAAATAGTTATTAATGAGTTAATATCTTTGCAAATTTATCATTACAAATGTTACTATGGTGACAGATGCTGCAATACAAATCTCCCTATTCTGCGTTCAATTAATCCATCAAACTTTGTACAATGAATAGCAAATATTTAACACTGATTTGACATGTGTAAAGCGCTTAAATATCTTTAATGTGTTACGGTTTGAAACAACATGCTCACAGTTTGGGGAAAGTCCGATCTCTGTTTCTTCGGCGATTCATGCACCATAACTTCTTCAACGCCCGGCAATCCACTGGCGAGTCTTTGACCGACATAAGAGCTGCCGCCTTGCCTTCGCAATTCGTAGTCAAGATCCTGCGAGAAAGGTGCAACAAAAAAAACGGTCGTTAAAGCACTCTTCCAGCTTGCTTTCACATTTGTTGTTAAAACACGCGGATGATTTTATTTCACGTGATTAAACCAACCTGAAAGGGAAATGACTCGCCGTTGTTCTCCTTCTCCTCGGTCGGCGGTGGACACTTGAAAAACTCTTCGAGGACCTTCCGTGTTTCGGAAAATTCGTAAAGATAATCGAAAGTACTGCCGCCCGAAGCAACGAGGCTCGTTAAATTCTCGCCGTCCATCATCGACGGTTTCAGCGAATCATCGTCATCGTCCTCTTCTTCCGGCTCTGGCGAAGGTGGTGCCGGCTCTGGAGTCACTTCCACCGTGTGTACTGAATTCTTCTCCGGTGGCGCGTTATCGACAACGACTTCCGTTGGATTTTCATCCTTCTGAAAGTAAAATGCGAGTCGTAAAAAGTATGAATTCCAAAGGAACATTTATTTCTTTTGCTGTAAACGGGAACTTTCCAAGTTTGCGAAATGAATCTTTTTTTTTTTTTTAGGTAAAAGTAAAATAAAAGATTCCCCTTCTGTTTCTCTAGTTTTTAAGAACCACATGAATTTTCAAGCTGCTACGTTTAAAAATCCGTACCTCTATTTGGTTGGGCGTTGTCGGCAATATTCTCTGCGGAAAACCAGGTCTCGGTGTCAAGTATACAGACGGCGATGACAATAGAGTCGGCAATCTTGGATTCTCACGAACTCCATATCTTCGTGGACTTCCGGAATACTGGGCTATAGGCAATTCGCCGATTACTCTCGCTACTTGATGATTTCGCTCTGGGGATGGCGAATCCGCTTCGCAATCACTAACCGGTGCTACGACCTTTCAAAATTTATGTTTATTATTAATAAGAACTGGTTTTAAAGCTGAAAAATTTTTTGATTTTGTTATAGTAGAAGTACAAAAGGAGTATGGAGGATAAATATTGTATAATAAGTCACTCAGTCTTTAAATGAATACATTTTTCAATGAAGAAAACAGTCTATTTCTGAAGTGGTTTAACTTTCCATATTGAACATTAGAGTATTTAAAAAAAAATCACTATTTTTTTATCTTTGCTTCTCCCATCATGTAAAAGTTTAGATTACAATCTTGAAATAAACCTTGCGAAAGAAGGGCACTGGCAAAAAGTGAGGAATTTTAAAAAAAATTGTAAACCACCCAAAAATGGCGTAAAAAATTCGAAAAAATTGAGGACATTGGAAAAGTGACGAATTGGAATAGAATACCCGATATTTATAACGCCTATGATCAATCGTTTCGAGTTTCTTAAATTTCTTTTAATATCCTGAATTTATCTTCATTAAAAAGTTTAACATTTGTTACATTTAAACTAAAGAAAAGTAGACATTTACCTTGAAAAATTCTGAAGTATTGCGTGGATAAGTTGGCGTTGGGCTCGGTGTGCTTCCTACGCTCGAGCTAGGACGCTCAGGTTGGACTCTATTGCGGTGTCTATCGTCGTCACGTTCACCGTCGGCCAAGCAACCGGTCGCCACTTGACTAGCATTAGTAGTACCGAGATCCAATCGCAAGCCCTGCCAATTGTCGTCTATGTCATCGAAAACGACGACCTCGCCGTCGCTCACGATGGCCATACTTCGGGCTGGCGTCGTGTGATTTGATTGATAATCTATGCAATTCTTTGGCAGCCCATAATCGAGATCTGTAATACTTTTTGCCGCGTTGTACTCTACATTATTGCTGTTGAGAACCGAGTCGTAATTTATAATGCGATTGGTGCGAGTTCCCTTGGGTGAGTCGTAATCTAGAATTGATTTTGTCGGATTTCGACGCACCGAATGCACCTCCGACGAGAATACTGTTTCCGTTACTTCGCGATTTGCTCTCTGACGTCTCGCTTCACCGCACCTGTACAAAAAAAAAGAAAAAAAAATACTTATTAGAAATATGTAATACCTGACGATGTTTGCTTTAAATTAAAATAACTCGTGTTGAGAGTACTGAGTTACGGAAAATCGTTGTAAAATGATTTTTTTTTTTTAAATCGTGTTACAACTAAATAGAAAAAGGCCTTTATATTAGCGGCGGTGTATTTCGAAAAGGTCAAGGATAAATCAAATATTGAAGCTAAACGGCAAAGGGTTGTCGTTAATTAGGGCAAGTACATGAAATTACGAGTGAAAACTAACTCACAACCGGAATTAGGAATAAACGAGCAATGTAAAATCACGCTTCACTCAAATGGAAATTTAATTACAAGTGCGGTTCGCCAATTCGAGCTACATTTGAGTGAAATTTGGTTTAATGTAATTGCATACTTTCAATATGAATTTACCGATCTATAAATGTAATCAATCCAAGAATTACTATTGTAAATTACTGGTATTTTTATTTTTTAATCAAACAGTGCATTTACATTTTTTAATTCCTTATTTTTATCCTAATAGTGTTCTTGTTGTACAAAAACATTTTTCAATGATTTAAAAATATTGCAGTATCAATTTGAAATCTATTTTCAACTGTACAAGACTATAAAATGTAAAGTAATTTTCCAGAGCCTAGAAATTAGTGCTTTCCTTTTTTTTGATAAGCAGTAACTTCTGTTTTTTTCTACTTTTATGCTATTGAAGCACTTTAAAAGATTTTTTAGGCATAAAACAATTCTTTCTATGTAAAATATTTAAAGATTCTTATTGCAAAAATGATGTTTTTGTAACATCTAATGTAATGAAAAAATAATCAAGAAATAAAATTCACTCTGCAAAATTTGCTCTTAACAACATTTTTTTATTAAATGAGCTTATTCGAAAAAAAAAATTAATACTATTGGATTAAATCGGCTGTAATTATTCATTTCTGAAATCAAGTTGTTACATCATTTCACTTATAAATTTCATAAACTGATCAGACTTTCCAAATTCTTATTTATTTAGAGTGTTTCTGTTGTACTAAAATATTTTTTAATAATAAACAAAAAAAGCCAGAGTCAATTAAACATGTAAGTATAAATTATACAAAACACTGAAATATAAACCAATTCTCTAGTATTAAAAAAAAATGAGTTGAAAAAGCACCTGTTTATCATTGTCGCCAAATACAAAATCCTCTAAACAATAATTCTGTTGATAAAATACCTGCTACGTAACTCCCAAACGCTCTGTCTATTTGGCGATTTGTTATTTTTCTTCACAGCCAGTTTGTTGTCAGAGGGAGTGTCGTCGTTGACTTGAGTCTTTGGCGTAGCCAAAAAGCGTGGTTTTCTAGCTGCTACCTTGCCACGGCTCTGGGAAAAGACCTCTCGACCGCCAGCAATTTCGATGATCCTAAAAAAGCGATTAGCGCCAAAAGCAAACAAAAATATAAGTAAATTAGTACATTGCGCGATTTACCTGACATGAGAATTCAAATTTTTCTTGCAAAAAAAATTTCAAAGAAAACTTGCTGAAATTTCTCGAGGAGTTTTTCCGACATATGCAGTTAACATTGACTTGTTAATTAGTGAGTAATTGTCGCGAATTCTCAAAGCATTAAATCCACCAGTGATCGTAATACGCTCGGAAAGTAGTCAAAGAATATTAAAACTATCGTGAGCGTTCGTCATACACTTCGGTATTCGGATGTGTTAACCACTTGTTACTAATGAATAATGGATAAACCGTATGGTTATAATCTTTCGATTCAACGGCATCTGAGAATTTACACGGATGAACGAAGAGAAAAAAAAGAAAACACACACAAACCATCCGACAGACGACGTTGTGTTTTAACCGTTCGGTAGTCATAATATAGCTTCGTTCGAATTCTCGCGTTATATGCTGTCGCTCCTCTTTCGTTACTCGTTTTTTTTTTGTTAATCGGATAACGCTGGTTAAAAAAAAAAAAAAT
Source organism: Perithous albicinctus (assembly GCA_964016905.1). Classification (NCBI taxonomy): domain Eukaryota; kingdom Metazoa; phylum Arthropoda; class Insecta; order Hymenoptera; family Ichneumonidae; genus Perithous; species Perithous albicinctus. The sequence goes on along the minus strand of OZ024696.1, from coordinate 19,475,600 downwards.
AACAAAAGTTTGACGTTTCTTTTTTTAATATTTCGTAATCGACAGTTCGATAGGTCGATCGCATCGAATCGATCGAATGGTGTTTGGATGATCGATCTTAATTTCCGGTTTTTTAACTTGCGCACTATTTTTGTTTTCATTTCGAATTTAATTACGATGAATTAACGAATGGAAAGTTTTTAATAATTAGTATGTTTGAAATTAATTTTTTCCATTTTGAAGAGAAAAAAAGTGTAGACAATTTCTGTGCTAGTGATAAACGATAACGCTGGTAAATAAAAACAAAAGACTGACGTTTCTTTTTTTAAGCTTTTCGTATCGATAGTTCGATAGGTCGTATCAAATCGATCGAATAATGATGATCGATCTTCGCTTCCGGTTTTTTAACTTGCGCGCTATTTATGTTTTAATTTTAAATACGATGGAAAACGTAGTTTGCAAGATCATAATAATATTTCAATAATACTGTCACTACATTGAAAAATATTCTGGCAACATTGCTTATACACTTTCAGAGTAATATTTTCATAATATTTCAATGCTATGTTGGGCAATTGAGCGAATTGGTTATTTGAATCGATATTTAACATGCAAATTGAAGTACATTTTTAACGAATAAATACTAACAGAATTTACTGAAAAACAAAATATACAGCGGTCAGTTTTGCAACGTGAATAAAAACGTTACTGTTCGTAAGACGTACGTTAATAACTGAACCGAGAGAAATGGGTATTTATAAATTGCAATGAAAAAAAGGTTAAAAGACCATAATCAGACTTTGTTTAAATCGAGATTTGTTGGTTGGAGGGAACGCTGTACACAGCGTGTTACGAAAACACGTAGAGTTTACGAAAAAAAAAAAAAACAAAAAACACGAAAACAATGGTGCACCCGTGATAGCTCGCGCCTTGTTTTCAGCGTGTCTGTAATCCGAGCATGTTCCGCTGGGACAACGACTAGCACGTTTCTAAGTAAACTCCGTGAGTGTCTGCAGTTTCATGGCATTCGCAACTTTTGGTCCTTTGAAAGTCTCTCAGCTTATGCGACACGTGTGCGATGACCTCAATCTTTATACGAACGATTACGTGTATATATATATATATAGATATAAATGAATTCCTAAATTTTTTGAGGATCAGTCCTCAACACTGCCTTCTAATAAATAATAATATCAGCCAGGTTCCACCTATATTTATTAAGAGGCAGTTTTTAGGACTGATCCTGAAAAACCTTGGAAATTAATTTTAGTTCTATAAGTAAAAAAGAAAAAAAACCTAACCTGATCTGCAGAACCTAAGGATTTCTAAGACAAAATCGGTGGTTTTAAAACTGCTAATAGGATTTTTAAAAAACCGCAGGTTCCTTTAAGGTTAGGTTAGGTTCTATTTTTTTTTATAAGAAGGAAAGGTTCTTTTAAGGTTAGGTTAGGTTCTCTCTTTTTTCTTAAAAGGAAAAGGATCGAAGCTAACCTAAACCTAACCTTAAATAAATAATAAAAACCGTAGGTTCCTTTAAGGTTAAGTTAGGTTCTCTTTTTTTTTATAAGGAAAAAATAGAACCTATCCTAACCTTAATGGAACCTATGGATTTTTTAAAATTTATTTATAATCTATATGGTTATCAGGTTAGTTTAGGTTAGGTCCTCTCTTTTTTCTTATAAGCAAAAAGACCTAACCTAACCTTAAATAAATAATAAAAACTGTAGGTTCCTTTAAGGTTAGGTTAGGTTCTATTTTCTTTTATGAAGGAAAAGAAAATTTTTTTTTTTATTTAATTAAAAAAAAAAAGAAATTTTCAAATTTTTTAGGGTCAGTCCCAAAAAAACTGTCTTGACATATTTTAAAAAATCCCAAATCTGCCTTTTAATATATAGATATATAAATATAGACTTTAGTGAACCCACAGTCTGAACTTCGAAGCTTTCGCTAAAATTTCGGCATTATATATCTCGACCAAGAGGTTCAACTTACATTATTAATCGCAAAAAAGTCGTAATTAATTTTTTTTTCAAATTTAATTTAATTTTTAATACTTGCATAATCACTACGCGGCATACTTTGTATAATACTACAAATATGTTGAGTGCGCTTATCGAATCTACTTTAGCAAATTGTTGACTAACATTAAAATTCAATTAGCAGATTAAACAGCAATTTATTACGTAATCCCATTTCGTTATCACAGATTATAAATTCATAAATTGAAATTATATATTTTATGTTTGACGCTTTTCAGCACAAGCCGAGATACACTTGGTTGTAAGCCAGGATTAAAAAAAAAAAAAAAAAAAAAATATATATATAAAACAGTTAACAGATTGGATGGATTTTTTTAAGGACCGATGTTCCTACTGCTGACCGTCAGTCAAGTTAACAATTAATTAATTTGATTGTACTTTTAAAAATATTAGTAAAATTAGTTGCACAAGATACGCGAATGATGAAAAATTAGAGTACTTTTATACGAAATTTTCACAATTAAAAAAATTAAATTACAGTTGTGTTATAAAATAAATTCTCACATTATCATAATTTTTGTATACTCTACTGTAATTTAACAATGCACTTTTATATTAACTTCAATATACCAGTTTATGAATAAAAACATCCAGTTTTCAACTGCAAATTTTTAGTCGATTTTTTTTTAAACACTGTATGAAAGCGAATAATAAAAAAGATTAAATTTTTCAGTCATATAACAATTGGGAGAAAATCTTTCACCTGGAGTCTCGAAGTTTGTAGCTACGGTCGCCCTTAGCTGATGTCAAGATGTAAACGGGTCCCTCATCAGGTCCACTATCGTCCTGCTGTGATTGCGCCTGATGATCGCTACCCGCGAGACTTCCGTAATTCGGGGCATCCTCGCTTCGTCCGGAAGCCGATGACGAGCTGGAAGACGATGGCTTCGCGGTCCCCGTGAGCTGTTGGCTATCCGCTGTGAATCCGGGCATCACGCTTGCCGTCCTACGGGACAGCGAACCTGATTTTTTCCTGCGACTCGTTCGTTTTCTACACCTACGAACGTAACTTGGAACTCTTAAAAATCGTGCGATAATAATTTGGCCATAGAGAGAGAGACACTCGTTGTCACTTCATAGAGACACACTCGTAGTCACTTGAAAAGAAAAAAAAAAAAAGGATTTTTTTTTAATTTTCGGGAAGTACAAAAGTCTCTTGTTGATAGATGTATATCGTTTTTGCTTCGTACGTGGCAATGAACGTCGAGATTCCGCGAGAAAACTTGCTTATTTACTGGTAGAAACTTTTAGCAACTTTAAACAAGATTGTTTCACGCTATAAATTTCGAGAAAATTTAAAGCCACGATACTTTATTTTTAAGCGATGAACTTCGTAGTTTCAATCTATCGTTAAAGTATTTTCTTTTTTTTTTTTTTTTTTAAATAAAAATTGGTATTAATTTAAAGTCAAGAAAGGCCATAAAACACCAGCCACATCATAGATTCTCATAAAACTTTGTTGAAGAGAAATTGCTTCTTGGGTTCTTTTTTTTTTTTGCCAATACAGTTTGCTGGAATTTAATGCTCAAATAAATAACTAAATTGTGGATAAGTTTGAGTAATAATAGATGTTGCCAAAGCTGTTTATGCAATTTTTTTGGTAATTCAAAATAATACGTAATGCTGAAAATGGTGGCTACTTTAATCTAGAAAAAAAAGCCTAACTTTTCTAAATTTATAGTTTTCTGAACGAAGTTGAAGTATTAATGAATATACTCCAATTATTCATACTATTAAAATATATATTTTTTTTTATGTAGTCACGATTCAAGAGAATATAGTTTTTAGTATTTGGAACTACTTTTTGATTTGGAAGAAAAATTGAACTAAAAAATGAACCTTCTGTTGCCACCATGATTAAAGCAAAAAGATGCATCTACTGATTTTATTTCAAACACCAACAATTGTTCCAGTTTCATAAAGTACCAAAAAAAAAAAAAAATTATGACTCCAAACTCGCGTGACCTGTAATAAAATCATTCGCTGTGATGCAAAATTCGAACAACGTGTTTCATTTTACGACACGGAGTTACCCATATATAAAACCCATCGAAAGGGTCATAAAATCGTAGCCGATCAATATGAGAGATTTAATCATTGCAAACACAAACGCCCATTCTCTCCTACTCTTCCCAACAATCTGGACCGTCCAAGAATAAAAGAAAAAAATAAATAAATAAATAAAAATAAAAAAAAAAACAGAAAAAGCTTTCAACGGCGAGAAAGCGGAAAAAAGTCAGGTAGAATCTGGTAGTAGTAAAATTTACATTACAAAACGAGTAACCGGAAGCTCGCTCGACGCCGGTCTGCTTAATTTCAGCGAGGGCTTTTGCCGGGGCTAGTGGGGTTGTAAAATAAAAGGAACGCAAAGCTAAGGAAGTCGCGGCGGCGTCGAGTCGACAACGCCTGCTGTTTTCATCGCGTTGCTTCTCTTTCTATGTATATACATACGTATATATATGTATATATACATATATATATATATATATATATATATATATATACAGTACTACACCCAGACGTCGGGGACTTATTTTCCAAGCGGTAGAAATGGAACGATCGATGATACTGCTCCAATTTTGAAGGTGTATACCGAATATATGCATCACGTGTTGCAAACCAGTAGTGGCGATAGAACAAACAAATGTGAATATAGAGTACTTTCTATCTCTCTCTCTCTCTCCCTCCTTCTCTCTCTTTTCATGGTACATAGAGTTTTCTTGTATATATACAAGCCACTTCGCTGTATTCTCTTGAATCCTGATCGTAATTTCCTCTCGTCTGTGTCTCTATTCACACGAGGAGAAAGGGAGAGAGGGGAGAGAGAGAGAGAGAGTTAAGAGAGTCAGATAGAGTGCACAGGGATTCCGTATTCCTTATATCCTGAATACTTACGTCTCGCTATATGGAAATTTCCCGAAACTATTAGACATAGACTGCAAAGCTGTTTTTAAGTGATGCTTCATTTCCCCAAAACAGGTGTCTTTGTATTTTAATTGCTCCTTTCAGTAAATTCACGTTTATCAGCAGCAGTTAAATAATCTTGTATTCATTTATTCCTTTTGGCTTAAAATTATATTTTCAGTCGAAAAAAGAAGATTCTTTTTTTCCTTAAATAGTCAAGAAAACCCAAAGTGCTGCTCCAAAAAACAATCTGCACATTTTTATTGTTTATTTAATTAAATTTCAATTTTTTTAGCAACAGCTAATAATCTTCCATTAAATTCGGACGAGTTGATTTATTCGTTTTGACTTGAAATCATATTTTTAACCCAAAAAAGAATATTCTTTCCCCCTCAAAATTCAAGAAGCACCAAAGATTCATTATTTTGCTCCAAAAGCAATCCACACTGTTTTTCGTTGTTTACTTAATTATGTTTACATTTATCAGCAGCAGTTAATCATCTTCAATTCCTTTTTAAATGAGTTGCCGGCTTTTCGCTGAAAGCATATTTTTTAAAACAAGATTTCTTTCCTTAAAAAAGTTAAGAACGACCAAAGATTGGTCATTATTGTCCTCAAAAAAAAAAGTACAAACATATTTTTATCACTTGTTTTACCAAATTTATAATTACAGCAGCAATTCAGTCATTTTTCATTAATTAATTTGTTACTTTTACCGAATATATGCAGCACGTGATAAAACAAACAATTGTGAATATAGAGTGCTTTCCATCTCCCTTTCTCTCTCTCTCACCTTTCATAGTACATAGGACTTAGTATATAGACAAGCCACTTCGGTGTGTTCTCTTGAATCCTGATCGTAATTTCCTCTCGTCTCTGTGTCTCTAAACTCATGAGGAGAAAGTGAGTCAGAATGAGAGAGAGAGAGAGAGAGAGATGAGAGAAAGGGAGAGTTAAGAGAGTCAGATAGAGTGCACCAGAGATTCCGTATTCCGTATATATCCTGAATACTTAGGTCTCTCGCTATATGGAAATTTCACGAAACTATTATACATAGATTACTAGGTTGTTCGAAGTGCTGCGCGGTGGATTGGTGAGGTTGTTGAAGCGTGTCTTTGCAAACAGCCCCTCCACGTTCATCCCCATTTGCTATACTATAACTTCTCTACACCAATTTTCCTCATTTCTATACGCCATCCTTTAATTGCGTTTACACGAACATATTTAATCGTGAACTCTCTTCAGCAGCCTAAACTTCCAACGGTATTCACATTGGCTCAGGGTGTTTTTGGGTTATAACGGGATTTCGCACACGGCGTTGATACATAATTGCTCGACGCACGAATCGCTAATGGATTGTGGTACTTTGGGGCGAGGTGGCCGTTGACCGTTATACATGTATTATACGTGTAATCGTTTTATCGCTCTGATTAGTTGGCTCATCGATCGTCGCTCTTCAGCACTCTCGAAGCTTATGGCTTATGCACGGCTCTACAGGCCATTTCGGTGCGAAATGACCTAGCAATGACCGGCTTAATTAAAAAGAAAAAAATAGAGAGATTCCAATCAGTGCTCTGAAGCTTTTTCTTTCAAAAACAAGACTTGAGAGGTCTTTTTTTCAGGTTTTGCTTCGTCATAGAGGAAGCATTATTTTTATAATTAAAAAATGTTGGAGGTTTTCGTGTCAGGATACTCAAAATGGTCTAAAACGAGATGATTTTTTTTTTTTTGATGTTGCAAATTGTTGTTTCACCGTTTCCCACTTTTCACAAAAATCTCCGCTATGAGGAAGCCAGCATTAATGAATACTTCCTCATAGCTGTGGCTTTATGAAGGGTGAATAATATTTTTCAAAAACAATGTGCAATGATTTTTGCATTTTTGATAACAAGTACTTTGTCCAAAATCCCATTTTTAAATCTTTTGTAATAAATATTGTTCTCTTGAAATTTGTATGGTAAATTCTTTGTTGAAAAAAGAAATTTTTGAAAAACATTGAGTGTTTGTAATGAAGATTAGGTCAGAATGGTTTTGATTTGTGACCTTTTTAATGCGTATTTTCCGAGCAATTACTGCCAACTCTATTTTTCGAGAAAATCTAAACATCAGTTTGTAGTATTTGCTGATATTCTAAAAAATTTAAGATGCAAACACTTTTTATTGCACTACTGGGTGTACATGGTCTGGAATATCCTCTACGTATGACCCAATACAGCCATTTGAAGTGCAACTCTCTGTCTATATGACGTGATTCTGCATCGAACAAATAGCAGCAGTTGGTAATCTCTTGTGCCTCTCGTATAAGCTCAAAACGAAAAAGCTTATCCGAGCGTATGAAAGGGATGTACATAATAGCCTGGAATAATATTTGCGTTATATCATTAACTCCTCGAGCTTATAAAGCGATAACAAGTGTGCAACTAGTGTGTCTGCGTCTAGATGTCTTCTTGGTCTTTGCTATATTGGAGAGAGAGAAAGAGAGTAAAGGTGGGCGCCCATCTCCGGTAAATATTTATCGACGAGAAATCGATCGTACTCTCTCGCGTGAGTTACGATACGGTTCGCAGCACCCATGAGATTCTATTTATAAAAATTTATCTCCAACGACAAAAGATGCTTGCAACCCACGGCAACTCCGAGCTTTTCAACGTTCAGTTAACTCGAGATTGTTTCGCGTTGTTTCGATTCATAAAAGGGAGCTGCATTTGGCTGATAAAAAGAAATGCAACTAAAAATTCGTTTTATGATTCAAAAGATACTTTAGCAGTTATTTTGTAAAAGAAAGAAAGTTGATATTTCGTATTTTCGTCGTTGCAGTGACTTTTTTTTGGTGTTTAAAATTTTTTTTTAAAGGAAATTGATTGACAGAGATCCAAAATTTGATTTCTTCTTTAATTGAGATTTAAAGCAATAAATACGGTTTTTCTTTGCTACAGTTGTATGCGTAATGCATGCAAATTAGTTACTTTTGTTACGGCTTAAAATTTGTGCCCTTATTTCTTTTATATTGCTTCACATTCCACGTGACATTTTCATCCGGTGACCTTTCTGCTTATCACGATTGCACATTGTCTCTGTCGCGCGACATTATTCTGCTGCTTACGACGCCAAAGGGCTTTTCGAGGGAGCTAGAGCATTTCTTCTGATGTCCCGGAATCTAAACGTGGAGCAATAACCGAGAGAAAAAGAAATATCGAGCCCGGCACGGTCTTTCGCCACGATCTTTCGACACGCTACCCCTAAAGTCGTATAAACTAGGAAGTATAATATATGCTTTTGGTCTGAGATTGATTAGTTTACCCCAGAAAATAGTTTATATGTATTTGGGTCGTTAAACCAAAATAAAGATCGCAAAAAAAAAAAAGAATAACAGTAATTAATCATTTTCTATTCATTTGGAATTAATTAATGTATTGTTTTTCTAATTATTTAATATATTGGCTTAAAATTATATTTTTATTTTAAAAAATCAAGAAAAACCGAAAATTGATTATTTTCCTTAAAAAATAAGCCACACATATTTTTGTTGTTGAGTTATTTGGCTGAAAAACATATTTTTATCCAAAATAAAAATTATTTCCCTGACAAAAGTCATCGTGTCTGACCAAAGACTGATTATTCTCCTCCAAAAAAAAAATCTCTACTCATATTTCTGTTGCTTATTTAATCAAATGTAATCCAGTACCGATTAATAATCTTCCATTCATTTTTAATTAATTTGATGCTTTTGGTTGAAAAGATTACAGTAGTATTCCCAAAAAAAAAATCATCTCGTTTCTTTTATTGTATATTTCACCAAATTTCCAATTGCTAGTAACAATTATTCAACTTCCATTTTTATGAAATAAATCTGTTATATTTGGCCAAAAAAAACATAATTTTAACCAAAAAGATGTTTTTCTTTCTCACCAAAAATTCTGTAAGAAAAAAAAAATTGTAGAAGAGAATAAAATGTTGAATAAAGGATAAAGAGAATGGCGAGAACGTTTTGAAAACCCAACGGAATGACTGCTAAACTTGCCTGTCGGACGTGTCGCGCTCGAGGTCTATCATATTGCTGGATATAGTAAATTTGGCGGTCGCTACGTTCGTTGAATCGGTGGCGACGGCAATTGTGGCTTCCTCGTTCTGACAGCAATGGTTGTCATGCGGCTGGCTTCCGGTATGCGTTGTGGCCCCCGGTGTCGGGGGTTGACCGCCCCTAGGCCGGCATTTTGGAAAAAGTCGGTTCAAGTCTGCGTTCTCCAATATCAGACTTGTCATCGCCACGTCACGTTCAGGTATTCCAGCAGGGTATCCATTCTGAAAGGTACAAAGTTCATGAATTACATGAGACACGGAGTTATGCATAAATTTCAAGATTATTCCGGAGTGGGCATTGTCAAAACTTTCTTGGAGCAGTCATCTCTGGAAGATAACGGCAAATCTCGAGTAATACTCGTAATAAAATTAAACTCGTTTAATCTACATCAAGGACTTACTGGAAATAAAATTTAATAACTTGTAATTAAATTTTGTTTTTTTTTTTCTAATAATAATTTGCTGATATATATTTTTATTTTAGTGTAGTTTGAGGAATAAAAATAGAAATAAGAATTCTAGAAACTTGAGACTCCTCGCGCAGTATTAATTTTTTTTTTTCGAATTTTATCAGAATATGGTTGCCACTTTAATGTTAGAAAAAAAAATACCCTGACTTTACTAAATCACTTAATTAATTTTTAAACGCGATATCGTTCGTAAATACAATATAATAGCTTATATCAAATTCTGTCGAAAATTGCGTAATACTTTTTAGACTTTTCGATGCATGACAACATTTTTTTCTCTTTTTATTACATTTTTTTTTGAGTCGAGAGATCGAAATTAAATAGAACAATTAATTACTCTAATTCGTTTTAAAAATTAATTAAACGTTCAATCACATTTTTTTTTCATCGACCAACTTTTAAATTCTCTCTCCATGAAAAATAACTTCAAAGTGTGCTTACTGTAAATGATCCAATTTTTAAAAAATCTAAAACTACCAATAACACTTTTTTAATTCAATGATTTGATTAAAAGTATATTAAAAATGATCAAACCAAAACTCCTCCCTGACTATTTACCTTTTTTTTAAAATATTTATCAAAAAAAATATCGACTAACCAAATGTATAAAATTGCAGCAAACATAATTACTGTATTCCTTTTAATGGCCTTTCAAATCCAATGTGATTATTATTATTATTACCCAAACCAGAAGCGTTTCACGAACCAAAAAATTGGATCCTCATTAATGAACATGCATGCATAGTCCATGAATATATATATATATATATATACATATATTTATATACCAAGATATATGATGTATTCATGTATTGCCCAGGGATATTTGAATATAATCGAGAACAGCGAGCGTTTCGCCTCCCAGCAGAGTTCATAGCAATGCACATAGACAATTACGTACTTATATACATTTCTGTAACAGTGTGCAACGTACTCCATGCAATTTGGGGAGCCACATATACTCGATCGTTTCGTTAATATCGCAGTTCCGTTCGATTCTGTATTAATTACCGAAGGTGAATGGCAATGATGTTGGTCCTCTCCCTCTTCAGGAAGTTTAGGGATCAAGAGCGGTTTGATAATCGTTTGGGTCACCGTCCCATATAGATGGGGTTCTGATTCAAACTCTCTGACTATATATATATATATATATATATATATATATATATATATATATATATAGAGTCAGAGAGAGAAAGGGAGAGAGAGAGCATTGGTCTACGTTGAAATGGTGTTATTGAAGAATTTCAACAAACTTCCTGACTCGGTGAGCTGCATTATATACAGGATATTTGTCTATTGAACGACTGAAAGGACTTTCCAACTGGGAAATTAAGCGATGTCCTGAAACTCAACTTCAAGGATGGGTTACCCCGGTTTTCTCCTTCCAAACTAATGGTACTTCGTAGAAGCAAACACTGACGTTCTTTTCAACGGTCCAGAAGAGTCAAATTGCTCTAGGATTCTGGGTCGTCTTAAATTGAAGCAATGTTGAAAATCACCAATCTTGATTCTTCAACGTTCAGTCACTCAACCGGCAATTTTCTTCCAAAAGCTTTGGAAAGATGAAAAAGCTTCTTTCGTATATTCGATGCTTCTTTCGCCTTTTAGCTTCAGAATATATTTTTCAGAAAGGAAGACTCTTTTCCACTCAAAGTCATGAAGGATCTTTGATTATTTTCCACCCCAAAAAAGTCATCTTGTTTTTGTCTTTGTACCTTTCATCAAATTTTCATTTTCTGGTGGCAATTACTCATCTTCTGTTTAATTAAAATAAACCAATCTGTTATATTGCTCGAAGAATATTTATTTCTACTTCTTCCTTCAAACGAATGGTGATTTGTGGAAGCGAAAACTGACGTTCTCTTTCACGAACGAAAAGACTCGAATTGCTCTACGATTCTGGATCGTCTGAAATAGAACCCACCCTGAATTTCTTGACCCTTCAACGTTGTTGGACTCAACGAGCTATTTTCTTTAGACTCGTGGAGAACACCAAAAGAGAGCAGGTGTATCGAGAGGCTGTTCTGCGTTTTATCGACGTCTCGAGAACTCACTGACAGAGATCTGAGTGAGATCAGTGGAGAAAAGCCACGACTATGCATTGTCAGCGAAACAGCGAGAGGACAATGCAGGAAAATTTTCTCAACACGTCGCTACTTATATATATATATATATATATATATCTACCTATATATATATATATATAGGTAGAAAACTTTAGCGAGCTCTCGCATGGGGAACGTCCAACTGACAATTTTCACGTCGAACGTCGTACTTTGCAGGCTCAGGACCAACTTTATAAACTCGGAGTACTGACTGAGGATAAAAGTTCCATGTGTCTTTTTTTTTTTCTTCTTTTTGGCAGGCCATGTGTCCGGAAAAGAGTAATATGTGCAGTGCAAAAGGTGGGCTTAAGCCGGACGGACAGAGGATGATGGAAAATATCTTCTTTTTTTCTCTCTTCATTTTATATATAAAAGTATATGTAGGAAGAAACAGAAACGGCGAACGTTTCAACTATCAAAATCGATGAATTCGTATTGACGTGAAACATATGCCGATGCATTTCTGTCAGGCAATAACAATGCTCTCGCGGAGTGTGCCTTCTGTAAATGTTAGAAACGACAGCTCCACATTGCAATCGAAAAATGAGTCCTGCATTTTTAGCTTCCTATCACGGTGATGAAATATTTGTTTTTTTTTTTTCTTTTGAGTTTTCTATTTGAATGAATTCAAAAAGGTTTGCTTATTTAATGCTTAAATATAAAATGTTCATTTGAGATGCACATTTTAATTGAATGAAAAAAAAAATTAAAGTCTCTTTCCCGGGTTTCTCCCAAAGGATTAAGCTCTATTTGCCTCCGGGGTCACTGAATCCTTAAGAGCAATGGGCCAAAGAACAGGAATATGTAGATTAGTCTCAGTGAGGATTTTCAGCTCTCATGAAGAACAAGCAAAACGTACATCATCCCAGTACATAAACCCCATGAACCTCTCGTTCCCTTCACCAGGATATAAGTTTTTGCGCTGCATCTCTCATGCACCGTCATCATATCCTTCGCTGGCTTTGATAGTACATAGAAGATTCCATGTGTACTCGGGGAGCCAGACGCATTGCGTACTTGAAGAGAGAAATAAGAAGAGCAAAACCACCAAGGTGGAGCATGAGGAATAGATACGAGAGCCGACAGAAGAGGAATATAACATTGAGGAAGAATGAGAGACACGAGGAAGAAGCAGAAGATGATGATGAAGAAGAAGAAGAAGAAGAAGCAGAAGAAGAAGAAGAAGAAGAAGAAGAAGAGGAGTGTAGAAGTGCGCGTCAGAGCGACTGATGGCGAGTAAAAGAAGTGTGTGTGTGTGTGTGTGCAGTATACTGTTGGAGTGTCGTGAGTCTCACCACGCGCTCTCTCGTATACCGCCCGGTAATCCACTTCATCCTCGCCACTTGCGTCGTCGCCTAGGCGCTATGCTCTTCGCACTCTTGCTGCTTCTTCGCTATCTTGAGCACGATTCTCGCATCGTCGCGCGTATGTATTAGATAGCAACCAAGTTCAACCAGCCGCGCGAGTGCATTGAAAAGAGATGCCGCACAAGCAGAGCGAAGAAGAAAGATGACGAGCGTGAGTGTCTCGCCCTACTCGGATTATGGGGTTAAACATTGCGGGATTGTTGATGGAAATTCTGAAAGAGGAGGAAGATAATACCGGTGAGAGGATTTATTCGAAGAGAAATCGGTGTAGCTGTTGAATTTGTGAAAATTCTGCTTCGTGTTATTTTCCCTTTTCTTTTTTTTTAAATATTTTTACTTTAGACTCTTGCTTTCTCATGTGAGCTTTGCTCTCGTAAATTCTTTTTTTACATTTTTTTTTTTTTAGAAATTTCAGCTGTAATTAGATTCTTAATTGTTGAAAAATAATCTTTTTTCTTTCAACTAAGGAAATTACATTTTTGTGTTCATAATTGTATTTTTATTTTCAAGATATAAGAAATAGAGAAAGATTTATTTTCTAAGACTTTTTAAATTTACTTAAAACGAGCATGCAAATTAGAACTTTCCACATTGTTTCCTAATTATTTTACAATTTTTACAAATACTAAAAAGAAATATGTAATAGATTGAAAAATAATGAGGAAGCTATGCCATTCGAGCAAATGTAACCGTATTTTAATACTTGATACAGATCATAAAGTAAGTTAAACCATTTGTGGTTTTTCGAATTTGAATTAAAAGTTGAATTTCGTCAGTTATGTATATTAGTAGCACAGTATTTAACGAATTAACTGATAAATATGTCGGTAAATTTATTGGTAAGAATGAATAATAAACATAATTTACCCGTAAATTTACAACATTAAACATACCATCATTTCGATATATTCGATATGTTTCAATATAATTCCATACATTTCAATATATTCGACATAACGAAATGCAATTCAAATAAATTTCCCGTCTGAATGTTGGCCCCAAGTTCAACCTGCCGTGGAATGCATTGAAAAGAGAAGCACAGGCAGAGCAAAGGAGAAAGGTGTGGAGCGTGAGTCTATCGCCCTTCTCGGATTATCGGATTAAAAATTGCGGGTTTGTTAATGGAAATTCTAAAGTAAGAAGGAAGTAACAAAAAAAAAACGTAGTGAAAGGATTCATTTAAAGAAAGATTTGTGCAGTTAAAGGATAATTGAAACCATGAAAAATGTGCCTTCTTCCGCTACTTTTATTAAAATAAAAATGAGCGGTGATGATAGAAATTGTGACTTGTATGAGAAATTCGCCGATAAATGAGTCGGCAAAAATCAGGCAGAGGAGAAAGATGATGAGCTTTCGTCTTTCGACTTCCTCAGACTATTCTGATTAAATATCACGAGATTGTTGATGGAAATTCTAAAGGAAGGAAGTAAATACCAGTGAATGCATTTATTTAAAGAAAGATCTGCGCAATTAAAGGGTTTATTAAAACCATGAAAAAAAAAAATGTACCTTCTTCTACTACTTTTATTGAAATAAAAAAGACAAATTGAAATAAAATTTGACTAATTCACCGGTTAACGAGTTCAAAAATACAAGCAGAGCGGAAAAGGAAAATTATAAGCTCTTCGACCTTCTTGAATTATAACGTCAAACATCACGAAATTTTTCATAAAATTTCTTTAAAAAAAAAAAAACAAAAAAAAATAAAAATACAAGGATCAAGAAAAAACTGGTAAAAGGATTTATTTAAAGAAAAATCGGTGCAGCTGAAGGGTCGTTGAAACCATGAAAAATGTCCGTCGCTCTAGTACTCGGTATATATAATGTGTTTATGGATGTACAGAGCGACGGAAGTATTTCATATGGTTCAAGCAGTTAACACCGTTTTCTCGCATTTTTCCGAAAATTCAAGAGAACCCTGCCAGTGGCAGGTCCGAATTAGCGAGAGAGACTGGGAAAATACTGGAGGCGCTTATATACATATATACACGGTGAGAGGAAAGTGCGGGAAAAACCGCCGCCCTGTTCGCTCAGGCAAATTTCACGAGACTGACGATGGCTGACCTGGTTTAACCCCAAAGCTTAGAGTCGTTAAAGCCCTACTGCGCTACATGCGACCTCATACATGTCTGAGAATGTCGTTGAATAGTTTAAACTCTGGATATGGAAATATACGGGATTGAGAGAAAAATTGAATATAAAACTGCTGGGTAGTGTGATGGATCGTATTGTTTGGAATATTTATGGTATTTTTTTTTTAATTCTTTTTTTAACAAAAATCAATGAGTATCGATCGATATTGACGCGTGAATTGCACTAAATAGGACATTGTGATCGGTTGTTGATGATTACTAGACAGGAGGCTTGAATTTAGCCAATGAATATCGAGAACTGGGAGAAAAGGTGGTCAACCAATCCTGTGAATCGACGTGGCGCCACGGAATTGGCTGACCTCACTTTTCGTTGACCTATTACAGATGTTCTTTGCATTTTTGTTGTTCATTGAGTTCTCTAGTTAAATAATGTTCTGATTTGTGATGTGTCTTAGCCATTTTTGTTCTCTAATTTATTATTATTAATATTTGTTTTCTTCCACCACTTAAACATCTGTTCATTTAGCCCTTTGCTTTTATTTAGACTCTGTTTCTGATTTTAAAAAGGATTTGATTCCACATTTCTATTCGCAGCTTTGATGTAGTAGTCTCAAATGAAAATACCGATATTCGAACTGGATATTACTTTGTCTCGAACCAAATTAGACCTCCAAAGCTAAACTCAGTATTTGTTTAATCGGCGCCAAGTGAAATGTTTTATATTTCCGGTCAGAGAATTCCGATGCATTTTAAGCAATTGCAGGTTTATATATAAATCAGGCAAGTTATTTAAAATCAATACTATTGTGAATAAAAAAAAAATATGCCTGCAATGCAGAACCTTGCTAATTGCTTCCTCATTATTTAGTATCTTTGACAAAGCCTTTTTTTTTTACAAAGCTATGAGGAAATATATTGATCAATTTTTGCTTTTTCCAAACCAGGTTTTCTCGACCTTTTGGACTATTTTGAGTGTACTGACATGAAAACCTCGAAAAAAAAAAATGTTCACGAAAGCAAAGCTTCCTCCATAAGGAAGCACTACTTTATGTTGCCCTTTTTTAAAGTTACTCAAGTACCCTTAAGAGTAGTCAGCATATTCATTGAATAAATCATGCAACTCGCGTGGACAACTCATGTTACGAGGAGTGATATTTAAAAGAAATAGGTCACATGGCGATTTCGAGCAAAGATAACTGACAATTATTCTGCTGCATAAAATCAAGTGAAAAATCGATATTATTTGAGGAATATTAAATTTCTTCGCAATGTTAAAGAGAATGCAACAATAATGATAATTAGCAGTAGCATCAAGAGATGTAAATAAAATTTGATTTAATTCGAGCAGATATTTAATTTGCATAATAATAATATTCTTGCGATTCTAGGGATAGCATTCCTATAGAATGAAGTAATGATGAGGAGCTGAGTATGACTGAAAAGTTAACAGAAGGTGTCTGAAAATAAGCGAAGCGTTGCTAAGCGATTTAACGATTTCTCGATCCGCTTCAGAGAGAGGAACACGTCTACCTATAAAAGCAAACCGGAGTGTACGCGTCCTATTTCATATATATATACGAATATCTCTTCCAATAAACTTTATTGCACTTCTT
The DNA here is from genome assembly GCA_964016905.1 of Perithous albicinctus. Taxonomy (NCBI): domain Eukaryota; kingdom Metazoa; phylum Arthropoda; class Insecta; order Hymenoptera; family Ichneumonidae; genus Perithous; species Perithous albicinctus. The sequence goes on along the minus strand of OZ024696.1, from coordinate 19,458,947 downwards.
CGCGCACATCAGCCTCTTTTATATACTATACGTTTTGTGCCAACACGGTATATCGATGTATAAATCGATGAGACTCTTTCGGTATATCTCTACATATATAGCTTCACCTCACAATACCCCAAATACATATATATATCGAATATATGTTGTACTATAAAATATACCACTGCTCGGGAGATAGACAGATAGGAATGCACGAAATCGAAATCGAAATGCATCAAAATAGTCATAAATACAGAGAAACCATCGGTGCTTTACTGCAATTTAGTGTGACAAATTACCCAACGCTAGTAAATTTCAATGCCATATCGTTTCGGTTTTCTACCGCAGTTAAATGAACGGAAAAATGGTGTATTTTTTTGTTTGGTATTTCACTGACACACAAAACTTAGTTATATAAATTTCACGATACTATTTGTAGGATTTTGAGATTTGAAATTTTCTAAAATTCCATAAATTTACAGTCATTCCAATTAATGGTAATTAAATTTTTGAGAAACATAATAGTAATTATAAATTCTGTGTAAATGTCGACCAAAAAAGTAGAATGAGTTTAGTTAATCAGCCTACAAGGCCGTAAATTTAGCTACTTGATATCCCTCCGCCCATAACTGAGACAGCACAGACGTTCAATCTCCCCTTTTCTCATCGATCTCTCCAGCCTGAGCATTTTTTTTTTTTTTTTTTTTTTCATCCCCCCATACGTGAACACGTAGATACTGCAGTTTCGTTGGTGTTAGCCTCTGAGGGATCGGGAGATAAAAAAAAAAAGAAAGAAGAGACAGGGAATGAAAGGGGGATTTGGTTCTAGCACGTCTCAAGCCCAGGTAAGCGAAATAACGTTTCAGGAATCGCCAGGGGGTTCACTAGGTACGAACCAACCTATCTATATGTACTACAAAGTAGATGTATAACTATATACATCGAAAATGCAGACAGCCTTCTGGCTAATCTCTAGTCATTGGTAGCATCAGAGGACATGAAACGCAGTATGCCAATAAACGAGACCTCTTTTTTTTCCTCAAGGTAACACGAAAATCAACCCTCGTCTCTACTGTTCCTTCTATTCTAAATATAAATTTTCAAGTTACGCTAATATCGAGCAAAAATGTCGAAACTAAACATTAATGTCCATTAAACACTCGTTTCAATTTTTGAAATTCACAATTGTCCACGTACTTTGGAAGATATTACCAATTAAAATGCTATTAAAATTCGTATCTAAAGCTATGCTTCTACCAAAATTGATGTATTGTCAGTTTTGGTACGGCTTTATCCTAAAAACTCCATCAATATAGACAATTGACGTTTTCAATGATGCTACATATTTTATTATACGATTTATTATATATTGCGGTTGCCGACATGTAAAATGGATTTTTGATTGGTTATCGACTATTGGCGGCCAGTGTGAAAACCTACTTTTTGGTTTTGTTTTTCAATACCTTTTCGACCCTGCTCGGGGTCCTTCTCAATTATTTATTGTGTAATGTTCCTAGAAAAAAGTATGAAAATAATATTGCTAGGTTTCTACAAAAGATTATAAAAATAAATTGAATTAGGTGTTGTTGTGTATGCAATGGTTCATACTTATGTCCTTAGATTACTTATTAATTTTATTATATCAAATCATACAAAAACCATTTGAAACATATTTTTATTTCAAAATCGTTACTTTTTTATTTTCATTAATTCCATCAAATCAGCAAGTAAACCTACAGTAAAAAAAAAAATTAAATAAAGAAAAACAAAAAATGTGATTTCTGTATCAACTTCTATGTTTTCCATCAAAACAAGATTCCATTTTAACGCCCGTGAACATTACAGTTATTTTAGCTGGCCTATGAATACAATTGTTCGATATTGCAGAGTTTAGTTGTGATATGACTTAACAGTGTCTATGGAATATCCTTAATAGAACAGTTTTGAGGTGAAGTATAGAATAGCTTAAGTGGCCGACAACTGTGCCTATGCTTACAGAGAGAAAGGAAGGCACGGGCGAATAGGACAGGGAGCTTCAGTCTGGCGTGTTCTCCTGTGTTCTGGCACAGAGCAGAGAGTGGCGAAGGCAACGGGCTAACGCGGGGTGCGCGTGGGACAGCAGCAGCAGCAGCAGCAGCAGCAGAAGCAACGATAGAGCGCCCAACGCAAGAGAGAACGAAGGGGTGGTCGTTGGTATATATGGGAAGAAGGGGCTGTCGCTTCCACTGGTGGTGCTATAGCAATGTCGGTGGTGGTGGTGGTGGTGGTGGTTGTGCTGGCCGCTCGGCAGTAAGGGCGGCAAACGGGGTGGGGTAAAGAGAGAGAGAAAGAGCGAGGGAGAGAGAGAGAGAGAGAGAGAGAGGGAAAGGGAGGGAGAGCGAGGGTCTGCTAGACTGTGCTTCGCTGAGCATGGAATCGATAGGGGGTCACTGGCACCAACAGATACAATCGGCACATTTCGAGTGCACCGCGACAGCGGAGCGGCATGGCACTCGGTTTCCCTCTACCAGAACACACACGCACACGCACACAGTAGCACTCTAGGAGACCTCTGAATGCATTGGCATTCTAGTCCTCTCTGTGTGTATCAAGAGCTCAGCATTCTCTATCGCCGTCGATGAGAACACATTTGTGTGTGCGCTCGATGGATCATGCGTTTCATACAGTTGAAAATCCATCGCGTTGACTCTTCTCAGCTTCGCACCTTCGTCAAAGAACTCGAACGGCACTCAAACCAGACTGTTGGTACTCAACGCACATCTGTGGGAAAAATGTACGGTTTAATGATGTCGCGTTTGGTTAAAGAGAGAAAAAAAAAAAACACTGCGGCACTTATCCGCTGGGTATAGTTTTATAGTCGATTCAATGTACAGTGAAATAAACGCGAGGAGGCCAAAGTGGTGGCTTTGGATATTATAGAGTTTTCGTTTAAAAAATGGAGATATTTTTTTATGGAATGCTTGATTTTTTTGTGGCTAATAAATTGAAAGTGCGATATTATTATTTGCAGTGATTTTGTGTCAAGAGCGTTAAGAAATTTAAGGTTTTTCAAACTTGGTTGCTGGATATTTAATCGAAAAAATATATTTCATAGCTTTTTGTTAAAATTTATGTCTATGTACGAAATTTTTTTATTGTTTAAGATTCTTTTAACTTTATAAATATGTTTTCTCTGGTAGAGATTTTTAAAATGATTTTTAATCATATTTATTACATTTTTTTCTGATCTGATTCTATTCAATGTTCTGATTATTCTCCTCGTTAGGGGTTTTTTGTATTTTTTATTATGTGCACCTGAAGAAGACTGATATATCGATTCAACGCGTTGATATTTTTCTGGGTTCTTTATTTATTCACAAATTTTGTAAATAAATAATTTTCTAAAGTGGACCCACATGGATAGTTGAAGCGATAAAGAGAAGTCTTCTTTTGGAGTAGTCTTTCCCATCTTACTGAATTTTACATAGTACTCTCAGAGTGAGCCTAGACGACGCTTACATATTCATGTAAAATAGACATTTTATAGAGATGTGCAGTCTTGTAATGAATAACGTATGATTACTTTCAATTTCTTATTTATTTGCTTAAGAAACAGGTATTGAAAAAATGTGTAAGTTGGATAATGTAACAGTTTTCACGATTTTTTTAAAAGTCTCTTGGACGACTTAAGACACTTGTATAAGAAAAATTGCGCAGACATTATGAGAGAATTTTATAGCAAATGGTTGAAACGTGCTGAACATAAATTTCATTTTTATCGACGTACGTTTTTTTTTTAAATTAATTTAGAGACTGTCAGTTCTTAGATAGATAAATAAATATTATGTTCAAGTAAATTACTATCTTTTTTATAAAGTTATTCGGAATTTTTATTTTCTTAAATAATTCATTTCTTTTTGGAATCGGTGGAACGCGTTCGAACAAAATATCGTTAAAAAATCATTTTTGATAAAAGATAAAAATATGAAATCACCGATTTCCGTCAAGTTTGAAATAAGATAAAATTTCTAAAAAAAAATATCGGCCATAAAATGGTCTCGCTTTGGCGAAAATATACTTTATTGGAAAGAATCCAATTTCACTTTTCAAAAGATTTTTCTGATTAACGAATTCTAAAGAATTTTGTTACAATTTAATTAATTTTAACCTTTATGTCCATTTTATCTGTCACTCTTATTTCTTCGAATACTTTAATCCTCTAAAAAAAACGGGAAATAGTTATTCCAAAGTTTTTCCATTTGAAAGCAAAAAAGTTTTGTTCACTCCAAGTGCTCATAAAAAAAAAAATATTCCGAACGGAATCGGAGTCTGCAGAACTAATTTATCGAAACTGAGTAGAGGAACTTTTACCCAGTATTTTAATTCGCACATTTTTTATTACAAAATATGCAGTTTTATCGAAAAAGATTCTTCTAATTTAAAAAATTCCGAGAAATCTCGTTACAATTTTACTTTTTGTTGAACCTGCACGTTAATTTCATCTGATTAATTCTCATGATAATTTTATCCTCTAAAAAAAAAGGAGAATATAGTTATTACAAAGTTTTTCGATTAGAAAGCAAAAAAGTTTTGCTCTCTCGAATGTCGCTCCTCGATTATCGTGACAACGTTCTGCATTTACGTTTCCAATTTCTGCAAATCGAAAGAATTATCAAATCCAAATAGTAAAAATTTCGCTCGTCAGTTTAATTCACACATTTTTTATTACAAAAAAAATGTAGTTTTATATGAAAAAGATTCTTCTAATCAAAAAAATTCCGAGAAATCTCGTTACAATTTTACTTTTTGTTGAACCTGCACGTTAATTTCATCTGATTAATTCTCATGACAATTTAATCCTCTAAAAAAAAATGGGGAGGATATAGTTATTACAAAGTTTTTCGATTAGAAAGCAAAAAAGTTTTGCTCTCTCTCGAATGTCGCTCCTCGATTATCGTGACAATGTTCTACATTTACATTTCCAATTTCTGCAAATCGAAAGAATTACCGAATCCGAATAGTAAAAATTCCACGCGTCAATTTGATGCGGTTTACCGGTTTGGGTCTGGGGAACGAAAATAGGAAAGTTTTGATAACCGGGTCAGTGGAGCTTTTTCGATTTCGCGGTGTACGCTCGGTCTTTTACCCCAGCGCGACGATGAATAAAAGGGTAGTGAGAGCGGTCGTTGCAGAGAGGGATAGGGGATGTATTATGGGGGAAAACGAACGCGGACGATTATACTCGCGAGCAGCAGCAGCAGCAGCAGCAGCGAGGTAGCCACCGGGCGAAGGGTTCTAAAGGCCTTTTTCCCCCTTTTCTCTTATTCGCACCGACGCCCAGCAGCACCTGAGCAAAAGGATTCTGTCTCTAGAGTTGCGCCGGAGGATTGTGATTGCCGTTGTTCGATCGCTTTTCACGGTAATATCATATTTCTGGTTGAGTCCTATATCCGTAGCCATCACGAGAGGAACAGCACATTCGATTCACGCCCAATCCGAGAGTTCAACATTTATATGTTGTTAAATATATAGGAAACTAAAAAAAAAGAAAAAACATATTAAAAAAATAAATAAAATAGTAAAAGTAGCAAAAATATAATAATAGTATAGATTTTATGATGGTAGTTTTATAAAAATTATTTTATTATTTTTTTATCGTCGTAGATCATTTTTAATGCAATTTAGCGCCTGTCGAATTGATAATGCGAAGTGATTATCGATTTACGACTAATCCGAGGTGAAGAATGTATGTGAATAATATATCAGAATAGTCATTAAAATAATGCGTTTTTTTCTTAACAATGTTAAAAGCCATTCGGATGATCATTTTTATGTAATTTTCCAATTTTTCATTAAGGAAAATTGAGAATGTTTTTGTGTTACTATTGTTTTTATTATTAATTCTATAAGAATTCAGCCAAAGAATTGAAATACATTTTGTGGATTACAACGAATTATATACAAATGTACTACAAACATTTTGATTTCTCGAGATTTGAGAATATTTTCCAAAAATAAATAATTGTCAATTGGAGTTACGCTTTTCTGCTTTTGAAATAAATGAAAATTTTAATCGCATACGTAAACATTAATTTTCTACAAAATTAAAAAAAAAAAAAAATCAACAGAGGTATTTGAATTTTCGTTGAAATATGTGAAAGCAACAAGATTTTAAAGCACTTAGAATTTTCAAACTTCTTGGACACTAAAAATTCATCCAACATCCAGTTTCTCCAATTTTTCTTCAAACAAGAAAGCAAAGTCGCACGTTTTACGTTGCTTCCTCATTATTTTCATCTTTCGCACAGTTTCCTCTATTAGAAAACCAAAATTTGACCAACGTACTTCCTCATTAGAGTTGACTTTGTGAAAAATGGAAAATAACGAGAGAAAGGAACGTGGAAATTTCCGCTTTACATCTTTTTTTTTCTTTAAATTTTAATTTGTGTGGAAAATTTGTATAACAGACTGTGGTGCAAAGCAGTTTGAAAAGATTTTCGAGCAACAGTGCTTCGTCTTCTCTGACGATAGTGGAAAGGCACCTGGTGTCTGCTGGTGGTATGTAAACTGCCACCCGGATCCTCTGGTTGTGACCGCAGCCCGCAGTTTCGTCCGTGCAATCGATCCGCCCTCGTCCCATTAATCGAAATCGTTGCACGTGTTGGAATATCTAAACTACTTCTGCCAGATATATATATGGGGTATTCCAAGTGAATTCACGTGGTCATCGGCCTGACCCTCTCGGATTTAGTTGACGATTTTTTTTGCCAAATTTCGGTCCAAAAAAAGAGGATATTTTTTTTTCAGATTTTTATCACTTGTTTCATCCTATAAAATAATTTTTTTCCACAATTTTTGAGTAGAAATAAATTTCGACGAGTTTTAAAATTCTGAATTTTTTTCCATAAAATCTAGGACTAAAAACAAGTATTTCCACCGTAGTTAGAAAGACTGCCAAGAATAATTTATATTTTTTTTTATTTCAAGAAGAAAAAAAAATTTGCTTAATTTTTGTAATTTTTGTTCTTGTAATTCAAATAGCTTTTTGTCAATATTATTTTAATTATTGGCTGAATTTTCAGAGTTTCAAAATATGGAAAATATTTTTTTTTTCTTAAATTAAAAAAAAAAATTGAAATTATTTTTACTCAATAGTTATGGAAATTTAAAAATTTTAAATGATAAAAGTGATAAAAATTGGAACAAAAAAAAAACATCCTCTTTCTCTGGACCAAAATATGCGAAAAAAATTGTCAATTGAATCCGAGAGGGTGAATTGACTTAGAATGGCCCATATATAAATCTATAATACATGTACGTTGTGTGTCTGTGAGTGTGTACAGAACGAGGGGGATTATAAGTTTAGGGAAATCTTGAGATCTATACTCCCATCGACTTAACAGCGAGCGGATATACCACGTCGTATACTTCAAGTGTTCTCCCAACTGTCGTATCGATCTTGCTATTAATATTATCTGCTATCCCAACGAACTTGTAATTGCAGTTACAAAATCTGCGACCCCTGTTTCTTTTTTATTCATCACGAGATATCCCAAGTTTTTATTTTATTTTATTTTTTTTTTTTCATTTTTCCTCTCTCGGCGAGAAACTTTGGTTTCTTTTGAAGAACAGTGTATTTTATGCCAATAAATGCCAGCCACGCCAGCACGCAATCCATATTTTCTTCCTCGTTTTGAACCACGTAATCAACTCGTGCCACGTATGAAACAATATTACGAGAGCTGTGTGTAGCCGTTTTGCGACTGGTCGATGTACTTTAACTATTGGGTCACTCTTTAAATAGACGACAAATTCGTGGTCCTCATGAACTCCGACTTGGATTTTAATTCCAGCATCAGTAACTGCACAGATCGTACAATGTTTTCATTCTTTTTTTAAAAAAATTCAAAGCTTTTTTGCCTTTAAAATTCGATGAAAAGCGTTTACTAAGATTTTTTTACTTTAAAAATTGTATTAGAGATTATTTTCAATGTATAATATAATATAATGTAAATGATTATTTTGTTTGTTAAAAGACGCGTTATGAATTCACGAATAAATTTTTTTTTAACAATACACATTTTTTTAAATTTACAGACAATTTTTTATGCTTAAAAATCTCAAAATAGGAAGAATATTCGGTGAATTTGTGAAATATTTTACGAACTAAATGAGTTGCTATTCATCAAGATCGAATTAATATTAGAAATATGGCTTTGAAAAAAAAAAACGGCGTAAAAAGATTTTTTGTAGATTTTTGCAGTAAATTGAGTTATTTTTTGGTGAACTAATTGTTAAACATTTGTTTTTTGTATTTTAAGAAACCACTTTAAATTTCATTTCAACATTTCTCATAAATCTGTATTTTCTACATCAACATTTTTTTGTCTACAAAATTGTGGAAATTAGAAAAAGTATTCTCCTGTTAAAGTCTCAGATTTTTAGTAAGCACGTTGCTTATTAAAATTCAATTCAATGATGTTTATTAAATTGTATTAAATTTCAAAGAGATATTTAAAGCTAAAGAAAATGTTAAGATTTTTTAAAATAATGTGTCTGTACATTTACAAGGGCTGATATTTTTATTCGTCTTACTGGAATTTTTTCAACTATTTTTGTATATTTAAAAAAAAATAAAACAATAAAAAAAGATGTTATAATTACACAATCCAAGGAGGTCCTAAATTAAATGTGTAAATTCCAAAAAAAAAAAAGTCTATTAAAACGAATGACGATATTTTTGTCAATATAAATATTTTAAAAAATTTACTGAAAAATAGATTTTTGATATTTTTATTATTGCAAATTCAGAATTATATTCACACAAGAATTTATATTTTTGCGTTTTTCTTACATAACAGAATAAATTTAATACAAGTCCTTTTGTAAATCTAATTTTGAAGACTTTGAGAAAATATAATTTGTACAGAAATAAAAAAATTTAATTTACTTTATTCGAATCAATTGTATAAGTAAAATGCAGCAAGGCTTTTTCCTTTACATCAAAGTATTAAAAAATAAAAAAGTTACAACAAAAAAATATCAAAAAAAAAAAAAAACGCGTTTTTAAATCAACTCTATTTTTGCGCATAAATACATCATCGTTATATCAGTGGTAGCATTAATCTCTGTCGTTGACCAATTTTCTGCAAGTGTCCAGAGAGCGCGATCCAATTTCCTTAACTTCCTCGTTTGATAGTAAAGTGTCGAGTGCCAAGAGACACGATAAATAAAGTGCCGAGAGTGCTCGCGGATTTCCAATTAGTATGGGGAGGGAAGTTTGTGAGAAAACGATGGAGAGAGAGAGAGAGAGAGAGAGAGAGAGAGAGAGAGAGAGGTTTGCAGGGGAACCGGAGAAGTAATGTGTAGGAAGTGAATGAGAGAGAGAGAGAGAGAGATGGAGAGAGAAAGTGAAAGAGGGACAGAGAGAGTTGCACCTGGCAGCTCGACGAAGTGGGTAACGTGATACATTGGCTTTTATATCGATTTTCCTCACGAGGAAGTTACGTACACGAGAGAGAAAGAGAGAGAGAGAGAGAAAGCAGGTGCGTAAACTGTACAAGCGCTTTACGTTGTGGGGCCCTTGCGTTGCATTACAGAAAAGCGGCTGTACAGTGAATACAGCCAATGTTAGGTCAGACGACAACGTACATATATTCGTCGTCTCACCCGGTATATAAGACTTTGTGGCATGACTCATTGACGAGGCAGTGGGTGCCATAACATCGTTGGTAGTCTCGATGTTGGTGGCGACCCTAACGTGATTAACCCTGCAGAGCCTGGCAACTCATCCAGAGAAGGACTCTTCCACCCCTCGAAATTCGTGACTCATAAAAAAAAGGTGCTTTCTTAGCCCAAAAAGAAAAGGAAAAAAAAAAAAAAAGATTGCTTGGTCAAAGCTCTTCATGCCCGAGTGGGAAAAAAGAGGAAAGTGCCAAAGGAGAGAAAAAAAAAAAAAAATTTGCCATGTGGCTCTCGAGAAAACGACACAAAGTTGACAAAGCTCTGGTATACATAATTTTCTTCAACAACTCCGCAACTCTTAAACTATACGTTTCGTCGCTCTTTCAAGCAGTCGTTGAAAGCAAAAATTTTGCGTAGTCCCAAGTGTTGGGAATTAAAAAAAAAAAAAAAGAAACAAAAAAACACATCGTCTGACTCTCGAAACTTTGTCGCCATTCTTTTCCGCAATAGCAAGTAGGCAGGCAGAGCACTAAAGCAGGCGTGCGATGGTTCAGCAGCAGCGATACTCTTCCTAGATACGTGCTCTATAGCTACCAATGCTGACAAGCACGACGTGCTGTGCTAACCCGCAATGCTGGAAGACGTGAAAACGTGCCTCGGAGACGAAAGATTCGAGACCGAAAAAAGGAGGAAGAGAAAGAAGGACGAAGAGCCCTCCTCTTCGATCCACAAAATTCTCGTCCTTTTTCTCTCGTAACTGTTGAAACGCAAGAATTACGCGTTTTCTTTCACCGAAAGCCCTCTGTTAAGCTCTGTAAAAATTGTCGAACACTCGAAACGTCCCCATTTTCACCTCGTGTCTCGTAACAGCAAACTCCTCGATTTTATTAGTTTATAAATATTACGTTGTAAAATAAGTGGGGTAGGATTGGGGAAAGTACGTAGAAAGGATAATCGCGCTTTGACAAAGCTTTAAAGACAAAAATACAGGGGCAGGGCAAACAAAAAAAAGACAAAAAAAAACGAGATGGAGGACGAACGCGTAAGGAGACAGGAAAAAATTCGAGTTCTGGAAGAACCGAGAATTCCGAACTTTTCTCTTTTGTTTTTTTCTCTTCTTTTTTCTTTTTAGAGGCGTAGAGCGTGTCTCTCTCCTCAAGCGGGCCGAGAAAGGGAATCGATCCAACACGTTTAATGTGTATCCCGCATCGAGGAAAACCCGTAAGCAAATCCGAACGAGACGGCCGCTTTCTACGATGGGCGAGAAACGTATTCGTCTTTCATAATATATATATATATACATACATATAAATACATATATGTATAGATTCGCTACATATATGTCTCTATGAATTTGATAGGCACAGACTAGGATCGTATAAATATGGCATATTTCGGTAATTATTATTATTACCTTTTAGATGTTATATCTTGTCACCTTCTCTCTCTCACACACACACGCGCGCGCAACACTTATCACTCTGGCGAGGCACGAAGCACTGTAATTAAATGCCTTGAAGCGCTCGGCGATTCTCTAGGTAGGTGGTCGGTGATATGAAGGTGGTGATGGTGGTGGTGGTGGTTGGTGCTCTGTGCTTCTGGCTTCCACTCGTCAGACGCGACACACCGAATGTTTCGGAGGGTGGCCGGTCACTGGGGAACAGATGGCGCTCACGCTCACGAACAACCCCCCCGTAAGCTAAACCCGTGTCTTATATATCGAGAAACTTGCGAGCCATCACCTAAAACCTCTCTACCCCCTACCACCCCTTTTACGCTGTAATGCTGCTGCGGACTATCGGATTGGGGGGGGGGTTTGGGTGACGCGTCACCCCGCCCAACCCCCTTAATCATTCGAGCGACTGAGAGATGGAGCTTTCGGCGCTGTTCATTGTTGCTATTGATGGCGCCCTCTGTGAGTAGTTTATTGTAACTTATTTATGATAAACGGTTTATTAATATTTTTAGTGGTGAATTTATTACGCTATTATGAATTCCGTGTTGTTGAGGTACGTAGTTATAATGGTGTGTTTTTTTTTTTTGAGATTTCAACGAAAATAATTTGTCCGCAAGCGTAGACGAATAACAGCTTTTTTTGAAACGTCACGGCGCACAATCCCCTTGATTGTTTGAGCGACTGAGAAATGGAGCTTTCGGCGCTGTTGAATGTTGCAAATGATGGCGCCCTCTGTGAGTCGTTTATAGTAACTTATTTGATAAAACATCTGTTTATTAAGCTTCCTAGCGGTGAATTTATTGCGCAATTATGAATTTTGTGTTGTCAAGGGAGTAGTTTTTATGTTTTTGAAGGGCACACGTTGTAATAATGGTGTTTTTTTGTAATTTTAACACAAATTATTTGTCCGCAAGCGTAGACCAATAAAAGCTTTTTTGAAGCGTCACCGCCCCCAACCCCCTTCATTGTTTCAGCAACTAAGAGATGGAGCTTTCGGAGGGGTTTTTTTTACCATAAGTTGGTACAAAAGAAAACCTTCGGATACAAAATTTCCCATAGAGTTTCATTACATAACCAAGAAATTCTCAACAAGAGATTCCGATTTTACAAAAATATTTCTTAAAACAAATATTGTTGAAACGTGAAAAAGGAAAACACTTAAAAAGCTTTTCATTGTTAAAACCATTGTTTGAAAATTTTTAATTGGCTTCCCGTAACGTCGATCATAAATAGCAAAATGAAAATAAATTATATTTATACTAAAATTTGAAAGCCCGGAGGCTTTGGAGCTTTTTAAATTTTCATTTGCCTCGTTTCCATATGGCTTTCTTTTGTGTTACCCCAGCATCAGCGCCATCTTTATTTTCGCGGTTTGCTGGCGTACTGAAAAACAGTGACAAGTGATACGACGTCGAAGAGACAATTTTCGTTGTAATCGCTAAATTTCTCGAAAATTACGTTAAAAAAGTTGACACATAAACTCCTAAGCTTCGGAGGAATCGCTGTGTGTAGTTTGAACTACGGTAAGTACGTCGTTTGGATTTTATTTAATTTATTTCGAAAAACTAACCTCAAAATTCGTCGTTTTTTCAAATTATTACGTTGAAAAATACAACAACAGTCGAAGTAATAGCTCGAAAATTATGCTTCTTTATCACAGCTACGGAAATGGTTTGCGAAAAGTGTGAGAAAAAATTGGGAAAAGTCATAACTCCGGATCCATGGAAGACAGGAGCTAGAAACACAGTAGAGAGCGGAGGACGCAAAGTTGGCGAGAACAAAGCACTATCAGCCGCAAAGGCTCGCTACAATCCTTATACCGCCAAGTTCGAGATCTGCAGGATATGCAGACAGAAGGTTCATCAGGTCGGTTCGCATTATTGTCAAGCGTGCGCTTACAAAAAAGCAATTTGCGCTATGTGCGGAAAGAAACTTATGAGCACAAAGAATTACAAACAATCTGCGACATAGATTATTTTTAAGGAGAAGAAAAATTGTATTTTACAATTGTGTGTGTGTGTGTGTGTGTGTGTCTGAAGAAGAGAATCTGGTGAGAAATTGAGATAGAGAGAATTTTTCTATAACGCAAAATCTACATTTTGCAACATTGTATAGAATTGCATAATATTGCTGCATATATTTTTCCATTGACTCTGTAATCGAGCTTTTTTTGCATCTATAGACCAATTAAATACAAAAAAAAAATAATAAGTGAGATCAACAATAATATTTATAAAAAATAAAATTGTCTATGATAATAATATTTGAAGATAAATACAATACAAAATGTACAACATTGAAAAATGTTATCATTAAACAACAAGTTGTTTTGTCAAAACAATTGCTAACTGTTTACTTCCAAGAAATACGATCTGACATATTGACGTCGTGAATAATATCAAGAGAATTATCATTGTCATCCAACATTTTGTATAACAGTGTGAAAAATACATTTTCATTTTTCATCTACGCTGGAAAACCAATTGATAGTTTCATTTTCTTTTGATTTTCCTGTCCTCGTCACTCAAAATAATTACATATAAATCGTCGCGTATTATCGTCGTAAATCGTTAAAAAATATGTAATTTAGAAATATATATTAAAAGAAGTTTTTTTTATAGAATTTTCTCACCATGAAAATTTGTAATTTTCTAGTTTTATAGGAACAGCACAAAAATCATTTATTAAGAATGTTTGTTTTCACTTTAAAAAAAAATGTTGTATCATTTCTACAAAATAAATTTATTATTCTCGTATATTTCTTTTGTTACTTAATTTAATTTTTTTTTTTTAAGTTTCATGAATTCACACTTTTCTTGCCAATTTGTTGATTAAACAAAAAATGCTATGGAATCAAAAAAATTGTTAAAGTCACTAATGAAATTGTTACTTATTGTAGTTTACCGTGAAAATGAGACAGACAGAAGTGGAATTTGCAAGAAGCTCATAAGAACGAAAAATTATAAACAAGAATGAGAAATTATGAAAAAATTGCTAGTCTATAAATGTTGCATATATTTTTCCATCGACTCTGTACTCAAGTTTCTTTTTGTTTCCATTCGAATAACAACTAAATCTTAAAAGAAAAACAACACAAGCATAAGATTAACTATAATATTTATTTAAAATACAATTGATTGTCTATTATAATAATATTTAAAGACCATGATACAAAATAAAATGTACAACATCAAATAATATTATCATTAAACAACAAGTCGTTTAGTTAAAACAATTGTTAACTGTTTACATGTAAAAAAAAAAAAAAAAAAAAAAAGTAAAAAAGATTGATTCGACGTATTAACATCGCACTACTCGCTTGTTGCGTGATTAATGTCACGAGAATTATCATTGTCATACAAAATTTAGTATATCGGAGTAAATAATACATTTTTATTTATTCATCCGTGCTTAAAAATCGTTCGCTAGTTTGATTTTGTTTTGTTTTGTTTTTTTTTTTTTTTTTCCTTTCCCCGTTACGCAAAATAATTATATACAAATCGTCGTTTTTATGAGACGTTCGAACATCGCTCGTCGCCGAGAACGTTTAACTTAAGACCGTTAAAAAAATATATATCTGCGGCACCAACACGTTTAAATATACAGTATTTTCTTTCTCTCATCGCCAAAAAAAAAATATATATATATATATATATATCGTCGTAGTTATACTAAGACTAAGTTATTATCGACAACAATTCTATAATTATATGTACCCAACTACCCGTGCGGCATTGGTTTACTAAATATTAATCGAGTTTCTTATAAAACATTTGAAGTATGTTACATTGCATTGAGAGACTCGTCAGCTAAATCGAAAAAAAGATAACGCTTTTGAGATAGATCGTCTCCATATGCATATAAATTGCGACGAAACTTTCCGTACGGTTATTAAGTATATTTCATTGCGCGTACATCGAAAATTTTAACGCACAGGGCGAAGCTATGAGTTTTTTTTTGCGTATAATCATTTATCAAAAATTTTGAGAATCGACACTTTTTTACTCTCCAATTCTTCACTGTAACATTCCACAAGACTCAATTTAAAACAGTTGCGAAAAAAAAGAGAATACTGTCGATTTATTAAAATATATGGTATATTTATTTATTAAAAAAAAAAAAAAAAAGAATGCGCTCAACCGGTTTCTTCTGCGTGTTTCATATTCGCCCGACGTGGTTTGATAATGATTCTCTTCTCTTTTTCCATTTTTATCCTCATCGCTTCATTCCGCAAAAACGTAAATATCTCTCGTCAAATGCTATTTTTAAACGAGGCCGTTAAACGTCTTCACGGAAATTGAGGCTTGCGAGATATTATTTAAATTGACATTCTTTACGGAATAGCTTAAGATAAGATTTTGTTGTTGTTGTTGTTGTTTTTAACTGCCGGTGATATTTCCGTGTATAACATTCCGACGATAAAATAGCATTTCAAATTAGCAGAAATTAAACGAAGTAAAGCGAGCTGCCTCAATTGCCTCATTCGTCGTCGACAATCCGTCCATCTATGGCACATAGCTTCCTGACAATTCGATAGCTTGTCAATTCATAATTTTCTTTGCAATCACTTTCAACGATTCGTTACTTCACTGATGTATGTTTTTCTTGTCTTCCCCAGGTGAAACGACAATGTTGGTTACAGGCTGAGGTTGGCTGGAGCCATTACCCCAAGGATTTTGTTCTTTATTGTCACCTAGGAAGATCCAATGTTCAAATTTCTTGTTCTGCTTGTCGCCCGGTATTCCGCTAATTTTCTCTGTATTCTCTATTCTCTCTTTTCCACCGGTGGACTTGTATTCAGAAACGTAAACGACCTGTTTGTCAATGGGTTCACTTTCCTTTGCGAGTAGCTTTGAGGCGTCGTTTCTTCTCGGTGGAACTGGAGGTTTCTTTCCCGAATTAGCTTTACCATTCGATGTCACCGTCACCTCGTTTCTCGGTGGCTTCTGAGCTGTAACTTCCTTTTTCGGCGAAGCTTCGGCCTCTCCACTCTCTCGTAAATTTTCCCTGCTCGTGGAAACTTTGATTTCCGTGATATAAGTTAATTTTTGTGGTGATCCTGACCTGGGCATCGGTGTGTCTGGCAATGGTGGCCTTGTCTCGGAATCCTGACGACCATATTCGCCGGATTCTCCAACGAGACCACTGTCCTCGCTATTTTCGCCGCTGGAAACGCTCACGTTGCTCACATTGTGTCTATCGATATTTGGCGAAGACATATTCTTGTTATTGACTGTAACACCCGAGCCAAATTCATATCCCTCTTCTTCTTCCTCGCCTAATTCAGCGTCAATATCGATACCTCTTTCCCTAAGCAATTGCCTCTCAATTCTCGATTCCGTAGGCGATCCAGCTTTAGCTCTGATTTCATCGTTCTTTCCAAACTTCGTAAGACCAATCTGAAAAGCTGACAACGTCGAGTTGTCGTCCGGTGGACTTTCGCCCAATTTGCTGACTTCTTGAGGCTGCCAATCCGCGGAATCTCGATTGTTGGTTCTAATTTTGTCGGGAATTTTTGTACAAGTGTGATCGTGATGAGAGAATTTACGATCGCATCCTGGACATCCTGTGTTCACAGTGATTTTTTTAATAGGCTCTTCGTGAGCTTCCTTTCTTCCTGCATAGAGAAATTCCTCGGTTGCGTGACTTCGCGTCGAAGATCCAACATTGCCAAGTGTTTCCGTAGAATCGTTGTCGAGATTAACGGGATGTCGCCTGTTTTTGTCGGGAGATCTACTGACCTGAAGATCGAAGTACCTCAGAGCCATATCAAACTCCTCGTTGGCAGGAGACGTCGATGATTCCAAAGTTTGTTTCTTCTCAACTTTCTCCTCAATCTCATCGCTATCCTCGCTCATTGGTGTCGCTTGTCGAAAATCCAGCTCCATTTCCTCAGGTGTTGGACTCTTAACGACCGTTCCATTATTTACAATTCTCGCCAGAGAATTGTCCTCATCGGGATTGAACATTCTCTCCGAATGAATGAATTCCCTTGTGAGTCTTTTGCTCAGAGGTAGATTAAACAATTCTAGGCTTGTATCTTCAGGCATTTCGATAGGAACGAGACGTCCGTCCTCAGTTTCTCTTCCTGATCGTGCTGCGGCTTCCTTTAACTTGATCTCAACCGCTGATTTCGAGCGTTCCAAAGTGCCATTGCTTCTCTTTCTCGTTCTGTCAGTTTCTTCGCTTTCCTTCTTGTTCCAAATAGCGTCTTCCAAAGTTCCCCATTCGCTCGATTTCTTTAATTTTCTTCTGTCAAAAGAATCCATATGATCGAGTTTCGTGAGATCCTCCGTGGATTCGTTCATGTCTTCGGGAGGTAGTGGCACGACTTTACGTTTTTTCGATCCAGTGTCAGCCATATCAAGGCTCTGAGCTCGTTCCAAAGTAGCCAAACTTTTGTTTTCGTACTTGGAAAGATCGCCAAGACTCGCGGCTTTTCGGTAAACGTCGTCGTCGTCGTCATTTTCGTCTTCAGCCTCACCGTCCACTCTTGGAACTGGTGTATGATGAATAGTTATATCAGCAGGTTTGAGCTCAATAGTCGTGAAACTATTGTGAACCTCGCTGTCAGCGTCGGAATCCGACTCAGAATTTCTTCTGTTTACCGAATTATTATCCAATCTCTGTCGTCTTACGGCGGCGTCATCCTCCATAGTAATCTCTCGAACTTTACCCACGTATTCATTCAAAGATTCCGCATAATCTGCTATGCTTTCGATACTGTCATCAGGATTCTCTCGTTCCTGTTTGGACGGCGAGGAAAGTTCTCTTTTGGGTGGTCGAACAGGTTCAACTTCACCGCTACTGACTTTAGGCGGCGCTGGCGCTTTTCTTTTGTTCTTCTGAGGGCTCTTAGCGTCAAAAGCTTCTCCGGAATCAGGAAAGCTCGGTTTTGGAGAGTTCAACAGTTCCGTACTATTTTTCCGATTTCTTCTAGCTGCCATTGCAGCGTTATGCACTTCAGCAGGCACCTCAGAAGGTATATTGATAGTTTCAACGGGATCCGCACGAACTTCCATTGCGGAATTTCTGTCCGTAATATCGGGGCCATTTAGAATTGATTTTGAAGGTTTATTATCGATTCCTGATGCTGCTATGTTATTGGAATATCTTGTATCCTGCTGGCGAGGATTTTCTCTCTTCTGATAACGCTCTGAGAGAATTTCACGAGTAGCGCCACCGTCGACCACCGTTGTAGAATCCTCTTCAGATCTACTGTCTCTTGAGCTACCACCTCCAATGGCGTCTAACTTTCTTGAATTTCTTCTCTCGAGATTTGTATTGTGCTCGTTCTGATTCTCAATTCTGTGAACAGTTCCATCCAGAGCTGGCAGAACTTTAATGCCAAATTTGTGGTGATTATGATGATTGTGGCTCTTTGCTTCCTCGTGACGTCGCTCGAGAGTTTGACTGCCTGGAGTTGATTTTGATGATTTCATGGTGGAATTCATGGTCGAGTAGTTGGAACCCATTGATTCGTTGGGATCTGCAATGAAGAGCCTCTTTGCTGACGTTTTGTGAGCTTGAGATAACTCTGGAATAGATTGACTTCTATAGAGTGGATGACAAATTCTTGAAGGACTTGGACCAACGCTCTTCTTCAGGAGAGTCGCTGGACGCGAACCTGCGCCACTTCCACCGGTTTCAACCTCCAATTCCACGTCGTAGGGCGACGCGTAGCTCAGAATCGTCAAGGCGTCCTCATAAACCATGCTTCTGAAGCTAATCTTCACGCTACCAATCCGATCGCCTGTTGAATCAACAGAAAAAAGAAGAAAGTTTATAACAATTAAGGAGTAAGAGCGGAGAGAGAGAAAAAAAAGATCTGGTAGCAATTAAAGAGGAAGGCAGAAAGTTAATTTTGCATGCATACTTGTGAAATTCAATTGCATTTACATGTGAGGGAATTAATGTGTGGCGATTCACTCCACTTACGTTGTCCGATAAACCTCATTACCGAGGATATACGTAATAACAATAGTGGGGAACTCGGATTTCCGGCTCAAACGATGGCTCGTGTTCATTGAATATCATGAACGATTTCACCTGCCACGCGACTAGATTCGAGAAATTCTCTTTCGTGTCTCGAGCGAATTTTATTATTTTAGATCAAAGCTATTTGGGAACGTTGGCTATAATTGTTTTTGAATTCCCACAGATATTTCGTGACTAAATGGGATCATACTTGGTTGAGTGGAACTTGGATTTCTTCGCTTTTTATTTATAAGGGAAGAATTGAGTGAATCATGAACCAATTAAGGAGATTCAACGTCTATGCTGCCAAGGAGTGCGAGATAAAAAAGAAACAGATGTCTTTAGACAACTGAGTCACCTAAGAAAGATTGGATAACATTTTCTTTTAAACTAGTTTTATAAAAAAAACTGGTATTTAATTGATATGGCTCATACACATTCTATGAGACTTAAGTGCCAGGTTTTTTTTTTTTTTTAATAAAGTAGTTTCACTAATAAAAATATTTTATCATACTTTTTTTCTGAATCAGTGTTCTTAAGAGGCAATCTATTGACCTAAAAATACTTTTATGTGAAAAAATCTTTAGCATATCAGTTCTTCTAAAAATTTAGGAAAATTGTTAAGAAGTCTTTACATAAGTTTTTCTGGAAATTAAATGAAAATAGCCGTAACTTAACTTGACAAAAATTCTGCCTGTTCAAAAAATGCTCCAAAAGATGGTTTCGCACAATTTAGTACACACGAAGTTTATTTATTACTTTTTTTAATTACTGTAAAGGATAAAAATGGTACTTAGAAGGACGTAATTTTTACTGACCAGGGTGAATTCGACCCGACTCCGAGGCTGGACCGCGATGAAGAAGATCCTTGACAAATATTCCCTCCCTCATGTTGCCACAGACGTTAAAACCGAGACCAGTGAAGTCTCGGCTTCTGAGGCTCACGACGCTCACCCTGGTTGCCTTTGACTGGAAAAAGAAATTACAAATATAAATTACATGAAAATACAGAAAACAAGGCTGGAAATTAGAACCTTGAAAATGGCTTCCTCATTATTTTATACCTTTGAGGGAAAAAAGCAGCTCCATGAGGAAGTATGTTATTACATTTTTGCTTCCTTAGTAGAAGAAACTTTATCAAAAGTATAAATTTACAGGCTTGTTTATATATCAAAAGCGTCAGCTGTATTTAATAACTACAAATTGCTTCTGATTAACACTCTTTTTTTAGTCTATAAATATTTAGCAGAAAAAGTCCTTTTTATAAAAAAAAAAATAAATTAAATTGAAACCCTTTTATTGAAAAATTTAAATTCTTGTTAAATAAAATCCACTCCATCGATTTTCACAAAATTCCATGGCAATCATTAATTATCTCATGATTTCTGCGAATTAGTCAACATTTTTTTTTTTATTGTGTATGCTTCAAAATATGAACCACTTGACCGATCAGCACGAAATTTAATGCCAAACTAAATTTTAGCTCGATTTCTTTTTCACGATATTGCATATTAGATTGAAATGATTTATCAATAAATGCTTACCCCTAAGCAGGAGTCGTCCAGGGTTCTTCGTTTATCATTCTTGTTGACCGACGGCAGTCCCAGCGACGACCATGGACTCGACCATCTCGCCGAGTCCTTCGCTGGAGTCTCGTCAACCAAACTCGCCGTAGACAGCGGTCGACTATCGTGGTTTCTCGTAACCGCCGGAGTTGCGTCCTTGAAACAAGGATTGTCAAAAGCATACGCGTCTTCGACGATCTCAGGATTCGTCACGAGTACCAAATGTTTTCCTAAAACAAAAACAAAAAAAAAAAACAAATTAAATTGCATTTATTTTCCCAAATATTTTGCTATAAAAAAAAATAAAAAAATAAAAACTTAAATTGCTTTCATTTTCTCGTTAAACACAAATTGTAATGATGTATCAAAAAGGTTTAAAAAATCTACTACAGGATCAGTTACACTTAAAAAAAAAAGTTAATTAACAAATATTATAAAATAACGAGTGGATTTTCAATATTTTAAAATTTCTTTAAAAAAAAAAGAACAAAAAAACAAATTAAATAGCATTTATTTTCCAATTACATAAAAATGATATCTTCTAACTTTATCTCTCAAAAAACGACTTCCTCCAAAACTTGAAAAAAAATTATTTAAAAAATAACAATTCAGAAATTCTGTATAGAGGAATTTTTTTTTTTAATACGGAAAGCAGACGTAGCTATTAAATTTGTTATGCTACGTTGTGTTGTACGAATGCATTGTTCTGCTTAAAAATTGCGTGGAAAATGATTGAAAAGATAACCAGAGCTCTGGACGTCCCATAAAACGTCTGGTGAATTGTTTCTTTGGTATTTATCATGACAGTTTGAATACATATATATATACACATAAATATATATTATATGTATACAGATCTATAGATCACTATGCACGTGTATAGTAAGCGTCGTTGTGTCATCGGTCGATCGGCACAGCGGACAAGGCCATGTTTGGGCCTCGTTGTACATAGTCACATACGTGTGCACAATACCGGCAGGAAGGAAGCGCATTCTTCGTAAGGTGTGCACGAGCCTCGCGCTGACGGCTACTGTCTGACCATGCTTGTACACATAACGTGTATTATATTTTATCGTTCATCGGCATAACTTACGTGGCATAAACGTACAACTAATGCGCCTACGCATAAATAACAGATATAACGCCAAAATCTATTCTCTTCATTTTTATAAAAAACATATATATTTTTCTGAATTACCTGGAAATTATTGTTTCAAGATTTTTCTGTGATTTACTATTAACTGAAGAATTTAGAGAAACGAAAAAAAAAATGTTTTTTATTATCGGTAAAGATAATCGTATAAAAATACCAAGCAAATCCAAAATTTATGTTCAATATAATTTTTACGATATTTTATATATATTTTGTTAATGGCTTTTTCAAAAATCTTATGCCAACTACAAATTTTTATATTTGGTCATAGACCATTTTTTTTTGCATCAAAATAATGCTGAGAATAATAAATTGCAAGACTGTACATTTTTTTTTGTACCGAAAAAAATAAAACACTATTTTTGTGATTGAAATATTGTATCTTTTTTTTTTTAATTATCTATATTTCGAAAAATGGTGCTTCGATATCCATTTTTTATAATCAAAACTATGAATTTTTTCAAGCGATCAAAATATCGTGAATAGTCAATCGAATGGGATTTTTAATACAATTTTTCGCGACGACAAGAAAAAAATAAAACGAGGTTTTTTTTTTTAAAACTGAAGTCAATGGAGTATTAAAAATATACATCTTTAAAATATTTCGAATAAAAGAAGAATGTAAATTCGTCGCTCTAACGCTCTGCGAGGTATACCTGCGCATTTGAGTATCGCCGTGGAGATGCCGTGCTAACTTGATCGGTACATCTATCTGCACAAGTGCACACATCACACAGACACACGTGTATCTGTCTGCAGTGTACACATACGTGCAGGTCTCTCTGCGTTACGCAATTAGCGCTTTCGCACTGTACGCAGGTTCGATGAGTGCCGGGAGTCCACACAAGACGTATATTACATATACAGCAATGTAGAAGTGGAGAACAAGGCAGAGGGAGTCGAAGGTGTAATGCGTTGGCTATGAACGCACACGCTGTTCGAAGAGGTGACGCACGAAAAATGCAAAAAAAGAAAAAATTGAGAGGGTTTCGGTGAGGAACGCGGTAGGATAGAGCTTCTGTAAAAATAGTATGCTTATCTTTTTTTTAAGCATTTATATTTTATGTCCCAATTTAATAAGATTGTAAAAAATGTCACTCATTTTTTTTTTAAGCTGAAGCCAATGCTATGTAAATAATTTTTTGAAAATGTATGAATTTTGATAAAAAAATTCAATGATTTATTTGAAAATCAAATTGATTTGCAATTAATTGTCATTTTGATGATTTTACTTTATGTGTGAATTCTTAAAATTTTTGTAATTTCTTTTGGCAACATTTTTTTTTTAAACAAAGTCAAGATAAATATGTGAAAAAAAAATATGGGATCCTAAAAAAATCTACAAAAGTTGCGATAAATCGCTTATTCATTTATTCGAAAATCGAATTATTTTCGGATTGCTTATATATTTTGTGGTTTTTTTTTTTTTGCTTGAGTAATAAAAATCTTGTGTCCAAGATCGTCGTTTCATGCATTAACGAGAAGAAGCTATTACGTGTAACACATAAATAGTTTTATGTTTATTGCTCTTTTTGTACCGAGCAACTGCATCGTGTCATAATTTACTCATTTTTTTTTTTTTTTATTTATTTTTAATGCAAAAAATTTAAGCATTTTTTTTTAATTTAGAAAATATTTTAAAGCCAAGGCAAATAATATATAACACAAAAATGTCATCATGAAAAACTGACAAATCAGTTCAGAAAATTTCAATTTCAGAAAATTCAAAATTCAATTCAATCCAAATTCAAAACGTCTCAGAAAAACATCCTCAACGAGGAAGCAATGTGCAAAGTTCTACTTTGCAGCCTTTTCTTTTCAGTGATAAAAATCTTGCCTCTAAGATCACAGTTTTATATAATCTTCGTTAGGCTAAGAAGAGGCTCCAGGTATAATATGCAGTAGCGATCTCGCGAGAAAGGCAGAAGCGAGCCTCTTTCACTCGATTCTTATGCAACATATTATAGTGACTATGTATTGAATATGTATGAATCATATATACATATATACATTTATCTCGTCGATTCTCCGCGTCTGTCTCAGTCATTGCCCACACACATTTCACGAATGTACGCGTGGCGCGCTTGTTTTCTGGTGCATTGAAATACAAGAGCCGAAGCACGTTAAGTCTCCCGCTGCTCGTACATCAACGAACGATCATCAGCCCTTGCCAAATACGGTTTCGCGCACAGCGTGAATTAATGAGCTTCGAGCGCTCTCGCCAACAGCTCGCAAACTTTTGCCATCTGAGCAACTTCCCCAGTACGGATTTGATACGATCGTTCTAGCCTTTTCATACCTCATCATCGTACAGTATTACCGATCCTATTCAATTCAAATACAATATCATTGTCTTTGCCGATATATATACAAGTTATAGTTATGAAATTATCTGCCTTTATTCTAATTATAATAACAATAACATTTATCAGTTCAATTATATTCTCATTTTTTTTTAGTACCTCAAAAATGGCGCCAAACATTTTTAGATAATAATAATAATAATAACAACAACAACAACAACAACAACAACAACAACAACAACAACAACAACAACAACAACAACAACAACAACAACAACAACAACAACAACAACAACAACAACAACAACAACAACAACAACAACAACAACAACAACAACAACAACAACAACAACAACAACAACAACAACAACAACAACAACAACAACAACAACAACAACAACAACAACAACAACAACAACAACAACAACAACAACAACAACAACAACAACAACAACAACAATAATAATAATAATAATAATAATAATAATAATAATAATAATAATAATAATAATTTTGAATTTAAATAATAATAATAATAATAATAATAATAATAATAATAATAATAATAATAATAATAATAAATAAAGTTAATAATAATAATAATAATAATTTCAGCGATAAAATTGCAAAGTAAAAAAATGATCGGAAAAAAAAAAATTAATTAATTAATTTGAAAAAAAAAAAAAAAAAATGATGCTTCCAATTGAAATAATATCCAAGTCCATTTAATAGTGCGAATAATTTCTGAAAAAGTCATAAAATTTTAAAAAGCGCAAAAAAAAAAATTGGAATGTACTTCGCGGTCTTCCAAACCGCACATAATAAGTAGGAAGTAAAGTTGTTCAGAGTTTACTGCATATTAAATTACAGTTACTCTACACAAAGTAGTTCATAAAATTCAGGTGTTCTACTAATCCTAAAAAAAAGAAAAATGATGTCTGCGTAAGGTACGTTCGTGTGTTTAAAAAACAAAAATTTTCCTTCAAAACACGTGAAGGAGATTTCATTATCTCCCTCAGGTATTTCAGAACGATGAGCAACAGTTGACAGAGTCGCTGAAAAACCTCACTCTCGAAAAATTAGTGTGCTTGTGTGTCGTCGTTAGCGTGTGAAGATAAGAGCTGTGTTCTATTTCCATATGCTATCGTGCACTATAGCGAAGAAATGTTTTCCTCGTTATAAAAGCTCGATTCTCCTACTTTGCTCGATTTATAGAGGAGACCGGGGCTAGATGATATGAGGCTCGTTTAAAAATCAACAGTTTCGGTCATAATTTATCGTCACATTTTGTCGCTATTATACGACTTAAAAAAAAAGTAAAATTTTCTAATAGCAATAAAATATGTCGCAAAAAGTGTGTGCAGTTAAAATATTGTTGCTTTTTGAAACTTGGATTTGCACATAAATAAAGAACGAGAAAATTAATTTTTTTTTGTTATGCATCAACAATGATAGAAATCGTTTAAAATATTTTTACATTTATTTAGACTTATCTATATAAAATAATAATAGTCTAAATTTTGTCACGTGATCAGTTTTAATAATATCAGTTTAATAAATTTATTTAATTAATTTCCATTAAATCGTGTATTGAATTGCAATATTTCTAAAATTTAAACTGAATTTAAACCTACTTTAAACACATTTATTCTATTTTCTATCCAAGTAATATTTTTAAAAGATTGATAATTAAAATAATATGAAAAACTTGACTCATGTGTTAGGCGATAATTTCCTGTACCACATGCCAATTTTCTTGCCCTTTCTCTATTTTTTGTTTTCCTTAGTTTGTGCCTGTGCGAGTCTTGGCTAGGCAACATAATACACTTCCAGTAGGTATGTTATCGCTCAACACTTGTTATCACTTAACAATCCCATATATTTTCTGAACTATCGTGTTTCTCAATCAGCTTGATATCTGAGAAATAATGACTCGCAGGAAGGAAAATATACTTCATTACAAAACAAACGACAATAAATTGAATATATACGATTGTTAATGTTTCAATAATCTCCGATTCTTTTTATCCAACTTTTATTTCTCAGTCACTTTACTCATGGAATATTAAATATAAATTAATTAAATTTTGTAGAATTTGTTTTTTTTTTCGTGGAATTTCACAAAAATAAATGTCCAAAATGTCTAAGTAAATTCAAAAATAATTCTGAAGAATACTAAGAATTTTTTTGTCGACCAGTTAGATTCTATAATCTACACATAAAATGTAGGGTTTATGTACCTTAAAGACTACACAAAAAATAGCATTGCTTCAATGTCCTCAGTGACATTTTTTTTAAATTTAAAAATGAAGAAAAAAAAAAAATGAAAACATGATCCAACTAGCCCCGGCCACCCTTACAAGAGATTTTTCGTGAACGATATTATACGTTTGTAAAAGATTCTCGGAGTCACCGATCTAATAGCCACCCTCGGCCATTATCTCTGTGCCTGCACCCGGTTCCCTGACCACAGAGGCTGCATGCCCAAACGCAGGTCAGATCATCATCCCACAGTGCCTTTTTATCCCCTGTTTTTTTTTTTTTTTTCTGTTCTTCCTTACTCTTCTCTTCCATCCCTTCGCATTCGAGCGGCTGCACAGATTATACGTATACAGAGTTGACCTACACATATATAAACATGTATACTGCGTCTTTGTATGCATATATATATATATATATATATATATATATAACATGGGGACCTGTAGGATCAGAAAATGCGGAGCATCAAAACAAGCGCAGCGTGCGGTTGCCGCTTGGCTATGTTGTGTTGTTGTGGCTTGTCGGGCGGAAGGCTACGCCTTTGACGGAGACGCCAGTGGACGGCATACCATGAGCGCCAAGGTGAGCTGGCTCGCTTGCCTTCTTCCCCTCCACGATGGCCCGACTGCCTGAGCCCCGCTCGCCGCACCTCTTCCACGCCATAAGCCTTCTCTCGCGCGCGCGCGCGTTGTGATTCCGACAGCCGTGCGCCGGTATACACCGCGGCCTACCTACATACATACACCGAGAAAAAGACCATAGAAGAGAAGCACCGTATCCTCTGGACGCGAACATTCTGAGGAACACAACACCGACGCGTCTGTTTACAAATTTTTGAAGGTCGTTTTTAGTTGGGGTTGATCGTGTCAATTGGGCTCTTGGTGCTTGATTCCTTGTTTCGTGGCACTGAGCGGCTTAGGTAATGAAAATGTTTTCAATTATTTCAATAGGGATTTTTGTGTTTTTTTTTAATTGCAGGGCAAATTTTTTTTGATTTTTACAAAAATTATATTTTTGGTTGGAGGGTTGATGAGGTATAAATTGTGCTCAGTCAGTTTAATTATTCTAGATTTTCTTGTAAAATTTTCAATGGTTAGAAAAAAGTTCAATCAATCGTTTGATTTAAATTAGAAGGACTGTAGAATCGAAAAATATATCAAGTTAGTTGAAGATATCAAGAACATTAATTTTGTGTTATAATTATGCCAATAGTTATTAACAAATTGAGAGGAATAAATTTGTTTCAAAGGATTAGAAATTAATATGCTGATTTTTCAAAGGAATACAAAAGAATTTTTTTTCAAAAATGATTTTCGATTCAAAAATGAATCTTCAAGAACTAATTTTGCATTTGTCCAAAAAGTTGCTCTTGAAAAAAAAATATATATTTTTTTTACAAAATTTTTGTTATACTTTTTGTTGGTAATTCTTTCTTCTCAAGACGTAAATGTTATGTTTCGAAAGATACGTCGATGCCGATGATTTTTGGTTTTCATTGCAAAAGCAGTTCCTTCGTTTTTGCAAAAGTTAATTAAAACAAAAATATCTTGCATCATGAATATTTAAGTACGTTATATTGCACTTTTTTCAGTTAGAAAAAAAAACAGTTAAAAACAGATATATCAAAGTATCATTAAACAGTTGATATTACAAAAAGAAAAAAAAAAAAAACAATTTACTAGATTTTATAGTTCAACGTCGTCGGATAGCAACCTGGTACATTCGTCGTAACTTTCTATATTTAATAGCCTACCAGTAATTCTGCATATGTGCCATTAAAAAAGTATCCAAGCGAAAGGGTTAAAATTGTAAAACGAATATTTCAGTAAACATATTCGATAGGAACGTGTGCGTGAGGATTACAATTTATTTGCAATCTTCTTTGGCTCCATGCCAGGTGTAAAGGCATGTATATATAACATATGGGGCATTCCAAGTCAATTCACGTGGACGAATTTTTTATCCCCATATTTCGGTGAAAAAAGAGAACATTTTTTTTTTTCTACAAGAAACAATTATTGAAATTTTAAAGTTTCAAAATAGTGGAAATTTTTTTTTTTCTTACATTAAAAAAAAATAGAAATTATTCTTGGTCCACTTTCGAACTACGATGGAAATACGTGTTTTTAGTTCTAGATTTTATGAAAAAAAAATTCCGAATTTTAAACCTCATCGAAATTAATTTTTATTCAAAAGTTATGGCAACAAAAATTATTTTACAGGGTTAAACAAGTGATAAAAATCTGAAAAAAAATATCCTCTTTTTTTGGACCAAAATAGGCAAAAAATTAATTCGTCAACTGAATCCGAGAACGTCAGGCCGATGCCCAAGTGAATTCACCTGGAATGCCCCATATATATATATACATATATATCTATATAATACCGTAGGCCCGATAAGTTCACCTATGGCCGAGCACGCAACGCGTCTCTGTTTACGGCGAATGGTATCGCTACGAGGTCGAACCGCTTCGCGATTTTTCGCCTTTTGCGAGAGAAGCCTCTCTAGCTCAGCTGGCTGCTGATCTCCGCTGTTCATATAGCGGTTTACTCTCTTCGTGCTTTATACCTCTTGCTCCACACGATTCCAGGATCGGGGGGGGGCTCCTCTCTATGTGCACGCCTCTCTCCGAACGAGCAAACGGGTATCTCGGATTTCGAGATATTTCGCTCCTAATGTCGTCTGGACTGGACCGCCAGCCGGTTTTCTCGATTGCCAGCACGACAACTGGGAGCTGTATGCTTGCTGCTCGATAGAATTCTTCTAAACGCGTATTTAACTGTATCTTTTTAATTCATTTAAACAAAAAAAAAAAAAATTTGATTTATATTCGTTGTTGATAAATATACATGAAATAGCAACTAATTTTTCTTGATAATTCTTGCATGAAATAATAACAAATTTTTGTCACCGAGACCAAAAGTGTAGTTTTCGAGTAATCCAATTTTTGTTGTAATTTAAAAAAAATTATTTTAAATTTTTTTTAGCTTGTTTTTAAAAACAAAGAATTGTACAAATCTTCAGACAAATCGTCGACGTAGTTTTTGAAAAATCAAAATTTGACTGATTATAAAAATAAAAATTTTCGAAAAATTCGATATAAATAATTCTCATGTTCATATTGCCCTACGAAATTCCAAAAGAACCCTGTCGATTAATTCACAACCCTGTCGATTAATCGTGGAATTCCCCATATATAGTGTTGTTATTCATTCGTGAACTTGTAGCCTCCGTGCATCATCGTCATATAAAATTACGCACACACCGTCGATTGTCTATAGAGAAGACCGTGTAATTCTTCTCAATTAACTTCCGACGGCTGAACGTATGTATCCAATAGACGGATGGATAGCGATGGATACCTGATGCACGCGAGAATTATCGGCATTAATCGGAATAAGAGCGCGCACACTGTTGCCCCAGCGAGTACCGTGCTAATGAGATGAAAATATAATTTGCTTGTTGGTGGTTCGGTACTTCGGGAGATCCGGCAGTGCGGTGCATCGAGGCGGGAATTAATGTGAAATCAAGGCAACACAGCGTGTGCTGCGCTCTGAAAGATCCACACGCATAAAGCGCATGCACAACATAAGAAGCGCTAGCGCGCACGCCAACAGGCCTAAACTTCTATAACCAGCATCATCGACGCAGCGAGCTATAACCGCGAGAGTAATATCGTATCCACACGCGCGAAGAATGTGGAGTAGTTAAACGCACGACTATACATGGCGTAGATATGTGTATATGACTATAGTGGGCATTCGGTATTTCAGGCCAAGCCGACTTGGCCGTGACATTTTTTTTTTTTTCTTTTTTATTCAATCAGAAAGCTGAATATAAATTTTTCTTTTTTTTAATTTTTTCAGCGTTATTTGTCGAAAAAAGTGGGGGCTCTTGAATTTTTTTCTCGAGGTTTCCAGTATTGGCCTCGAAAATAATAATATCGTGCTAGCTCCAATTGAATCACCAAATTAAAATAAAACAAACCAACCTAAGTTTTTTTTAATTAAATTTTTGTACTTAATTGCTTGTTAAAATACACATCATTCAGATTTTAGAAAAGTTTAGAATACTTATTCTCTGCAATTTATTAATTGCACACAACAATTAAAAAAATATATATATCTTTTTTTCTTTTAATTACAACAATAAAAAAATAGATATATTTTTTAAATTGTTGCATATTTTAAAAGAACCGACACAAGCTAATTCTGTGTAAATTAAATTTATGCGATAAAATATCAAAATACACTAGAAATAGAAAAAAAAAACAATTTTCTGCAATTTATTAATTGCACACAACAATTAAAAAAAATATATACATATATATCTATATATTTTTGTGATGATAGATTTGGCTTGAAATGCTCCATATATGTACCTCCGAGTATTATAATCACAGATCAGAGTTTAAATACATAGTCACTGTGGGATTATTAAAAGTCCTCCGTATGAATGTGAGACGAGAGGACAAAGTTTGTCTTTTTCAGTGTACTGTCCACCAGTTGCACAGCTATACATATTAAGCGCAACATACATGTATACAGATTTCTTGTAAACTCGAGTGGGAAGAGTTGGGATTGCAGCTCCGATGACCGATCTTCCACATGTCTTACAAGGCCAACGTGTAGGTGCCTTGTGTTTTCTATCCAAGCCCCTCGGATGACCGAAGTTCGCCAACGTAATAATGTTTCCCGTTCTGTTTTCATACATAAGGTATGAAAATAAAAAGTTGCGATCCTCGAAATCGCGGAGCTGCTGTTGAAATATACACAGTGTTTATCTTTTTTACGTTTGGCCACAAGCGCTTTATGTTTATTCGACTTATAGAATAAAGGAAGTGGGGGCAATGCGGGTCACCCCTAATTATGAGAAAGATAGATATACAAGTGTCGAGATAGAAGTCGTTTTTAACGCTTTGTGAGCTAATTACTGACATTTCGCGTTACTCAAGCGATGCTGGTAACGGGGAGTCACAATTTTGTTAGTCTTTCGTAATTAATTAGCACGTTCCGCGAATTAGAGTGTTAATTAATACGGATTACAGTTATACTTCAATATGAGAGTCTATAAAAACTCGATATTTATAATAATACGATGCACACTGTAATTTATGACGGAGTGAAAAAATCTCTCGCTTGCAGGATTGGGCTTAATGGACTAACATGCATTTGTAATTTGTTTTATCTAATCCGCTGTATGTTTATTTTTTTTCACGAGTTTCAATTAAAAATTCAAATATATTGATATAATTATTTATTCATTATTCAATGTTATTCAGATCTTGCATGTAATTCTAAATGCTACAAATATCGAATAATATTTATATTCACGAATTCTCAACGAAAAGTCACGTTTTTAGATTGAAATAAAAATGAAGGTAAAACTTGAGAATGGCTTTTTCTAAAAGCAATAATTTAAAAAATAAAATTACGATATTCCCTCGATTCTGCAAAAGGAGACAAACAATAATCATTTTTTTTTTTTTTAACATTTATTTTAACTACAATTTCAAAATCCATCTCAAGTTCAATTCGACGTTTTGTCTTAAAATTAATTTGAAGTTCCATCTCGAATTTAAACCCAAAACGATTTATAGTTCGTCCAACAAAAAAAAAAGAAATGAACATACAAAACAAAACATCAGTTTCGTTTCTTTGTTTTGTATATCGTTAATGTGTTTGCATCCGTATTAAAAGCTAACATGACGCTGTCGCGTCTGTTGTAAAGCCTGGATTGTGATATCGCAAATAAATCAGAGGAATTCAAAGATAATCCTGTTGATGTTTTCCTGTTACTCGGCTGAGTTTTTCTTGCGCAGATAATATTGAAGAGGCGTGGAGGATCTGGATGCGAAAAAAGAGGCATTAAATTTACGACGATAAAATATAATACAAAAGTCGTTGGTGGAGATGAGAGTGCGCGTGCTGAGGAGTGACAACTAAAAGCGGAGGAACTCTTCAACGACGTCGACGTAGTTGTTGCCATCAGTGATTATGCAGAAATGCGAGGCGTGGCGTTCGCAAAGTAAGGTGACGCGCTCGCGCTCACCAGAGAAGACTTTCGCGTTTGTTTGTCTCTCTCTCTCTTTTTCTTTTTCTTTTGTGCTTATATATATATATATATATAAATGCAAGACAGCAAGAATGATGAGAGGCTTCTCGATGGACGAGCATCAGCATCGCTCGAGCGATTGCAACGTTTCGCGCTCATCTAGCGCACGCGCGCCTCTGGCAAAACTCCTTGGGACACCAATTACAATTATTCCTCTTCCTTTTTCCTTAATCCATCATTGCCTCGCGACAAACTCGACATACCCAATAGCCAAATTGTTCTTAAAAGCAAAAACATCAATTTTTTCATATCCAAATAGACATTTTGTGATAACGATCGTAATTAAAATTAAATATATTGAATCAACATATTTTTATTTTATTTTTTTATCTCGAATGACGATTATATTACATTAATAATTATAGACGATTTAATTTATATTTTTAAAGGGATTAAATATTAAATTTAATATAATATATTTAATATTTTTGTATATTAAATTAATACTTCTAGACGATTTAATTTATATTTTTATAGGGATTAAATGTTTTTTAAACTGTATTTATAATTTATTCGTGCTTTTAGTTTCAAGAGGAATTTTTTTTTTTTTATTTTTCAAAGATTTTGTAAAATTGTATTTCTGCATTATTTTAGAACTCATTTGACTACTAAATATCGCTTTGAGTGTTTGAAAAAAAAAAAAAAAAAAAAATGTATGTTATCGTCGTTCCAGCGGATTAAAACGTAAAGCCGAAGTCGTTCAATGGAAAAGAGATAAGAGAATCGGTATGTTTGCTCAACGACGTACGGTGTTAATATGCGTAAAGAGGTGTACATTGGTATTATATTTGGTAATTCTTTTTGGGCGCCCTCTGTTGTGTCAGAAGTATTACAAGGAAGTTTGATAAGAGATAATATAACGTGGTGCATGCTCAATACAGGTGATTATTATCACACTTACTTATGTATATTCATCGAAATACATAGCTTGAAATATTTATTTCGAAATATCTTTTTTTAAAAACAACAACAAAAAAAGGCTGCAAAGTAGAACTTTGCACATTGCTTCCATGTTAATTTCGATTTTTCACAAAGTCTATGAGGAAGCATATTTATCAATTTTGGCTTCCTCATTTTACGTGAGTTAGAGGAAAGTAAATTTTTTTTTTTTTCGAAAAAATTGAAAATTTCATGAAAATCGAATCTACTTGTCGATTCGTTTGAAATTCAATACCGATCCTCCTTTGACATAGCTTTATTTGGAAAAAAATTATTTAGCTCGATAGCTACAAATTTGCGAAAGGTACAGAGAACATAGAGACATTTTTCGAAAAATTCTAAATTGAATAAAAAATAATGTTGTGTTTGAATTTTTTTTCAAAATCATCACAAAAAAACCTGCTCCACGTGCGTGGCAAATTTCAGCTCGATTTACAAAGCCGTTTTTTTTTATATATGAGTTTGAATTTTGCATACCGGCCACACAAACACACATACAATTTTTCTAAATCACATTTCTCCACGTTTTCGACCATTTTGAGTGTCCATGAATATCTCGAAAAAAATAAAAAATTTCAATTCAATCATTATAAATTTCACAAGAATTTAGTCAAGTCAATATTGTCTTTAAAAAAATGTCAACAGTATTCTTGGAGAGAAAATAATATTAATAATACATTTTCAGGTGTGTGTGTGTGTGTGGTAAAGGATGGGCCTTAATGGGGTCAACGCACCTACATCCCCACATTTGCCTGTATTTATAAATATATATATGGGGCGTTCCATGAAATCTCGATCAAGATTCGACAATGACATCTCAGATCGGCTCCGCAATTTTTTTATACAAAAGTACTTGTCGAAAAATACGTACCAAATTTTTTTTACATTTTTTTAACACTTTTCATCTGAGATATAATTTTTCGAAATTTTTTGAAACCTCCATTTATTTTTACTTGAGAAAATGCAGAGAATTCTTATTTATATATATATATATATGCATTTTTTTTTTTTCAAGAAAAAAAATTCCACGGCATCTCGATCCTGATCGAGATGCCATGGAATGCCCCATATATATATATATATATGTATGGTGGAACGATCGTCCTCTCTTTAAAACGTGGGATCGACGGCATTATTATATAATTCGATCGTGGTTGCGCGCTCGATTCACTCTCCGAAGCGCGACATACCCACTATTAAGTGGCCATAGATATAAACTATGGAGTAGTGCCTATATCTGGTAATAGGAGAGTAGAGGCACTATACTCTGAGGATCGTGCACAATGTCGTGGGAGGATCCATGTACGAGAGATCGGAGGAGACGAGTCACGATCATGAAGTTCGAGATATGTAACCGGAGGCTCATCTCCCTTTTACTTCACGTACGCTTAAAGATGAAACTTTGACGAGAAGACAACATAGCTTGAAAAAGTAAAAAAAAAAAAGAAAATACAAATTTAAAAGAAAATTATACCTGAGTTTACCAGATGTTTGAATTTTAAAAAAGTAATTAAAAATTGTTGCAAAGGAACCTTGAATGTTGCTTCCTCGACAGTGAAAATTGGGTGAATGGGTTTATATTTGAATCAAATATAAAAATTTATTTGAAGCAAATAAAATATAGTCGAATTAAATAAATCCTATTGAGCTAATTAGAAACAAGTTTGATTTATAAATTGAATAAACACATTTATTTATTAACTGCATTATATTTTATTTTATTTTATTTTATTTCAATGAAGTATTTAAT
This sequence comes from Perithous albicinctus, assembly GCA_964016905.1. NCBI lineage: Eukaryota > Metazoa > Arthropoda > Insecta > Hymenoptera > Ichneumonidae > Perithous > Perithous albicinctus. Next base: position 19,423,782 of record OZ024696.1, on the reverse strand, counting down.
TCGATTGAAATAAATTTTATATAAAAATTAAATGTTATATTGTATAGCCATTTTATTTTTTTTTTTATTAAAAAATTTTTTGTTTAAAAAATTTGAATTTGTTTCCAAGCTGAACAGGCCTACGATATGAATCTAGTTTTTTTTTTTAAATCTGTAAATATCGATGTTTACATGCTTGATGCTTCTTTCAGTCAAATTCTAAAAAAATCATAGCTTAATATATTTATATGTATACGTGTAATGTGTGTTATAAATTATTATCAATCATTTCGACAAGTGTAATACGAATCTCTATCTCATCGTGGCACTGAAATGTTACGAGTGTCATGTTTGCCTGCTCTCGATATACAGAAGACTACACAGTCACTCTGCAGTATACCTATATATTCACTATATACAGTTATAACTATATATATATATATCTCTGCCATATATTCACTATATATAGTACAGAGATACCCCGAGTGCTTGATTAAATGCCTCGACGTTTATTTGATTACGGTTTTATCTGAATACGACTCACTGACGCCTTACATTATTATCCCCTGGTAAATCTCTGTATTCTTCTCTTAATTTACTTCGTAAGGAATACTACACAGATGTACATAATTAAATAAGTCTTGTACATGTGTTAACAGTCGATTTTCGATATTATAAATTCTACGAACGACAAGGTATTTCACGTTTATCCACCAGTAGATTTAATTAATCATTTCATTAGAATCAAAATTATATTTATAAGCAAAAATGAAGAATATTGAATTTTAATCATTTTAATAATACTATTTAATTATTAAAGATGTATAAAATAGTAGTTAATAACTTTGGTAAAAGAGAGATTATTTCTTTTTTTCGCGTAAAAAAAAAATCATTCATCAAATTTTCGTCATTGTCTCGTGACATGTGTCATTTTTTTTCTTATTATTATTTTTAAAATGTTTATTTATTCTCATTCTTTGAATACTTTTAACAGTATTTAAATAAATGGTTTTTTTTATTTTTAATAAAAAATAAACATTTTATTAAAAAAATCAAATTTCTCAGTTTAGGAATAAAATACATATAACAGCACTTCGAAGCCTCATAAATGATATCATAAATATAAAAAAAAGAAATAACAGGGATTATAAATGATTTTTTTTTGGTTATTTTTAATAAAAAAATAACTTTATTCAAAAAACAAAAATTTCCCAGTGTGGGAATAAAATACATATAACAGCTGCAGCAATTCGAAGCCTCATAAATGATATCATGAATTAAGAAAAAAAAAAAAAAAAAGTAACAGGGATGAATTAATTTTCTGAGTGGGTTAAATTCAAAGCAGCTGTGTAGTCTGAGGCTCGGCGAATGCGAGCATTGTCTCAAGGTGGGCGCTTGGCAATCCCATCGTTAAAATCTCTCGCGCACCGAACGCCTAGTGAAGAATGTACGTAATAATAATAAAGATTGATTGGCAGAGTAGGAACAATAGGTGGAGAAAGGTAGTGAGAGTGAGTTAGTGAATGAACCGAGCGAGAACTCGAGGCTCGGATTTTGTGGGACGATGATTGTTTTTTTTCTTCTTCTTCTTCTTCTTATTGTTATCACCATTATTATTATTATTACCATTTTCTCTTAGCTCAGAAGTCAGGTGACGTATCGTCTTCGTTCGTCGTTAAACAGCTTTGGTCGTCTCGGGTTTGCCTGGCCGTTATCTTAATGTGCCGTAGGCGCAACCACTGCGCCACTTGGGTGCTTTGGAATGAGAATTATGTCTTGTATTGTTGGCCTGTATATACGTATATGGGCTATTCCAAGTCAGGTCACGCGGTCATCGGCTCGACCCTCTCGAATTCGGTTGACGATTTTTGATTTTTTTTCATATTTTTTTTAGATAAAATAATTTTCTTCCATAATTTTTGAGTAAAAATAAATTTCGACCAGTCTTAGAATTCGCAATATTTTATTTTTATTTAAAAAAAAAAAACAAAATTTCCCTTTTTTTGTTCTAATTAAAATAGCTCTTTTCAATTTAATTCTAATTATTCGGCGAATTTTCAGTGTTTTACTCTCGAAATAAGAGATTTTTTTTTTTTCTTAAAATACTTGTTTTTAGTTCCAGATTTTATGGAAAAAAAATCAGAATTTTAAACCTGAAATAAATTTGTACTCTAAAGTGATGGAAAAAAAATTATATTAAAATCTAAAACCAGTTAAAAATCTGAAAAAAAATATCCTCTCTTTTTTGGGCCAAAATATGTCCAAAAAAAAAATCGTCGATTCAATCCGAGAGTGTCAGGCCGATGGCCAAGTGAATTGACTTGGAATGCCCCATATAATATAAGTAGGATATTACCTATACTCCAGTCTTGCAATTTTTTTTCCAAACGACGAGCTTTAGATCTTCTTCGGTAAGTCGATTACTTGTTCTTAGAATATCTTCTTAAAACGAGTGATGACGTTTTCACTAGCTACATACAATGTGATTGGAAAATTGCCGATCTCGAGTTATACAGTCGCGGTGATTAATGACGATTTAATGTACAATACTAAACAACGGATCTTTAACTCGTCTATTAACACGATATTTCTATCTTTCTCGTTGGCTGACGTTCACTCGTGGTCGCACATTTTGTTTCTCAAAGTGAGGTGAAATCTCTGTGAGTCATTCCAGGCTGGCTGTAAACAGAATGTAGTTCTATGCGACCTTGTGGCGACCTCTATCGGGGTGGCTGGACAGCAAAAATAATACATGTGTGAAAATCGCGTTTTACGCATATATTATATTTTCTAAAAAAAAGAAAAAAAAAGATTTAGGAAAATATACGGGTGGTCGTATTTTTTAAGGTCGTTTGTAGGATTAATTTTTCGTGGCAAAACGAGCGTTCGTTTTGTATAGACTCGTTTTATGGTCGTCGCGAGTGCCAGAGACGTTAAACATGATGTCATGTTTAATGTACGAGTTTTTTTTATATCTTTCTCATATTTATATATTAAATTAAAATTAATATACCGGTTTTTCAATCAATTATTTTCATGCATATATATCAATTTTGAATACATGTTTCTTAAAAAAAAAAAATGGGCAAATTGCGAATTCCTGTGCCAGAAATAAGAGAAACAGCGCTCACGTGCTACACGATGATCAATCAGATAAAGCTAAGTTTAAAACGATGTAGCAAATGCCACAGAGCACGTTGTCCCGTTTTTTTTTTTTTTCTTTTTTCTTTTTTTTTCTTCGAGGTACAGCAAAGCGATAGTGTCGACAGGAACGTCAACGACACACAGCAGTTTTCACAGATAGCAGAGTCTCTCTGACACACGTGCTACTACTACTGTATCTGGCTCTATATGGGTGAAAGCCCCAGTGCGAGGTAGCAGCGAAATTCCAATTCTACGGTAATCGACGACGACGACCACGACCACGACGAGGATCAGCCAATTCTATCATGGCGAGCTTCAGTAGGCGATGGAACACACGCGAGCCTTAACGAATCTGGGACACGATCGAGCCGGGAATGAGAATGCGCATTATACACTTCAATGCTTGGTAATACATTTGATAAACGTGTAGAGATAAAAGCATTTTTTTTTGTATATATATATATATGTTTCTTTTTATTTAAGAACTTGGGGGGGGGGGGGGGGGCTTGTTTTTATTTCTATGTTATAAAAATTCGGGCTTGAGAGGTTCATTTGACATGGAATGCCCTGTATAGCCTAGACAGACTAATTTATTATGTATATATATATTTTTTTTATTGGAGACAAATAATATGAAATTGAAAAAAAGGCTCATCACTTTTAAATAACAATTTTTTTTTCTCGACAATCCCAAACAACAAATATATATTTCCCAAATGAAAGAAGAAGAAAAAAAATTATTAGAAAAAAAATATGTTGTAAAAAGCAGCAATTTTTAAATTGCCCTCTGATACTTGCCACTGAGTCAACTAACCCCGGTCTCCCCTGCATACGCAGTGTATGCACATACGGTACATTATATACTCTTGTTTCAGTACCACACGCGAATGTGTCTCACGCTTTCCTTCTTCGATGCGACGGAAGGTGAACGAGCGAACTCGATTGCCTGACTCGTCTCTCGAGGAACTTTGTGTATTGCATATACACTGCCAATCTAATTCTTGGAGGAAGAAGATATTCCACTGTAGCTGAAACAGACAGCTTGCACGCATATGGGAATTCGTCACTGAAGATTGTTAGTTGTCTGGTTGCACTGTATATGTATATATATATATATATATATTTATGTGCGTATGTGTGTGTGTGTGGTGACTATTAGCTAGTTTTATAGCTGTCGTGCGAAAATACCTATGCGAAGACATAGTGTGGTCTCGTTACCGAGTCGTCAATGCCAAGTGCTTCGAGGAAAGACATTGTGTGTTATATATATATATATAGTATTGCAAATGATTCCTCAGTCTAGTCGACAGAATTACGCTACAATTTTTTTTACCTAGATATAATTTGCGAGTTGCATTCTGCTGGATTTAACTAGGTAATCAACTTTTTTTTTTTCTTCTATTTTCATGAATAAATATGTTCATTCCAGACGTATGCAGACAAATTTGTATTAATGAGATTTCTGATCTGCTGATATTTTAGCTATTTAATTTAAAAAAAAAAAGGAAATGTTGGAATAAGCTCAATTTTTTTCTAAAATAATTTTTTTTTTTTCTAAAAATGAAACTTTTACAAATTTTTATATTCTGATGGATTTTTCTTTTTTTTTTACAGGATTACAACACCGTTATGAAAAATCAATCAATTTTCAATACATTTTGAAACGACAGCAAAAAAATAATAAAATACGGTATTTTGCCAGAAATTTGTGAAATAAAAATACAGTCCAAAGGGTCATATATCTTAGCTCGGACTTTATTTTGGTTACCAGACTAAAAAAGGTAATGTTGGAACAAGCTCAATTTTTTTTTAAATAACTTTTTTTTTTCTAAAAATGAAACTTTTACAAATTTTTATATTCTGATGGATTTTTCTTTTTTTTTTTACAGGATTACAACACCGTTATGAAAAATCAATCAATTTTCAATACATTTTGAAACGACAGCAAAAAAATAATAAAATACGTTATTTCGCCTGAAATTGGTGTGAGAGGAGCCGTAAAATAAAAATACAGTCCAAAGGGTCATATATCTTAGCTTGGACTTTATTTTGGTTACCAGAATAAGAGGTACGCCTCTGAGTGCGTTCGCCTTTTACGGCTCGCGATCGTTCGTGTATATTTGGCCTTCGAGGAGTCTTAAAGCCTTACGATGTGCACCAAAATTAAACGTTCAGGGTGAGTTTATTGGGCGAAAAAACAAGGTGCTTGAAAAAAAGAGTTTAGTCGGTGTTCCTCAGGTTGACCAGACGTTTGGATGGAGGGAGGAGGAGGACTGCGGTATGAGGTATTCCACGCCAATTCACTGGTTCTTCATGTTCACCCTTCTTGTGTCTTTTATTTTTTGCTTACTCATAGAAGAAGCCTTGCTTCCCTGAATTTTTTTTTTCTAGTTTCTCATGCCAGGACACTCGGAATGGTCCAAAGCGTCGAAAAAAGTGCTTCAGAAAAAATGTATGTGTGTGTGTGGACGACATGCAAATTGAAAAAAAGTGGAAAAATGAGAATTTCTTTTTCATTAGAAAATAAAATATCCCGTAATTTGCGAGAGCTTTTTTTTCATTGCTAATACAAAATACAGAAAAATCAAAATTTCCATATGGTCTCCTCATTAATTTGCATTTTTCACAAAGCTACCTCTATGAGAAGGCTCATTAATATTATTAATATTGGCTTCCTCATAGAGGCTTTGTGAAAAATGTAAATTAATGAGGAAGCAATGTCCAATATGTTCACCTTGAAATTTTTTTTTTTGCAGAAGGAAATTGAAGATTTTCGGCTCACGACGGTTCCTCAATCGCGCTACCTGTTGTGACGGAGTATCGAGAGCGTCCCGTTTGCTTGGATATATAATACAGGGGCGCTTACGCCGTCGCTGACTCTCTGGTACCGTGCACAAGGGAGAAGGCACACGACGTACGCGAAACGCTCGATCGGTTTCACCTGCGCTCGTCGCCCTTCCGAGATTAAATTGAGACTCCAGAGAGGAACGCGCAAAAGCTGTATATACACGCAGCAGCAACAGCAGCAGCAGCAGCAGACGTCGAACGAGATACTCGAGCACGCGAGTTCGGCGGCCTCTTATTATAATGCCATACGAGATGGATCGAGTATACGATATTCGAGCGCACTCGATTTATACGCAGTAGAAAAAGATATCAAGGAAGTCTCGTGTGTTACTTCTTTTTTTTTTGGCTTTCAAGCTTACAGATTTTAATGGCCATTCTGTAAAAATTCGAACGGTTGCATTTCTCATCGAATTTTGTAGGATTTCGTTTTTAAATGCCATATTTCCAATTCTGTGCATAAATCGTATTTAAATTTTTATAATTTTATCAAATTTATTAGCACAGCCATTCATGGAATTGAATTCATTAAAATTGTGAAAGAATTTCGTTAATTTGTCTGCATGTAACGACAGAATTGCACCTATTATAACGTTGCATACACGTTGGCATTGGTATTCTGCACGCTTCAACTTCCGAAGCCTTCAAAAAAGAAAAAAAAAAAAATCCGAAACTGTTACCCTGAAGTTAAAACTGGAAGTACCCCGCAATTATTGTAAAATTTATGCATCAATTCGTTCACAAGCACAATTTGCCAAATGACATGTGCACCCTCTTAATATTCCACTTCAGCAATTCATGAACGGCGGGGGGGGGGGGTCACTGGTTTGCAAAGTACAAAATAAAAAGTAAATAAAATGACACATTTAAAAGAGCCAATTCATGGAATCGAATTTTACCAAACCGTAAAAAAGAAATCCCTTAAATTACAGGTAAAATCAGATACGCAAGATTTTCCGTAGGTTTCAACTTCTTCTCTAAAAAAAAAAAATAAAAAAAAAACCAAAATTGATGCCCTGAAGTTAAAACCCTGAAGTAGCCCTCAAATTATGATAAAATTTATGCAGCAATTCGTTTAAAAGTGCAATGCGCCAATTGGCGGACCCTCTTAATTTTCCATTTCGGCAATTAGCGGGGAGGGGTGGGTCGAGAGGGATGGGGGCGGGGGTAGAACTGGTTTTCAAAAGTCCCTGACAAAAATCAGGTTTAAGATCTCGTTTCTCCGCTTCATTCCGTTTAAACTTCGCTTCCTTTCATCGTCACAGGCAAAAGCCGTGCTTCACACTTCACGATGTGGCGGGCCACCGCGTTAACGATCCATGGCGCATGCGTGCTTGAATTCCGCGCCTCCGGCAAGATCTCGCGAAGGAAAAGGCGCTACGAGGGTATGCATATACTATATTACATATATAATACGATGTGTGTACTATACGTATATATATATATATATATATATCTGAAGTTTCATCTGTAAGTTTTTCAGGCTTCGCAGGAGACCAGCAGTGCACTAGACACAGATGCACTTACGTGTCGAGCACATATGCTTATATATGTAACCCAAGCATACAGGCTCATGAGAGTCGCGCATACCTTGCTTACTTCCACGAGCAGGAGCAGCCGCACTGCTCTGCTGATGGCGAGATCTTTGATGCTGTGGCCCCTCTGCAACGCTTGGTTTGTGTACTATTATGCTTGGTGTGCCTATATCGTGTTTTCACCTACCTAGCAGCCTACCCGTATTCCTGTGCATTAATGTCCCAGCAGGGTATACCTGTATCGGTGTACAGAGTGATTAAAAATAGTGCAATACCGTTTGTTCGGTTTGATTAAAAATTGGATAAATATATATTGACTTTCTTTTTTTTTTTATTGCTGCAAATCTGCAGGTAAAATTGATTTTTAAATTCTGGATACATAATTATTTAGATGAATAATTGCATTGCAGAGTAAGAAATAATTTTGCTGTTTGTGACTTTGATAAAAATAAATTGTTGTATTTTAGAGATTTTTTATTGTTACTCTAAGAAATGAAAAAACAATTTTCAACAGCAATTTTTAGCTACATTTATTATCTTTTTTTTTTTTTTTTTTTCAATAATTCACAACTTTTTCCTCAAAAATGAATTACTATTCAAATTCCATCTATTCCTGCCCAGTCTAAATGTTTTTTTAATAAAAAAAATTAAAATCTTTAATGCAATATTTGTTTTTACTAATTCGTAGAGTCTTCTTTTTTCGGAAATAATTTTTTTTAATTTCAGGTCAGCTGTGTATTGCAATAAAAAAAAAGTTGATCGTTTATTCTGAATCTTCCTGTATATGTGTCGGTGGCACTGGTATCGGTGGTGTTCCTGCTGCTGGATAACTGGAGAGGGCCGCACTTTCTAAAGGCCTTCGCCGATTTCGCAGGCCTTAGTCCCACACATCGTAGCGTAGTTCAGCCAAGAAACACACACACACACACATACATGTGTACATTCACAGCCTGGTAAAAAAACACACACACGTGCGTGCGTGTATTATGTCTCTGGGCTGTGTTGTATTAGATATATGTGTGTGTGTGTGTGTGTGTGTATATGCATTGCATTGCAACGCTATGCGGATTGTACAGCGTGCAACAACCCGAGTTAACGTGCACACACGAGCCTCGTGTGCATTCATGCACCGGTACAGGCGTTTCGGACACGCGGGGAATTCGCATCACGCGTCTCGTGAGAGAGAGAGAGAGAGAGAGAGAGAGAGTAAAAAAGAAACTCTTGATGGGATAGCAAGACGTATGTATTTATTGTGTGATGCGTGAGTGGAGATGGAATTTAACTAATTATTACTTAATATATGCTGTGAATAAATTCTTCACTAAAACATTGCAAATTGAGAAGAAATAATAATAATAATAATAATTCTGTATATAATAATTTTACATATCATATTTTTCAGTATATATTAAAGAAGAAAGTGTTTGGAAGTTTTTATTTTTTAAGAGGATTTTGGCATTGACTTAAAAAAAAGTCTGCAAGGTAGAACCTTGCAAATTGTTTCCTCACAATTTTCGGTCTTTGGTTTTGGACCAAAATTATCGAAAAAAACAATTTGCACGAAAAAAAAGCTTTCTCTACGAGGAAACAAAATAGACAAAATCTACAAAAATAATTAGAACGATTAAAAAAAATGTTCCAATTTTGTCCCAAATAAGAAGACCTACATGTGTAAGAAGAGTGTTTCGAGTTGTTATTATAAGCATTTGAAGTGAAGGTAAAGCCACTCCTTTTTGTTACTGAGCAATCTGATCGTTTTTTAAATGAGATAATGTGGTCCTGTTTTTTTTCCATATCGTAATAGCTCATCTGGCACAGCTGATTTAACGTATACACAGTAGTTGTGTTCCAGAGCCTCGACATATCGTGCATTATGAAGAGCCACTGCACTTCACAAGGTAAGTGATGAATAGATATGCTTTTATGTGTACCCACTGTAGAAAAAAAAGGGGAGCACTGCTGTGTACTCCGGATTTTTAAAGGCTGGTCTACAAGACCATTTCCCAAAGAACCCTTGGGCTGCATTCATCCACACCAGACACAGAAATCCTCTTTCATCACTTATACGCCAAAGAGTGAAGAGGCAGCCCAAATTATCTTAGGTATAAATGGGATTTCATTTGTACAGCATATCGTGTTTAAAAGAGACGCTTTATACAACTCTTTATAGTACTCCAATTTCAGTTTAGAAAAAAAAAAAAAATTCTGTTCTCGTCAGAGAAAAATATATCGATGAAATAAATAAATAAAATAAATAAAATAAATAAAATAAATAAAATAAATAAAATAAATAAAATAAATAAAATAAATAAAATAAATAAAATAAATAAAATAAATAAAATAAATAAAATAAATAAAATAAATAAAATAAATAAAATAAATAAAATAAATAAAATAAATAAAATAAATAAAATAAATAAAATAAATAAAATAAATAAAATAAATAAAATAAATAAAATAAATAAAATAAATAAAATAAATAAAATAAATAAAATAAATAAAATAAATAAAATAAATAAAATAAATAAAATAAATAAAATAAATAAAATAAATAAAATAAATAAAATAAATAAAATAAATAAAATAAATAAAATAAATAAAATAAATAAAATAAATAAAATAAATAAAATAAATAAAATAAATAAAATAAATAAAATAAATAAAATAAATAAAATAAATAAAATAAATAAAATAAATAAAATAAATAAAATAAATAAAATAAATAAAATAAATAAAATAAATAAAATAAATAAAGAAAGCCACTAAAATAAAATATCGGTTTCCCAAGCAAGTCTTGGACAATTCGCATGTAAATCTTAAACTTGGCATGCTGCTCATACAGTCAATAAAATAACAAACATTCCTCCTCATGGAATCGTGAAACTCGAAGCACTTGTGTTGGCATTAAGGAAAATTCGCGACTGGAAATTCCATCGGTATAATTTAATTCCCCCGACGATCCTAATATGCCGCGCATACTTGTCGATTTGCTTGCCAATGGGCAATCGAACCACACCCCATTCATTCGTATACTACTTCGATACAGAGGTCGCGCATGAAATGTGTAACACACACGCTTCCGCACATGGAAAATCACAGCGACTGTTAATACTCGCGTAGCATTATAATACCGTAAGATATATAATACAGTGAGTCTCTCCTTCACTGAATTTTCTAAGAATTTCCGGACTCTCAGGTATATAAATTACACACAGAGGCGACCGGGGTCATTTGAGTCAAATTTTGCTTTTCAATTACTTTACTCAAACACTAATATTTCACTTGATCGGACATTAGTATTTTTTTTAATATGTAATATCAGCATAGAATTTTTTGCCACGTGGCAAAAGCGTGCGGGTAATGAGAGTCACCTACAATTATTATTTTTTTTGCTTCTACATTATTATTTTAAAAAAACCAGCAGGCTAAATATTCCCAAATAATTCTCGGTTATACTTGAGATTATTCTTTTCGGCATGAGACTAACGATTTCAGATAGAAATAAAGTTGAAGCAAAACCGTGGGTGGTTATGTAAAAAATAAATTTCTTCAATAAATTGTCACTTAACCAATTTTGACAAAAAATATAAAAAGCCACAGGCATACTGGAAAGACTAATCTCAAGCATAACGGAGAATTATTTGGGAATATTCGGCCTGCCAGTTCTCTTTCAAAAGTGTCCAGAGCATAAAATCGAAAAAAAAAGGTTGCAGGTGACCCGTATTACCCGCGTGCTTTCGCCACCTGGTAAAAAAAATTTCGTTTTAAAAGTCTTCATTACATTTTTTTTCAAAAAATACTAACATCCACATAAATGAAATATTATATACGAATATCCGTAAATTCGACCTGATTGCCTCCTCATAATTAAAAAAATTCATTAAAAAATTATAATTATTTTTTTTCAAATAACAAATTTTTCTCTACGATTTTCAGTTGTAATACGTATAATTAAAAATGAGTTATTTAATAGAATTTATCCTCAAGCCTTATTCTATGTATTGGTCCCTGAGCCAACTCGCCCCGGTGACCTGTATATAGGTATACATAATGGGTATATCTAGCGATTGTCCCCGAGGCGATATCCCTGCAGGATCTGGGATCCGCAAAGTTTCCGTTAATCCTGAGTAACGCACTTCGGAGAGTCTCTCTCTCTCTCTCTCTCTCTCTCCCTCGCTCTCTCTCTCGGTATGCAATATATAGCCGGGAGGAAGCCACCACTGCATGCGGTTCCGTCGAGAGCCCTGTGTATTTCCCTCTCTTTCCCTCTCTCTATCTTTTCTCTCGTTCTTCATTGCTTTCTCTCGCTCGAGAGAACGATCGTACAAACGAAGAAATGAAGGAAGGAAAGGAACGCGTCGAAGCCAACTCTCTTCCGCTAATGGAAACACAGAAATTCCTCAAAGTCTTTTACCCTCGACGATATATATATATATATATATATATTTCCTGCTCAATGCTCGCAGCAGCAGCAGCAGCAGCTTATGTGCAACAGAGTACAGAGTGAGAGATCTTATCGAGAGCCCTCGTAGCTACTTCACCTTTTTATTTTTATTTTTTTTTTTTAGTGACTCTCGAAAGCAGGGAATTAAAACGAGAGAACTCATCGGATTCTCGAGACATAAAGTACAGAGTTTTCTGCGTGTTTATTAAGATGCAAGTTTTTTTTTTTAATTGTTTGGTGGTAATACGACTTTCGATTAATTAAACCTTTTAAGGTCATGGCTTTAAGATTGCATTTTTATTCAGATACTTTTGCACTCTTGTGAATAGGTAAAAAGAAATTCAATGGAGATATTTTTTACAGGGGGGTTTGTAATTTTTTTTGTACTAATTAAAAATTAGAATAATAATGTAATTGAAGAGAAATATAATCTTCAAGAATGTAACTGCAATAAAAAAAATGATTAGCATTTTTATCGAAGCATTTTTCACTCTTGTGAATATTTTGAATATTTAAAAAAAAGAACACGATAGTTTTTACAGTAAAAAAAAAAGAATTCACTTTGGCATTGAATTGTATGTGAAAAGCAATAAATATAGTGTTTTAAGATGTTAAAATACAATAAAATATAGATAGAAATAATTAATTAATCAATAATTAAGTAATCCCATTTTTATTCAAATACAAATAAAAGCTTAAAAGTAAAAAAAAATATATTTCTGCCTTGAATTAAATTTACAAATAAAATTGCGATGTTAATAAAAAATATCGATTCCCAAATTAACGAATTAATAAGAATCTTAATTTTAATCAAACCCAAATCAAAATTCTAAACCTTATAATCATTCTGAGTATGCTCACATGAAAATCGAAGCTTCCTCTATAAAAAAGCGAAATAAAATTTAAAAAAGTGAAAAAAAAAAAAACAACCAGTACTCGATGAGGATTATTTTTTTAATTATTGAATCTTTGATTTTTCCAGGATACAGATAAAAGGAACAAGGACCGCGATCGCCAGACGTGTCTACGAGCGTCGTACACGAGCTCGATACTCCGGGTATCTGTAACGATATACGTGTACAGAGACGTCTGCGAAGGCTCCAATTTCGTTGATAGACTGCGAGGATCGAGAAGGCTCGAGGGGAGTCAATATCAATGGGTTACGTATGACTGATTCGCAGGCTGTGCTCGCACTCGACGTATGTTAACTGTCTGTCGTATAGTAATGTTAGGTATACGAACCATCAGAGACGTGAGAGTACTTCAATTTCGTCGTTAATGGCTATCTGTTGACGCAGTCATCGAAGCGACGTAGATGTGACAAAAGTGGTGGGAAATATCGACCGCGAGAAATAGCCCAATTTTATTTTATTTTTATTTCGAGAAAATTATAATACGGAGAAAAAAGAATAAAATATCAATATCTGTAAATAAATATTTTAAAATCTATCTTTTTTTTTAAACATGTTAAATTATGTCATTTTTTTTTACCTATTATTCACATTTATTGATATAAACAAAGCTTGGATATATTTTGTGATAATAAATACTTTTTACTCTCAGTGGAATTATTTAAAAAATAAAAATTAGAATATCAATTAAATCGCCGATTTTCAATTAAAATAAATCAACGGAGAATTTTATTGCAGAAACAATATTAAGTATATTTCTGATACAATTTATTTGAATCGTTATACGAGATGAAATAATTTGTATTAAATTTCTTGACAAAATCTTACAAATTTTCTCTTCATTTTAAAATTGCTTTAGCATTGTATTTGCAACTCTGGTTGCACAGTCGCAGCAAGTTAATAAAATTCAGCGAGAGAGCCCACCGTGTGAGAGTCTTGACGAAAGCGCAACACCATTCGCGAAGCGTATAAATCGCTTTAATCGTGTAATAATCTCTCTCGATGCTAAAGGAATTCCTTCGTATCGGCGAGGAAAAATCTTTGGAGCGCAAGGCGAATTCAAGCGATTAATAATCTTCGCGCTGTGCGATCATACACGCACGCGCTTCGTTCTTGTTATCTCATGTGTATTATGCACGATATGCTGTTTGCCTTTTACAATAGTATATTTTTTTCTTCTTCAGCTTCTACTTCTTTTTCCTCTTTATAGACGGAGCGCCGGTAAGGGCACGCGCGTATTATCAAGACGTGGGAGCGCAACAAGCAGCAACGATTTGTCTCGTGTGCGTAGCAAGCACCGGCTGAGATTTCTCGGCATCATCGGAGGATCACATGTCGCTGTTGGAAGCGAAGGTCACGCACCTGATGCCCAGAGTGCGGGGATATATAGATGTATATGGGGCATTCCAAGTCAATTCATTTGACGAATTTTTTTTTTGGCATATTTTGGTCCGAAAAAAGAGGATTTTTTTTTCCAGATTTTTATCACTTTTTGCTGTGTAAAATATTTTTTTTCTATAATTTTTGAGTTAGAAATAAATTTCGACCAGTTTAAAAATTCTGAATAATTTACATTTTTTTTTTATTTTGAGAAAATAAAATGGTTCCCTTAATTTTTGTTCTAATTGAAATAGTTTTTTTTTTTAATTTTTTAAAAATTATTTGCTGAATTTTCAGCGTTTTACTCGCAAAATAAAATAAAATGCTTTTTTTCCTACAAGAAACCATTTTTGACATTTTTTTTTTTTTCTTAAATAAAAAAAAAAGAAATAGAAATTATTCTCAGCCCACTCTCGAACTACTATGGAAATACTTGTTTTTATTCCTAGATTTTATGGAAAAAAAATGTCTGAATTTTAAACCTGGTCGAAATTAATTTTTGCTCAAAAATGATGGAAAATAATAATTTTAAATAGTAAAACAAGTGATACAAATCTGAAAAAAAATCCTCTTTTTTTTTTACCAAAATATGGCAATAAATAATTCGTCAACTGAATCCCAGAGGGTTTGGCCGATGGTCAAGTGAACTGACTTGGAATGCCCCATATACATATATAATATACATGAGGGAAGCATCACCGTCTTTTGCGATAGTCCGTGCGACGCAATAGAGAGAACAACTTCTACTAAGTGCTATACTCGATTCATTGAGTCTTAAGGTAGTCGTATCGTTACCAGTCTGACTAAACGTGGGTTTCTAAGAGAACTTTAAACACTTCGCAAAATCTGAAAAAAATTAGGCATATTGAAGGTGGTGCAAAGATTGATTTTACATAGTAATAATATCAAAATGTTATTACCAAATTAATGAAAAAATGAATTGTTCGAAAATTTAGCCGGGAATCCAACATTTTTTCAATATGAAAATGGTTCATTAATTTTTCGGAATACGTACGAATTTTCGTCAGAATTTTGTCTAATTAAAAAATTTTTTTTTTTGCTCCAAATTATTTTTGTGATATTTCGCAAATATATATATTAATGTTTATTCAACATATATTAATGATTTCAAAATTTTCCAACAGAATTTTTATATCCCAATACAAAGTTTCTATAGCATTTTCAAGGGTCATATAATTAATATGCGATGGGTAATTTTGGTGAAAAGAAAAAAAATGATGTAACGTCATAATAATGATTATTAATTATCTTATCGTTAAACCCTGAGAGTAAAAAGTGAATGTATCATTTTAGACGCAATATTTTTCGATCGTTTTTTTTTTTTAATGGTAATAAGCTTGATTAATTTATAATTATCCTCATTTATTTAAAGATTTATATAAATGTATAAAGAAAAAGATGTAAGTGAATAGAAAAAAAAATGCTGTGAATTCAAAACAAGAGGTTTTTTTTTCTTTTTTACAGAAGCGTTAAAAGGAAATTAGTGATGCTCTATCATATAATTATAAGATTCATGTTCTGTGAAGAACACTTCTGGTGAAGTGTACTTCACAAGGAATCTCAAGATCAAAGACAATCGGACGATAACGCATTAACGAAATATATAGATATACATATGTATATGGAAAGAAGGAAAAAAAAAAAAAAGAATCTCTTTCATTACACAATTGATAAATCAACTGGTCAGACGACTGGCGTGCCGTGTCAAGTATTTGTACACGAATAGGCATGCAGTAATATACCGCTAGCATATTTCCTCCCTGGCTCATGAAAAGCAATTGATTCACGTGAAAGTTTGTGAATGTCCTACGCCGTAATAACTCAACGTGCACGACGTAAGATTTGCCGGAAAACGTGATGAAGCTAACGCATATTTATTTGTAGAAGACGATTCTAAATATTGTAGGTTTTAATGGCCATTCTAATTAATTTTTTAATTTTAAATTTAAAAAAAAACCATAAGTTTAAAAGCTTGTTTTTTTTTTTTTAATCTATTTCATTAGATATAATACAAAAAATTGTTTATTTCACTTTTATCTGATCGACTAATTGGAAGATCAGAAGAAAGCAAAAAAAGACACAATTGAAGGTAATAATAGTAAAATATTAAAGTGTACAATTATTTTGTATCTATTTATTTCGTTTGAAAAATAATGATTTCAATATATATTAATTTTAATAATCCACTGATCGGTAATTAATTTTACAAACTATTACTAATAATTTTACAAAAGGTCAGATGAAAATTCAAGAGTATAAAAATAATTATTTTCGCTCTCAATTAAATTTCTTTTTAAAAAGATGACAATGTTAATCAAAATATCAATTCTCAAGGTATCGAATTATTGGGAATGATTTTAAAAAGATCGATTCTCAAAGTATTAAATTAATGAAAAATCCAAATTATATTAAAATCCAATTCAAACTTCAATGTTCTAAAAATGATTAATTATGCTTTCTTATTTTAATTAAATTTAAAAAAATTGCAATATTAATGAAAACATCGATTCTTAAACTAACAAATTAGGATATGAATCATAATTCGATTAAAATCCTATGCAGCTAGGATTCAGTAAAAAAAAAAAATTGCTACTGGCATTCTGTGTTGTATAAACATGGAATTATATTCCAGTATTCCAGTTATTTTCAGACGGCCACGAATCTCGAAAGGCAGGTTTGAAAATTCCTGCGGGGGAGGTTGAGTTCAGTATTGGGGAAAATATACCTAAGAAGGAATTTCCCGACTTTTCTGTAATAGCAGTGAATCAGAGCAGGTATAGAACTCGTTGCACCCTTCGGAGAAATCTTTTACCCCAAATCTTAACTACATTACTTAAAGTACTTAACTTTTCTATGTATATGTATATTGATGTGCTACAGCATAATTTACAAAATACATATAATATTTTATTACCAGCACTTAAAGTGCTGTGCTATATTTCAAATTTGCAAATGGGCCTGAAGTCCCAAAAAGAAAAAAAAGAAAAAAAACTCACCCTTGTTCCGGCGCCATTGTCTGTAGACGAAGGCTGCAACTCCGAGTAGTAAAATCGTGGTGAGAAAGGTGCCGATCACAGCCCCCGCTATGCTCGCAGCACCATAACAGCTATCCTGAGCGTTCATACTTTCTTCCTCCATTACTTCCTTGTTTTTTCAATTTTTTTTCCCTTCAATTATCCTCTATAGTAAAAAATAAAAAAAAAACAAAAAAAAAAAAACAAACTTATGCACTTCGGCGAGATTTATAAATATTTAACGCGTAATAAAGTGCAACGAAGGGCTTCACTAAATTTTTCCATGTTAACTTCTTTTCTTTTTCGCACTATATACGTGCACCCCTTTTGCTTTAACTTAGCAAACGGCACATAAAAATCCACGAATTATAACGTCGATCTTTGCGTTACAAGCAAATTTATTATTTCAATAAAACGTTTTTTATTTTATTTTACTTTATTTTATTTTTAATTTTTAATTTGTTCACTTTTCACTCTGCACTTAAATATAGTGCGTGGCAATTATTTTCCCGGCGAAGCGCCGTCCAGTTGTTTTACTTTTTTCTTTTTTTGTAATTATTTTAATTACAACAAATGGTAAACATACACGATGTATTTCTTTTTAAATGCGTTTAGCGCTTCTTTTTAAATATTGTTTTTTTTTTTAATTTGATATTACACGAGCCCGACGCTACGTCGTCGGAGCTGGTGCACCGCGGGGACACCGTGCGTCGTACTGACTGCTCGTTGAGGTACTGCGAGGGAATCTACCGAGCGAACGGATCCGGCGAACGGGGCGTGCAAGTGAAACAGGTAGGTATAAGCCGTGCAACAGGTGCTTCGGGCTTTCCTCTTAGTTACCTTCGTGGGGCTGGGCCCACTTTGCCCCCCCCCCCCCCCCGCATCCCGCCCCTCTTTTCCCTTTGCTCACGCGTCTCATTCCATACAGATTCTCACTGTTTTGAGGCATTCTGCCTCAATAACGCTAAAGACCGAAAATACGATGAATCGGTATTTTTAGAATCGATTTCTTACGCACTGATCATAATCGGCGATGATAAATCGTTTTTTTTTTAAAGGATACGTCTGTTTAAATACTTCAGAGGCAGAATAAACATCATAATTTGTACGTCCCAATTAAGACTATTTTAAGAGGTAAAAAACTAAGTTTATGGAATGCGAGAGTTATAAATTAGATTGTTTGATGTGTGTCGATGCAATACAATTTTTGTGATGACTTTTTGTTGTATTTTTGTTGATAATTTATCATTTTCAGATGGTAAATGAAATTGTAGTGAGCGCCGGGTGTGCGACGGGCTCGCAGCTTGGTGACTTCGACGAATGGTGCGCTGGGGTAGTTCTAAGATAAGAACTTCCGTTTTACGATTTGTATGAAACTTCGAAAAGGGCGTTTGAAGGGTGAGTCTGTAGTTTTGCTGGTGAGCTTTTAGGATTTTTGTGCTTGGAAAAGTGTTCGGTTTATTTTAGTAAAGCATAGCGAATGTGTTTATTAACGTTTTAAGATAATGTGGAATATTTGAATAATTATTCGTTTTCTATAAAACTTGAACAAAAAATTGCTATTTTTTTGGTGGTCTAGATAAAGAGATTTTTTTTCAGATTTTTATCACTTGTTTTATCCTTTAAAATAATTTTTTTCCGCAATTTTTGAGAAGAAATTAATTTTGAACCGGTCTAAAATTCTGATATTTTTCCATAAAATCTAGAACTGGAAACAAGTATTTCCATCGTAGTTCGAGAGTGGGCCGAGAATAATTTATATTTTATTTTAATTTAAGAAGAAAAAAAAATCCTTTTTTTTAACCGTAAAAAATGTCGATAATAGTTTCTTGTAGGTAAAAAAATAAAACATGTCCTGGTAAAAAGAAGAATATTTCCCATATTTTGAGTAAAACGCTGAAAATTGGCTCGATAATTAAAATAAAATTGAAAAAAGCTATTTCCATTGGAACAAAAATAACAGATTTTTTTTTTTTTAAATCTTGTAAATAACCCTGAAAACTCCCGATAGCAACGAAAGAATTTAATTAGTATTCAAGGATAGGAAAAGAGGATTATCTACCCGCAGAAAGATTTTTGTTCCATAATTGAATGAAAATGATAAACCATTCAATTTTTTTTCTTCTTACTTTACTGTATTGTACGCTCATACTTTCTTAATCAAAACGCAGCATTCTTTATTTGACTCGGCAATTGAAATACTCTTGTAATTATTAGAAATAAGTGTCGTTAGACAACGAGACGGTACACCCATCCAGTCTCACATTTAATTGAAACATCAAAATTTTTCGTGGCGATTGTGATATCAGTGACGGCGACAGAGTGTGAAAATATTTCGGGGCATCGATCACCTGTCGAGACGCATTGGTTTCAGGCCCAAACGATCTATCACGTACTCGGGCATGCAATACGTTGGATTTATCGGTTTGAGAATTGAATCGGCTTCCAGTAGTGATATGGCAGCGAGGCCGAATAGCGTGTGGAATGGATCTACCATATCGCCTGGTCTATCGCTGAAACCCCCGGCCTCAGCGTCCTGACAGGCTAATATAAATTTTAGCTGCAAAATAAAGCATTAATTTACGAAAATTCTTATTACAAAAAGTTGTATAAATCATAGATTTTCAGTGAATTTACCAAGCGTTCTTTGTTTATCCAGTGTAATCGGCCTAAAATCGTTAACGACGATAAAACCCACCAGGAGTAACATACGTCGGGTAATTTTTCGGGTCTTCCGTTCAGACCTCCGGACGGTAATTGCCGCTCGCAGAGCCACCAGCCTAATCTGTCCGCGTCGACTAAATGTAGTCGTCCTTAAAAACGAACAAAAAAAATTAATTCTCATTTTTTTACGAGCTTATAAAAGTACGAATATAACGAATATTATTAAGTTTTCTTAGTTGATTTTTAATTTTCATTAAAACTTCCTGCAATACTTGAATAATTAATTATGAAATAATCTGTCATGTCTATTATTAAAACAAGCTAATAAACTGTTATCGGGAATTTATTTATCCTTGTAATATTATATTTTTGTACTTTGTCTCCTACATTTATTCTATACTGTAAAAGCCTCAAATAAATTATCAAATAATCATTCACCGGTAATTGACAGAAGACCAAGGCAACAATAAATCAAGCCAGCGTGACTCTCTGAACCCGGTTTAGAGCCGAAGCCTCCATCGAAATTCATGCAATTCGCTACAAATTCAACAGCCTTCTCCACGTCTATAGAATCCAATCGGCCCTGCAACAAGAAATCAAACAAAAATGGTCATGTCCCAAAAAAAAAAAAAAAATGAATTCTTCAAAATGTTCCATGTATTTTGTTCCATTAAATTGAAAATCCAATTTTTTTTTTTAATATTCGAAGTCTCACCAGTAGAGACAATGTGGCAACTGCACAGAATGAAAATCTCGTGTCAACTTCGCCCCATATATCGCCGGTGAAACTGCCGTCTGGTTGCTGTCTGTCCTGAACGTATTTCACGACTTTTTCGACATCAATGACATCGAGAGCGTCATACGTGCAGAGAATTTGCACGGCACTGAGAGTATGAAGCAAGTGAGGATCGTGATTTATACTGGCGCTTATTCCACCGCAGGGTGCCTGACACTTGGCAATGAACTCCAAAACCTCATCTTTGCTCAGACGATCCAAATTTCCCATAACATCCAGTGCAGTCAGTCCCCAATAAATTCCTGACATTCTTAGATGTTCTGTCATGAAGTAAATCTGTAATTTCAGAAGAAAAAAAAAAGTCCTGTTTTTATTATTCAAGGCTGAAGAGGAAGATTATTTTTTTATGATAATACCTACGTAATCATCTTTGCCTGTTCCACAGGAAACCAGATATTCACTGTGTTTATCCAAAAGCAAATGTGGTATTGTTTGCGGTAGTTCAACATCTTTCAGCACCGACTGCAAAAAACAAAAAAAAATTCAAATTTTATAATATTAATTTTTTTATTTAAAATTATGAATGCAATGATAAAGTAAATTTTTTGAAAATATTATAGAAAAAATTTCTTCTAAATATGGCCATTCTATCAGAAAATTTGGAAATCTCTTGATAATATTGTTTTAATATTCATATCAGATGAAAAAAACCCCTAAGAACAGTCTTTTGAACATGTCCAACTAACTAAAAAAAAACCTTTGGGCCATTGGGCCTTAAAATATACAAGTGCTGGTTATAAGACTAGAGTTTTGTGTCAGGATACTGAGCATCGGTTTGATATTATATCACAGGACAGCTGATGCAAGAAATAAGCTCTGACACTGCTAACTTGAATGTAACAGTTAAAATTACAATTAAGGGACCATCACACAGGATAAGCCAGCAATTTTTCACAGTTACATTTGACTTTGTAATGATAAAGTAGCTTTCAACTGAGAGCGAATGGCTCAGATAAAAAAAAGGTTGTATGATTTGTATTTTTTTTGTCAACTTTTTTTTTTGCGATTTTTTCAATAATTTTTTTTCGATCACTCAAAGAATTTATATTTATTTTCGTGTAGGAAACAATTCGTTAAATGAACAATTTAAACAAGCCAGTATTTGTTGAATGTTGAAATGATGAAATTGGAGCAAATGTCACAACATTGACAACTATCTTGATACTCACCATTGTAGCTGTTATTTAGTTTACTTGTCCCGTCCTTTTTTTAATATACTTTATACAATATTTATGGCAATAACGTCATAATAAATAGTTTTCGATATTTATTTATAATATATCACTTGTATAACCTATTAGATGAATACATCTCCCATATCTCGATAATAATTCGCACGTACACACATGTAAAGTAACATTTTCAACCACCACCGCATTTTGCTGCAGTGTGATATTCTCACTTCTGATTGGTTCGTTCACAAATTGTGTGGAACTTCATTTTCCGGTTTTCGTGAAACGGCGCGTAATATCTATTGGCTGCCATTTACTTATTGTTGTAGGAGGATTTGTTATTTTAATCATTTAATTACACTGCAATAGACGACAAATTACTGTGAAAACCCCTTTTTTTTTACTTTTTCATTTGTATTTCAGTTAAAAAAATGTCCTCTGATAGAAACAGAAGAACGAGATAAGAGGAAACGATATATTTGTATGCAAGATGGGATGATTTTATTACTGACCGTGAACCTATTTATGACCACAATATTCGACCAATCAGCGTTGCTCCTAGTTCCCCCATTATTTGACTTTCAGCCAATAAGAAAGCTTCATTTCTTATGGTCACTAATAGGAGCGTGTGTGCTGACTTATTTAAAACACATTTATATCGATAAATTCGAGAAGAATTAATGAAAACTATTGATATTTCATTAGAAAATGGATCAAAATTCATAGTTCTACATAATATCGATCAATTTCACAATGATTTGTCGGTTGATATACGTTTCTTTGAGGTTCTGTGATTAGACGATCATTAACTGGTACATTGATTTCAAGAATGTAGGCACCGCGAGCGACAACAAATAGTCAACAGATTTGTAAAAGATGGCGAGCACGGGATGCTCTGCCTTCTCGGCTGACGGCCAATATTGGGCAAATTGTGGTAACGATGGTAAATTAAAGATTTGGGAAACAGCGACGAATCGTCTTAAACAAGAATACGTACCGAATTTACATTTATCGTCACCGTGCAGCGTAATAGGATGGATCACCGTTGGACAACAATCGACCAGCGTCACGGTATGCCATGTGCTCGTAATTTATTCCTCTTTATTAATCAATCGAAACTCTGATTGTTCGCATGGAAATTTCTAGTCCTTTTGTACTACGAAATGTACGAACATTCAATTTTGTTTCAATGCTTTTGTTGTCGCTTTAAATCCTTTTGAAAAAATCGTCGAACGTTTTTAAGTAATTTTTAGGTTAGGAAGTAGCATTTAATATTCGGCGGTTTTTATGAGATTTTTTTTTCTACTTATTTATGGTGTTTGGTGATCCTGGAAATAATGGATATATTTTTGATTTTTCAATAAAACGCTCCGGAAATTGTTTGCAATTTTCTTTGCTGAAATTGTTCTTAAAGTTTGATGCCAATTTGTATATTTATTCAGGCTTGCTGATTACATATTTTATTATTTATCTATTTAATTAAACAGAGTTTATATATGACAGTATTTTGATGAGATTTAATCGTACTGAAATATTTCAGTGAAGTATACAGAATTTGTACAATAATTTAGAATTTTATTGAACATAAATATATATCATACAAAGTAAGAGTTTATAAATAACTATGAGTATAATAATAATAGTAATAATAATAATAAAAATCAGAAAGATAGTTTTGTAAAAAGCTAGAAGTTGTAAAAGAAAATCAACAATGATTTTAGATATTTTCATTTATACTACATAAATGAAAATATATAAAATTCAAGTGACTTTTCTTTACTACTTTCTCTTGTATAAGACATTCCATGGAAATTCAGCCAATCCAGTTTTGCATATTTTTAAAGCGTGTCATAAATTTTCTGTATGTTATTTAGGTCGTCATGAACATTTATAAATTATTTCAGAATTTTCAATCATGTAGTTCATCCGTAATTAAATCCTGGCTTTGAGTTATCTAGTTTTCCTTCCTCATAGAGAGAAGCTATGTTTTTCTGAATTTTTAAAAAATTTCTTGTATAATAAAAATATTGTATTGTCTAAATTAAATTTCCAGCACAAAATTTAGGCTTTTTAGACAAATAATGTCATAGTCATTCAGAATCAATTTTGTCTATTTATGATCAGTATACAAAAATAATTTTTTTTTTAAATAAATTGCAAGAATGCAATTTTATATCTTTGCAAATTTTTTTTGAAAAATTTTTCAGCTAGTTTTAATTAATAAGATGCTCTTCCTATTTTACTGCGTTCAGACTCTCAAAAGCTATTTTTTTTTCAGCCTACACCATGGAAGAAGCAAAAAAGGAAATCCATAGCCGACGACACAGAGCAGAAGCATGTAGTAACAATGGGTTCTACAAACGGAAGCATAACTCTATACGATGTTGCCGCTGCAAAAGTCAGTAAACTATTGGAAAATGGGCATTCGGCGACAGTCACGGCTCTGGCTTGGTCGGCAACGAGCGGTTTTTTCACAGTCGCCGACGATCATCAAATAGTAGAATGGAACATTCAAACGAGCAGCGTTAAGTCCAAGTGGAAATGCGGCAAAAACAAAGTCACAGCGCTTGCAGTATTGCCGGAAGGAAAGTCCATTCTTTCGGCTGATAGGATTATCAAATGGTGGGATTTGTCGAGCAAGAGAATCATCGCGAGCTTCACTGGTCATGCGAATCAAGTCGCGTTCTTGAGAACTGTCAGACTTGACAGTGAAACAAGTTATCTCATAAGTGGAGCCAGTGGAGAAGGGTACCTCAGTGTTTGGTCACTTAATGAGGTAAGAGTAATTTTCAATCAATTGATATCATTTAAGTGGGGTCGAGCCTGTAAAAAAAAAAATATGATTTTTAGAGATTTGTATTTTTTATTCTAGTCATCCATTAAATATGAAATAAATATATAATTTCAGGATTAGAATAAGCAATTTTTCTGTCAGTATTAAAAATAGTTTTTTTTTACTGTTACTATTGTGAATCAGTTGATATCTTTGGTCTGGGGACTTAAAAAAGAAATCCCTCCAGCTTAGCTAATTACTGATACAATGTACTAAATAGCCTGCATAATAGAATCTTGCAAATTGCTTCCGTAATATTTAACACTGTCTACAAAGTTTCTTCTATGATAAGGCCAAAAATCGATAATTTCCTCATAGAGGAAGCTTTGTAAACATTGTCAATTAACCAGAAGCTATAAGTTTTCATTTTGCAGGCGTTTTATGTTTGCACCGAAAGGATAATCGAAAAATATGTGATTTTGCAGGGAAAGAAAGATCGGAATTCCGTAGGAACGTTAACGATGCAAGACGACGCTTTGTCGGTGTCTGTGAAAATTGTCGATGATTCGCAAATAGTGATATTAGCGGTAAATCGATCGGGCCAGGCTCACCTCTTCAAGTACCAGTCAAACGGACAAATTAACAAACCTATTAAACCATCGTTAAACATTATTATCGCGTTGGACTCGGAAGACGCGGTTCAACAAATTCCCATTCAAGCCGCTGAATTAACCGACGATGCAAAGTTACTTCTCGTTTATGGTACCATGTTGAATTTAACATTCGAACGTGTGACACCCGATTTTTCGGACAAAGTTCAGTGTCTCGTGCGGGGCGATATAAAGAGGGTTAAAGAGAGAGCGGAAGAGGCTCTGACGAAAATAAAAATTGCAGAGACGGACGGAAATGTCGAATATGTCGCACCTGGTAAACAATATTTATTGAATTACTAAATTAAATTATTGAATTTTGATGTTTAAGTATTTTTCAACAGTCGAAAAATGTAGGCATATTTTTATTTTATTTTTTACGGTGAGTAAAATTAAAAAATAGTAAACTTCGGTTCTTTTAACAATATTTTCTCGTTGATTTTTGTTAAAAAAATTCGTAAAATTTCTCGTCAATGATAAGAAAAACTTTTACTTAAAAAAAAAACCTTAAAATGTATATACTTGGATTTCCTTCTTTAATAATTAACGAATTATTCGAATTTTCTTTTTTCATAAATTTTGATTGACTCAAGTAGTTTGGTAATAAAAAATTATTTCAAAAATAAAAATTACGGACAAATGTGTGAATGTGTTTAGTCAAAATTTCACTTTTTTAGGATCAACCCCAGCGTCAGTAAAGAGGAGTCGTTCAGGAGCCGTAGGATCGCAATTACCACTCAAGGAGAGACTGGATAATCTTAGTTTAAACACCGAGACTAGTACAACGGGAAGAACACCGACGAAAGGTGCAAATATGGCGCAGTTACTCATGCAGGGCCTGAACAGCAAAGACAAAACTATCTTAATGAATGTGCTGTACAACAAGGACGAGACTGTAATAAAAAACACCATTGCAAAGTTGCCAGTTCAGGCGATAACGCCACTACTGAAGGAGCTCACAGTTATGCTGCAAGGCAAAACTCTTCCGTAAGAAAACAAATTTTTTTTTCTTTCTAATTTTCGAATTTTCGGAAGAACCGATGAAAATTTAACGTTATTGCAGAAGCAAGATTGCCGTTAGGTGGTTAAAAGTTCTTGTTATGACGCACGCCGCACATCTCCTGTCGCATCCAGATATCGGAGACGCTCTGGGACCAATTTTGGGTCTAATTGACGCAAAACTTGCAATATTATCCGAACTCTCGAGGTTACGGGGACGAGTTTCTCTAGTGACTGGCCAAATATCACGGTCGCATGAGAAAGACGACAAAGATATAACACAGGAGAGTCTTCTCGTCTATCAAGATCCAGGTTGGTTTTTAAAAATGAGCAAATTATTTAGGCAGAAAGCTAAATAATTTTAGATGAATAGAATAATATCGACCGACGATCGATATTAAATTAACTGTCAAAAAAATATGTATGAAGGCGTACACATTTTTTGACGGATTTATTAAACTTAATGAGGATTGACCCCTTTTATCAGGTTGATAAATTTCAGTTTGATAGCCTAAGACGTTCTCGAAGAAGCTTTAAATTCTTAAGTCCCATACAAACAAATCCAAACCTTTTTTTTTAACATGATTTAAAAAAAATATTTTTGCATATTCTTAACACATTAACATCAAAATCTAAAAAAAAACTTTATCAAACCAAAGCTTCCTCTAAAAGGAAGCAAAAATAGCCTTTGGACCCGAAGCTTTTTTTTACCTTCTTTCGATTAAATGAAGAATATTCACATTTTTTTAATCACAAGTCTTTAGCATTTGTAAAAAACATGATCGCGAGAAAGCTATGTTTATAGCTGACTCGAATCGCATAAGGTGCTTGAAAAATGTTAACCGCGAAATTGACATACAAGCTTTGAAATCGAAATGAAATCTCATAAAAATATATTTATACATTTTTTTTTCTCACGCCTGTGAATTCAATAAATCGATATTCAACATATTTAATATACGTAGATTCCTCTGATGAGGGTACCGACGTCGGTGAGGTTGCAATGGAGAGCGAATCGGACGAGAATTGGGAGGAAATATCAGAGCAAGGTGAAGATCAAGAGGAGCTAGAGAATGGTAGATCCGACGACGACGCTTCTATATGCAGTTGAAATCATAATAAAGAGTAAGTTCGACAGTGAATTTTGGAAAACTCCTGTAAAATTCACGATTGCCATTGGCAAAAATGACAATAAAACCTCGTTCTATTTTTCATTCTAGGAATATACGTGCAAATTCAATAAACGAAGGCCGAAACTCGCTACACATTCTTTATTAAATCGTATATACGTTAAATCTGTCATAAGTATTTCACAATCCATTTACTCCACAATCGGTGACGACCAACGTATCGACATACCTCTTTGGGAAACTGAACCTTTTTTTTTTGATACTGTAAAAAGCGTGCAAACACCCCTGTATGTATAACGCACTATGAACAATGTCTGAAGTCTTCGAAAAAAAAAAAATATATTGCTTAATATTGGACGCGTGGCGAGTTGGATTCAGCCGCAGCGTCTGCGAATTTTTTGTACGACATCGACATGTGTAAAAGTGTAAATATTACATAGTTCTTTTCTTTTGCCGGACTTGACCGTCTCCGAAACGTCTGTACTTCTTCCGAATGTTCGAATTAAATGGAAAGATCGAATGAGAATGATTTTTTTATTTTCCTCTCTCCAGCTCTTATGCGCAGAAAAACATACAAACGAAATAAGATTTGCTTAAAATATTCGTTTCGCTAAAATTTAGGAAAACACGAAATTCTAATAAAATTCACTATACCTGTTCAAAGTAAATATTTTAAAATCTAGAATTAGATTACAATTTGTAAAAAATTGATATCTTGAGGAAGAGATTGTTGTCATACGATAAATAAAATAATTTTTAATTTACTACAACAAGCTGTATAATTTTTTTTTTTCAAAGTGGAATAAGTCCTAGATATTCTGGCTCAAAATTGTTTATTTATTAACATAGAATTTAAGTGTTTCCGAAATTTTAACCTCTTCGAATGTTCAGATGAAATGAAAAGATCGTATGAGACTGATTTTGTTAATTTTTTTTTCAAGTTCTTATGGACTAATTTAAATACTTATCTCTGTGTAGAAACTCTTGCCGTCACTTTTTATCGGCTTCGATAAAAATGCCCAACTTCACTCGCGTAAAAAGTCGTGACAGAGATTGGAGTTTTTTTTTTAAGTTTTTATTTTTACATTTTTTTATTATTTATTATAGAAGAAGAAAAAAAAATGTTCAGCATACCTTCAGAAGGAGCGTTGTACTGGGCTCTGATGCAGTACGGCGAGATAATGACTCTCTCGAAGAGGAAATTTATGAAGATGCAAATAGATACTCACGATGCGGCAATTTCTCTGTCGCACTTGAAAGATCCATCGGCAGGAAATGTTGAAGGGCGAAGAGCTCGAATTACACGTACTTCGTCGGCGAAAATACGTAATAAAAGAAAATCGAGCTTGGAAAACGATAGTACGATATTGATGGAGGCTGAATTCGGCTTGGATGAAATGGAAAAACGTTTGGCAGCAATTGAAAGCTCAGTACGAGTATGTGCATTGAATTCAATGTGATCGTAAAAGAACGTGTGTCAGCTTCTGTGACCTTCCGTATGAGTCATTCCGCTAATTATCAAACAGAATCCGGCTCCTTATATTTTTAAATTTAATATGTACATTGATTAATTTTTCAATGTGTGTTAAATCACGAATTTTTTATCTATATTTTTTCTATAAATATAGGTGAGCGTAAAAAAAATATATAAAAATCGTTTTTTATGCACAAAAATATAAATTTACTTAAAAAAATAATTTTTTGCATTGTATACGTATAAAATACTCGTTTAAAAAATGTTCAGGCAAATTAGAAACTAGCGAAAAATTACATACTCTTAGTATATTCAAATTTTAATTACAATATTTCCCAGAGAGTCAGAAACATTGACGCGTCATCTTCTTTTTTTCCTTTTTCTAAAGAAAAATTGCATAATCTTGCACAAACATTTTATAACAGGCGAGCTGGCTGAAAGGATTTATGCATTTGAGTAGTCAGCTACGAACTTTTCATCCTCCTCCCAGAGACGATTGGAAATTTATCAATTCTAGGATTCCGTCTTACGATATTGTTTATAAAGGTCCTGAAAGGGAGCGAAGTTTGGATGATATTAAACCGGACAGTTTTATGCATTTGCCAAATACGATAAAAAAGGTAAAAGTCGATGTTCTTCAGCAGCAATGAATTAAATAATATTAATAATGACAATAAAAATAAATAACAGAAAAAGAAGAAGCAGCAAACATGTTTGTCGCGATGTACGGATATAGATTGTAAATCATCTGTATAAATGAAATATAGCTTCGGAAGAAAAAAAAGGACGTATTGTAATGGAGTACATGAAGATTTTACATCGAAATTTAAGGGAAATACTTGCTCGCTCCTACCGATGCATTAATTCTGATCGAAACATCTGGTAAAAAAAAATGTTGAATAAAGACTTTGGTAAAAATCGCTTTACCAATTGCCACTTAAGCAACACTGAACGGCGATTATGATGATGTATGTAATTACTCGAAAGATACGTTACTATCTCGTTGTTGCGGTATGCTTTTTTGTAAATATTTTCCATGAGCTGAGCGACCTTTAATCATCGCCATAAGCTCTTTAAAAAACTGATTACAGTTTCGGTTGGATAGGAAGCCTTGAAGAGCTCGTTTTATTTTAAATACTAATTTTTTGGTTTTTTTTTTTAATCGAACCGGCTTTCCAAAAAATTAGCATATAAATTTTAAGAATATTTAGAAAGACAATAAGAGTAAAAAAATTGAAATCTGTGAGACAGTTTGAACATACTTTCAATAGAAATTTTAGAATTTTAAACATTGTTTAAAAAAGGTAGAAGAGTAAAAAGAATGAAAATTATGAGATAGTCAGAAGGTACTTTCAATAGAAATATTAGAGTTTTAACATTTTCCAGGCAGTTATTACTATTAAATATAAAAAAAAGCTTTCCAATAAATAAACATATAAATTTCATCAATATTTTTAAAAAGATAGAAATTTAGAAAAAAAAATGAAAACTGTGGGACAGTTAAAAGGTTTCCATGAAAATTTAATGAAGACATTAAACATTTTTCAGAGGCATGAAAAATATATAAATTTCATCAATATTTAAAAAAAATAGAAATAAAAAAAAATGAAAACTATGAGGCAGTTAGAAGGTTTCCATGAAAACTTAATTGAGAATTTAAATATTTTTCAGAGGCTCGAAGCAGATCTAAAAAATATAAAAAATCTAGATTTGCATCTTGAATACATTGTGTTGATATATATAATCGGAGTAGCATTAGCTTTTGTACTATCAGCGAATATGCAGCCACTATGCTTTTAAAATCTACATGGCAACAGCAGATTCGAACATGTTGATCCAGTTGACGTTCAAAATAAGCGTATGTATGTATCGTAAGGCATATATGTGGTTTTTTTGTTGTGTTGTAATTCGAAGGGGTCGTAGTTCAGATAGGTGTGGCACCGATATCTTCTTCATTAATTGCTTGTTATCCATTATTAGCACTCAAATGAATACAATGGTGCTTATATATTTTTTCATACGTCATTTTATTACACATATATGTATTATTATATATTTTTGTCAGCACAATATGCACTGCATTGCATAAATTCCGTAATCTACTTGCGGAAAAGTATGCGTCTTTTTAGATTTTTGCGGCAATTACTGATCGTGGATTATTCAATCGTAGCAATTTTTAACAAATTAGTTTGAAATTAATATTTTTATGATTTGCAGGATTTGTGAAACCTAAGAAAAAACAAAATCTTTTTTTTTAACCATTTTAAGATATATACACTTCAGGACAAATTTACAGGATCATTTTGATCTTAATGAAATGAATTTACAAAAAAATTTCACACTAATTTTTCGAGTTTTTCGAAAATTAATTTGCTCACAGTCATAAAAAAATGTTGCTTATAAGTTATGGTACTTTTTTTGTTCTCCAAATAAGCTTTGGAAAGACTGAAGATATATATTAATTGGAAATAAATTATATGTAACATATTCAAACGTTTTTTTTTTTTTTGTAACTTCCAACTGAGAATTTCCAATCTTTTTACAAACACACATGGGACACTGAAAAAATAATAATAATAAAAAAAAAAAAAAAATGAAGAAAGTATTTTTCCAATATTTCGTAAATTTAATATCGTGGAATATGTTTTTCTTTCGTGCTCCGATGGCTATTTATTTAATTGTGTAGATTATTAAGTAAGAAGAAAGCAACTACAAGCAAATCCCTTATCTGAGGTACGCGTACATATACATCACTGAGTTCGGGTTGTATATCTTCGGGGTTACATTAATTAAGGTCTTAATAACCATCAATAGAGAGTCGAGTAGTGGGGTGTAATCGTTAATCACGCAATGTACTCAAAATGAAGCGAGTGTGTTGTCCGAGGTATTCTCGGATTCATCGTTTTCGAGTGGAGGGGATCGAGAGAACAATAAATAGAAGTAATAACAAAAGCGTTGGAGATAAATAATGATTCTCTGTACTAGTGAAGAATTTTCGTAACCGAGGGGTTGTAAGGTCGCGGCTATGTCGATTAGTTCCAAAAATCATTGCTATATAAAGTGGTCGAGATGGAACGGTAAAGCATATTCTTCCGTGAGTTGCTTGCAGTTACTCGCAATACTCTAGTACCTAAGAAGAAGAAGAAGAAGAAGAAGAAGAAGAAGAAGATACTCACCGATTCAAGATGATTCGAGAGCTATTGGTGTTGGTCTTAACGGCCTTCTGCCTTGCTAAGGCAATGGGCGTTGAAACCCATACGGCAGACATGGAGTTTCTCCATAAGCAGAAGAAGATATACGAACTCTTCTTCTACCTCGACCAACCCAAGGTTGTAGGCAGCGAGGCTTACGAGGTCGGTCATGTTTACGACATTGAGAGCAACATGGAAATGTACACCAACAAGGTACAGCTAAAATAATAATTATTTCGTCAATTTTTCTTCTGAGCTATTTTAACCATTTGTTACTGTTACTATTTTTAAAAAAAAATGTAATATGACATTTCTTCATGTTCTGTTTTATAGGTCTACGTGCAGGAATTCCTGTACCGATACAAGTACGGTATGCTTCACCGTGGTGCCCTCTTCTCCGTCTACTACAAGGAACACCGTGATGAGGTTCTATGCCTCTTCCGCCTGTTCTACGGAGCCAAGGACTTCCAGACGTTCTACAAGACCGCAGCATGGGCCCGTTACTACATGAACGAGGGTATGTTCGTGACGGCCTTCACCGCGGCTGTCATGTACCGACCGGATTGCAAGTACATTCAACTTCCGCCCTTCTACGAGGTCTATCCTCACTTCTTCTTCAACGCCAAGGTCATCCAAGAGGCACAGCGCATCAAGATGATGTCGAGTAAGAATAATTCTAACAATCGTTGTACCAAAAATTGCCATCCAAGGAATTTTCACAGATATATATATATATATCTTGAATTTTCTTTCGCAGCTTACAAGAAGGGAGTGTCGATGAACAACGTGGAGACTTTCCTGATTGACACCAACTACACCAACATGTGCATGAAGCCGGTCTTCGAGCAAGAATACAAACTGGACTACTTCATGGAGGATATCGGCCTTAACAACTATTACTATTACTTCCGCAGTGTTTATCCCTTCTGGATGGGAATGAAGGACCTGCAGATCGTGCCCAAGCACATTCGTGGAGAATTCTACTACTACATTCATCAGCAACTCATGTCCCGTTACTACCTCGAACGTTTGGCCAACGGTTTGGGCGAAGTCGAAGACTTTGACTTTGGCAAACAGTTTATGCCGTCATTCTACTCGGACCTCGTGTATCCCAACGGTGTTTCCCTGCCTAAACGCGACTTCTGGAGCATGGTGCCTTACTACAAGTACAAATACGTCAAGGTAACGACTCGAGGACATTTCAATTTGTAACATTTATTAATTTACAATTGGAATTGTCGATTGATTTGTCGATTTGTATACATTCCTTTTTCAGGAAGCTGAAAACATTGAATTCCGCATCTTGAACGCCATTGACTCCGGATTCGTCTACGACCGCGAAGGCAAGCAGTACGGTATCTACACCCCAGAGGGTTTGAACATCCTCGGAAATATGATTGAAGGAAATGTCGAATCTCCGAACACAAGATACTACGGCGCGGTGGATGCTCTGTACAGAGACATCTTTGGCTTCAACTACGACTGCAAGAACAAGAACTGTCATGTACCGAGCGCCCTTCAGTCCTACAGTATGAGCATGAGAGACCCGGCCTTCTACAGATTGTACAAGAGAATCATGAACTACTTCCTCAGGTTGATAATCACGATTATCTTCAATTTTCTTCCTTTTTCATACGCAACACACAAGTGTTCTTCATGTTACAGTGTCTTTTTATTAAAATAAATTTTCAATATTCAGATACAAGCAACACCTCACACCGTACACCATGTCCGAGCTCGAATTCAGCGGCGTGAAGATCGAGAACGTGCTCATCGACAAGATCTACACCTTCTTCGACAAGTACGATGCTCTGATCGACAATGCCGTAACTGTCGACAACTGGAAGGACGCCAACTCCTTCAACATCAAGGCCAGCCAATACCGTCTCAATTACAAACCGTTCACCTACAAATTCGACATCAAGAGTGACCGCAACACCAAGGGAATTGTTCGCATCTTCCTCGGACCATCTTTCGACTACTACGAGAACGATTACTTCTACTTCAAGCAGAACTGGATGAACTTCTACGAATTGGACAAATTCACCGTGACCCGTTAGTAGATCTACGGATCATATATTTTTTTTATTCATCTATTTTATACCGGCGAAATCGTTTTTTTTTTTTTTTTTTTTTTTTTTTTTTTTCAATCATTTATATTCTATTCGATTTCAGTGAAACCTGGCTTGAACAACATCGAACGACACAGTACCGACTCCATCTACACCATGAGCGATATTCCATCCGGTGATCATTACTACAAGAAATTGTTGAAGGCCATCGAAGGCAGCGAGCCCTTCACCTACACCGACAGACTCTTCGGTTTCCCAGATCGTCTTCTCTTCCCGAGAGGAAAGGTCGGCGGCATGAAGTACAAACTCTTCTTCTTCATCAGCCCGATCGACGAGGCCAAGCTCACCACCTACGAATTCCCGATGTTCGGAAAGATCTTGTACGACGGCAAACCCATGGGATTCCCACTGGACCGACCTCTCTACTCTTGGTGCTTGGATCTCCCCAACTTGTTCTTCAAGGACATTGACATCTATTATCTGAAGGGAGAGGAAGGCTTCTACAATGTCGCCCAGCTCGAACACTACGCAGAACAGTACGAAAACAAACATGAAGCCCATCATGGAAAATATCAGGGCATGTACGGCCAACACGAGGGTCGGTACGGCGAGTACGAAAAGTACGGCAAGTACGAGAAACCCGAGTACACCGAAAACCACCACCACTTCAACATCTA
The DNA here is from genome assembly GCA_964016905.1 of Perithous albicinctus. Classification (NCBI taxonomy): domain Eukaryota; kingdom Metazoa; phylum Arthropoda; class Insecta; order Hymenoptera; family Ichneumonidae; genus Perithous; species Perithous albicinctus. Next base: position 19,388,912 of record OZ024696.1, on the reverse strand, counting down.
AGAACTTGGAACGTTCATCAGGACTTGAAGCTCTCACGTCTCAACGTTCGAGAGCATCACTATCGATGCTGTACAATATATGTTGTTGCATTTGTTATAAATGTTACTTTTCTTAATAAATAGATTTTCAAGCGATATTTTATATGTTATTTACCGTTTATTTATGCTTCTGCTCTCCTTTCTCAAATAACTTTGTAGACCTCGAGCTGTTTATTTTCTGCAGTTATATTTTTAATATACTGGCGACTTCTACTGTGAGCATCTCACTAGGAAATGGCATTTAGTAATTAGGATTCAGCATAAACAAAAAAATGGGAAATTCATTTTATTATTATAGATTAAGAATAGAAGCTGTTATCCATTTACTTAAATTAAAAAAAATAATAATAATAGTTTAAATAGTCTTTTTTAAAATATAAGATTTATTAAAAATATCATATCAACTAGGATTTGGCTTTCTCATAGGCGATTCTGACAATTTTCAAAAAATTGACATTTTTAGGGTGAGTGCATTCATCAAGTGTAGTTTAGGCATGAAAAACGGTGCTGATATCTCGCAGTAGTCATTTTCGCGTTATTATTCTTAAAAAAGTTATCATTTTATTATTTTCAAAAAATTGTGACCAAATTGAAAATGCTCATTTTAAATAGTTATATATATATATACTATTTCTTATCTGTAATATTTTTGTATTATTCTAAGCAGTTTATTTCATGCAGCTTCTACTGTTCTAATTTTTTGATACTAAAAAAAAAAATGCCACAAGAGCAATAAAATATATTGTTTGATAAAACGTACATTTTATTTGTCTAAAATATTTTATTTTTAACAGCGATAAGACAGTGGTTACGAATACTTTTCAGTCCTCAGCTTCTGCGTGAGCTGTTCAGATAAGCGACGTCTAAAAAGAAAAAAAACCCTACTTAGCAGGAATATTTGAGAACTGTTATTTACTAAAAAAAACTACGTCGACGATTTCTTTGTACATTTTTTAAAATGTTCCCAACTTTGAATTTCCAATAATTTTCACTGCAAAAAAGTGTATTCACTCGTTGCTTTATACGACATATATGTGACATTGAAAAATGATAAAATAATTTTTTAAAAATAGAGTTCAAAAACAAAACTATATCGCAATAATTAAAAAAAATAAATTTCATAATTTTTTTTTCGTGAACATGAAATTCAACGCTGAAACTTATTTCGAAATAAAAATAAAATGTATCTCACAAATACGCGTGTAAATATTATTTACCCGTTAAATTAATGTGCTTTGACAGTAAGATTAATTTAATTTACAAAAATTAATGTACCTATAATCTTTTTTTAAATTTAAAGTGTATCAAATTCAAAATATACCAATTTATACGTAAAAACTTGCAGTACCAGTACATTGAATTTCATGCAATTTTCTTTACAGTGGCAAAGATTTAAAAAAGATTTAAAAAAAAAGATAAAGAAAAAAAAATTCATTGGTGCAACCAATATTTTCTTCACTTTCATTATCCAATAATTGGTTCCATAGTAAATAGTTCAGATGCAAAAAAAATGTAATAAAATAATGCAATATCATTTGAGTAATTGCACGAAGCGCTCGTATGATCTTATATTTTTGATGGCATATCAAAAACGCTATTGTCATAAAAAAAAAGAATACAAAATTTCGGTTTTCATTCAATGGGACACCTTTAATTTCGCTGTGGATTTTACAGGGTATTTGGCAGTGTATTGAGAGCGTTTCTAAAAATAGTCATCAATTAGAGTAAAAAAAATATTTTACAGAAAAAGGTTCATCTGAGTTCTTCTTTTTCATGAACTATTTAATAAAAAAAAAAATGTAATCTTCCATGATATAGAGGTTTGAAACCAAAAAAAAATCTCCATTTTCGAAAGGAGTGAAATAAAAAATCGAAAAAAATGTACAGAGAGTACCTTTAAAAAAAAGTGGTCGAGATGATGAAGACGACTCAAATATGTCTAATGTTGAAGCCACATTGAGCTAAATTAAAGGGCAATATGGGTATGAAAGTCCTTCTTAAGCCCTGATTTTTGTAAGTTCTTCTACGAGACCTCCACACAGCCCCTCATTTTGTTCCCAAGTACCCCTATCAAAACCTCCAAACCTATCCCTAATTTTTTATAAGTCCCTATGAGACCCCCTTCCAGGTTCTGATTTTTCTAAGGTCTCCTATGAGACACTGGAGACCCCAATTTCTCGAAATCTAAGCTTACGAGAATACAAATGGGCCGTTTGATTTATATGAACTCCTGAATCAGACCTGAGCCAGACGAAACCCCAATGCAGACTGCAAAGTAATGAGAAATAAATGGTATTCGCCATAATGTGTATATCAGTGATTCTCGAGCTTGTCACTTGAGGATTACATTAATTAACGCGTTAATAATGCATGATTCAGAGTCGAGCAGTGGGGTTGTAATCGCTAATCGATAATATACACGTATGTGACAATGTACGATGACGTTCGGATTGATAGCAATATAGTGTAAGAGGGGATGCGAGAGAAGAGAAAAATAAAATTACTAGCAAAAGCGTTGCAGATAAATAACAATTCTCTGCATGAGTGATTTTGTTTTTTATTATTATAATTTTTTTTTTTCGTAACCACGGTCGTAAGGTCGTGGCAATGTTGATTAATTCCCAAAAATCATTGGTATATAAGCTGGTGGAGTTGGAACGTTAAAGCACATTCCTCCGTAGGGTGGTTGTTATAGATCACTGCCAAAGAAGAAAAAGACGAATACACACATCGGTCAAGATGATTCGAGAGCTATTGGTGTTGGTCTTAACGACCTTCTGCCTCGCTAAGGCAATGGGCGTTGAGACTTATACGGCAGATATGGAGTTTCTCCATAAGCAGAAGAAGGTATACGAGCTCTTCTTCTACGTGGACCAGCCCAAGGTTGTAGGCAGCGAGGCTTACGAGGTCGGTCATGTCTACGACATTGAGAGCAACATGGAGCTGTACACCAACAAGGTAGATAAAACAATTAGAAATATTTCTCTCCCTTCTATTTTTATTATAACTTTTCGATACTCCTCAATGACGATCAATACTTTAGTATATTCAAACATTTCTTCCTATTTCTATGGAATATTTAATCATCCTTTATCACTTTTGTTGAATACGATATTTCTTCTTGTTCCGTTTACAGGTCTATGTGCAGGAATTCCTGTACCGATTCAAGTATGGTATGCTTCGACGTGGTGCCCTCTTCTCCGTCTACTACAAGGAACACCGCGACGAGGTTCTGTCCCTCTTCCGTCTGTTCTACGGAGCCAAGGACTTCCAGACGTTCTACAAGACCGCAGCATGGGCCCGTTGCTACATGAACGAGGGTATGTTCGTGACCGCCTTCACCGCGGCGATCATGTACAGGCCGGATTGCAAGTACATTCAACTGCCGCCCTTCTACGAGGTTTATCCTCACTTCTTCTTCAACTCCGAGGTCATCCAGGAGGCCCAGCGCATCAAGATGATGTCGAGTAAGAATAATTCTAACGATCGTTGTACGAAAATTGTTCAAAGTAATGCAGATAAATGAATATAGCCTGAATTTTCAATCGCAGGCTACAAGAAGGGAGTGTCGATTGACAACGCGGAGACTTTCCTCATCGACTACAACTACACGAACACATGCACGAAGCCGTTCTTCGAGCATGAATACAAACTGGACTACTTTATGGAGGACATCGGCCTCAACAACTATTACTATTACTTCCGCAGTGTTTATCCCTTCTGGATGGGAATTAAGGACCTGCAGATCGTGCCCAAACACATCCGTGGAGAATTCTACTACTACATTCATCAGCAACTCATGTCCCGTTACTACCTCGAACGTTTGGCCAACGGTTTGGGCGAAGTCGAAGACTTTGACTTTGGCAAAGAGTTCATGCCCTCTTTCTACTCGAACCTCGTGTATCCCAACGGTGTTTCCCTGCCTAGACGCGACTTCTGGAGCATGGTGCCTTACTACAAGTACAAATACGTCAAGGTAACGACTCGAGGATATTTCAATTTGTAACACTTATTAATTTACAATTGAATTGCCGATTGATTTGTCGATTTCTATACATTCGTTTTTCAGGAAGCTGAAAACATTGAATTCCGCATCTTGAACGCCATTGACTCCGGATTCGTCTACGACCGCGAAGGCAAGCAGTGCGGTATCTACACACCTGAGGGCTTGAACATCCTTGGAAATTTGATTGAAGGAAATGTCGAATCTCCGAACACGAGATACTACGGCGCGGTGGATGCTCTGTACAGAGACATCTTCGGCTTCAACTACGAATGCAAGAACAAGAACTGTTATGTACCCAGCGCCCTTCAGTCCTACAGTATGAGCATGAGAGACCCGGCCTTCTACAGATTGTACAAGAGAATCATGAACTACTTCCTGAGGTAATAATTCTTTCTTAATTCCACAAAAAATATTCTCAATTTCACAAGGGTCATCGCTCAAGGTTAATTTTCTAAATTCAGATACAAAAACTACCTGACCCCGTACACGATAACCGAGCTCGAGTACAACGGCGTGAAGATCGAGAACGTCAACGTCGACAAGATCTACACCTTCTTCGAGAAGTACGACGCTTTGATCAGCAACGCTGTGACAGTCGAAAACTGGAAGGACGCCACCTCCTTCGAGATCAAGACCAGACAATATCGTCTCAACTACAAACCATTCACCTACAAATTTGACATCAAGAGTGACCGCAACACCAAGGGAATTGTGCGCATCTTCTTGGGACCATCGTTCGACAACTACGACAGCCAGTACTCGTACTTCAAGAAGAACTGGATGAACTTCTACGAATTGGACAAATTCACCGTGACCCGTTAGTACATTTACAAGCATAGCCTTAGTTAGCATTTATCGATACGAATTTAATTCACATGGTAATATTAAATTTCTATTTTTCTCTCTTTAATTTCAGTGAAAACTGGTTTGAACAACATCGAACGACTCAGTACCGAGTCCATCTACACGATGGGTGACATACCGTCCGGCGATTATTACTACAAGAAATTGCTCAAGGCCATCGAAGGCGGCGAGCCGTTCACTTACACCGACAGACTCTTCGGTTACCCGAACAACCTTCTCTTCCCCAGAGGCAAGGTCGGCGGCATGAAGTACAAGCTCTTCTTCTTCATCAGCCCGATCGACGAGGCCAAGCTCACCACCTACGAATTCCCGATGTTCGGCAAGATCTTGTACGACGGCAAACCCATGGGATTCCCATTGGACAGACCTATGTACCCGTGGTACTTGGATCTCCCCAACTTGTACTTCAAGGACATCGATGTCTGCTACCTGAAGGGAGAGGAAGGCTTCTACAAGGCCAAGCACCTCGAACAATACGGCGAGCAGTACGAATCGAAATACGAAGGACATCGTGAACAATACGAGGGTCATCAGTACGGCAAGTACGCAGGTCAATACGGCCAGTACGAGAAGTACGAGAAACCCACGTATGCCGGACACCGCGGACAATTCAACATCTAAGGACTTCGAACCTTGAAGAGAACTCGAGAGGCTCTCACGTCTCAACGTTGGAGAGCATGACTACCGATGCTGTACAATTTACGTTATTGTATTTGTTGCAAATACTTTTTTTTTTATTAAATAAATAGATTTTCGAACGTTATTCGTACTTTCTTTTGTTACTTTTTTCGATCTCTCCCTCGGCAATTTTATTTCGTTCTGAAGTAACTTTTTGTCATTTCTATTGCGAGCTTCTTACAAGGAAATATTTTTCAGTCGTTGAAAGTGCTAGACTTTTTTTTTTTTAAGTATTTGTATGTTACTAGTTTGGGCTGCTAAAATAGATTCAAAGATCAATTGTGGTATCTATATGTTTATTTAAATCTGACTTTGCGTTAGTCGACGTTTTATATTTTTTAGATATTTTTTAAGATGCAGCACTACAAACGTTGAGCAATCGATGACAAAAGTGGCAACATTTCAAAAAATCTCTTGTTGCAAAAATTTTTCGATTTTATTTACATAAAAGAATTATAAACTAAGTAAAAGTAGCTGTACTCGATGTACTGCACGCCGGATCATACCGAGCAAATAATATTATGTACATAAATAGGTTATTCCATGTGAACCTAATCCCCTTTTTGGACGAAATATTTGTAGACTCTCGAAACCAAGATAATTATAGCAGCACTAGAAAATAGCTCTTCACTCCAATTTTCGTATCTTGAATTATAGACAGAAATATAATCAGACATTTTTTAGAGGAGGTTTGGCAGTAATCGTTTTATATATACATATGTACAGATACTTCTTATGATCGAATGTATTTATTGTTCTGAGGAAATAAAATCATCAATAAGACTAATTTAAATTTGATATAATATCATTTTTTATTTTCGTCGCTGCATAGGCGACAAAAAAATACGATGAAAAAAAAAGAATAGTTTCAAATGTTTTATATTAAGGACATTTTTCGTTTGACCAATATTTATTTTTGAAACTGCAGTGTACATGGTTTTGATATTTACTTAGTATCCTTCATACATGTACTTTGGGTGCTATTTAGAAAATATGGGTTTCCATCAGAATGCCATTATTTTTAACTAGTTTTCACGATTTTTTTTTGTATGTACAGAACGGGCGAGGCAGATTTTTTTACAGCATTTTTTGTTCGATATTTTACATGATATCTACCTGGAAATCTTGTTCGATATCTTTCTGGATATCTTGCTCGTTATCTTACAGAATACCTTGCTCCATATTTTTCAAGATATCTTACTTGATATATTTTCGGAAATTATTGCTTAATATCTTTCAGAATATCGCGCTTGATATGTTTCCAGATGTCTTCCTTAATATCTTTCAGGATATCTTCCTTAATATCTTTCAGGATATCTTGCTTGATATCTTTCACGATATCTAGCTTGATATCTTTCACGATATCTAGCTTGATATCTTTCCGGATATCTTGCTTAATATCTTTCAGAATATCTTGCTTGATATCTTTCCGGATATATTACTTAATATCTTTCCGGATATCTTGCTTAATACCTTTCAGGATATCTGGCTTGATATCCTTCACGATATCTAGCTTGATAACTTCGAGGAAATATTGTTCTACATTGCAGAATATCTTGTTTTATATTGTAGGATATTTTACTGGATGTAAAAAAATCCAAAACTTTCGCTCAAATCCGCTTCGATCAAAATCTTATGCTATGTTATGAAAGTCATCCGTCGAGCATTCGCCAGGCGTTCAGTAAATCTCCAGCAGGATTCGCCAGAGATTGCCGACAGGAGTCCTGCCAAGACTATTTTTTTCTGCGCTGATTTGGATGAGGAAAAAAAATTATTTCTTATAACACAAGTCGTTGATAAAAAAAATACTGTAAGGAATAAAAAAATTAAAAAATGTAAATGGAAATAATAATAATAATAACGATCAAAAATATTTTGTTTAGTTATAGATTACTCGTTGATGAAGCTTTGTAAAAGTCATTAAAAATCGTGCGACCGGAAAGCTTTGAATAACAAAAATAAATAATAAAATTGCAAGATGTACACGCACATTGGCGCAGAAATCTTCATGATGATAACAGGCATATCGTCTGCTGACCGCACCATCGTTCAATTAAGAGTGCGTACGTTGTACGCATCATTATATTTAAATTAAACAGCTATCGTTGTTAATTAAATGCGTGCAGGATATGCAAAGTCGTAAAGAAGATAATTTCACAGCTATCGTCGTATATGCTGACGATGATTGCGAGTAAATAGTTTCATATTTTATATATATATTAAAAACCACGATTTCCTTCATTTGGTTGGTAAAAACAAAAATATTCTGCAAGGAAGATAAACAGATAGAACATATTAAGACGCCTGAAATGCCAGAAAAAAATTATTTTCTTTGAGTCATACATTTTTTTTTCAAGTCGACTGATGAATATGATGCAAATCTATAATTTGAAGACTCGATTAATTTATTTTTCTGTCGATGTGAAAATCGATTTGATGAACCGGTTCTCACCTAAAAGAAATATGGCGATTTTCCACCTCTGCATGTGATTAAAATAAAAACGATCAAAGTTTGAACAAGATCGGTAGGCAGTATTAAATTTCTGTCCACTGTAAAAAATGTGAAAATGCGAAAGAAAGGAATGTGAAAGTTTTCACTCATCAACACATTTCCTGCAATAATTTATAATATTATTTATAAGCTTATGATTATTGTTTGTCTAGTCAAAATTTACGTATTGAATAACAAAACAACATTTTAATCATTATTTTTGGGTCATCCTCAGGTCGAGTCAATCTTTACAGTGTCAAAGAGCATAATTTATCTTTTTGGTAGTTAACATAAAAAAAATTGGTAACGAATGATAAAAAAAATACTCTGCCTTTGAGAGAAAGGTATCAGCAAAGTTCGATTATTGCGAAATCAACGTAAGAGAGATAAATGAATATCAGGCCAGCTAACTTCGATTGTACGATGGTCAGAGGTTGAAGATTGGATTTTAGTCTTTCTGGCCCATCGCTATATAAAGTCACTGCAAGAATCAGACCGACGCTCTTTAGTTTAGCCAGTTTTCGATTCTGGTACTCGACGAGTTGATACATCAATTTTTCATGATGTTCAAAATTTTCGTGGTTTTGGCCACGGCCTGCGTATGCCTCTCTGCGGCATACCAGAAGAATCCCGTTACCGCTGACAAAGATTTTCTTGCCAAACAGAAGGGAATCTATCAACTTTACTACCACGTTGATCATCCCACTCTCGTGCTGCCGAAACTCGTTCAACTAGCTACTTCCTACAAAATCGAGGATCATTTGGACTCCTACACCGATCAGGTATGAAAATTATTATTTATGCCTTTTTTTTTTTTTAACAATGTGTGTATTACAATTTATTACATAAATTAGTTATATTTATAAAAATTCACGACTTTTCATCAGTTAAAGAAAAATAGAAAAAGGAACATTGCATTTAAAAAAAACACAATTGTATGAATATTCTTTAAAAAAAAGACATATGCATTCGAAATAATTAGAGAATTCGTTTCAGATCTTTTTTAATTAAATTTTCTATGAAATTATTTTTAATAAATAAATGTTCTTGGTATCTTCACTGAATTTGCATTTAAAAAAAAATATATATATATAAAAATGAGCATAATAATACATTAATTCTTTGGTAAAATCTCACAGCATTTTTAATTCACCATGACTCTACAAAATTGCAAAGTTATAGTCTTCGATATGCAATTTATAAATTCATAAGTGCTTAAAAAAATAGTTTAACAAACAAAAAAAAAAGTGAGAACTTTGAATCATAATTTTGTCAGTCCCTTCAATCTTAAGAAAAAAAAAAAAATCGACGTATATCGCACGAAAAAATTGTGTTAAATATTTCAGACAGCAGTCCAACACTTCCTGAAGCGTTACAAGCATGGTATGCTTCCCCGTGAAGCAGTCTTCTCGATCTTCTATCCCGAGCATCTTGAGGACGCGAAGGCTCTGTTCGAGATTTTGTACCACACGAAGGACTACGAAACCTTCTACAACACAGCAGTATGGGCTCGTTACAACATGAACCCGAAGCTCTTCCTGTACGTTCTAACAGTGGCGGTTATCCACCGTCCAGACACGAGATACATCCAAATTCCAGCTCTCTACGAAAGCATGCCTCACTTCTTCTTCAACAACGAAGTTATCCAGCAGGTGTATCGCATCAAGATGGGTGATGTCTGTAAGCGATCATTTGTAGCAGTAAATTTTGTACCCCTGAAAAAAAAAAAAAAAAAAAAAAAAAAAAAAAAGACTGAAAATAAAGATAAGAAAATATATTATTGGTGAATTAAAAAGCATTTTTCCTCCTAGCTGGAACGAAGAAGGACGTGACGATCAAGCATCTCGAAGGTGGTCTGAACAAAGTAATCATAAACTCGAACTACAGCGGTTGGTATCTCACTCACTCGATGCAGGACGAGGAGAAGCTGACGTACTTCACCGAGGACGTCGGTCTAAATTCATTCTACTTCTACTACACGCACGAATTTCCATTCTGGATGAACAGCGTTGATCATCACTTGAACAAGGACGTTCGTGGTGAAGTGTACTATTTCGGACACAAGCAGATACTCGCTCGTTACTACCTGGAGCGTCTTGCAAACGGTCTTGGGGAGATCGAGAACATTGACTGGCACAGGCCAATTGTTCCTGGATACCACCCGAATCTCTATCACACCAATGGACTGCCGTTCCCTCATCGTCCCACAGGATCTCACATTCCCGAGTACAAGTACAAATACGTACAGGAGGTCGAGGATATCGAGACGTACATCCACATGGCGATCGACACTGGATACGTTTTCAACACCAAGGGCAAACCCGTTGACATCTACACACCCGAAGGCTTCAACATTCTCGCTAACGTAATTGAAGGCAACGCCGATTCCATAAACCACAGATTCTACGGTTCGTTGGATCACCTTTGCAAGAACATACTTGGACACAATCTCGAGCCCGTCGACAAGTACCAGGTCGTTCCCAGCGCACTTGAGATCGTCAGCACGAGCATGAGGGACCCTGCTTTCTACCGTATCTACAAGAAAATCCTCGGCTACTTCCTCAAGTATGTCAATATTTTTTTTTTTCCTGCATTATCATTCGTCATAAGACAGAATGTCAAGAGAATGTCAATTTGTTCATTGAATCTTCAATCTTTAATCTGAAACCGTTTGCTGATGTAACGCTAACAGAGATGAAAATAATTGTGTTGGTTATTCTGCGAATGCGATGAGTCGTCGTGATGGAGATACATTTTTTTAGATTCAATTTGGAATTCACTCTTTATGCTCATGGATTCTGATGTTCGGTTACATGGGAAATTGAAATTACATAGGAAAAGCTAGATTTTTAGCTGCAACATCATTAACGGAGATTTATATATTGAATAATTTGATTCAGGATTGACCATAAATTAAGCGATGTACTTTCTATGCTGGATAAAAAGCTAAATGTCTTTCTATCATTTCAGGTACAAGTCGAACCTCCCAGTTTATACCCAGGACGAGCTTTTATTCCCAGGAGTTAAAATTGAATCCGTGGCTGTAGACAAACTCACGACCTACTTCGATCATTTCGATTCCGAGGTCTCTTCCATTTGCCCGGCTCGCACCTACGAGGAAGCCATGAGCACCGACATCAATGTTCGTCAGTATCGTTTGAACCACAAACCCTTCAACTATCACATCACGGTCAACAGCGACAAGAACGCCAGAGCAATGATTCGCGTCTTCCTTGGACCAAAATACGACGTTCATGGACACGAATTGGACATCCACGAGAACTGGGTCAACTTCTTCCAGATCGACGAATGGACCGTACACCGTAAGTTTCTCTTTTTTCCTTTGCTTTTCGAATTCTTCGTTTCACTAGAATTGTGGCTGATCATCAATTTGGGATTTGTTTTTTGGTTACTGATTTATTTTCTAATTTTCGTTGTTTCTTTCAATCTAAAAAAAAAAAAAAAATATAGTCACCAACGGTATCAACAAGATTGAACGCAGCAGCCACGAGTCTCCGTTCGTCGTACCTGACGAAATCACCAGATCTGCAGCTTACAACAAATTCAAGTCGAGTGAATCGTTCACTTATTACAAGCAACTTTCTGGATTCCCCGACCGTCTCATTCTTCCCAAGGGCAAGAAGGAAGGTATGCCTGTAAAATTGTTCGTCTTCGTGAGTTACATCGACACCGCCAATGTCCAAACTATCGAGACACCCGTCTTTGGACCAACTGTTCTTGACGGTCATTCAATGGGTTACCCACTGGACAGACCCGTCCACACATTGAACTTCAACGTTCCCAATATGTTGTTCAAGGACGTTATGATCTTCCACAAGCAAACCGAGGAACTTACCGTTTAAGCGTAAACCATGTTCGCCATCGATCATCGATCGTATATTGATTTTGTTAATATATTATTCGTCTCTTTTTTCTTTTCTTAATTGGCTAATGAAAGAAATTTGTCGCTATTTCGATGTATGAAAATAAAAAGTGCAAGACTTACCGATAGATATCTTAAACCTACACACATTTTATTCGAGTAATTAAGATTTTGAATTTGCTTTACTTGGAAATCTAGAGGAATATATAAATAGTATGCTGAACATTGAAAACTACGGAGATATATGAATCCAATTGGATAATCATAATTATGTAGCGATAGATGCGATCGTCCTGGATACTTAAAAATAGGCAGACGTGAATTTGAATAAATATCTTCTTGTGCTGGAAATACTGATGAATTTAATATTTGATAGGTGCACTGAAAAAAAAGACTTGGTGAGTCCTACTGAGTTTTTATGGTAATCGCAATCAACAGCAACCAGTTTATTGGTTTTGTGATAAGCCACAAATTGGTTAGACCAACCAATCAATTGTCTGCCACTCAGAACTCAGTTGTCCCAAACAATTTTTTTTTTCTACGTGACTTTTTACCTAACAATTCAATCTACCATTTTTCTTCGAATAAGTAACACGATTTAACTTAAAAATCATGAAAATTAAATGGTGTAACGATAGCATATAAAAAAATCTGGGCAAGCAAAAAAAAAAAATGAAGAGGACAAAAAAATATGCAAATATTTTTGAATATTCTGGACTTGTGAAAAATTGTACCTCCATCGACTTGGTACTCAAAAAGTATGCTACATTCTGATACCTAAAAAAGTACCTGTCTGTTGCCGAGAAGCACGCTGCAATTAACTCCGAGTCTGCAAGTAAGAAAATCCATAAAATGTGTAGGATTGTGTCATAGGATGTTCATAATACTGACAAGATATGGATGGTTCAGGGAACCCTCGCGTACTTATTTTTCTTTAGACAGATTATTATGGCTTTATCGGTTGGTGACCAGAGTGTCTGCATAACATCATTCGGATTCGTAATGCTTTCGTGATCCTCGAGTCGACTCAATTGTATCATATGGCAAAGAGCAGCATCTATCTGTTTAGTATAAATTATGTTTCCATATAAATATGCAACGAAAGATATAGGAATGCTTGGATGAAAAGGTATCAGCAGAGTCCGATTTGTTGCGAAATAAATCGTAAAAATTATGTGTTGCGCTTCAGTCGAGTCATTGCAATGTTCAGAGTTTGACAATTACTATGTTAATGAGTATTTTTTTATTTGTTTAAATTAAAAAGCCTTTTTTCACATGATATTTATTTTTGTCTGCGTCAATCATTCCAACCAGCTTAGCATCCTTTAATGAATAGGAGGAAAATAAAAATTCTATTTTTAATTAAAAGAGGATGACAATATGTTGGACCTTGTGCATTGCTTTCTCGGTATTTTTTTTTTTTTTTTTACTATTTGACAAAGTTGTCTCTAAGAGGAAGTATGAAAGAAATATAAATAGTGAAATATGAAAAGAAAAAATAAAATGACATTTTTAATCGTAGTAAAAGAAACCTTGAAACTATTAAAAATGTTTTGCGAAGTAATTTCAATAAAAAAATACACTCTTTCTAATTTTTATTCATTCTGTGGATTGTTTTCTGAGATAACAGAGAATGAAGGAAGAATTTGTGTAAATTGAAAAAAATCCTTGCACGGCGGATTTTGTTCTACCAGGCTTGGAGATTTTTTTTAGTCTTTACTTTGCACCCTTTTTATACCAAAATGAAAAATAATTTTTTTTTCCCTAATTTTTGAAAACCACATCTTAATGCCATTTTAGTTCCTTATTAAAGATTAAAAATCCGGTAATAGGAATCCACCAAAAACCTGATGCGCAACGAATTTTTTCGAATATTGAAAATCGAAGCTTTTCAGGATCCGACAGTTTTCCAATCTGACAAATATAATTCTGATGTTTTTACGAAAAACAACCTACAATTTATTATTGATTATATTTGTTCCGTCAAAAAGTTGCACCAACAAGATTTTCGTAGATTATTATTATTCTCATTCGGCGGGTAATTTATTTTCAATTTCTAACATTTGCTAAACCCATTTTAATCATAAAAATTCAATGTCTTTCAATTTTTATTAAAACTCCGTTTGTCTCGGACGTTTTGCAATTAAATCTGAAAAAAAAAGTTTCAGTCAGTAATCATTAGTCTCACCTAATAACATTTTTTTTTTTTTACAAATATTCCATCATTCTTAATTGCACCTACTCAAATAAACTCATTTTTTGTCCTTAATTCAAGTGAACAAGTTTCTGCCATTAAATCTACACGACACATAAAATTAAATTTGTGATTTTGGTGTCATTCTCGGGTCGACAGAATCTTATCACCTGAAAGAGCATCTTCTATCTATTCGGAAGCTTTAAATAAATAAATAAGACATGATAGCTCGGAGAGGAAGGAATCAGCAAAGACCATTTTTTGCGAAATCAAATTGAAGACACAAATATAAAATATAATTTTCGCACGGCGAGAAATAAAAAAATTAATGACGTATTTCTTACCAACACGAAAAAAATTATTGTACACGTTCGATGCAATAAAAATCTATAGAATTATTATAAATAATATCATAGGTCAAAATATTATGAACGCCCGTTGAAAAATATTTATGCGAATTATTGTAGTGAAGATACATTTATTCCAATAAAATGAATAAATCGTTTCACTATAAAATGCTTATTGGAATTATTTTATATATATATGCATTCTCCTAAAAGAATCACGAGAGACGTTCAATCAATAAATTATCTGCATCGCCTGTTTGGCAGAATCCCGAATTTCGAATTCAAAATAATGACAACATAGCGATAACAATGTTCTATCATATCTTTTTTCCACATATTTTTCGAAGTCATTGTTGCACCATTCGAGTATTTACAGCACGACCAAAACATAATAAGTGTTATCGTGGGTCCGGGTTACTGCAATCTGCATATTTCGTCGGTATTTTTAATTCCTCGAGGGTCGGATAACATTTTTCTTTTGCATAATATTTTATTTTATTTCAATTGCATTTTAATTTTCGATAATGTTTCTAAAAATACATCAAATTTACTGTATTCATCTTCTATTCTTTTTTAGCTTGTACCTTTCTGTACTATGAAATCCAAAAACTTCGTATACCAATTTTTTTTTCGGAATGAAAACCACAATTATTGCCGATTCCTTTCGTAGAGAAATACAGACGTTGCATGTAAATACTGTTTAACAAAATATCATTTGGGCCAACCCTGAACTGTCCTCGGTTTGATTAACTTTTATGTACCAACTATTCCAATGCCAGCTTTCGATCTTGAACCATTTCGATGAGATACCTCTATGATTTTTTTTTCACCTGAGTAAATAGAGTATGCCCAATTTTTATTTAGATTGTTGCAGCATTTTTGGATGACTAGCGATTAAGCCAAAAAATTGCCTAGAATTTTTTTTTAAATTTTCAAATCATCCAGAAATGCTGTAAAAAATCTTAAACAAAAATAGAGGCTCCATTCACTGAGGTGAAAAAAAATGAAAAATCTAGTTGCATCGGTGTTTGCTATTTATCGGTGACCAGTTAGACTACACATCTTTCTAACGCTACAAAAGACGTCACATACACCTAGTCAATAGCTGGTACTCATTTCCATACATCCTGTTAGTAGGCAATAAAGCATATATTCTATTGCTGGGGTTCCCCTATTTTTGTGATATCCCACAACGACTTCTGCTCTTACTTGTAAAATGATCAGCACGACAAGCAAAGTTTTCCTTCTCAAGCAAACATCTCGAACCTTCAAGTAGCTTCGGTCTAACTGATCTGCTGAAAATTGATTTAAAAAACGAAAAAAAAAACAAAAAACAAAAATAAGAAAGTGTCTGTGGAAAAATTGCTAAAGTTGCATAAACGTGTTTATCGTTGTAGTATTTAGCAATAAATCAAGCTGCGATAAAGATTATCTGTTGCGGCCGTAACCTCGTACGATCGTGCGGCGTTATAGCGAAACGGTCAGAGGTCGCCGATATTATTTTCTGAATTTTGGCTATATAAGCCGAGTGCAAAAACCTGTGAATACACTTCGCTGCAGTCTTAGAGGTATTACTGCATTCGATCGTAGCTTGAAAAAGAAGAAACTTTGAAGATGAGGACTCTCGTGGTGTTGGCCGCGTTGTGCTTCTGCTTTGCGGCAGGCACAACACCGGAAAAACTCACGGCGGACAAAACATACATTACCAGACAGAAGAACATCTTCATGCTCTTCTGGCATGTCGATCAACCCACAACTGTCCTACCGGAACTTTACCAGAAGGCTCGTTCATACAGCATTGGAGATCATTTGGACTTGTACAACAACCAGGTATGAATTTTATATTTTCATGGAAAAAAAAAAGAACAGCAAAAATAAAATATATATTTCAAATCAAAGAGCTTGTAAAGTACAGGACCTTGCACAAAGCTTTTTCATTATTTTCTGCACTGCACAAAGCCATCTTTATGAGAAAGTTCTTTGAACAAATTTCGATCGTTGTTCTAATTTTCTGTCATAGAGGAATTTTTTGTGAAACGTAAAAGATCTGAAGACTTTTCAAATAATTTTTCGAAAAATACCAAATTATATAATAGTGTATATCCATGCACAGATTTTGATGAAAATCATCTTCGCATTTTCTCAAGTTATAGCAGTTTGAATTTTCAGGGTCTGAACGATTTTTTATTTATTTACTTAAAAAAAAAAAAAATGTATTTACAGGTTGCAGTCCAAGAATTCCTGCTTCGTTGGAAGCACGGTATGCTGCCGCGTGGCGAGATCTTCTCAGTCTTCCACCACCAGCATCTCGAAGAGGCGAAGGCTCTCTTCAACGTCCTCTACCACGCCAAGGACTTCAATACCTTCTACAACACTGCAGTATGGGCCCGTTTCAACGTGAACGAGGGTCTCTTCATGTACTGTTTGTCGGTGGCTGTTCTTCACCGTCCGGACACCCATTACATGAAGCTTCCACCCCTGTACGAGACGATGCCTCATTTATTCTTCAACAATGAATACATCCAGCAGGCGTACCGCATCAAGATGGGTGATGTTTGTGAGTAATCGATAGACAGTTCAATTTTATCCAAAGAAACACACACACACAAACACCCAGAGTATTACATAATTTGTAACATCGATGACGTTTTTTAATTCCTTAAAGCTGGACAAAAGAAGAACGTCATCATCAAGCATCTGGAAGGTGGCATCAACGACGTTACGATAAACACAAACTACAGCGGTTGGTACCTGAGCCACGGTATTGAAAACGAGGAGAAGCTCAACTACTTCACCGAGGACGTTGGTCTGAACGCCTACTACTTCTACTTCAAGCACGAATTCCCATTCTGGATGTCAAGCCAAGACTACCATTTGAACAAGGACATTCGCGGTGAAGTTTATTACTACGGACACAAGCAGCTGTTGGCTCGTTACTACATGGAACGTCTTACCAACGGGCTGGGCGAGATTGAGCACATTGACTGGCACGCGCCAATCGTACCTGGATTCCATCCGCACATAATCCACCGTAATGGTCTGCCATTCCCTCACCGTCACGCCGGAGCTCGAATTCCCATGAATAAGTACAAGTACATCCAAGACGTTGAGGACATCGAGACCCGAGTTCTCGGGGCGGTGAAATCCGGTTGGTTGATCCGAGGCATGAAGACCCCGAATACGGATATCTACACCCAACAAGGATTGAACTTGCTCGGTAACGTAATCGAAGGTAACGCGGACTCTCTGAACTACCGATACTACGAGTCGTTGGATCATACCTGCAAGAATATTCTTGGATTCAATCTCGATCCCATTGACAAGAACCATATCACTACGAACGTACTCGAGACCTTTACCACCAGCATGAGGGATCCAGTGTTCTACCGAATCTACAAGAGAATCCTTGGCTACTTCATGAAGTATGTGACTATATTTTTTAGTTCATCAGTTAGGAAAGATGTTGGCTAGAATTCCAGCTAGAAATATTTTCTAAGAGAGACTAAATAACTTATTTCTTTTAATTTTCAGATACAAGGAGAATCTGCCCCAATACACCCAAGAACAGCTTACCTGCCCCGGCGTAAAGATCGAATCCGTCGTCGTTGACAAGCTCACCACTTTCTTCGACCATTTCGAATCCGACATTGGCCAAGCTATCACAGTGAGGAACCAGAAGGACGCTGAAGATCTTAAGATCAAGATCCGTCAATATCGTCTCAACCATAAGCCCTTCACCTGCCATATCACAGTCAACAGCGACCAGAACACCAAGGCAATGGTTCGCGTATTCCTTGGACCCAAATACGACGTTCACGGACACGAATTGGACATGACTGACAACTGGATGAACTACGTCGAACTTGACCAGTGGGTGGTTGACCGTAAGTCTACAATTTTTATAATCTTTTCACAGTTTATTCGCGTCTTTGTTCAATTCTAATTTGGGTATCCTCCATCATTTGTTTCCCTGTTGTGCAGTCAAGACTGGTGTGAACAAGATTGAACGCAGCGATCACGAGTCGATGTATCTCATGCCTGATGAAGTATCCGGACCTACCCTCTGGAACAAATTCTTGAAGGCTGAGACTGGTGAACAGTACACGTACAACCAACAGGTGGCCGGATTCCCGAACCGCCTGGTACTTCCCAAGGGTAAACCCGAGGGTATGCCCTTCAAGATGATGTTCTACGTAAGCCCGATTGAAAATGTTCAGCAAATAAAGAGTCCCATCTGGGGAACCACCGTGACCGATGGACATCCAATGGGCTACCCGCTGGACAGGCCCCTCAACACTTACATCACGAGCGTTCCCAACATGTACTGGAAGGACGTGTTGATCTACCACAAGCAGGTCGAGGAGCTCAATCTCACCGTCTAAACAGCATCGTTTACAACAATGACCATCGCTGATTAATCCCCAAAAGCTTTACATGTCACTTCGATACTCAACGAAATTTTTCTTGAGTTTTTTTTCTGAAATTTTTCTGTATGTATTGAATTGTCAAAATGAAAATAAAAGTGAACTATATTTACTGATGTAACGTAACGTGCATATTTTTCTATTTCACAAATTTCCAATCAATTCCTGCGCGCTTTTGTGACTCCACCAATGATAGAAAATTCAAAGACTCGTCAGAAGAATTGGTGAAGATTTTTGTAGCTGAGGAAGTTTGATTTTGGAGAGCGCAAATAAATCGATAAATCAATTTTATGGGAAAGCAATATTTTTTTTTATTTGACGTATTGATACTGAAACATGAAATAATAGTGGAGATCCGGTTAGTGTAATTTCACGACG
This sequence comes from Perithous albicinctus, assembly GCA_964016905.1. Classification (NCBI taxonomy): domain Eukaryota; kingdom Metazoa; phylum Arthropoda; class Insecta; order Hymenoptera; family Ichneumonidae; genus Perithous; species Perithous albicinctus. The sequence goes on along the minus strand of OZ024696.1, from coordinate 19,369,608 downwards.
TTTATTGCATGAGTTATTAGTGAATAGATAAGTGGAAGACTGACGATGATAATACTAATATGTTTAATTTAAATAGACTGCACGTCTCGGGATGTTATCTCAAACAATTACATTTCTTTCGCACAGTCATTAACGCTTATCGTCTCTCGTCTGCTACAAAATAGGCCGGTTTACCGCACACTTCTTGTATATATAGTCTCGCGTGAAATCATATTATATCGCAATTCGCTGCAGACAGTCTCGATAGCTGCATTGCGGATGCACATGCAAACGAAGACTCGGAATCAAGAGCTTGTCCTCTTAATAAATAGACGTTAATCACACGGAACAAAAAAACTGGTGACAGGCAATTAATTGCAGTTTGACCAACCAACAACTTTGTTGTCGTAACTAAAAAACTTGGTGGGTCGAACTGCAGTTAATTGGCTTTTACGAATTTAATCAAGCGCTCAGTTTTGTCTCAACAAAAGCTTTTTTTATCTGGCAACTAGATTTTTAAATTGATAATTGGTGAAATATATTAAAGCTATGAGAAATAATACGTCTTTTTGAAAATTGCCTGCAAGTCTACTTTTTTTTACTTAAAGCTAATAATGTTGACTCTGTTAAGAATTACAATTTTTTAAAAATGACTTATCATATTTTTAATTGGATGCAATTATACGTGTTTATGATCTCTGTATTTATTTATGAGTTAGCACTATGTTGAAATAAAAAAGTAAACTAATGTATCCGTTTTGTTATGATAATCTTTAAATATTATAATTATAATTTATAATTTGTAAAAAGTCCATTATATGCATACATATATGGGGAATTCTACACCAACTCGACCTGAGACTCAGCCTCGATTTTTTCTGATATTCCCACAACTCTACGGAGCACTGAAAAAAAAAATTAATTACGATTTTTTATATGAAAATATTGTTAGCCCGAAAAATCTGATTTTTTCTTAAATCTCGTAACAGATATAAAAAATTTTAAGCCAGATCCCCCCCCCTAACGTTTGCTTCTATTTTTTTTCGGAGTTTTGCACGAAAAAAAAATCAATAAACTTTTTTTAAAAATGAAAAAAAGACATTAAAAGATATAAAAACTGAAAATAATTCACCGTCAGCTGTAACTAGAACATTTTCATATTCATCTCAGATTTTTTGAGAATCTTTCGGATTTTTTTTTAGTCGTTTTTTTTATACTAACAAAAAAAAATCAACGTTAAATAAAAATGAACGAAAACCGCCGATTGAAGAATTTCATATTATTTTCATATAAGCTTCAGCGACGAAATAATTGTAGTAGTTTAAAAAAATTCAAAAAATTTAGGATATTATTCACTTGAACTGCAGTATTTAGCTTTTTCATATGTGCGCACTTTTTAAATGACACACGTAGCTCTTTACGCAATTTTTTTTTTTTTAATGAGAGAGTGAGATCAATGAAGATAAATATCGATTATCAAATTGACCTTCACTTGGCAGAATAAGGAAAACAAATATTGGTGGGTTAATATTGCCGGACATGGCAGCTGCTTATCTTCAATTGATAGGTGGTTAATTCTCGTAAAAACACTCTTATATGAATTAAAAAATTGCGCTCCTACATTGAAAAATAAAATTCCCTCGGAAGTGAAAATGATTTACGTGCTGCAATTCGGAGAAACAATTGTACTATTAATGTCAGATCTTGTGTCAGATCAATTTACAACGAGCAGATACACAAAAAAAAATTTAAATTTGATTTTTAACGATTAATCTTGAATTCAAATAAAAAGTAATTATGAGATTAAGGGGAGGGAGACTATTCAGTTTAATTGTTTGCTAGAAATGTTATTATTATTTTTTGTCAGGTGGTAAAAATATGCGGGTAATGTGGATCACCCATAATTTTTTTTTGTATGTACAGTCTGAGCACATTTAAAAGACAACCGATAGGTTAAATATTCCAAAAAAAATTTAAATTATGCTTGAGATCAGTCTTTCCGGAGTGAGTGTAGCGATTTTAAGGTAGAGCTAAAATTTAAGCATACCCGTAGATTTAAATGCTTATAAAAAAAAAGAAAAATGTCTTAAATATATTATTACTTTACGAAATTGTATTAAAAAAAATAAAAAGTTACACTCATGCTGTAAAGGTTTATCTCAAGGTGAAATGATAATTATTTGGGAATATTTGGTCAGGTGGTTTTTTTTTTTACAGAAGCACAAGAGTGTAAAAATAAACAAAAAATTGTTGTGTGTGAGCCGCATTACCCGCAAGCTTTTACTACATGGTAAAAAAAATGTTGTTTCGTAAATCAATAGTATAGATTGTTTCCAAATAAAAATAAATGTCGACTGTTTTTTTTCTGATTCCTTTAATATCTGACAAATGTGTCATTAAAATCCTTTTAAAAGAGCTGCCAGCTCTGTTGTTTTCTTTTATATATTTATGTTGTTTGGATCGCAATATTCTCGGGGGTTGGGCTATCAGTTGCGATTCAAAAATATGAAAGTTCACATCAACGACCTCTTGAATACGTTTTTTTCTTTCTTTTTGCTATCTACAGTGATAAAGTTGCTTAAGAACCACCAATTTAGATTAGACGAATTTATACTACGAATCATTTTGTGATAATGAAATAATAAAATGTAATTAGTGATAACAAAAGGTATTAGCATTGATATAATTAAATCTCAATGCTTCGACTTTAGCGAATATTTCGTCAGATAAGCTATTTTTCGGTCTGTCATTGTGGAGAATAAAACCGACAAAATATTTAATATACCCTATTAATTAATCGTACGATTTTCGAATCTCTCCAGAATTTTAATAATCAATTAATGGAAAATCTTATTGATACAGTTTTCTATTAACTTTGGATTAAAAAAAAAAAAAAACACGCAGTTTTTTTTCGCAAATTTTTAGATCACTTATTTGAACCATTCTCGAGTTCATTGAAAAAAAAAAAACAAAAATTACGATAATTGCAAAAGTACATAACAATATTAAACGTATCTGCATTTATGGAGAAGAATTTAGTAAAATATACAAAATTTTATGAATGCTGGAGCGATCATTCCCTTTTTTTAAAATTCAATAAGCTGTAGAATCTAAATGCCTGCATATATTTTATTGAAAATCCAACAAAATGCAAGAAAAATAAGAAAAAAAAAAAAATTTTGAAGCCCTACACACACACACACATATATACAGACATTTTTTCACCACTTTTTTCCTCGTTTTGATCCATTCTAATTGTCCTGACCTGAAAATCTCAACAACAACAAAAATGAAAAAAATATAAGCTTCTTCTACGAGGAAGCAAAAATCTCAAATTCATTGATTTAAGCTCAGAGAGGACCACCGAACTCTTTTGTAAAAAAAAATGTATTATCAACGTTTCCTTCAACATACTGTTCGTCTAAATAAAGAAGCTCTTAATCTTGAACAAATATTCTTCTTAATGAGAGCCGTGCGTTACCCCTTCTGTCCGAAGAAATTGGCACGTTGTCTAAAGTCGAAGCGATATATAATATCAGACACGGGGAGTGGAGTGGAAATCATCACGTTCGTAAACACGATGATTTCAGCAGCAGTCACCGAGACAGAAGAAAAATCAGGGTTCCACCTATGACCCGTGGAGTTAAGATTATACGTTCATAGAATGCTATAAAGTCACCTCATAATCATTGGACGCTTGCACTTGGCTTCGCACTTCGTGATCATATAGTTTTGTGGGTATAAACGTCGTCGAATTGTTGTAAAAAACTCGGGTCCACGAAGATGGTGAAGCACGCATCCGTGCTGGCCGTTTTGGCTTTATGCGTTGCAGCCACAACAGCTTCTTTCTACAATGACGTCAAGACATCAGACAAGGATTTCCTTGAGAAGCAGAAGAAGATCTACCAACTTGTGTATCACGTGCCTCAGCCGAATATAGTCAATACCGAGTACTACAATCTTGGAAATAGCTGGAATATCGAGGAGAAACTTGACTTCTACACAAACAAGGTATAAAAAATTCATCTCAAGGAAGTTTTTTTTTTTTTTTTTTTTTTTTTTTCAACTGGCAATCAATGCTAGTTTTGCATATTCTTTCAAGTTGTTGAATTAAATTCGATGATCGATTTGAAGAAATTTCTTCAAGGTTTTATTGCAATTTTTATTTATTTATTCGAGGCTTTATTTAATTTAATGCAATTATGTTGCTTCAAGAAATTTGTGCAAATTTTTATTTCATTCAACGAGGGTTTGGTACAGTCAGTTCGTTTGAATATGAAAATTTGGAAAATGTTTTTTTTCCACAATTTCAGAAGGAAAATGGTATTAAAACAAGTGAGAGAGAATTTATGAATTTCTGAAATTTATTCAAGTTATTATTTAATGAAAATACGTTTTAATTTGAAGAAATATATTTGTGGCTTTATTTGATTTATTTAATTTGTGTAATTTCATTGAAATGATTGTCTTGTTTTTTTTTTTTTGCAGGAAGCTGTTCAAAAGTTTTACAAGCTCTTTAAACATGGAAAACTGCTTCCAAGAGGAGAGATGTTCTCCGTTTACTATCCAAAACTCATGAAGGAATCCTTGTATCTCTTCCGCGCTTTCTACTACGCCAAGGACTTTGACACCTTCTTCAAAACTGCTCTATGGGCACGCAATTACATAAACGAGGGCACATACCTCTGTGCCTTGTATCAAGCGGTTATCTATCGACCTGATACCAAATATCTTCAGCTACCACCGCCCTACGAATTTTATCCCTATGCCTTTTTCAACTCCGAGGTCATAGAGAAAGCCAAGAATGCTCATGTTTACAGAGAAATCAGTGAGTGACAACATTTTCAATTATATTAAATTACATTAATATTAATATTAATATAATTTAAGTGTCTGTGAGTGTCTGTGAGTGACTTTGTACATGTCGAAGAAAAGATGCAGCCCTTTATTACGAGAGAAGCTACATGAGACATTTTATTTCTTTTTTTTTTTTAACTTTTAGAGACCAGTCCTGATGCCGAGGGTTACAACACGGTGATCATAAACGCAAACTACTCCGGCTGGTACATTGGCCGTGATTACGATATGGAAATGAAGCTGAAGTACTTCACCGAGGACATCGGCCTCAACACCTACTACTTCTACTTCAGACAGGAATTCCCGTTCTGGCTCAGCAGCGAAGAGATCGAATTCGAGAATAAGAACATCCGCGGTGCGGCATATCTCTACGGACATCAACAGATAATGGCTCGCTACTATCTCGAACGTTTTGCCAATGGACTTGACCGGGTTGAAGATTTCGACTGGAACAGCGAATTCTATCCTGGATATTATCCCACCATGACTTATCACAATGGGCTGCCGTTCCCACAGAGACCATTTTTCAGCAAGGTTCCTCACTACAAATACAAATACTTGCAGGTGAATAAATAACATTTTCGTTAATCAACATTAATTGAAAGCATTTTTAAATTGGCATTAATTAAAAACGATTTATAAAATCAATGAACATTTATCTTTTAGTTCATAAAAGATTGGGAAAGTCGGATATCAGCAGCACTCGACCTTGGCTATATTATCGACGCCGACGGCAAGCAAGTCAAGATCTACACACCTGAGGGACTCAATATTCTTGGCAATTTGATCGAAGGAAACGCGGACACGTGCAACAAAGAGTTTTACGGCAGCATCGATTACTTTGGACGAAAAATCCTCGGCCACAATCTTGAGCCCAAGTCAGACTATCAGATTATTCCCAGTGCACTCGAGTCTTTTTCTTCGTCTATGAGGGATCCAGCATTCTACCGTCTCTATCATAGAATCCTCCACTTCTACGACAGGTCGGTTTTGCAATATTTCTTTCTCTTCTATTTTAGACTCATATTTCATTTTTTTTTTTTTTAGATTAAAAAAAAATTGTTGTTTCAATTAATATATTCTTTTTTAATTTTACGATGCAAACGATTTTAATTTTTTAATTTTAAAAGATTGAATTAGGTTTTATTTTTTGAAAGCTTGATCAGCCAATCAATTTGTAATTTGCGTAGGTACAAGTCTCGCTCGAAGCCCTACACCAAGGAGGAATTGGTCCACCCTGGTATCAAGATCGAATCCGTAGTCGTCGACAAACTGATGACTTACTTCGATGACTTCGACGCGACCATTAGCAACGGACTTTTGGTAGCAAATCAGAAGGAAGCCGATACCTTCTTGGTGAAGGTTCGCCAGCAACGACTGAATCACAAACCGTTCATCGTACACCTTGGCATCAACTCGGACAAGGCCGCCAAGGTATCGATTCAGCTCTTCCTCGGTCCGAAGTACAACGCACAGCATGAACTCCTTGATTTCTCCAAGACCTACAAGATATTCTACGAGATCGACAATTGGATTGCAGACCGTGAGTTATCAATTCAAATATTTAAAAAAAAAAACCTATTTATTAGTTATACCATTTGTTAGAATTTCGTTTGGTATCGAATTTGGGCGAAATCGATAAAGTACTTCAAATTTTATAGAAATTCGTATATTCGTAATTTTTTTTTGAAAATCCTATAACACGAGAACGGTTCAAGTGACTGATCTTAAATTTAGTATAAAACATAAACAGAGGATGCCAATGTTCGATACTAAATTTCGGCAAAATCTATAAAGCGACATCAAATTTTTATAAAAATATCCACTTTTATAATTTAAAAAAAAAAATGCTATAACTCGAAAACGGAACAAACGACTGATTTAAAATTTTCCATAAATCTTAAAAAGGGTGTTTCAATATTTGACACTGAATTTGCAAAGTCGAACCTTGCACATACAAACCTTGCTTCATAATTTTTTTTTTATTCGCCATCCACATTCCTCTATAAGGAAGCCAAATTAAAGAACGTATTTTATCATAGACAAGAATTTGTGAAATGCCAAAAAAAAATGAGGAAGCAATGTGCAATTTTCGATTTTGAACCCCCTTTTTTTTTTTTTACTTAATTCTTGTAAATAATAATAATAATTTTCAGTTACACCTGGCGCAAACAAACTCGAGCGCAGCAGTCACGATTTCTTCTTCACCTCACCGGACCAATTGCCAAGCGAGGTGTTTTACAAGCAGATTGAAAGGGCTCTGGCCGACGGTGGTAAAATGGAGTATCAGCAGAGAATATTCGGTTTCCCAGAGCGTCTTATTCTCCCTAAGGGAAGCAGAGCCGGCACACCGTATCAATTGTTCGTCTATGTGAGTCCCCTCGTAGACGAACCTGTTCAGTACAAGTCACGAATCTTCGGTAACTACCTGTTCAACCCGAAACCCTTCGGTTTCCCCCTCGACAAGCCCATCGACAGCTTAAACTTCGATGGACCCAACATCTACTTCAAAGACGTTGTAATCTATCACAAGTACGACCTGGACATCAATGCAACTGCTTAGGATATCTTCTTCTTCTTCTTCTTTAAAAAAAAAAAAAATATATATATATATATATAGATCAGCATGTGTGTCAAGATTTTTAGTTAGTCGAGATAAAATTTTTGTTACAATTTTGTGAAATAAAAAATGCATTTTACTGCAGATGAGATTAATGTATAATGTTCACGATATCCCTGGATTATAATAATCAGTCGAAATTCAATTACTTTTTTTTTTCTTTCTCAGGCATATTTTTCATATTTCAATTTATCTAATTATCTAATTAGATAGCTTTTTTTGAAATAAAAACATATTTCTCATAGTTAGATTGACTTTACTACTGCTAGTTCTTAAGAATTTTTTTTTTTACAGATTTTATTTCCCAAATATTTCGAACTTTGGAAATTATTTTATTTGTTCATTGCTTAATTCTTGGTAGGAAAAAAATTACAGAAAAAAAAATACTTGCCATGTAGTGTATATTTTTTATACACTTTTTAATCATTTTATAGAAATCATTAAAAAAAAAACATAGTTCCAAGACTTTCAAATGAAAAAAAATCACCGAATTGTCAATTGTAGTAAGTTCCAGCTGATTATGAGAAATAATATTTAAAAAAAACGTGGCTGTGTTTACAAAAATTGAATCGATGGTGTTGAAGTTGGCGAAATAAAAAATTAAGAATCTTTATTTTTTCCTGGTATTCCCATAATTTTTACAATTTATAAATCATTATTAAAAAAAAATGCAACTCCTGAATTTTTGGATAAATAAAAAAAATTACAGAAAGTACTATCAGTGATACAATCTGACTGATTAGAAGAAATATTTTATAAGTTAAAAAAAAAACATATTTGGACCAACGGAAATCGCCTCAAACTTGCAATTTTTTTTTCGATACCTTTAAAAAGGCTAGACGAAGTATTTTTTTTTCTAAATAATTAAAAATTAATCGGAGCTCGCTAGCGTATAAGAGTACACGAGAGAGCGAATATATATGTGTAGTGCTTGGTTTACTCGTATTTGCGTCACGTATAACTGTAACCGTCAGGCATAACTGTAAATCTACGTAACACTAAAAGAAAAACGCCCACACACGTATCCGAATTCTTCAAGAGGACAAAACAGTCACATGTCAAATAAAACATCTAACGTTCTGTCATTGTATTAATTTTTTTTTCAATTCAAGAATAATTTAGGAGATTCGTATATTTAAAAAAAAAATTATATTAATTACAATGTTTAATTATTGAACAAAATGAGAACGAAAGAATTTTTTTTTTTAATTTCCAATGTTACTGACAATTTTTTGTTTAATTAAAAAAAAAATAGATGTAGAATTGAATTAAACAATGAACAATCTTTAATTATTGAACAAAATGAGAACGAAAGAATTTTTTTTTTTAATTTCCAATTTTAGTGACAATTTTTTGTTTAATTATAAAAAAATGTGGATCCAAATCTCTGTTAAGGAATAATTTTTTTTTATGAATGAGAAAAATATTACGTAATTCTGTTGTTTCTCAAAGTTTCCGGAAGTAAAAAGAGAAGCGGTATCGCCCAATAGGAGTCGGTCAAGGTCGCATGCCTTTGATTTACACCTCATCTTCTTGCCCCTACGATGATGAGGAATGTGGGACGCGTTTTACCTGGCCATAACGCGGAGTGTATACGGAGAGAGATGAGAAACAGGTGGAGAAGGTAGCTGCCGCTCACAGCCGGACTCGGGTTCAAGAACTTCAGTTTTGCTATGACCATCGTCGGGTCATCACCAGGAGTCTCCCCCAAGTGAATGCTAAAGAATATTTCACAAAGATATTTCATAACTTTTGTTTTGTGCTCTCTTGTTCAACGCACATCTCGCGATCATGGAGTTCCGGACTTTTGTCGTAAGTTTTTTTCAACGCAATCAATATTATTCAATCAAAGCATTAAAAATTATAACGTTTTTCTTTTAAACATTTTTGTCTCATTACTAAATTATGAATTATAGGCAAAAAAAAATCTGAGATGCAAGTGGTCTTGAAAACCTTGAGTGCATTTTGGTTTATCATTTGGTTTATCAATTTTTGATTTTTTTTTATGTTAATTCAAAAAATTTTTTGTCCAATTTTGTGTGGAAATTCAGGATAATTGTAAAACACAGTTTATTCATTAACACTTTCTGGACGGAAATGTGCATTTCCGTAAAGAATATTTTTACAGTATAATTTAATTAAAAATAATTACACGAGAAATTGTGATATGAAATATTTAAAAGCTGGTAATTCGTTGCTTCCACCGTTTTTTGCATTTCCAGTTCCTATATAATTTTACTTATTTAAAATTTTACAGTCTAATTTCGTTAAAAAAAAATCTCACTGAAAATTCTCTACATTTCTTTTTAGCCAAAACTTTGTTACGAGTTAATTTTCTAAAGCAACTCAGCTAATTTATAACGTGGATGCATAATCGGTTCCTGTACAATTACATTAATTTCCATAAATAACATTTTTACATTCTTTTGAATTATAATGCATAGATAACATTTTTACAGTCTAATTAAATTTAAAAAAAAAATCACACAAAAAATTCTCTACATTATTTTGTTTACAGAATCAAATTTAATAAGATTCCGAAAATAATGATTCCTATAAACTAAATTTTAACACTTTAATTTAATTTTCAAAGCATACACTAAAAATTCTAGAAATTTTTCATTATTTGCAAAATCTTAGCATAACTCGATTTTGAAAAACGAGCCAAGTCATTCGTAATTATGTAGTTTTGCATGTGAACTAGTTTGCATCGATCCCTACTGGTTTGAAGAGTATCATTATCGACACCATCAAAGTAACTGTACAGTCGACCATGTGCAATTCAACTCACATGGGTTATTAACAGTTAATCGTACAGTTTATCGAACACGTTATCCTCAGTGTCAACAATGATTTCAAGGCTCCAGTGGAGCAGACTTTATAATATAGTTTCCATTCCACGCGAGATGATATTCGTTGAACGTCGAACGCGTCCATCGAAGCCCCAACTTATTACACGAAACGGGTTTCTAACGTGTTACAAACTCTAAGCATATAATCTCTCGACAGCTTTCCTGGCTACCCGTATAGATGATCCTCAAGTAGGTTATCCGAGTCCTCATCAGTCGCATCCGCCTTTCGACAAGCACATTGAATTTTCTAGAGTTCGTTCTTCACAAACACAACGCAATCGTGAAACAATTCTGTCAACTGTAAACTTGTCCAACTAGCGCAGAAGTCATTGCTACTTGTTTTGGCTTTTTTAAAAATATTGTGAAACAGTTGCATCGTGACAAATGCGCTGAAAAGCCGGATATAAGATCTGTAAAATTGCAACATCGACGAGGAAACTGGAGAAAGTCGTTTATCGCGATTGTTCTTCACGCCAAGATACATAATAATTAATTACATAAATATATGTGTTTTCCGAGGCAGAGAAAGGTGAGAGGAAATTACGTCGAGTTTTCATTTAATGAAATCCGGACCACCTAGACTTAATACAATTATTTTTTCCAAAATTTTCTTTTTTCTGATTTGAGTTATGCTTTAATTTTTTTTTAAACGGTAGGATTTGTAATTTTTGTTATAGAAAGACATAGGATAACTATAATTGTTATGAGAATAATATTTGTTAATTTGGAGATTCTCAACAAAATCAACTGATCATATTTTATTAAAGCTCTTCTAAAAATAGATTTTCATTTTTCTGGTAATTAAATTATTTTTAAAAATCAGTTACAATATTCGAGCAATGAACATTACAGGAACTTTTGAGAAATAAAACTTTCCAAAAATTGTTCAATTAATAAAGCACCCAGAAAATTATATTATTTCCAAATATGAAAAATCACTTTAATAAAATAATTTACCAATATTAAATATATCTCAACATTTACTTTTGCAAATAAAAAAAAAAAATCCTAAATCATAAATTTTCAGTAGTAGTAATTATTTAATTTTATTAATATCTTCCTCTATGAGAGAAATTCAGAATGGAACTTTAAATTTATGTCGATTAATAAATTATGAAAACGTGAGTTCTAATATTGAAGTAATGAATATTATAAGCAAAATTTGTTGTAAAAATACTTTTTTTCAACCGTTTGTGTTTATGATGGATATAATGACAATGACTTCGTAGTTAAAAAAATAAAAAAAAAAAGGCAAAAGGATAGCTTCACTGATAATGTTGTATAGAGCAGGACGTAGGCCTCATGTATGAGGTTGTTGTGTGAGTTCTCGGCGCGCAAACCGTTGTGTATTAATAGTCAGTGGACCGGGTACCGTTAAGGCCGAACGTATAGCATACCTACGTACCATTTGTAACGGGGAATGCCATGTATAGTATCAGCCACATACTACCGCATGAGCATCGTATACAAGAGAGAACTCGAGTGTTCAATAGATACTGTGAAATGTGGCTGGTCTTGAAAATAGCTTCGAAATAACGCCATATCATCATCCTTTTTAAAAGGAATACGGCCAATAACGCTGGAACTACTTAACGAACGAATAAATTAATGCTGCTTGTGACAAAAGTCTGGACGAAAAAAAAAACATTTTAACTGTCGAATGATGAAGAAGAAATATTGGATGCATTTTATGACTTCAATATCTTCATTTTTTCCTCCTTGAGTGCACCTAAGAAATGCATGATAAAACTTAAAAAAAGAAAAAACACATTTTTTGTTAAATATAATTAGTTATTATTTATTTATGCCCTTGACCCTTCCAATTGGGGTCCACAATTTTTTTTTATATGATTGACATAACTCCAAAAAAGGCTGCAAAAAAAAAATTGCACGAAAAGAAAGCTCTCTCTATAAGGAAGCAAAAGCACTAATTTTTGTTTCTTAATTTTTTTACACTTTTGGAGTTATCTACGACTTTTTTTTTCCAGGTCGAAACCAGGTGAAATGCCCTGTATATTAATAAATGATAGTATGTAAAATAAATGCTTTCATATGTAGAAGTTCGAGGGTTCGAAAATAAATGATAAAATTGTCTTTTTATTTGCAAATAAAAATCTCACAATAAATGGGGAATCTTTTGTATCGAAACATTGACAAAAGGGTATTAAAAAAAAAAATCTTCCCAATGACTTTGGATTATTTCGAAAGAAAATATTTTCAATAAAATTAGAAACAAAAAATGATAAAGAAGCAAAGCTTACTTGATAATGTTCAATGGAAAATAATTTTTTTCTTACAGATGATTCTTATGTGTGTTGTGGCGTGTGCTTCGGCTGAAGAGAATCACATCAGTAAAGTTCACGCTCAAACAGCAGAACCTTCCACAAACGGGCAGGAAGAGGAACCACCGGAAGGATATTACGCATTTGTTGAGTCGCCAAATGCCGAACCACCGAAAGTTCGCCCGCCACCTTACATCGACAGTGATAAAGAATGTTACGGTGAGCCAGCGAATATTTTCACAAAATATTCATTTTAATCATTTCTGTACTGGAAGTGAATATTGACAAATAAATGTTTTTTTTTTTTTTTCAGATACAGGCAAACAGGGCAAAGGATTTGTATCGATACATAATGTATGTGGTGATCTTAACAAGGGCTACATTCCCCGAAATCCAATGAGACAAAATGTCACTGGGTCTTCGTATCCATTGTGAGTATTTATTATTTTTTTTTTTTTAATTTGCGAAATAGAAAATTAATTTTCTATTCCCTAAATGAATTAATAGTTCTCAAATTCAATACTGATTTTTTTTTTAACGTAGCTTTGTTCGCCAAAAAAACTATTTATCTTTACAGCTAAAAATTGAAGAGCTATTTAAATTATTATGCAAATTGTCACGAGCGAGATTGATTCATAAACCTGTTTGTGTAATATAGAGGAGTGAAATTTTAGAATATTTTGTTCAAACGATTTTTAATATTTGCATTTTGATTTTTAATTATGAATTTTGAAGTATTAAAAAAAAAATAATTCACTATCTTTTTTTTTTCCACAGTGAACTTTTGCGAAATCACACGTTGAAGTTCCTGAGCAAAGCATTACCAATTCTGAAGGCTGACGATTCTCTTCCTAAAGTAGCTAAAGTCCAACCATTCTCGCAGAATTCGTAAGTATTAATAATCATCGTAGGTTTAAATAAATACCAGTAAATATTTGCCAAAAATCAATATAAAAAAAAAAAAAACAATATAATAATACTTTCCATTGTCTTTTCACTGTCTTCTTCGACAGTTTTTATTTGCTGCATACGATCAAACTATTTTTCAGACCTTTGACAAATTTTTGTTTTTTAGTGTCGACACCGACGAGAAGAGGAGCCGAAGCAAGCGAGCTGCATCAGAAGCAGAGACGAGTGCAGATGCATCTCGAAATGGACGAAAGTTCTGCGAGAATGGAAGTGGCGTGTAAGTAATTGCATTGAAAAATTCTTTGAGTCAAAAGAATTGGCCAATAAAAGCTATATAAACCTGTCGTTTGCGAGTGTGTGTCATTGACTTTTATTTGTAACAGCCAATTGTCGTTTGAATAACTTTTGCAAATAATTGCAGTGTCTGTATGCTGTACAAAGTAATACAAGGTGAACCATTGGCTGCATCCTCACCTGCGGAACGTCGAGATGATCCACCATCACCGGAATATCGTCAACGTACACCACCGCAGGAAAAGGCCGAATACACCGGACCGCCAACACCCTGTCCTGCCAAAGTGGAATACGCCACTCCGGTTTTTGCGAAAAATTATCAGGGAATATGGCGTTACGTTGTGCAGATACCTTACGAAGGCTATTTCACGCAAACAATTGAACTCACGAGATGCATGTGAGTTGTCATTAATATTTTACAAAGTCAATGAGGAATTTTATATTTTTTTAATCATATTCAATTCAATTAGTGTGTTTGAAAAAGAAAAATTTCTAAGTTGGAATATTAATAATTTTAGGAGCATAAGACTGACGTTTTATGTTATCGTTTTGAAAAAAAATAGTTCCAATTTTTTAAAATTAATAATATTCTACGATTTTTGTTGCAATTGGACTTGATGATAATATCTCATGATCACAGAAAAAAAAAAAAAAGATTTTCCCGTATTTTTGTTCTAGTTGAAATAGCTTTTTTCAATTTTATTTTAATTATTGGCCGAATTTTTAGCGCTTTACTCTCAAAATATGGGACTTTTTTTTTACCATGACATGTTTTATTTTTCTTTTTTTTTCCTAGAAACCATTATTGAAATTTTTAAGTTTCAAAGTATGGAAAATTTTTTTTTTCTTAAATTTAAAAAAAAAGATAGAAATTATTCTCGGCCCACTGTCGAGCTACGATGGAAATATTTGTTTTTAGTTCTAGATTTTGTGAAAAAAAAAGTTCTGAATTTTAAACCCGGTAGAAATTAATTTTTACCCAAAAGTTATGGAAAAAAATGATTGAGAGGGTCTTGGCCGATGGCCAAATGAATTCACTCGGAATGCCCCATATATATTGTGTACTTAATTATTTACATCTATTTTCTTGTAAATCTATAGGCAATCTCGATGCCACTATTTGGACGGCGGTTGCCTCTCGTCTCCAAGATGGACAAGCCTCCTTGTAGCTGAAATCTTTTATCCTGACACGTTTTTGGACGACGGTCAGAACGGTCGATTTCCAGGACCGAGAGAGCCGGTGACTGGTTCACCACCACCGGTTCATGATTTCCAAAATTATCAGCAATATCTCCAAAGAAGAGCAGGCAGTAACGAGGGTCGTAGCAGCACGTCGCAGCATCATTGCGACGGGGTTGATGAAATGGGTTGCTTCCAAGTAAGTTCTAAATTCCTTAAAAGATAGTATAAAAAATCGTGCGAGAAAATTGTAGAATTTTCAAAAAATTGAAAAACATATAATTCTCTAAAATATAAATGTTCTGTTAGGTCTTCATTAAACTCAGTATCAAATATCGACCCATTCTATCAAAGTTGTCCACGTCTGGACACTTTTTCCAAGCCATTTTTCTCGACGTTTTAAGTCATTTTGAGCATACTGACATGAAAATGACGAAAAACTAAAAACGTTCATAAAAAAACAAAGCTTCCTCTATGAGGAAACAAAAATGAATAAATTTATTACTTCCCTGATACATTGGAAATCTTATAGCAAGTTGAAAAAAAAAAAAATACTATTCGCTTAAAAAAAAATCCTGTTTAAAAGAAATTTATGAAATTTGATTAAAATAAACCGCGAGCGCTTGATTTAAATACTCCCGGTATTTAATCTCAATATAATTGCTCAACATATTAAAAATAGAGTTTGAAGCTGTAATTAAATTTGTTTCATTATTTTTTGTATCCAGGTTCGATTGTACTACGATTGGTTCCTGGTGCCAGGAAGTTGCAAATGTTGGAGGCCCGATTACTTCAATCGTTACGTTCGTCGCTCGAGTGGGAGTGCCGATTTGTGAATAAATCGCGTCGATTAAACGACGAGAGGTGAATTCGTCGAGCGACGTGTCACTGTGATTCCCTTTAAAAAAAAATAAAAAAAATAAAAAATTTGTATCGGGGGGACTTTTCACTGACTTGCGATTTAGTCCCGTCGATATGACTGCGCTTTCCACGTCACGCTGCTATATTAAAGTGTGAATCTTTGGCGAAATATACGATAAGGGCTTCGAGTGGGCGTCGATGACGAACTCCGCTAAGCGTTTACACATCCTTTTAGGAAGTTTGTAATACACGCAAACAAATACGACTGATACGAACAGAATTATAGAGAGAGAGAGAAAAAAAAAAAAAGAAATCTATATTTATGTTTAGAACCGCAGTTTTTAAGTTTCTCGTCATATTTTTTTTAGGATAAGTTTATAACTTCTTAGTTGATAATCTGAGCAGGCTTTTTGTCAATAGACTACTAGAAGTAAATGTAGCTGTTTTTTCTTGTGTTTTTTACCAGTGAGGTGAGATTTAGCCGGTTTTTGTCGGAATAAAGGTGCCTTAGAAGAATTGTTTAAAATAAATGTAATAATGTGATGATGATAATAAATTTACTATCCAACTACTGTTGAGTAGACAGATGTGAAATATATTTTGTGGACAATGATTTATATGAAACGAAAAAATTGACAACAGATGGACAAGGTGTTGACGGTGATCAGTGAAAATGTTTTCAATTTTTCAACGTTTGGTTATTCTTGTTTTTTTTATTGCTAAAATTATCGCCTTTTTTTAAGGATTTTTCATCGACAGTTTTGTTTCGTGGACAGCTATTTCATGCCCAGTTGCCATTTTAACAAAAATCAATTTCGTTGTTTAACATTTTTGTGTCTAGTAAATGAAAACAAGAAAAGAGTTTCCATTTGCCAAGTTTACAATTCTGCAAAATCGCATCTACAAATTTAGATATTTTTATGCAAATTTTTTTTTTTTTGTAAAAATGACAATACATTTTTGAATGCAGTTAAAAGCTTCATGATCGCTCCAAGTCATCGATGACATTGCGATAATTTAGCTAATAATTCTTGAAAAAAATGGCTAAAATCAGCTCACGTACTTATTTACCATTTGTTCCAGCATATCGCAATGAAGCATCGCCGTCACACATTCTTACAGATATATTTATTATTTTCCTTTAAGACTCTTTGAAAGTTTGATTCGGGAATCCCGCTTTAAACTGTTGCGGACTCTGCATCGTATTATACCCATAATTGGCGGTGGTAATTTATGTACGGAGGAAAACAATTGTTTACATTGTTGAGGCATTAGAAATCACTGCGTCGAAAGAGTTAAGGAATTTTTGCAAATAAATTTACATTAAAGTATACTTCAAAATGAAGATCTATTCTGCAGATTTTTTTAAACGATACGACGCATATCCAAGCAGTCACGTGCATTCGCAAAGTTCTTAATCGCAATTTTTAGAAATTCACAAGAGCCCGAAATGCGCGATGAAAGATTGGAAGAAAAAAAAATTGAGCTTCATCCATTTAAGTGAATGACCAAAAAAATAATCAACTATATCGACGATGGTGGTGTTAAAAAGGTGGTTTGCACAAATTTAAAAATCGGCATCTGATCCATCAACACCTCGAAATTCTTTTCCTGATCGATGTATGTAAACACACACGTATATATATACATATATTTTTTTTTCTTTGGTGCACGCGTCATCTTTGATGACTCGTGATAAGATTTGTGAAAGATCGCTCGGCGGTCGTGAGCGCAGCGTTCGAGAAACCGCGATGCGTATCGGGCTGTGACGTCAACAGCCACTGGTCTCAATTAAATCGTCACATGACGAAGCGATGAAGGGAGTGGTAGAGGCCAGTCACGAGGAAAGTATTACCGATCCGGATAGATTGAGTGATGAGAAACCCCGGCAACCGGCAGCAATTAGATTAAAAAAAAAAAAAAAAAAAAAAATAATACTAATAATAATAATTATTGTTATTGATGACAATAGTCATAATAAAAGGCTCATCCTCACGTGACGTTCGTGATCGTTATTCCTCGGCCTTCCACCGAGATCGTAAAGACGAGATCGATTTTGAAAGTTGAAAAATCTCGGAGCCTTGAAAGCTTCACGGTCACTCGAGGTCGTCGATCACGATGCGATCAATGATTTTGCAACATAGAATCCCTGTAATCGAATAATCGTCGATGAAAAATGTGACAAAATTGGATACATGATATGTTTTGTAAAAAAAAAATCATGATTTTGTTGAATAAGTAACATGACCGGTTGTCACTTTTAAGAAAATTCTGTTGCTGATTTTTGTGTAGAAATAGCAAAATTATTTTTTAAAAAAGCAGAGTCTGAATTTGCCAAATTTGCAATTTCGAAAATTGGATCTACAGATTCACATATCTTTATGCAGTTTTTTTTTTTTTTTTTTTTTTTGTAAAAATGATAATGCATATAAATATATATATTTTATAAAGATGAGAACGATTTTTAAAGTTGAAAAACCTCGGAACCTTGAAAGCTTCACGGGTCATTCGAGGTCAACGATCACAAGATGCGTTGGATGATTTTGAAATATAGCATTTTATAATCAATTTCGTAACAATTATCGAAGCAATCTGATAAAATCTGCATGCGTGCAATGATTTTAACAAAGTTAAAATTAAAACGGTAAATTTATTTTTCGATCCCTAATAAAAAATGGAAGAAAAGATGGTCCCATTTCACGTCCAGGCTTAATATGTTCCTCTTTATTAGCAGTATTTTAGATATTTTTTTCGGAAAAAATAAAAAATGTCCAAGTTTTCGAAAAAACGATTTTTACGTTTATTCATTAAAAATCAATGCTTCGGAGAAGTTTGAGAATTAAAAAAAATAAATTTGCATAAAAGTATAATTCAAAATGTAAAACTTTTGTGTACATTTTTTTTACGACACGACTTTTTTGAAACGCAATTTTTAGAGCAATTTTTCGAAATTCTCAAGTGCTCGAAATATACGATGAAATATATTTTATAATAAATTAATAGAAAATTTTTGTATTAATCATGAAGCATTCTTTTTGTTTCCTTATTACTTATTTGACAAATTAATTTTTACAAAACGTGGCACTACGATTTTATTATTTTTAACAATGATAAATAAAAAATAAATTAAACTGAATTTCCGACAGAAATGTTATTTAAAAAAAACTCAGTAATTTGACTTATGTATGAAAATTCATTTTAATTAATCGTAGCATTTTCATTTTGCTATTTTCAATATCTTTTACTTTTAAACATTATTTTTCTAATTTATTTTACGTAACAACATCTTTAATAAACAATAAAAAAAATCTATATGAAATAAATGTCAGAACGTGGCGATATTTCGAAATATTTACAGTCTGCGGTCGTCACACTTAAATGTGTATAAAAGGAAGCTATTATTTAGCGGTTTTTAGCAATAAATATGTCATTTTTGTATTTGTATGACAAACACCACGAATTGCCTTTAACAATTTAAACTAACTAGCATACATTATAAGTATTAAGAGTCTGTGTAGGATTGACAGTATTTGACTGGAAGATTTGAGTATACTGAACGTAAATTTCTGTTGTTTCGATATATTACCTCAAGTTTCCTCCCCCCCCCCCCCCTCGCATTACTTCGCAGCCGTAACAGATTATCACCTGTAATCTCGTTTCTGTTTCCCGCGCACGACAGTGTCCCTCTGTGCAAATATCGGTACGTGTGGCTCAAATATTTTCCTCAATTTTCGAGCATTTGATGAAAATTTCTTTGATAAATTTAGCGTCAATTGTTGAGGAGAATTCGTGCCCTGGTGAATCATAACGCGGTAAACACTACGATGGAATTTTTTTTTTTTTTTTAATCTGTTATAAGTTGTTTTTGGATAGAAGAAGAATTTAAAACGTAATGTGGAGCACGTAAAATGTGAATAGCTTATCAATTTTACAGCAAGAAAAAAAAAATGGAAATTAGAAGTAACTGAATTAAGTGAATTAACAAAATAAAATTAAAATCGTGAAATAAGGGAGGGAAAAATAAAAATCAGCAGTGTTTCAAATATTTGACGAAAAATAAATAAATTAAACGGTTTACGTTGGTAAATGGAAGTTAGAGAAATAAAAGTAAAGTGTCGTGTTAGTAAATTGACATCGTCTATGACTGTCTTCGCTCGAAGAGGAAATTCTCGTTGAGGTAGGTTTTGCAAAAAAAAAAAAAAAGAAATGTTTTTTTTTTTTTTCAAATCGAACGTTAATTGTTGACGAGAATTCGTGCTCTATCAAATTCAAAGCTTCACTGTAAACACTGCGATGGAATTTTTTTTCAAATTTGTAAATTGTAGCTCGACAGAGAAGGAATTTAAAACGTGATGTTTAACACGTAAGATGTGAACAATTTATCATTTTCACAGCGAAAACAGAAAGAATGTAACCAAATTAAGTGAATTAATAAAGTAACATTAATTTTTTTTTAATAAAAGAGGAGAAAATAAAAATGAGCAGTGTTTCGAGTATTTCATGAAAAATCAATAAATTAAATGGTTCAGTCGATTGGTAAATGAAAATCATAGAAATAAAAGTAAAGTGTCGGTAATAAATTCTCATGTCGGCTGGATTATCTTCGCACGAAGAGGAAACACGCGTTGAGGTAGGTTTTGCAAGATTTTTTTTTTTTTTTAAATTAATTTTCCTATCTATTTCTGAGGTACGATCAAAGTGCAATTTAGATGAAATGGATGAGTTCGGAAGACAACAGTTTGATTAAAAATTAGTGAAGAACAACCTTCGCCGGACTTTTACTCCCTCCGAGTCAACGTCATCGTCATTTAGAGTCGAGAGCAAGTCGTTGAAGCTCTTGAAGAGAAGCACGTGCTGCTAATAATTAGACAAGAGATCTCTCAAGCATTTTCTATCTCGACTAATATTCCTTGAGACACATTTAAGAAATTAACGACGATAAACACCTGCGAATCTACTCAGTGCAACTTCAATGTTCAGAGTGTCGAACCTCATTGCTAAGCATCAATTACTATAATCTGAAAAATGATTTTATTTATAGACTTAATTGCTCAAGAAGCATATTCTGCGATGAGGAACGTCTGCAAGTCAATGGCTCTGATATTAAAATAATCAAAGTATGCTCAAAGAAGAAACTAGTTTGTCGTGGAAATTTTGTTATCTTCACTGATTTGACTACTTTTGCAAGAAATCTAAAAAAGGACATGAGGAATACATTCTTTTTTGTGGTTTTTGAGAAACAGGATTTCAAAAATTCTTTGCACATATTTCAAGAAGGAAACTAGAATTAATCCTAAAAAAAAAAGAAATTCTACGAAAAGTCCTAAAAAATTAATATCCATGAGTTTCCAATAATTCCAAAATTATAGTGTTTCAAATACATTTTATGGAGGCTTAAATGTCAATATTTTAAATTAATAGTTTAACGATTAAAAAGAATGTCATGTCTTTTTTTAGGTCATGCAAATCATCTTGCAAGAGCAAAAGAAAATGTTTGCTATGTAAGCAAATATTTGTGCAGTCGGTGCTTGTGGATTTAACTGAAGTGATCGATGCTGACGCGAGTTAGAGCGAAAAGTCATTTTTTCTTTAAATTCTGAAATGAGTTTTCACGTTCTTTTTTTTCACAAATTCATATTGTTGTAATATTTTATCGACTGAACCGATTTTTACGAAAATTATAGGAAAAATAGAGTGGTTTCTGCTTTACATATGTGACAAATTTCAGTTTGATTGGTCGACTAGTTCTCAAGATACAGAGGTTTGAATTTTCCTTGCTCCTCCTCCCCCTAATCCCCTGAAGTGGGGCTTAGCCCCTCGAACCCGCAGGGGGCTGCGCCCCAGAGCCCCACTGCCTCTCGCATTCGTCACTACTTTTCGCTCGTTTACATCGGGAAATGTAAGGTGGGGAGAAGACACGCTGACTATTCTTTTTTGCTACGCACAGAACACAGTGTCGACCGTCATAAACTGGAGATTTAACGTTTCCAATTCCGAAACATCTTTTGTTCTAGATCATTACAGGAATTTTTGTATATCATCTGAGAAAAAAAGATGGAAGAAAGAATTTTTTTTATTAAAAATTAAAGAATGCCTAACTCTCTAAATATTGGAGATATTAATTTTGACCACTGATGAAGTTTTCCTTCTTTCACTCTAAAAGTATTAAATCCATGTTCAAAACTTAATAAACAAACTCAAAATTGGGTAACATCCCCAATTTCGAGTATCCTGTCATGAAAATCTCTGCAAAAAAAAAAAATGTTTAACAAAAGCAAAGCTTCCTCTACGAAGAAGCAAAAAAGAATTGACTCAGGAGAAAAAGTGGTAGAAAAAAGTAGAAAAATCACATATCACTATCATTGTTGACATTCACATGTGGAATTTGCTAGGATGTGATTAGTTTAAAATTCAGTGTGAAATAAACATCCCAGTGAATTATTGAACGCTCCATTCTCGCGAGCAAATATCCGATAACGAAATCACCTTGAATTATTAAATTGCCGTGCATTTCTAACATCCTCATTATTATTATTATTATCATCATTGTCGTCAGATCGACAACACACACGATCGCTTTTCGAGCCTTGTCATCCTTCGGGACAAACACAACGTACGATTAATTTTATTATACATTGAACGATTGAAAGTATAAACATCAGTAGAGTGAGCGGGTCGGTGTACGTGACAGTCGCGTGCGCGATCTTTTCATTCTGTTGTGATACACAATGTCTTGTTATATTGGCGACTGTGTGTCTGTTCTCTTAAGAGGAGTAAAACAGGTCAATTTTACGGATATTTTCAAAGGCTAATAATCTCGCTCACTTGATGGTCGCTAGTAATAATTGAAATAAATATTGCTTACTATTGATCTACTAAAGAAATTTTTGCCAGGTAGTAAAACTATGCGGGTAATGCGGGTCACGCACAACAATTTTTTTTTTTTAACACTTCGCGTACCTTGAAAAGAGAGGCCAAATATTCCCAAATAATTCTCAGTTGCAGGCAATTTAAATTTTTGCCAGGTAGCAAAACTATGCGGGTAATGTGGGTCACGCACAACAATTATTATTATTTTTTTTTCAACACTTCGGGTAGCTTGAACAGAGAGGCCAAATATTCCCAAATAATTCTCAGTTGCAGGCTGCAGTGATTTGAGATAGAGGTAAACTTTTCGTAATGTATTAACATTATAAGTTTATTTAAGAAATTTAAGTATTACTTAAGTGACCTAGTAAATAAAAATGACCATGAAACAGATTTTAACGATTTGACGAATGATTTCGAATTAAAAAAAAAAATCTGAATATTGTGTAGACATCATAAGTCTTTTCTGGAGCAGGTATACAAATTAGATAACACTTCATTGCAGCTGAAGTTTGTGATCGTAACATCCACACGTCATTTGGAAGCAATGATTACCTACTAACCCATATAAACCTACTCCCTCTTCTAGAATCTTTAAACTTATCACCATGAAGATTACAATTCGTGAAGATTTACGTACGTACATTAGACGAGTGCCTAATAATGTTTTGGCATGAGTGCAGACTCAATCTCCACTTCCGAGAAAACTTGGTCGATTCATCATTCAACTTGATTATTTTACAACTGGCTTTACGAGCGCGGTGACAGAGGCGCGAAAAAACCTGTTTTTAAACCCTCGTGACTTGAACGGTCGACACCCCCCGTGTGCGCTTGGACACGCACACACGCACAAACGTACGCGTGATATATATGGGGCATTCCAGGTCAATTCACGTGGTCATCGGCATGATCCTCTTGGATTCAGTTGACGAATTTTTTTTCGGCATATTTCGCTACAAAAAAAGGGGTAATTTTTTTTTCAGATTTTTGTCACTTTTTTTACCCGATAAAATATTTTTTTTTCCATAATTTTTGAGTGAAAATAAATTTCCATCTGTTTTAAAATTCTGCATTTTTTTCCCCATAAAATCTGAGACTAAAAATAAGTACTTCCGTGGTTCGAGAGTGGGCCGAGAATAATTTATATTTTTTTATTTTAAGAAAAAAAAATTTCCCTAATTTTTTGTTTCTATTGAGGTAGCTTTTTTCAATTTTATTTTAATTGCTGGCTGAACTTTCAGCGTTTTACTCTCGAAATATGGGCATTTTTTTTTTACCTTGACATGTTTTATTTTGTACATTTACCAGTATCGAAATTTTTATGTTTGAAAATATAATTTCTATTTTTTTCTTAAATTAAAAAAAAAATAGAAATTATTCTCGGTCGATTCTCGAACAACGATGGAAATGCTTGTTTTTAGTTCTAGACTTTATGAAAAAAATGTCCGAATTTCAAACCTGGTAGAAATTAATTTTTACTCAAAAGTTATGGAAAAAAAATATTCTAAAGGCTAATAAAAATCTGAAAAAAATATCCTCTTTTTTTCTGAAGCAAAATATGCAAAAAAAAAAAAATTCTTCAACTGAATCCGAGAGGATCAGGCCAATGGCCAAGTGAATTGACTCGGAATTTCCCATATATAGGTTTTTCCGTGCAAAGTTACAAAGATAAAGAGTTTAAATTTACATGAGTTTAAAAATTATTTCGACGACGTGTAAATTAATTACACCACGTGTTGTTATTCCCCTTCGATGATTATATCGACAATAAAATGAAACACAATCATCTATTTTTGTACGACGATGTTGGAAATCCGAATAGAGGAAATACCGTGTGTGCGCGTTATTCGCGCAGGACACGTAAACTCGTTTGGAATCGCGGCCGTGAGCACAGTCACATGATAGAACTTGGCAAAAAGGTCAAAAAAGACCGTAAAACAGAGGTTCTCAAGTGAGATTCTCAAACGAGATCTTCTGATACCGAACTCGAAGCACGTGACGATGTTTATATGGCATCCACTCCGAGCTATACACTACCGGAGTTTATATAAACTGCTCACCTAACACAGAATGCGTGAAGAAAATGGTGTAAACACTTTTTTTTTTGCAATTTTATTTCAATTGAAATATTGTCGCAAATTTGTGGTCGAAATATTACAGAACGTTTAATTACAAATATAGATACAATTTTTATATTATGAATTTTTGTTTATAATTTTATTTTTTGTCATCGATTGCAAGATTATTAGAGACGTGAAATATTGTTGAAAATTACAAAAGTTTAATCGTGAAATATTTTTGAAGTATTTTGTGAGCTGATAACTTTTTTTAAATATTTTAATAATAATTATATTCTATTTTATTTATTTATTTATTTATTTATAATAATAATAACACTAAAAAAATTAATGCAGAATTGGTAAAGAACATCGTGTAACAAATTCGATCGAAAACATTTTTTCTGTTTTGTATTAAATGAATTCTCGGATTTTTTCCGAATACATATGATTTTTTAAGGAACTTCCTTAAAATTCTACATTTTTTCTTTTAATTTTGAAAAATTGTTGGAGAATCGTAGATACTTTTCATCAAATAAAAACAGTGTTAAATAATTTGTTAATTGTATCATTTGTAAAAATATCATAGTTGTTCTTTAAAAAAATAATGTGAAAACTTATTTCGCACATAAATAGTTTTCTATGAAATTAGCTACCCATTTTCTAATATTCGACAGTTATTAATAATTTTTTTTGCATTATTACTATTGGTAATCAAAATTCTTACTGTATTCAATACATTTTTTTCTTCAGATATTTCGTCTCAAATTCCAACGAAATGAAATTTTTCGTTGCAAATGTACAATGAATGCATCTTTAATTATTTTATCAAAACTATACTGCCAATTATTTTAACAACATTCAAATCATACAAATTACACATCACTTAATTGAAGAAAAAATTGATGCGCAATTTTTTTTTACGTAATATCCTGTTTTCTAATACATCGTTCAGTTTTATAACAAATTTGATAATCTCTAATCCAAAATAATACTTTTAATTTTATAAATAAAAATGACAATATTAAAAATAATTTTCATGTAGAATTATTAAATAAGGAGAATATTGATTACAATTACCACTTATTGTTAGCTTTCACTCAACTATAATGTATGTATTAGTGTTACTAGTAATTTTGAAAAAAAAATTAAAAAAAAAAAAAGTACATTTGATAAAAATGAATAAATCGATATTTCCAAAGCTATTAATTGAGTATCATTTTGTTGATATGCCTATCCGGAAATTATGCGAGTATTTATAAGTGGTTGCCGCATGAAGGGATTTTCACCTCACTCTCTTGAACTCGATTCATGCGTAACATACTGTCGGGGAAATACCATCTAGACTTTTTCCTCCTCTCCAATTGCCAGAGCTCCACAGGTAGTCATGGAATCTATAGTACTTATAATTCGCTCCCACTGAAAATTCTTAGAATCATCATAATACATGATACATTCACCTGGGTATTTTATACTTCGGTGAATGTCTCAACATTTTGGTTTATCGACGAACGCTCCGACTCACAATTCGATTTTATTTTAAATAACGAAACGAAGAGCACTTGAGGTGAAGAAAAAAAAATAAATATGTGTACGAAATATAAAATAACACTTGTATACGATGATGATTTATGGGTCGATATTATATGGGACATTCCAAGTGAATTCACGTGGTCATCGGCCTGACCCTCTCGGATTCAGTTGACGAATTTTTTTTTTGGTATATTTTGGTCGAAAAATAGAGGATATTTTTTTTCAGATTTTTATCACTTGTTTTACACTTTGAAATAATTTTTTTTTCATCATTCTTTGAGTATAAATTTATTTCGACCAGTTTTGAAAAAAGAAATTTCATAAAATCTAGGACTAAAAGCAAGTAATTCCATCGTAGTTCGAAATTTTTTTTTTTTTTTATTTTAAGAAAAAAAAATTTCCCTAATTTTTGTTATAATTGGAATAGCTTTTTTTCAATGTTATTTTAATTATTGGACGAATTTTCAGCGTTTTACTCTCAAAATATGGGAATTTTTTTTTTACCATGACATGTTTTGTTTTTTTTTTCCTACAAGAAACCATTATTGAAATTTTTAAGTTTCAAAATATGAAAAAAAAACATTCTTTTTTTCTTAAATTAAAAAAAAAAATTAGAAATTATTCTCGACCCACTCACGAACTACGATGAAAATACTTGTTTTTAGTTCTAAATTTCATGGAAAAAATCTAAACCTGCTCGAAATTCATTTTTACTCAAAAGTTATGGAAAAAAATTATTTTAAAGAGTAAAACAAGTGATAAAAATCTGAAAAAAATATCTCATTTTTTTTTCACCAAAATATACCAAAAAAAAAATTCGTCAATTGAATCCGAGAGGGTCAGGCCGATGGCCAGGTGAATTGACCTGGAATGCCCCATATATTGACAGACAAAATTGAAAGCAAATAAAAGAAAAGTGTATAGGCTGCGAGCGATATAAGCTGTTGTTGATGACTTATTTAAACATCGATTGTTTTTTTTTTTTTTATCGCGGACACTGCGACGCTTATCTAAAGAATCTGTTAACAGTTTTTACGAGCTCAGTTAAGAATTTCTAAACATGTTTGATCATTTTTGCTGATTGCCTCCTTGGCCGAGTTTTATGACAGGCCACCAAACTAATGATTTAAGAGGTTCATTAGGAGGTTAAACTCAACATTAGAAGATCACAATTTATTTACGTTAGCTACCGATTATTCGTGATAATGGTAACCAAAAATGATTTTATCTTAATGGCAACTTAAGTTTTAATACGAATATATCTATTCTTCGAGTTATAGCGCTTTTTTTCATTAACTTTTTTTGCAGGTGTTTTTGTAATTCACTATTTTAGCAATAATAATAATTTTGAAACTGCAGAAGTCTTTATATTCAAAAATATAATATATAAAAATATTAAATATTAAATTATCAATATTATCATATAAAAAAAATGTGCTGCTGGAACATTTTTTTAATCAAAATGTTTCAAAATTGGCACTTTCGAAAATTGTACTTTTGCATTTTCACACCGAAACACATATTTTTAAAATTAAACAATAGACTTTTAAGGTTTGTCAAAAATGTCCACAATTTTTAAATTAAAATTAAACAAGATATTTTTTTTTTTTTTAGAAATAGTTTTTCCGATCCGAACGATCAATTACTATTCAAAATGAAAAATTGCTCGACTGATGAACATTCTTAATAAACATAATAAAAAAATCGAACTTTTGAAAAAAAAATACCATTTTTATTATTTCGAAAAATGTTCCAATGTTTTTTTTTATCGGGATAGAAAAAAAAAGATTTTAAGAATAGTTAAATTTTTTTTTCTAACTCTAATTAAATAATTAGCACACATATATATATAATTGAAACTTCAGTTACTTTTGATATAGTGTTTGTTTGACTCCTTGACTTAAAAAAAACCATTTACGAGACATTTCCGTTATCATCTTAGAAAAACTAAAAAAATTTATAGCGAAAGTGTTAATTGGTTAATTTTCGCAGCTATATTGTTGCAATTCATAATTTCATCATAATTAAAAATTTTTAGCTACCAAAACCCTGTACTAAAAAATATGTTTCCAAAAACAGCTAAATCTTTTCACTCCAAACAATAACTACATTTATTATTGTATTTACTACCTTCTCGACTGAAAAAAAAGTGTAATACTTTTTTCTTATTTTCTGAGATAAAAAAAATCCACTTCCAGATGAAAACATTGAAAAATTGGGACTTCAAAAAAAAAAAAAAAGTACTTCAAAAACTATTTAAACCCCAACAAATATTTCGCTAAATAAAATAAAAATGTATAATAAATTTTTTTTTCAATGCCAATAACCACAAAAAAAAAAAAAAAAAGATTTTGTAAAAATCACGAATCTTTCCAAAATGTATCGTAATTAAAATTTGCCGATTGTTGCTTGGTAACAAATCTAAAACTGAATTTCCTGCGTCAACATTCTTTTTTTTTTTTTTTTTTTTTAATGTTGAAATTAATTTTCCGTCTTAGTTGTAAATTCATTGACGTTGTTAAGAGTCATCCTGCGTTGTCTCTGAAGAAATCGAAGGTATTTGACGTCTTGCGGTTAACACCGATTATTATTGTTAAAAGTCTATGTTGTCAAGAAGCGCCCGGCCGAGTATGTAAATAGGTGTTAAAGCCACGATTCCGATTGGTTTGCCGCGGCGAGCGATGTTGAAGACGCGACGGGGGGTTTGTCTCGTGATACAGGGGAAGCCACGCGCTCGGGGGATTCGCTCGCGCGGTTCATTTATATGGCGTGACGAGCACCCGCGTAAACTCAGTTTTCAATCTGCACCGGAAACCGCGACATTGTCCAAGGAAAGAAAGTATAAAACGCTCGGTTATACTAAACTGACACACGTCGCGCGACGCCTATATATATATATCGGTTTTATCGTATCGCGAAAAACCGGTGCGCTTAATACCTCGCTCTGACAACAAAAGTTTCCGATAAACGAGTCTGTGACGGAAATTCCAACTAAAACACGCGGAATTCACGTTAAATATACATATATATAAATATTTTTTTTTTTGTTATCGATTTTAGCGTAATTTATTAATTAATCTTATCGATGCATTTCTCGATCGTTCGGGCGACTATGACAAGAAAGTGGAGAACTTGATTAAATCGTCAGTGCCAGTGGAAAACGCCTCATACGATTTTTGGTAAAATTTTCACTTTTTTTCTTCTTGTTGTTGTTGTTGTTTTTTTTTTGTCTCAAATATTGTGTTTTTTTTTACTGAAATTTAAAAATTAAAAAATTTAGTTGATTGATCATACGTTGAGAAAATTATTTGAGCAAAATTGATTTTAAAAAATCGATAGAATATCGATTTGTTGTTATGCATTGAGAACACTTTGAATAATATTAATTATCTGCAGTGGAACAGGATTAATTTCTTACTTAAGTGAAATAAAAAGTTTTCTGGAATTTTTTCATACCAATTTTCTTTTTAGTACATTTCTTTGCACGAGAAATTAAAAACGATAAAATGTTTGAGTTTTTATAGTGTGAAAAATATTGGTTCGATTGATTGTAGGCAGAGAAAAAGATTTGCTAAAATTTATTTAAAAAATCGATAGGAAATCGATCGATTTTTAGAAAACCGTCGAATACTATTAATAATCTGCAGTCGATTGATATTAATTTTTTTAATTGAATATTTATGTAATTACAAAACTCGAATTTACTCCGATTTTTTAAAAACGATTTTTACATACATTTCTCTGTACAAAAAGTTGAAAACGATAAAATACAATCAATTTTTTTTTTATTAAAAATCTGCTTCGTTCAGACGTGCTTAATAAAATGATAAAATGTTGATTCAATTGATCATAGACGCAGATACAGATTTGCTAAAATTTATTTAAAAAGCAATAAAAAATTAATTTTCAATTCTGTATTGAAGAGTCGTCTGTATGAAATATTTATGTAATTAAAATATATAAAATTTAACAAGACTTTTAAGTCAAGTTCAGCACATTTTTCAGCACAAAAAGTAAAAAAAACGATCATATAAATAGATTTTTTTCTTCCGTCTCAATACTCGCGTTATTACAACGCTAATTTCTTAATTCGAAATTGATAATACACGGAAAAAAAAGATATACGGAAATTGACTCTAGATAATCGAAAAAAAAAAAAATCGTTTTTAATTGTGCATTGAGATGTAATCGACCAACATTAATCATCCGCTGGTTAAACACACAACTTCAACACCACCATTGCAAATTTATGCAATTGAAAGAAATATTAGTATTCACTACAAATTCATGAACTAATTTCTGTAAATTTTTGCACATTCCTCTGCATAAAAATTGAACAACGATGAAATACATTTCATTATTTTTTTGCGCCTCAAAACTTGTTTTATTTACTGTGCAAATTGCTTCATTCGAACGCGCTTAATAAAATTAAATATGTTGATTCAATTGATCATTTGCACGAAAAAAAAAAAAATGCTGTAGTTTTTTTATTTTTCTCACAAAAAGTTAAAAACGATAAAAAAAACATTGGATTATATTTTAAAATCTGTGTTTATTGATTAAAAAAAAATTTATCGCATAATTTTAACGTTGAATTCGAATGTTCATTTATGTATTTTAATATTTCCAATTTATTTATATTCACAGTAGGTAAAACCCATAAATTAATTGCATACAGATTTATGCAATTACTATAAAAATGTGAAATGTCTCCTATTTTTTTAAAGTAACAGTAACTATTTTTGGTACTTTTATTCGAATTTAGAAAATCGTTAAAAAATCAAGAAATTCTTTTTCTCTTTGGTCACTCATTAAAAATCAGCCGACAAGCTTTTTAATTATCGTGTTTATAATTTACAAAAATCTGGGACACAAATTTTAATTATTTTCCTCGATTGTTTCACAGCCAAAAAACCATGATAATAATATTTACTTACAAATTGTTGATGATCACGAAAATTTTATGTGAAAAGCCAGTGAAAATTTTAGATTGAGAAGCATCGCTAATAGTCGCGATAGCGGTTCAACCGATCGTAAATATTTCATGTCACTGATCTTTATTATTCAAATAAATAGACTCCTCAAGTTCGTACAAGAGGCATCAGTGTGAATTACGATCTACAAGATCTCGATAGGCACAAGCAATTATTTCTTCAGCGTCACTGTTTAACTCGTTACATTTAGTCAGTTAGCCCGTAAAATCTTGAGAGAAGACTGGCAAATAACTCTGAATCCCGAGTTAGGACTTCATCAGGCGAATCACCATATACACACTTTCATTCAGCAACTTTTTAAACCGAAGATCCGATAACAAATCATTTTGTCACGAGTTTTAATGTGCTTGTTAACGCGTCTCGTGATGTAAATCATCAGGTGCTGAATGTTTCGTCTCTCATATAATGAGTCTGTTTCAAGTAATTCTATCGAATTTTATTTGCATTTACGAGACTCGTGACTTTTTTTCACGTATATTTACAAAGTAAATATGCGTATTTTCTTCGTCCATAACAAATTTATAAACGTAATATCATTAAAAAAATAACACATAACATTAAAAAAAAAAAAAAAAAAAATATAGTCGATCGATCGATCTGATAACACTCGCAAATTTTAATGCATCAACGATTATCGAACACATTCTGTCTTATTAGTGCCTCTCTGTCTGACTATTGATCGATGTTTCCACTTATGATTTTGCATCGTAATCGAGGAAATATTTTTCTTTTTTGGCTAATGATTAAGATTTGTGTGAAATGTATTCATCCTGAATATGTTTTATTCGTCCTTTTTCGTTTTTATTTGAATTTGTAGATTTTTTTATTTGTTTATTTTGATTGCTGATAAATTTGAAATTAGAGAAACGTTGTTTTTAATTATTGACACAAATTACTGATTCGGAGAATTATTTGTCAGAGACTGAAATATTTTTTTTTTTAGATAATCTAAATCAGGGTTTGTCCTATAATCGACACTTTAAAACAGTCGACAGTTATTTTTATAATATCATTACAGTTCGTTTTTTTTTTTGTATATATCTTGTTCGTCGATATTCCGATTATTGTCAAGCTGATCGATCTATAAATTTCGATCTTCTAACGGAACGCGCAATACAATACATGACCTGGGATTGGTACAAGTGGATTCGATTAAACATCTTGATTCCCATTGATTGCTCTATTGATCTTATCCTCTGTCCCTGAATGATTTCAAAAAAAGAAATACACATTTGGTTATCATTGCTGATAATAATCTATTACATCGCCAACAGTCACAAATATATATTTTTTTTTTCAGACATCCGCTTTAATCTTAATCCAAAAATTATATAAAAATTTGATGAAAAGTGAACATTTTTTTTATTTTCACATTCCATATTTTCTTTTCACCAGGAAATCATTTATTTACTTGTAAAAATTTAAAGAGTACATTTTTTAATCGTCGTGATTCTGAAAAGTGTTGAGTTGAAAACAATTTTTTTTTTAATTATTATAGTTTACCATTAAAAAATTGATTCGTTTGCTAATAAAAATTTGACGAAAAGTGAACATTTTTTTTATTGCCACATTCTACATTTTTATTTCATCAGAAAATCATTTATCTATTTATAAAAATTTAAAGAGTAAATTTTTCAATCATTGCGATTCAGAAAAGTATTGAATTAGGAACAAATTTCTTTTTTTTTTAATTATGATAGTTTACTGTTTAAAAAAATTGATTCGGTTCTTACGTTATTAAAAAACGTGTATCCTTTTTAGTTAAAATAAAAATCCTGCTCACAGTGAAACCAGTGCAGAGTATTGATCGAATTGTGGGTACATGAATAAAATTGTTAAAGTTATGAAACCGCCCTTGTCTTACATAAAACGTGTCGGTATTCACTGAAGCAAATATATATACATATGTGCTCGAATATTCACGTAATATACTCGATCCACGTACGTGAAAAATTTTGATCAGAGCTTCAATGAAGAATCTACCAATCCACACAATTTTCATAAACAAGACACGTGTTTCTCTTAAACTTACTGCCACATCTTTTCTTCAGTAACAAAATCGAACTCAACTTGCAATGCTTCGAATAGAATCGTCGTATGAACGATAAAATGCAGATTTCTCATTGCCAATAATTGAGCATCTTCCACCAAGCATAAATCTAAATACAGCGAAGACATATTTATCGACGTCATTTCAACACAGAAATTTTTACTCCAATTTAAAATGGAGCAATAAAAATGATTAATTATTAATTTTTATTAATGTTTTTTTTAATTTTCATAGAAAAATTACTATTCAATCTTTGTAACAGTGATTTTTTTTTTTTAATCTTCAGTATTAGTTTCAAAAATATTAAATGAAATTTCACAGCTAAGTGAAACAGAGTGCACAGAGGAAAATTAATCCAAATTATTCTGGTTTACACCAAAAATAATTTGGAACGTTCCTGGAACAATTATGATGTTTGAAGACGAAGAGTATTGTTTGGATAAAAAATCTGGTGTACACTAGAATTATTCCATCAGTACAATTATTCTGGTTCTGAGTAATCACTGATATTTGAAAATTACAAAAAAAAAAAAACAAAGTTTTTCATATGACACTCATTTTTCATATGAGTGTTTTTGTGAAAAATGGAAAATAATTATGAGGCAATGTGTAAGTTTTCACTTTGCAAATTTCTTTCAACACTCCAATTTTCTTGAGTAAAACGTTAATCATATTTCAACGATTTTTAAGCTTGCTAAAATAAAAATACCGATATTTTTATGAAGAAATCGTAACGTCAAAGTCGAAATCACCTGCAACGGCAGCTGATTGCTATTATTTAGTACTGAGTGCAATAATATTTAAAAAAAAGAAGCAATAAAAAGCGATGCGGGTTTGATAGTTATTTGAATTAACAATATATATACATACAAGCAATGACTTCTGAACATTTCACAATTGATATGTTTCAAACCGACCTGCACCATAATGGAATGCAAGAACCGTCATCATTCTCATTATTATTGCTCTTGATTAGTACGAATGAAAGGATTTAACAAAAAAATCCAAACCACGTGCCTCGTTGTCACGAGTGTATGTCGCGTAAACATTCACGTGATTGCATGTCGCCGGTGTAAATACACTCTTGGCATTATATGAGATACCGAATTCCCACATAAAGTACAGTTGAGTTAGCTCTGAGCTTATGGATGCAAATTTGCTCAAAGGTTGACGGATGCTCATGAAGATTTAGAGCGACTTGCGTTAAAAAAAAGTAACTGGAGAAAAAAATATAACTTCATGTCAAGGTAATGTTTAATCAAATGATTCACATTTTATGAAATTTTATTCGTTTTAAATTTTATTTAAATTGTAATGTTTAATAAAATGATTAACATTTTATTAAATTTTATTCGTTTTATATTTTATTTACATTTTAATGTTTAATAAAATGATTAACATTTTATTAAACATTATAATTTTGCTTCCCCAAGAAGCTTCTTTTTAGTGAAAATTTTTGTTTTCCAAATGTACATGTAAACATGTTGAGAATGTTCCAAATCATTCAAAAAACATATTTAGAAAAAATATCCGGATGTGTGTGTGTGTGTGTGTGTGATTTTTTTTTAAATGCTGTAACTCGAAAATGGTTCAACTTTATGGTACCTTTGTAAAAATTCAAAAATAATGAGAAGACAATGTGAAAAATTTCACTTTACTTTATTAGATACTTTTTAATGATTTCGACGTTCATACAACAAATAATGTCCTGATTTTTAATTCCTGTATTAAAAAAGTCGAATTTCATTACCTTAAAAAAAAAAAAAAAGAATCGAAGCAACAGGAATAATTAGAACCAGTCAGTCCATCATTTGGAAATGTTTTATGGAACGATATCCATAAATCATTATGCTGCCATAATACCTCAAGTCTGCAGCATAACCGGTCGTTAATTTCCCCAATACGACTCAATATGATTGAATTGGTAGGCATGAAATAAATCTATTTTTTTTTTTTTCTAGCTACAAAATTTGTAATATAATTTCGATTTAACAAAACAGAATAACATTGTATCATCGTTGTAATTAAGAAATCGGTGGTTGTTTGTAATGAAGAGTGAACACGTTGACCAATGCTCGCCAGAAATTCAGTTTCAACTGCATACATCAGCACATTTTGCTACATATATTCAACGTCTACCAGTCAGAGTGACTTCTGCGTACACGCAATTGTGTCAAATGGATTTGATAAGTGAGTTTTATGTTTCGATTTTTTTTTTTGCCTTTTTGCAACACGTTTCTCAATAGTATTTCTGGATTAAGTGGATGAACGATAGTTTCAAACAGCAACAAAAATCTTGAAGAAACGCTTCATCTTCCTCTGTATAAAAAAACTTCTAATCGATTTTCTACTCAGTTTACGAGATATATGGATTAAAAGCTGCTTTGTACTTTACACTTTGAAATGTAGAATCGTTACTGGTAAAAAAAAAAAAAAAAATTCACTATCTCTACTAGGCATTGCAATTGATTGATCATTGACAAGGAAGCTTAAAATGTTGCTATGAAAATAGTTGGAATGTCAAGTTTAATAACGAAAAAATTGTAATAAATCCAAATATATATTTGATAACATTTATCTGAAGTTCTGTAAAAAAAAAAAAAAAAAATTAATCGAAAAATCACGTGTCAATATAGTCTTAAGGCTTTTGGATGGATATTCTGATATCATGAATATCAACCTGTTTGTTTTTATCACTGAGCTTCGTTATCATTAAGAAATGAATGACCGAGTGCAATTTGTAAGCGACGACGTTTGACACGTGAGGACTCTCTGATGATGATCATGAAGATGGTATACAATCCAAGCTCGCCTTGACATTCGTTATAAAACTCATGGTGAAACTTAATAGGCCTGTTATCTTCGACCGATAAATACTCTACGTTGAATAGTCGCGAATAACTTCTCGAATGACGAAGCGTAAAACCGGATCGCACAGTGATTGGCCATGTAGCTTCAAAATGTATAGATTTTTTTTGGGTATTCTAGAAATATTTCGCTAAAATATGGCAAATTTGGAAAATTAAAAAAAAAAATTCTATCAACAGTGTTGTAATTAATAAATAATTGATTGTAATAAATATTGTAATTTCCGCTGAAAATATTGCATATACAATATTCTAGAAAATTTTGCGATTTAGCAAAAGTGACTAGTGGCCAATGACTGTACTGACTTCGCTCTAAAATATTCATTAGCATATATGAATCTGTCTGTCAGAAGCAATAATGAATTATATATATATATAACAACACTGTTAGGTCTTTCGTGCAGACAATGTTGTTTAATCACATTTTATAAATATTGTAAAAAAAAATGGCTCGTTCTGTCGCACTCGAGAACTTTAAATATTTATCGATATCATTCATTAGTATCTGTAAAACGATATGTATGTACACGTGTATGTAAGAGTCATTTTAATAAGACACTTTCTTCTCTCACGTTTACAGAGCTAATCCGATCAGCCACGGCACGTAAAAAGACTCGAGACCAGGTAACGTCTATGCTTATAAAATGAAGAGGGATGACGGTAAAAAATATGAAGTCAACGGAAAGCAAGATAGGTCCTACGTCAACCATGCTCTGAGTGTGTCCGATAGTTTGGATATTGGACATCCGAATGGATCACATATTCACAGCTCGCATGGACCACATCACGATACACGAGGCTCTTCAGATTTTATCTGTAAGTTACTTGGGATATCTCTGTTAAAATCTATTACAGATTCAAACACTCAAATTCTGGCTCGATTTTTAGTCAGATTTTTTTTTTTTCATTTCAATTATTATAAATAAAATATATAAACGAGGCACTCAATAACAGTTCAGCAACTAAAAAAAAATCATGAAAAATCAGATGATACATCATTTCAAGAGACAGAAGAAATTTTTTTTTATCATACGTTTTTAATACTTATGCTAACGTATCGTTTGATTTGCATGCAACGAGGATATCCAAAAAGTGAGTACTCGTATGAATAAAGGAATTTTTGAGAAGACGGTTTTGCTAAATTGGAAAAGATCCGGAAATGTTGATTATGAGCACTGGATCACCTAAATAACAAACAAAATTTTTTTTTTTTGCGAAACTATTGCTTCAAAAATCTGGTATTTAAATCTCATAAGATGTATGTAAAATGCTAAAATTTTGCAAATTTTTTCAAATCATATAGTGCAGAAGAATGTTGATGTAAGATGTAAAATGCAATATTTTTCACCTTTCGCAGCTTTCGATCGGACCGTTCCATGGATTTAAAAACAAAAAGCATTCTCCCACAAATATTGCATGTCATCTTACTGCATCCTGATGCACTATGACTATAAAATAACAAAATTGTAGTTTACGATGTACAGCCCATAAGGCTTCAATGCCGGATTTTTTTTTCTCTTGAAATTAATAGTTTCACCAGAAACAAATGTTTTGTCATGCTTCTCTTATAGGGTGACTCAGTTTTCATATAAATGAGAAATATTGCTTTGGACGTGAATCCGTGACAGTCGATGAACAGTAAATCAGCAAACTCTGTTGTAGAATCGTGATGGGTTCGCGGCCGGGTAATAATTCATAGGAAGAAAAACTCGTTCACCTTCCGCGAGGAATGTATACAATAATATATGTTACTAGAGATAACAGAGATAGCCGCAGGCACATGTGAGTCGAAGCTTCTAGCTATGCAACAAAATTAAATGAATTCGAAGATACAGTGATTGGCCACTCCAAATATAAGTGATTGGCAAGAGTACAGAATTCAAAGTGATTACACTACTAAATGTATTTAGCATTTTTTTCCCTTATATTTTCTATGATTTTCCTGAATTTTTTCAGATTTTCGAAAATGTTAGTTTTTTTATTTTTTAGAAAAATTATATCTCAGAAAGGAAGTTCTTGAAAAATCTTAAAAAAAAAAGAAAAATCACGAGATTTTCAACGTGAAATGCCCCGTACTCTTTGTCACATTGAATGGCCAATCAAGAATTTTCCTCGGCTTATCGGATAATCCTTCGATCGGCGGTTATGCTATGCGAGATCTTTAATATCGATTAGCGAAGCACGCGCCAAAGACATTTAATATTTATCGATAGAGGCTACTTTAACGAGCGCGTGAATAATAAAAATCATCCACTCACTCGATTTCTTGCAATCGTTATTAAACAAAAATTTGAAAAAGATTAATTTTTTTCGTTCTTTTTTTTTTTTTTTTTTTTTTTTTTAATTCGCTTAAAGTGGTTGAAGAGCCGGGTGACGACGAGATCAAGCACAAGGACAACAGCTTCGTTTCGGCTTTTCGTTTTGCTAGGCAACGGGCCAGGTCTGCTTGCACCAAAAAAAGTCTATACAAGAGGCTTCCGATTCTCCGGTGGTTACCAAAGTACAACGGTGAGGATGCACTCGGGGATTTCGTCGCTGGCGTCACTGTGGGACTCACTGTTATACCACAGTCTTTAGCATACTCGAGTGTTGCCGGTTTGCCACCGCAGGTTCGTTAAAACAGCATTTTGCCAAACATTTAATTTATTAAATTTCATTTTAGGATAAATTTGTAGAGAAAATAAAATATATGCTTGGTCATAAAATACGTGAGTAATAAAATGAATCACCGAAAATTCCATTAAAAATCTATTAAAAGTAAATCAGTTTTTTTTGTCTTTTTTTTTTTGACATCAGTTAAATCGATACATTTTTTTTTTTAATTTTTAACAAGAAGTTTGTAAGTTTGCAGTTTTACAGCAACAAAAAAGTTCATTTCACAAAATATTTTTGTCTGAAAAAAAAAATATAAAAAAAAAATATTCTTGAAATGTTAATAAAATAAAAGGAAACCGCATTGTGTCACTGACTGCACAGCGCATCCAGTAAAGCGGTTAATTAAATCAGTAATTGAGAAGACAAATTGATGATTCATAAAACGATGTCACATGTGTCATTTGCAGTTCGGACTTTACGGAAGTTTCCTAGGCTGTTTCATCTACATTATATTTGGCTCTTGCAAAGACATACCATTGGGACCAAGTGCAATAGTATCTTTGCTTACGTACCAGACTGTCTCACACTTGGAAGCCCCTATACAACATGCGATACTTCTATGCTTCCTGTCCGGACTTATCGAACTTTTCATGGGCTTATTCGGCCTCGGTAAGTTATCTAATTAAAACAAAAAAAAAAAATTCCATTACAGCTTATTAATTGGAATGTTAGGTTTAAGTAAACTTTTCATTAAATGCAGTAAAAGATACATACGAATTTTTTAAAATGGCACCATATATTTTAATAGAATTAAGGGCGTCACACAGACACTCAAAGACACCCACAGACACTTACAGATACTCACAGACACTTACAGACACTTACAGACACTTACAGACACTTACAAACACTTACAGACACTTACAGACACCTACAGACAACTTACAGACACTTACAGTCACTCACAGCAACTCAGAGCCATACACAAACACCCACAGAAACTCACAAATACTCACAGACACTCCATTCACACACAAACGTATATAGGAAACTTATGAAAATCGGGTCTTGGGAAGGGAGGGTTTCACGAGAATGTGAAGAGTTAATAAAAAACCTAAAAAATAACTCAGTACTAATTATCCTATCAAGGACAAAAAGCGTGGAATTATATAATTTTGAGTCGTGTATGTTACGAAAAAAAAAAAATTAAAAGCTTAAAAGCCTGAATCGAGTCAGCGACTTTTGTTCTTAGATTCTGTGATCATGGAGCCACTTAGGGGAGTACAAAAGGGAATTGCGAAGCATCAAATCGTACACGGAGATCTTCATAATGCTGAAGAAGGAGCGAAAACTAGAGCGAATGATCTTATTCGATGGAACCGGAAACTCGGTCTCGGACTCACTGTGTACTCTCTGTGTTATATTCTCGCTATCATGGAATCGTATTTAAGGTATGCGATCATACTGTACAATAATCGCACAGGCTTTTTTTCAAATCGCGGTAACATACACGAATGCAAAAATATATGAATCCAAAAAAAAAAAAAAAAAAAAAAATACAATAATGTATAGAAAAAAAGACCTAAGATTATTCCAAGTATAATAAACCGCGTGTTTATCGTTGTCGACGAAATATTATACATGTTTTATCGGCGAGGTGCAATGAAGGCTTTAAAATTCATTAGCCTACATCGATCGACATCGTTGGAAATCGAGGCAGAGCGATTTTATAGCCCCGATAAACACGCAAACCCCACAAAATATATTATAAAAGCATTGACGCTCGTCTTATGACAAATTTGCGGTTCGTTAATTTTACGATCGTAAATGCTTTAAAGTCGTTTTAAAGTGGTGTGATAATAGAGAATAGAGCTAAAATGCGATTCAACTCGTGTGAAAAATTTTTCCAATCCAACAGCGTTTGAATATTAATGCTCTTTTCATTCGAGTGAGTTATTTGCCATTCGCGGCATTGTTATCGACACGAATGATCTGAACAAAATACATTATACGAAGTTGAATCAGAAAATCCAGTTCTATAATCGCACAAGAATTATGTATAAAAGCTCCAATTATTTTATGGAAGAAACATTTATATGGAGTTTATCGATGAATTTTAAACTTCTAAACAAGTGCAGAGAAAATTCATTTTCAATAAAATTGCAGAAGAAATCTTTTTTTTTCTAATGAATTAAAAATATTTCCATATTTTTTCAATCGATTTTCCGGCGCATTCCTATTTTTTTTTTAAACTCATTTTCATCGCACAATCAAAATAAGTTTATCAACTTTTTACGAAAGCTGCAAATAATTGTTTCGCTAAATTAAAAAAAAAATGTATCTGTAAAAAAATTGGAGGCTTACAAGTTACGTCGATTGTAGATAAATAAGAGTTTAAGTATTTTTGTTGTGTATTAATGACAATTAGTTTTTTTAAAATTGAATCTGTTATGATTTTTGTATTTTTTTTTCTTGCTGTAGGTTTCATAATAGACTTTGTATCTGGTCCTGTAAGCTCCGGTTTCACATCTGCCGTAGCCTTGATAATTGTGACCTCACAAGTCAAGGATATTCTCGGCATCAGAGCCAAAGGAGCGACTTTTATCGAATTGTGGCAGAGCATAGCTGATGGAGTATATCAAACTTCCCCTTGGGACGCATCCCTTGGAGTGTCCTGCATAGCCTTCCTACTCATACTCAGGGTAACAATCTTCAGCATCTATATAATCCATGTGATAATTCCAACCAACGTTCTGATCATTTTATTACTATCGTTCCGATTCTATTTGTTTTTTGGAATATACAATTTTTTTTTTAATTCGTATTGAAATTTTTTTTATACTTCAGTGTATTGGTAACAAATTGTATAACATTTTTGCAGTAATAACAGTTTAAAATTAATGAGATGATTAATCACACTATTCCAATGATTACTTGAAAGATAATAAAGCTGTTCATAGAAAACAGTTCACCATTGATATTTTTTTTTGTTTCTTTTCGGACAGCTGATAGCGACTGTTAGAATCGGACCCAAAGATGAGGAACTTCGCACCACGAAGCACAAAATTTTAAATAAAATGATATGGCTTTTTGGAACGTCGAGGAATGCAATTCTCGTAATCGTTTGTGGAATTCTTGGCTACAGTTTTACAACTGAAAGCCCATTCAAATTGATCGGTGAGCATATGCCACGAAATTGATCTTTTAGTTACATAGTAAAAAAAAATATATTTTTTAGAAATTAAAGTGTAAACAATTTTGCTTAGTACAGTGATAAAAAAAAAATTTTCGATTTTGTTTTTGTTTTTGAAAATAATAACAAATATTTTATAAACTGAAAATACATCTTGTACTTTTTTAAAAACTTGGAATCTATAAAGTAAAAAAAATAAAAATAATCATTTATAGATGTAAGTGCACAAAAACTTGTTGATTAAAGTACGAAAGTGTTTGTTTCTTCTTTCTGTGACCTAATGAGAGATTAAAATCTGGAAAAAAAAGTCTTTGCAATAACTT
The DNA here is from genome assembly GCA_964016905.1 of Perithous albicinctus. Classification (NCBI taxonomy): domain Eukaryota; kingdom Metazoa; phylum Arthropoda; class Insecta; order Hymenoptera; family Ichneumonidae; genus Perithous; species Perithous albicinctus. The sequence goes on along the minus strand of OZ024696.1, from coordinate 19,327,296 downwards.
CCGAGTTCGTTTAGCGATTGATTACATTATATGAGTTGGACATTCCGATTGATAACGACTTGACAATTGTCGTCATTGAATATTTATAGCTTGTCGCTTTAACCAGTCACTGATTCTGCTGAACCAGATTGCTGACTGTGCCTATTTTCCATAAATTAACTTGGTTACGCAATGAGCATCTAAAAAAAGTATTTAAAAAATAATTTTCATTTTGCTAATCATATAAATTCCGTTTGTGAATGGATAAAACAAAGAATTCAGAAATTTTTCCTTAAACAATGATATCTCAATAAGGAATAATTGGTTAACTATTTAATACCTATTTTTAAGATGGACGAGTCAGTAAAAAAAAAAGAAGATTTTCAGAGATTTATATTTTTTACTCTACTCATCCAATAAATATGAAATAAATTTATTTCACATTGAATAAAAAATATAAATCCCTACAAATTATTTTCTCTTTAACTGACTCAGTCCTCTTAAATTAAAATTTACAATAGATAATCAAATCGCTTGCATAATACGTTAAATTGTTTATTTCTCTTAGGATATTTACCCAGCGGAATGCCGAGTTTGCAACCTCCACCTTTCAGCTACACCAAAGCAGACAACACGACAGCATCATTCATGGATATGTGCAGTAATCTTGGCAGTGGTTTACTTGTTCTGCCTCTTATTTCGTTGATGGAGGATGTGGCTATCTGCAAGGCATTTGGTAAATCTATTGCAAAAGCTTTAGCAATATTTTATTAAACAAAATATCCGCAGTGGAAAAAAAAATAGATATAAAAATATAAATATAAAATAAAAAATAAAAATATAAAAACATTTGTTGAACTTTGGTTCATTCAATTTTTTTTTTTTTTTTTTTCAAAAAAGCTTGCAAAGTAAAATCTTGCAATGTGTTTTATTTTTGTTTTTGTTTTAGCGAATGGACGTTCCGTTGACGCCACGCAAGAACTTATCGCCCTGGGAATGTCTAATCTTGGTAATTCATTTGTACAAGCATTTCCGGGTACGGGATCACTCAGCAGAAGTGCAGTGAATAATGCTTCAGGAGTGAGAACACCTTTAGGTGGACTTTATACAGGTAAAAAGAAAATATACATAAAAAAATATTAGCAGGAAATTTTGAAATCTATTGAAATATAAAAATTGTCGACTCAATCATTGGAAAAACAAACTGAGTATCTTAAATTTTTAATTATATTTTTTAAGGAGGATCTCAATTCAATTTGAGTTTCATTGTTGCAATTTGGGGTCGAATGTTGCAAAGTATTTAATTGTAAAGTTAGAATTTTAGCTCTGTAAAATATCATTGGAAACATGAGAAATTATATCACTTCAGAAATTTTGTATTTTTTTTTTGTATAATGTTTTCAAAGATTTCTCCGAGGATGTCTCATTTGAAATGAGAAATTACATTTCATCTACAACTTTGAAGAAAAACCGCAAATTTTCAACTGAAATTGCCTAATTTTTGCGACATCATTAATAGCTCTAAAAGAAAAATTAATTTGCAATATTTCTCAAAAAAATAATTTGATAATATTATAATAATTATTTAGTTTTCTAAATTTAATTTTTAATTTAATAAAAATTATGTTTTTAAATCAAGTAATAAAATTCATCCTTGTTTTAGCTCCAAATAAAGTAATTGGAAAAAGTACCTTATTTCTTTTCTACTCTCTAAGGAAAAAAAAGGATGAGGAAATTAATTAGTTGATAATAAATCCAGCTGTCGTATCGTGGAGTTAATGAACGATTACCATTTTTTTTTTCAGGTTTGCTGGTGGTACTGGCACTGCTATTTCTTACGCCGTACTTCTTCTATATACCGAAAGCATGCTTGGCTGCAATAATTATAGCCGCCGTTATCTTTATGGTGGAGGTGAAGGTGATTAAGCCAATGTGGAGAACGAAAAGTAAGCGAAGAACTTAAAATGCTTGCAACTGTTTGCGAGTTTCAAACTATTATTTGCGACCCCTCTGTTATGTTCATCACGATCATTCTTTATCTATTACGGAAGTAATGTGTAGTTTCTCGCGAATGTACGATTATTTACACCTGAAATTAATCTACAAAACAATTCACTATTTTACTAAATCGAAATTTACGTTATTTTCGAAATCCGATGAAAAATACAGAGGCAGATGACCTCATCTACAATATATAATTATAGTATTCATAGTAGCCATGCCAATTGATAAATTGCAAAGACGAAAAGAAGAAAAAAAAAAGAAAAATGGAAAACAAGCTCACCTTGAAACCTGGCTTTGTATAACGACGTTCGATATTGTCTTGCGTGGATAAAATTGGAGCGTAAATCCTGTTTTCAATTAACATACAATCTCGTATGCAAAATCATCCAGCACGATTCCCGCACTTTACTCCTACTACAAAAATAATAAGAATAGTTAGAAAATAATTTTTTTTTTGTGATAGGACGTTTTAATAATTTTGTTTATTTACTTTTAGAATCCGATCTCCTGCCTGGATTGGGTACCTTCATTGCTTGTCTGGTACTCCAATTAGAAGTTGGACTTCTTTGTGGAGTTGGGCTTAACGTACTCTTCATTCTTTACCACGCGGCTAGGCCAAAGATATCGGTTGAAAAACTCACGGTAAATATACAATAGACAGTCAATTAAAACATCTTGATATTCTATACCAATGTGATCTCGATTCCATGTGGACAATCTTCATCTTCATGCAGGAGACTCTCTTAGTTATTGTACAAGTCAATCATCGCAAGTTTTTCTTTTTTTTTTTGTGTAATTATTGTGTTAAGGAGAACGCAATATTCGCTCGAGTTGCGTGCCTTTACTTATTTTTTTTTTTATTATTGACTGTAATTAATTATAAATTACACGAATCTGATGCAATACGTGTCACATGAAATTCCGTGGCACTTATGTGAAGCAATGGGAATATTGTTGAAGGACTTTTATCGTTAAATTTGAAATTTAATAGAAGAAATTGGAATTTTCGATAATTATGATCAATTCTATTAATTTATAAAATTCATTTCTTAGGAGATTTTTGTTGAATTTTTTTGTTGACTTTCATGAGAATCTGAGTAATTTTATTTTCTCACTGTTTTGGTGAAATAATTTTTTTTTAAAGAGAAATATTTTATAAAATATCCATAGAACTTTAAAATTGATTAAACATTGAACATTGAAAATTGTTCATACTTACTGCAAGATTCTACGTTAAAGTATTTAAAAATATTTAATTGATTTTTCTTCTAATTTTAAATTGACAGAGTCGTTGTGGTGTCGAGTTTCTGATGCTTACGCCCGATCGATGCCTGATATTCCCATCGGTGGATTACATGAGAAACTTAGTAACGAAATACAGTCGTTCAACGGAAAGTGTTGCGACGCCAGTGGTGATCGACTGTTCGCATATATACGGAGCCGATTTTACGGCGGCGATGGTAATCGAGAGCCTGACGAAGGATTTTGCAGCCCGTGGCCAACCGCTATTCTTCTACAATTTGAAGCCATCGGTTTACGCGGTATTTGAGGGTGTCGAACCGACGGATTTTGTCGTTTATTACACCCAAGAAGCGCTGGACGAGCTTCTGAAAGAGAGAGGATACCTGAAACAATTAAAGCAAAACATTCCACTGGCCTGATCAGTGGGGACCAAAGTTATTAAAAATTTCTCTGTGCGAGTGTGTCTGTCCCCGACTGGAGAACTTTTTCCTCGAGCCAATAAAATGCTATTTCCAATAACGCTAAATAGCATTACGAGAAATACTTTTGCCACTATGTGGCAGCCGTTATTACAATTATTCTCAGTCGATAGTGCCAAGATCATGAAAAAAAAAAAAAAAAAAAAAAAAAGACAATCATGAGATTAAAGAGATCAATTTCAGTAATCACAATTATTAATTTTCAACTACAAATTTGTGATTTGGAGAACAGTCTTTAAAAGCCAAAAAAAAAAAAAAAGATTGTGGGAAAGAATTTGTATTTGAGAGTAAATAGTTTCACGAAGACTGAAATGTTTCGCAATCCGATATTAGAAAAAAAAAAAAACGGGAAGAAACGAGATCTTCGATATTTTCGTAGTCGATTGATCGAGTAACGCGAAGTTCGAGCCAAAACGAGAACTATAATTTTTTTTTGTATAGAACTATAAGTAACATTGTGAATTGTGAATAGCCCAATCATTGTAAATAATAATCAACGACCATTGTTAGTAATAACGTGTTGTTTCGAGCAGATAGTCAAATATAATTGAAGCGATGTTGTTCCGAATGAGACAAAAAAAAAAGGAGAACAATTGAAATTTGTGTGTTGTATAATTTATTATTCCTGCGTTTTCTGGCTAACAAAAATCTCGATATGGTAATCGAATGCTGTTATAAACGGCTCTTACTAATTTCTATACAAGGCAGACGATATACTGCTGGTACAGTTAACGACGAGTCTATAGTTAGGGAAACTTAAAATACGTCGAAATAATTTACGTCTCTTTGTAATTCAATTCAAATACGTGAATTAAGGTGGTTGGAGCATTTCGCATTAGTCAAATTCAGTGAATTATTTTTTAAATCGCTTCAGTACAGTTTTATGGATTAACTGACAATATTATAGAATGATTTATATTACAGCATGTGTACTTTATTCAGAGAAAGATCAATAGTGATGAATTTGCAAAAAAAAAAAAAAAAAAAAACATGAATTGTTTAAGATTATTTTCTAAGAAGGAACGTTTTCGTTGAGTTTTCACATTCTATTTCTTAAAAGTCGATCTATAAATTAACCGCCTAAATATTTAAATGTTAAGTCCTTCATAAATAAAAGGCTATCAAATATTTATTCGATTATTCCTGAAAAAAAAAATTGAACAAAAATGTAGCTCTTCATAAATCAATTTGTATTTTTTTTTTCAAGCACATCCATCGCTATAAATGTATCTTTGGGTTATGAGTATATGCTGAGGTACGAATCACTGTTCATAAATTCGTAAAACTTTGCAAAAACGATAATAAATATTTAGCACTGACTTAACTAGGGTAAAATACTCGAACCTCCTTAATGGCATTGAAATATTTTTCTATATTTGAATTCAAAATAATTTTCGGTTTGAATAAATTTTTTTTAAATTAATTATTTGAAAATTACTCGGAATTATTTAAATCGAAAATTATTTTTTATACATTTTAATTTGAATACTGCTCATATCTGTCACTGAATATATATGCTTTCTAAAATTAATGTTTCAAAATAATGGCTATTTAATCAATTTCTCCACGGCATACTAATTTATAAATTCTGCGATAATTGCATAAAAGAATTATAATCTTTGTAACAAAAAAACGAGAATTAGCCAATTTAACAACAGGACACGATATGTGCTTCATTACGAATTTATAATTTATAATAATTATATCGATACGATATTATTTATGATAATACATAGCATATATTGCTCATTTTACGGGAGAGACTCAGTTATTTAGTGACCAACAGCTATTCGTTAAGTTCGACTCAACTATTACGCTATATATACAATATCTCGAGTGCAACTATGAAATTTCTTATAATTGTACTTGAGCAAAAGCTTGCAATGGCTTAATCCTACGTCATAGTAGTGACAGTAGTTTATTTCGACGAAAAAAAAATCGAGCTTTGATGCTCGTGATATGCTACTTCTTTTGAGTGCTGCACTGGGACCTTTTTTCTAAATAAACTAAAAACTCTGTATCTGCAAAAAACTAATCGTCCCAGTAAGCTGTTTGTATTCTAGAGAGATTAGTTACAAAATAGCCTGGAAGAAGATGGCTCCTTTTTTTTACGTATCAAAAGACAGTGGGGGGAAAAGTTTTTGATATTACCAAAGTCGCGCACTTCGAGTGGACGACCTACTTCACCTCTGCGGAACATCGTATACGCATTCAATTGACGCAATTTTTCTTCTCATACATCTATTCTGAAGACTAATTATGGAATAACGATATGTCGATTTTTGTCCGTAGATTTGATGGGTATGGTTTACGGCCAACCGAAATTCATGCCCGTCAATTGGTAGAAACGCTGATTAAAAGGACGATAGAAATCTCTGAGTCGTTGGATGGCAGTAGGATCGATATGTGGATGACTGCGGCCTTTATTTTTTCCTTTAATGAAAAAAAGAAAAGATTTAGAGACATATTTAATATTTAATATATTGAAAATGCCTGAAGGATACATTTTTATGAAAAACCTCACCTAGACAGTGGGGCGCTGCGCTTTGCTCCGATTTGAGTAGGCAGGGAAAGCCTTTGGTCGCGTTGAAATAAAAGTGCTTCTCGCATATAACGCGCTTCAGGCCCAAAAAGTCTTGAACCCGTGTGATCTCAACGACGGGATCGGCGATAAGTCGCTCGCCGGATACGAAGAGAAATTGCGAGAGAGGAAAGTACTGAAGCCAACGATCGAGATAACGAGCATAGACACCAATTTTTAAGGGTGCCCACGTGGTGTCAACGACCTGGGAACCGTTGATGAAGGCTCGATCTTCAAATTTTGGTATTCCTGGACGTTTGCTCTTCACCTGGGTGTAATCAGAGATTGCCCGGGTCACCGGATCCCGAGCCACGACAATCAACTTCGTCCCGGGATTCATATGCTGTACTCGTCGTGGAGCCTCGGCTGTTACGAAGTACGATGGTGTCTTTTCCATGGTAACCTGACCCTCCAACGTCGGCGGCAGTCTACGTCTATTCAACAATCGATAAATTCTCATAAACGCTACAGTAAATGCAAATTTAGTTTGACAATTTATATTGATAAGGTGGTTTCTCAAAATATTGATACCCGTACCTGTACCAATGGAAGCCTTTGGCATAATGATGATCAAAGAAATGTACTTCAGAGCCAGCTGCGCGTATGCCAGGATGCAGCCTGAGGAATTCGAGGAGAGCTCTTGTGCCACCTTTTTTAACCCCAATGATGAGTGCACTGGGTAATTGTCTTGTAGGAATGAGTCCTTGCTGCCTGAGAAGTTTGTACCTCGGTGATACATCGATGGGATCCTTGAGGGTGCGATTGCTCGTCCACAATGGTACAACCTGAACTTTAGTGACTCTAGGACCAATTTCACCGACATCGTCAAGCGGTATTACCTCGACTCTCACTTCATTGGATATACGACGAAGCAGCGTATTCTCAGGCGAAGAAGTCACGAGCCTTATACGTTGAAGCGAAATTTTCTTCGTTAAACCACCGAAAAGACAGAAATTTTCGTTGAGAGCAAGCCAGACGAGAATTACGAGAAAGCACGCGACCACTGTCAGCCTTTTCGTCCACGATGTCTTGCGAAATTCCATTTTCGAAGAATCACCCTTTTCTTTCATATTTCATTTAATTCATTTCTGTGATTCAATTAATTACCGCGGTTTCTTCTTCAACTTTGAACGATTGTAGCTGCTGTTACTGGAAAAAAATAATTATTATTTGAAACACTAACGAACTGATGATACAAATTTATACTGTAATTATATCGTAAGCTTAGCGAGTTTTGGAGTAAACAGATATGAAATGACTGAGGGAATAAATGTTTGTTTACAAACGCGACAAATCGCAGTAAGCAGCAATTTCATGTAGTTATTCGCACGCGAGACAATCGTTTGTTTAATCGTAACGTAATCGTACTCGTGATGACGTTAATAGTGAAAATGATTGGCGAATTTTTTTAAATTAGTACGTGTGAAATTGCTTCATTATATCTAATTATTTATTGTAGACTTTGTAACATTATTAAAGTGTACCAAAAATTTGACTGCACTTACCATGTTGTCGAGGGAATTTGTAAATTTATTTTTTAAAACATACAACAGTTTTTGTTTCGACCAGCAGTGATATCCTTTCAGACATAAAATTTTTGTTTTTTTTTCTCTCTCTCTCTCTCTCTGGGTAACATCCAAATAATTGGGGTCGATAGAGAAAAAGGGTCTCTTTAATGCTCTGTTTAAGGGGCGTCAGGCGTCGTGGGATCGATAATACGGATATAGCGAGGTATATACGGTGATTAAACGCACTTAAAAACCCATCTCGTATGACACGACGACATAAGAGACGAAGGAATACATTATTTCGTTTGTAATCTAACACTTTTCTTTCGACGCCGCGACTGCCGGCTTATTTTTCTCGGCGAGGAGAGCATTTTTGTCAACTAAATGATATGGTTCGCGAATCTCTACGATTTGGTATCTATACGCTTGCGCGTGTGCAATGTCTAACTCTCGCTGATGCACTCTGTACTCGGAAGATTACGGCTGCTGGAGATTTTTCCGACTACAGTAAAGTGTCGCTTAAGAGAAGAGCTTGGAAATTAGTGATTTTATTTGAAATTCTTCTGTTTTTTTTTAAGAAACGAATTTCAATCAACTGTTATTTAAGGAAATTTTAACACTTTGTAATAGCGAAATAATTTTTTATTTTTATATTTTATATCTTTTTGTGTTTTTTAGATAGTTTTTCCGATTAATTGACCATATTTTAGTGTCATTTGTATTGCAGCATGGGTTCACATATTAAACAAACATTCAAAGTGATGGATTTAGAAAAAAATTAAATTTTTGACAGCATTGTTCTCAGACAAAAATTTGTCTGAGATCGATGAGGCGCCTCAAATTTAAAAAAAATAAAAGTAAATATATACAAATAAAATGTATAATAAATAGATAAAAAAATTTGCGATAATTTGTATAACTTTGCGTTTATTAGTCGCAGTTTCCTTCACCATTCATTCATAAATTATTCTCAACTATTCACATCGAATGATAAAACATAAATTCCTTATAATCGAGGTATCAACATTTTTGACACGGCAGGCATACGATAAATATATGGTATATTCGATGATTTACTTCATCTAGGATTAGAATACAGCAGTTCATAATCATTCGTTTCCGTGAAGATTCGAATTTATGCGCTTATCACAGAATCGATAATTAAAAAATAAAAATTATACTGGGTATTGACGTAAAAAAATGTTTCTACCGCATTGCTCGCGGACGATTTGAGCGAGCTGTTACGCTAAGATACATGCTTTATTTTCGGTCTATTGCAATTAAGACCGACACTCATGTCCAGAATACTCGTTTTTTTTAAATTAGTCTAGTTGCAATTTATCTTTGAATTTTTTTTGTTGTTGTCGTTTTTTTTATTTTCTACGTATCGTGTAAAACAGCTTGGACCTTAGGTATACGTATTTACAGAGAAGGGATTATTTCATACACTTATCTTACAACGTCGCGAGGATTCTCGTGAAACCCACGCAAGCTGCCACGACCGTTTGTCCTGTTCCCCAGAAAAGGGCGTAAAGCGGCGACATTTGATAATTCGAGCCGCGATAAACGAACGCTATTGCCGCCGAATTCAGTACACCCGACGTCAATGGCAGTAGAAGTCCCATTACGAGAATTAATATGGGAAAAAATCTGAAAGGAAGGTAAAGAATGGGTTATTGTACATATAAGCAATTACTTATTTAAATAAAAGACACAATTGTGCAGTTTACAATCTCTAATTGAATTTCTATCCCAAGACATGTTATTTTACAGTGTTCTGAGTGTTGCCAATTTTTTGGCAAAATGTGGATAAAAAAAAGTCCCTTTTTATTATCCACATTTCAAAAAGCCATCTATGAGGAGATATGTTCAATTTTGAATTCTTCAAAAGAGGAAGCCATGAGAGGTGGAAAATAATAAAGAAACAATGAGTTTTACATGTTGCAACCTTGTTTTTAAAAAAATGTATGAACTGAAGCAAAATGTAGTCAAGAATTTTTTTTTTTTTATTGAGTGATCCAAAATTTTATAGCTCTAATATATTTTACCAAAAAATATAACTAACGAAAAATAATATTTACACAAATTCTCTGAATGTTTCACACAATTTCAATTATCCACAAATTAAAATTTCAATTTTTTTTTTTTCATTGATAAAAAAGCAGAAAAGACAAAATGCCCATATCGATCAATTTATTAACATACTTTCCGTATTTGTGCTTGCGCAGAGTTGCAAAGCATATTGCAGCTGCTATCACGTGAACGAATACTGAGGAGAAAAGCGCCCAAAGAAATATTTGATACCACATTTCTGTAAACAAAAAAATTTTACCATTAAATGTCCTCAATGATCAATGCTCTCCAAGACTATAATTTGTAGCACGAATAACATAAACCATAGTTCAATTTCCTCGTTATTTGGCATATCAGACAAAAGCAAAAATTGTGTCTCTACATCATCTATCTGCGGTAAAACCAAATTTGTTATTTTGCCAAACTCAAATCATCTCCAAACGTGGATTATAGTTTACGAAGGTATTTTTTCACAAGAGCAAACTGTGTAAAAAAAAAAAAAAAGGAAAGGTGCAGTAAACATTTACGTACCAGCGAAAGAAGTCAAAGGTACATGAAGTACACTCCCTGTGTTTTGATTTCCTCCAACAATCTGCGGTACAGTCGCATCGCTACTCGTCAGGATCACATTGGACATTGCCAATGTCTTTAAAGCCTTTTACTTAGGCTCGGTGTTGTCGTCTTTGCTAATTGCGTTACCCATGCGCAGTCATTCATCTAAACACAATCTTGCCACTTTCTTTAATTTGTAAACGAAGTTTTTCCACAATAATTTTGTATTTAAAAAATAATCCTAATATTCACATTTTCAACATTTTAAACGAAAAATATTTTTTCTTTCTAATTTTTTTTTAAGCCAATCAAAACATCACCAAAAAAAAAATCAGTGGTTAGTCAATGTTTATGAGATTTTTGATAATATTTTTCGGGACTTACCGTGAATATATCGTGATCATAATTTACGTATTAACAACACTGTGATAACGCTGTTTCAGTTATTTAAATTACGGGCAGTATATGTACATTGATATTGCTTTTTAGTTGACATTTCGGAAAGACGAGGATATACTTGTGGAGACTGAGAAGAGGAGAAAATTCGACCGGAGGTGGCACGCCACTGGAGGAGCTAAAAGAAACATGGCGGAAAGCGCTGGAAACAGCTGATAAGAAGTCACGTGATGTCACTGACAGATTGTACGATCATTTTTTGTTGTTGCGGTCAATTGACCGTTACTTTTAATTTTGCAAAATCTCACATGTGACATTTGATTTGTGAGTGCTGATAGTGAGAGTCGCGACCTTCATTTTACATATAGTCGGGATTTGCATGTGAAATTTTTTTTTGCTGACAAATTTTGTCATTTTTTAATGCATCGTGATGAATGTCGTCGTCGTTTTTTGCAGAACTCAATAAACCATTTTGAAAAATATCGAACCAAATAACCATTCGAAAGTAGTGGTATCGAATTAACTAAAAAATAATTTAATTCAAACAATCAGCAACTTGAGTCCGATTCATAAAAATCATAAATGCCATTATAGACCATACGGTCATTTATTTGACGGTCAATTAACCAAAAAGGTGACCGACCGAACGAAGTCAATTCTGACTTCGTTGACGACTGCAGCAGGTGCGATGTGTCAGTCTCATTGATAAAATAATATAACAAGAAATTGGGTTAAAAGATGTGAACAATTATAGACTTTAACTAACATTAGTGAAATCTCACGATGTATAAGATAAAAACGATGATCCCGGTAATACGGGATGTGGAATATACGTTGATATTCGCCGCAACAAGCCTGGCTCTTGTTGTTGCTGTTTTTGACAGGTAAATTTAATACAATCTTATTCATACTTTAACACACTTCCAATAATTCGAGATTCACTAATCTTTCGATTACATGCTATTTTTTTACGAGTTGAAACGCTGAGGAATATACTAAGGTTTTGTTAATTTAGTTGGTTATGTTTAATAAAAAAAAAAAAAAAAAATAAAAAGGTAATTAAAATGATCAATATTATCATTTTTAGATTTTTTAAGTTAGAAATATTGGCAATGCGACAGTTCTACAAAACATAGATTTTACACATCCAATCAATGCACAACGTCGTCGTATTCCAACTCATTGTCGCACTATGATTGGATGTGTAGAACTGAAGTTTTGTAGAACTGACGTATTACCAAAATATTATAAAATTTGTAGTACTTAACAAAGATCTTCAAGAAAAATTATGATAATAATTATAATTGCTTCTTTTTTTTTTGCGACAGTATGATCTGGTCCGTCATCATCAGTATTCTCTACATTCTGGGCTTAGTGTGGGGAACACGATTACTGCATTATATTGGAATTTATTTTAATTTCACTCATTCCGAGTGTTCGGATAAATCAAGAGGGGACGACGCGTGCAGGGTTTGCAGCGGAGATTCTTGCAACAGACACCGACCATCGGTGCACAGTGCGCAGGTCAAAGTTCCTAAGGATTTCGACAATGCTTTGCAACAAGTAAATATCGAAATTTAAATATTTCCCTACGAAATATGATATTCAAAAAAAAAAGTATTTTTAATTTCTATTGACAATTGATGCTTGTTCACAGTTGTTGGAGAGGCTGCTTCAGACCTACGTTTGCACCTGGTACTCGAGTTTCTCCGGGAATGCCTCGTTTGTCCAGCAGATTCGTAAGGCTATTGGAACAGCGGTACGAAACATCGCCGGAAGATTATTGCGAAGCGACACATCGGAGATAATATTCACGAATCTGATTCCAATCGCGTTGCAACATGCAAAAGATTGGAAAGCGCTTGTCGAGCGTGCAAAATTTCAAGGTGGAAAGCCGGAGGATTATATAGCCGATTATTTGGGTCACAGAGCGCATCCGGCTTCTTATTCGCGGGAATCAGAGTTGAATTATCTTCGGGGAACCGTTAGTGGTCTCTTGCCGCATTTGTTACCCAGTACTTATCATTCTACGAACAATAAGGTATGTTTTCATACTTTTATTCGTAATTAATGTTGAATTTACTGATTTTTGTTTCCTCATAGAGGATTTAAAAGTCTTGAATTTATTTATATATATATCATTAAAATTCAGTTCTTAAACTGTTTTAAAAGTAGGATGCAATGTTTTTTTTGCCGTTTGTTTCATTCTCATTTTCCATTTTTTTTGTATAGCTTGCATTTTATGAGATCGCCTAAAATTGATCAAGATCCTAGATGGCTTTAGAAATTTTTTTAAAAAAGTAACAATGTGCAAATTCTACTTTTTATGCATTTAATTTTACTTTGTGCAAAATATATCATTTTTACAGGTATTAATACGCGAAGTTCTTGCCAATTGGGTTTTACTACCGGCTCTGGACGCTCTCGCCGATCCAGACATTATAAACACTTTGGTTGAACTTTGTACTTATCATCAGCACGAATTATTGCAAGAAGCGAACGCAGTGCAAGTTCCTATACTTTATGCTTGGGTCACGCCGATTTTAACCGTACAGGGATCGCAGGATCCATTGAAACCATCTCTGGAGGAAGTTCTTAATGATCCGCAGTTACTTTACTTATTCATGCAGCATATAAAGGAAACGGGTCCTGTTAATTTACTACAATTTTGTTTGGATATCGGTAAATGTATTTGAGAATTTAAATTGAAGCGTCAAGTAAAATGATGATTTTTTTATATGAAAATTTAAAATAACGTATTCCGTTATAGATGATCTCAGCAAACGCATGTTAAATCCCGATATGACTACGGAAATTGAAGAAACTTTGTTCCTCGATGCTTTGACTATATACTCGACGTATCTCGATCCAGATGGTAGCGATTATTTGCACCTGCCGCAACATATATCGCAAGGCATGCAAGAAAGTACGTTTACCTGCATTTTCACAGCAATAAGACGCTATAAATCGCAATTGCACTTATGTTTTGTGACAATCATTTTGATTAATAGTTCTAGAAGGTGGACCGTCTAAAATTCAGGATCTAAGAACATCGAGACCACTTTATCAGGCGCATCAGGAAGCTCATGCTTTGCTCGAAGCAGTTTGTCTGCCGTCTTTTCATCACAGCTACGAGGTATAATATATCGATGTCTTTTTCTAGCTAAGAATGTAATTTTGATCAAAAGTTCGATTTTACGAGAATTTGAGTACTTTGAGACGAGTGAGAAATTTGAAAAATAATCGATTCTTTTGATCATGTTTTTTTTTTTTTTTTAAATAAGATTCCGTATTACACATAAGACGTTTCAATATCATTGAACGAATAATTTCATAAAAACAGTCCTAACAAATTCTCGGAAAGGGTTTAGGAATTGTTAGAAAACTATTATAAAAAATCATTGAAGTCACTTCATATTAAGAAAAGAAAGTTTTCGATCGAATTTGTTCAAGAAGTTTTTTTTTAAACTAATTTATCACGTTAATTTCTTTTCTCAAAGTACTCCAATAGTAATGAAAATCAACGTTTAGTCGAGAAATATTAATAAATTAAATATTCCCGCGAATGCAATTAATTCGTCTAATAAAATGTTAAAAATTTCAAGTTGTACAAACTACTATGTGGCCTGCCAGCAACTTCCACCTTCAACAAATCATCAACACAGATGAGGCAAGTATGTCACAATATCTGGCTTTAAAATAGTAATTTATAATTCAGGAAGATTTTTATTTCACTCCTAGAATATGATTTTTTTTTGTCGCGCAAGCAATATGGGACCTGAAAAATAAAAATCCGGAGAATATGGCTCATAAATTGTAAAAATTGCAGAATTATAGTTGCTTCATATACATTTTAAGTGGCTTATAATTATTTTAAATAATTGTTTTAAAATGAAACTCGTTTTAAGGTCATTCAGTAGTATTAATGAAATTTTAATTATACAGCATAAATAGTGGAGTTGGTGGTCCAGGCGTTGGAACTCGCCTCAGTAACCAGTTGGGACGAATTCGCGGTGCCTTACGAGCAGCCGCAGTCGACGGCGCTCCATTTCAAGCCCAGGATGTCTTCCAAGCCGAGGAGGTCGACTGTTCGCCTCGAACTTACAGCGACGTTAATTTCGACGCAGACAAATGTAGAGACTTAACAACGTGGCGTGTTACGGTACCGCACGTAGATGGCGGAGGTCCTCATCCGCTTTTTATGGTGGCAATTCACAGCGTAGCCGAAGACAAATCATGGACGGTACTTCGAAGAGACCAAGATTTCTATGCTCTTCGTGCTCGACTAATGGAATTTCACGGTGATCGTGAATTAAACGATTCTCCATTACCCACTCGAAAGAATCCCTCCGTGACCTCAAATCGCCAGAGATATCAAGACTTTTTGCAAAAGCTCCTGGCAAAGCCAACTTTGCGAAGCAGCGAGCTTTTGCACACATTTCTCACTGTCCCGAATCTCAAGCCTTACTTCTCAAACTACAGCACTCCGGATATTGGTATTTTGTATCAGAATATGGCGCATAAATTGCGAAAGGAGAAGGGACAGCATTTGGACAAATTTATGAATACATTTTTGGCCTCGACGCATGTAAAGAGCGAGCAAACTGCCGATCTCGGTGTCGAGCCTACCATGGATCAGAGTTTCAGCGAGAATAAGAAGAAGGGACGTGATTTACAGACTGGATCGCCATTTGGTAATAATCTTGATCTTCATTTGCCAAATCACGAGTTCACGAGAGTTCCGTCCAAGCAGCAACATGTTAAAGGCGCATCTTTTTGCGTTGCAGAAGCGGGTAAGCTAAATTTTACGATGTAAACCGTGAATAATAATTAAAATGGAGCACGATCATTGAATTACTTTTTTTCTTACTCACAGTGAACAATATGTTGGACGGTTCTTCGCTGATTTCTCGTGTCGTCTGGCTGATCGCATCCTTATCTCGATCTAGTTTGGATCCGATCTTGAATAATTTCCTTCGTGACACTCTGATCAAGTTGCTTAGCGGAGGTCGCGCAGCAAGCGTCGTAAAATTGTTGCACAACAATATTTTTGGACCAAGAATTCCGACAGCAATGGGCTCAGTGACATTTAGGAATGATGATCGCTACAAAAGAGCCAAAGAGGGTTTGCACAATTTGGTACCGTGGTGGTGTTTTGGCTTTCGTCACAGATGGTGCAAAATGATGGATGGACTTTTGGATCCTTTGCAGTGCGCTCCGCTCAACAAACACCTGGCGTATATGCTAGTGGACCAACTAGTTGCTAATCTGTATCCCGAACTGTCGGAATAATACAAAAGCTCTTTTTCTTTTTTTACTGCATTTCACAAGTCTTGACTTATCATATTTCGTTTTCGCTCGCGTATGTCTGTAAGTGTGTATATTTGTAGATTCCGCCAATTTCAAGTGATGTGTGTGTATATAATCGAAATTATACTTAATAAAGGATAAGAACGAATAATTGAATAAATGATTAACGAGACAAAAAAGGATTATAAATAAAATACGATAGAGTTTATTAGAAATAATTAATTTATAATTTTTACGTAAACTTATAAGATATAATGTCATTGGTAAAATTTCTTAAAAGCTAAACCTGATTTATGTTTGATTCAGTCGTATACAATCAAATTCAAAAATAGTATAACTCCAACGTAAAAATAATGGCAATGCTTGTTTTCACAACTTTAACGGCAATAATTCAAACTTAAGAACTTAAGATTAATTTATATCTTCGAAGAAGATATAATAATTTTTGACAACGAGTACTCTAAGTTATTTTTATATATTTTTTAATATTTATAAATGTATTTTACCGTAAAATGCAGATTCATTTTGATCTTAAGTTCGAGATTGCGCTCCAAAATTCGGCCGTAAATCACAGTTGTCTTATAAAGCAGTTACGCTTTGTTCCTTTGCTTTTGATTGTGACGCTGAGCCGCCTAATTCGATTTGTATCTGTTCCAGAGTCTTGCCCTTAGTCTCAGGAACCATGAAGAAAACAAATACGATGCACAACGCGCAAATGGCGGAGAAAACCCAAAATGCGCCATGTACACCAATTTGATCTTTAACATCGACATAAAATTTCGTAACGGCAAATGCCATAAGCCAATTGAAGGAGCAGGCGCTACTGCCTGCGACGCCTTTTACCTGAGCGGAGAAGATCTCACCAACCATGAGCCACGGAATCGGACCACATCCAAATTCAAAGGCAAGAACAAAACCGCAAATGCATATTAACTGTAGCCATCTCATATTTTCAAGAAAAATTGCGTCATTCATTCCCAAATAGAAGTACACACCGAGAATAAGACTTGTGATGCACATAACTGAACCAGAGGCGAATAGAAGTATTCTTCTTCCCCAATTGTCGATCACCATAGTGCTAAACAGTACAGCAACAACTTGCAAAGCTCCTACGACGATAATAGGCCAGTCAGAAATTTCGCCCGTTGCATGAGTGAACATTGAACTGCCATAAAAAATTATAGCATTGATACCGCTCAATTGTTGGAAGAACATGAGTCCAAAGCTAATGAAGAGGCTCTTTAGAGCGACTCGCGATCGAATAGCGACAAAAAATGATATCTTGTTGCGTTCAATTTCGTCCAGAGAATTCTTCTGCTCGTCCAATTCAGGCTCCACGTTGTAGTGAGATCCACGAAGCCAAATCAGTGTTTTTCGGGCATCATTAACGTTGCCTTTCATCAGATTGTACGTCGGGGTTTCGGGCATAAAATAGAGTGTTGCAAAGAATATGAGAGGCACAACGGCGGATATGAGAGATAATAAAAACATGTTGCGAAGAAGGCCGAGAAGGTAGGCCGCGAGAATACCTAGAGCAAAGTGTAATTCGACGTAAGATCCAAGCCTTCCACGGGTCTCTGTATCCGCAATCTCGCCTATATAAATCGGCATTGTCACGCAGACTGCGCCACTACTTAAGCCAAGCAAAAAGCGACCCAACACCAGAGTTCCAACTGAATTCGGCCAGATAACGCAGGCCCAACCGATTGTAAATGGTATCACGGTTATCAGCATTGATCTTCTTCGACCTATCAGATCAGTGAGTACTCCTATGGGAATGCATGTCGCAGCAGCCCCGAGAGTGTACGTCGAGCTTACCCAAGAAAAATCGTTTGAATCGAGTTTGAAAGGGTACTCCAATTGAGATCCGTTGTCACCGGCTGGCGATGACCAGCCTTGAACCATACCTGCCGAGAGTGCGCCCAATGTTGCTGATAAAACGGCGGCGTATTGCGGTAATTTTCGGGGCCGAGCTTCATTTTTTTCCACACTTGAGATCGTCACTTGTAGAGATCTTCCTACTCTTTTTTCAGTCATGATGTCGTCGCACTGATATTCCGTATATGACCGTGCATCTATATTTATCTGCAATGATGATGATGTTATGAAACTGAAATTCCCACGTGATGAGGACAGTTTTCCTTGATAACTAATTTCAGATTTTCTTTTTTAAAAAATGCACAATCGTTGGCTGTATTATTATTTTGCTTTTATATTCTTAAAGTTTGTATTGATAATCTATGATAATTTTATAATACACTGGTTTAAAAATACCTTTGAAATATTAACCTCCTGAAACGTGGCTTACATAAAGCTATTGGCAGAGTTTAGACTTCGTTGTTTAAAATATGCAGCGTCTTGAACATGTATTTAACGTTTAGTCCTTCCGACACGTGATCGAGATTCACAGGCAGTATATTTTGTGGCTTGCCGTAGATTTGTCTAATTATTGCATTCGTAGCGCGAACATGTCGCGTTCGTGGCTCTGGTCACTCAAAAAGCCCATAATTTAAACACCCGCTTGTCTGAACTTTCCACCATCAATTCTTCCCAGCTTCTGATCTTCACTCACGTTAATCTAAACTCTCATTGATCCAAATTCACGTCAGTCTAAATTTTTAACGATTCAAACATCTGTCGTCAGGAAACTTAACACATCATCTGGATTCCGGAAAAAGTTACATTCTCGTCAGAGGTAATCCCCGTTCTCGTCCCTCTCAATTCCACTGTTCCCCCTACTCGCGTCACTCGGATCTACGGCGCAGACCGTTTGGAGCCGGTTTAATAGAGGCTTCGCGTCGAGGTCTCATTGATCTCAAGTCCCGTCCCGCAAAATTACCATAAATCCAAACTC
This sequence comes from Perithous albicinctus, assembly GCA_964016905.1. Classification (NCBI taxonomy): domain Eukaryota; kingdom Metazoa; phylum Arthropoda; class Insecta; order Hymenoptera; family Ichneumonidae; genus Perithous; species Perithous albicinctus. Next base: position 19,308,318 of record OZ024696.1, on the reverse strand, counting down.
TCCCACCGCTTCGCTCGATGAACTCAAGCCTACTATAATTCTCTTTAAATATCGGTAAATATTTTTGACTCACGAATCTTGGATTATTTATCGTTTCTCGCATCGCTCACGTGTGTCTTTAAGTGTGTATATTACTGTATATTCTGGCCTTCAGAATTTTAAGTGTTGTAAATTACAGTACTATTTTTTTTTACTTTTTTCATGTGCTTTCAACCTGTACATCCATGTATAGATTTGATATTGAAAACAAAAGTAATGAAAATGATTTTAACTTTTCGTTATGTCATTTTTTAAATTTTTTCTGTTTTTTTTTTAACTTTGATGGGTCTCCAATATTTCTTCTTTGCAAGAATTGCATTGTGACTGTTTTATTCAATACGATAGTTTCCGATCAACACGTGCACTTCAGTTCCATGAAAATTTGTTGCCCCTCAGTGCTTCAAAAGATATGGCTTGACATATGCATTGATATTTCAAGGTTCCTAGCAGTAGATAACATATTATGTGCTGATAATACAACAATTAGAATAAGCGTGAGAATCGAATGTAATTTGTTAACGAGTCTTTTTCCTGTAAAATTTTTTTTTTTTAAATGTAAATATACAAAGTCTCATTTTTATATAAAAAAAATGAAAATGTGTACACGAATGAGTGGAGTGTCCTTTAAACTCTTTATCTCTTGACAGATAAGGGTTAGTCTCTGGGATTTAATTATATAATAAGAATAATTTATTCACAGCTTTCAATAATTTACACATTTTTACGATTTTGTACATTGATAATTGAGTATCGCAAATTTAAAAATTACAGACCGATGGTTCAGAATAGGTAAAAATATATTTAAAAAAAAATTTTCTAAGACGTGTTTAATAATAATCCATTTGTGTACTCATAGCGATGATGTGTATTACAAGAGCATTTATTGCATGTGTTGTACATTTTTACATATATTTCAATAATTATAAAATCTGTATATCAATGCGATTCAAATTCCATAAATTATTTTTTCAGATTTTTAAGATGTGTCATTCGATAATTTGTTTTAAAAAATCGTGGATAATTAAAAATTTGTCAATTTTTTTTTAATTAGTGTTTTTTAGAGTTATGTCAATCATATAAAAAAAATGCAGACTAAATCAGAAGGGTCAAAGGTTAAAACCAGGTCGAAACCAGATGGAATGTCACACATGTTATGGTGGGATTAAAAAAAAATTGTCAGTGATTCCTACGTTAAAATTCAGACGAATCTTCAGCCGTTTAATTCAACCTGAAGCTGCTCCAAGGTTTTGCCCTTAGTCTCAGGAACCACGAAGTAAATAAATATAATACTTAAAGCAATTGCGCCAGAATACATCCAAAATATTCCATGAAGCCCAATATCATTCACTGCGTCTCCGTAAAATTTGGTAACGACAAACGCCATCATCCATCCCAGCATGTGAGCGGTGCTCATGCCAAAGGCTTTGATCTGCGGTGAAAATAATTCACCCATCATCATCCACGGAATTGTCGCATATCCGCAGAAGAAGAAAACAAGAAAGCAGGATATGCTGACCAGAGGCACAAACTTAAAGTCATTAATCGCAGTGCCATTTGCAAGAAAATAAAAATACACACCAAGAGAGAAGGTTGAAAGAAACATAACAGATCCAGAGATCAAGAGAAGTACTCTTCTGCCCCATTTGTCAATTACAAAAGATATCAAGAACACTGCAATCATTTGCAACGCTGCAACAATAATCGACGGCAAATTTCCATCGGATCCGTTAGCATGAGTGAAGATATCATTGGCGTAAAACAAAATAGCATCAAAACCGCTGAAAGCCTGAAAAACCAAAAGGCCATAACCAATTAAAAGAGCCTTTCGAGCAGCTCGGGATCTCACAGCGACGAAGAATGAAGTTTTCGTGAGTTCAGCTTCAGTAAGGGCATTTCTCTTCTCTTCCAATTCAGAATCCACATCGTATTTTGTTCCTCGAAGCCAGATCAAGGTCTTTCGTGCAGCTTCCACTCTTCCTTTCATCAGATAGTACGTCGGGCTCTCGGGCATGAAGAAGAATATTGCGAGGAAGATGAGAGGCACAACGGCGGATATCAGTGACAGCAAATACATGTTGTGAAGCAAACCCATTGTGTAGACAACGAGGATACCCAGGCAAAGGAGTAATGTGAAATAGGAACCGAGCCTTCCGCGTTCCACTTTGTCCGCTATCTCCGCTGTGTACATCGGTATAGTTACGAAGAATGCAGCTCCACTAGCGCCGAGTATGAAGCGACCGATGATCAGCATTGTGATGGAATTCGGCCAGATTACACATGTCCAGCCAATAGTAAATGGTACGGCAAGTACCAGCATTGCTCCTCGTCGACCTATCAAATTGGCGAGAATGCCTATTGGAACGAATATCACGACAGCACCTATATTGTATATCGAACTGATCCAGGAAAACTGATTGGAATCAATCACGAATGGGTATCGGAGATTAGCACCGTTTACGCCAGCGGGTGAAGACCAAACGTACCCCAATCCGGCAGCAAAAGCTCCAACTGACGCTGATAGACACGCGATGTGTTGCGGTAATTTCCGGGGACGAGAATCATTCTTATCTACACTTTGATGCATTGATGAATAATCTGCAATGAACGAATGAGGAGAATTTATGCTTTTTTTTCATTTTGATAAAATTATATTTTGTATTTTTAAATGAACATCTTCAATGCACTGTTAAAAATAAACAATTTTTAATTCTGCTAGGGTGGACTTTTTCTTGGTGTTACTCATTTAAGTGTTAATACCCTAGCAAACCTTGCAACCGCAAAAACAACCAAAAAATGACGGGTCGTTAAATGCAAAAAGAAAAAAACCATTGAATAGGGCCAAATGATCAAGAAAATGACCATTGAAATTATTCTTGATTAGACGTTTCTTCGTCACGAAAAATTGAAAAACGACCGTCGAAATGACCGCTTCGATAATTTGTAACCGGTCGTTTATTCAGTGAAGGCCGGGAAATGACCATCGAAACGACCAAATAGACAATCAAAACACATACCACTAAAAGTTTAAATAGCCGAGTGGTCTAAGGCGCAGAAAGAAGAGGTCCCAGGTCTTTTACTACGACAAACTTTAACTAATGACAATTTAATTTATTCACGAGTGAATTTCAATATTTATCACCGATTTTGGGTTTTTTTTTTCGTGTCGTCACTATGAATGGTCCCACTTTAATTCTCGCTGGTGATGAATTGACACTGCTCGGTGTGACTGGCGTGTACGTGGTGGCAAGTCAAGATAGTGCTAGGAATCAGTTGATAATGGAAACCGCAATTATATGAATTGACATTATCTCGCTAAGTTCACACGAACAAACTTTCGCAATTCAGGTAAATAGCTACACCGTTCAAAATCTACGGTGTAAAAAAACGATGTAGGTGTGAAATTTTTTTTTGTGTTACATGTTATGGTGTTAATATTAATGCTTTTTAACACTTGACGGAATAAATAAAATTTAGACGCTAAATGTGTATCATGTCCGATTCAATCTTATAATAAAAATCAGCAAAGAACTAATTCCAATTACGAAAAACCACAGTGACTCAATTAAAAAAAAAGCATTGTAGTGCACAACCACTGAATCAGCTGTGCTTGGATTTATACAGAGAGTTTCACATGGTCCCGGCCGAGCGTGTTGTAAAATTATTACCATTGAAGTAATTGTATTGTGGAAGTTTAATAATACGCCGGAATAAGTTTCACTTGTAATTTGTAATATGTCGCGAAAATTCGTTGTGCAACGTTTATCGGAATTGCTGGGGAATTGTTCTGTAGAATAATTTTGCTATCGTGTCTATGGTTGACGAAGTTATTATATTTTATTGTCATTACAATTGTTTTTATCTTAATGAGTTTGGAGAAATTAACTACAGTGGAATCTCGCTCAAGGTTCGGACATTTTTGTTTTAAACATTACACGTAGTCCTCCACTTATCCATGTAAGCTGTGTGTAGATAAGCTGAGCGAGATTCTACTGTACTAAAAGAAAATTAACATTTACTAATACTTTGTAGAAATGGGTAAAAATCGCCTGAAAAAAAATACGGTTGAAGGATTGGCGTGAAATTTTGCAAGATTTTTAAAACTACAACTTTTCTCATTGATCGACATTTTCAACACTTGAAGTTTGCACATATGTTTGTAATTACCAACGTGCACCATTATTATTTATTTTTTTCTTCACACTCGTCGTTTCCGCTTTTCCTAATAAAGTCATATTGCTTTTCTCACAAGTTTAGATACTTTGACCACAGACGTTAACTTCTTAAAAGTTCATACAAAATCGAAATAACCGCTAAAAATAATAATGCACTGTTTTATTGTTATTTTGTAGAGGCACTTAATTCCGTTTGTATCCGTTCCAGTGTTTTACCCTTTGTTTCAAGAACCATGAAGAAAGTGAATATGACGTTCAACCCACATATGCCAGAGAAAACCCAGATCGCACCATGGGGTCCAATTTCACGTTCAATGTAGATATAACATTTCGTGATGGTGAAGGTCGTCAATGCAGCAATGGATGCGGCGCAGCTTGCAGCAGCGCCTTTTACTTGAGGCGAGAAAATTTCGCCTACCATCAACCATGGAATTGAGCCATATCCGAAATCGTAGGCAATTACAAAACAGCAAATGCAAACCAACGGCAACCATCTCAATTTTTCGGGATTAATGTTATTGCTGACGTTTAAATAGAAGTACACACCGAGAACAAGGGTTGTGATACACATGAATCCACCAGAGACGAAGAGCGTTATTCTTCTGCCCCAATTGTCGACGACAAGATTGCTCAGCAGTACAGCAATAACTTGCAGAGCTCCAACGACAATGATAGGCCAGTCGGAAGTCTCGCCAGTGACATTGCCAACGATAGAACTGCCGTACATGATTATTACACTGATACCACTTAATTGTTGAAAGATCAGTAGGCCAAAGACAATGAAGATGCCCTTGAGGGTGACACGTGATTGAATTGCCGACAAAAATGAGATTTTGTTGCGTTCGATTTCTGCCAAAGCATTTCTCTTTTCATCCAATTCGGGCTCCACGTTATAGTGGAGTCCTCGAAGCCAAATCAGAGTTTCTCTAGCGGCATTCACGTTGCCTTTCATCAGATAATACGTCGGTGTTTCGGGCATGAAGTAGAATATTGTAAAGAAGATAAAAGGCACGACTGCGGATATCAACGACAATAAGAACATGTTGTGGAAGAGGCCAAGAGTATAAGTCGCTAAAATCCCCGTGGTTATGTTTAATTCCAAGAATGTACCAAGCCTTCCGCGATTCTCTACGTCTGCAATCTCGGCTGTATAAATCGGCACGGTAACGGTGAATACGCCATATGCCATGCCGAGGAGGAATCGACCAAATACCAGTGTTTCAAACGAATTCGGCCAGATCACACAGGCCCAACCAATTGTGTATAGAATTATGCTGATCAGCATCGTTCTTCTTCGGCCAATCAGATTAGTAAGTATTCCTGCGGGGATGCAGGCCGCAGTGGTTCCGAGACACATCATCGAAGCCACCCAGGAGAAATTGTACGTGTCGATCTTGAAGGAATAATTCAGTTCAGCACCATTTTTACCAGCCGGCGATGACCAACCCGCCACCAAACCAGCTGCAAGCGCACCCAGTGACGCCGATAATCCGGCGACATACTGCGGCAACTTTCGGGGACGATAATCGTCGTCTTTTCTCACACTAGACACCAACACTTGCTGGGATATTCCCAAATTTTCTTCTGTCATATTGTCTCGCTGATCTTCTGTAGGAAATTGTACACTCTTTTTTTTATTACGTTTAATACTGATGTGGGTCAAAATTTTTGTAGCATAGAGGATTCAAAATATGACCTTACCTCCTGAAGTGTGACTTAGTTAAATCAGGCTTTAGTGTAAAGCGACCTTGATTAAAATGCAGCGGATCAAAGCCCTAATTATGTAAATCTTGGTTGTTACAATCTTAAAGATTTTAAACTTAGGGTTACTTTGAGACTAAAATAGGCTGTAGGACTAAAGTGCACATTTTGCACATTTGCCACATTGGTGAATCTAACATCGAGCGTGAGCTCTTCTGAACTAAACTCCTCGAACAGAATTCTTAGACAGTATACTGCCATAAGTTAAATTATGACTGGTTTGGTGATAAATGTGGTATCGATACTGCAATGGGAAGTGGCTATTGGTTTGTAAATTAAGCTAAGAATATGGAGTATCTACCAGGCATAAGAGCTTCAGGTAAATGTCTCGGCAAATGTGTTCCGAGACATACATATGCCTTTTACCGTATACTTTCTAATATACTTTAAAATATTTAAATTTGAATGCTGTTAGCCGATAGGTGATTCATTAATTTAAATAAACGTCTTGACTGAAAAAAGTCATTCTTGCAAAACGTTTTTCTTTATCCACGTAATACTAAAGTTTCAATTTCCACCTGAGACAAAGCAGATGTCCACGAAATTGCATCCTTTTGGCTTTATATCTCTTGTCAGAAAAAAGGAAATCTTGAATAAGGAATTAGGGAAGAAAAGGAAGACAGATCACAAGAGAAATTTTACAGTTTATCGTCAATGAAGCCGAGCTGGCTTGCGGAAAAAAAAAAACACTTAACTAACATATCGAAGAATAAGATAAAAAAAGATAGTTGGCATCACGACTTGCGGTCGTGATGTCAAGGTAGGTGTTACGGATAAGACTGAACTACCACTTAATCCTATCAGAAATCTGGCTGTGCGTTTGGGTGATATGCAATCGAAGTGAGTGGCGCGTGCCATCCCCGATGGTTGAGACGTTACGAGCCAAATTATAATCTTTCAATTGATTCTTTTTTCTACAATGATTATGTCTTGAACGATTATACGCTGTTTTTTTGTCAATATATCAGCTGATAACGCGTCCTTATCTTCATTTAGTTTAGATCCAATCTCGACTCATTTCTGCAGGTAAAAAATTAATCGACTCACTGAACAGAAAACGTGCGGCTGGCGTCATAAAACGCAACAATTTTCTCGGGCCGGAATAGTGCAATTGAGACATGAAGGATTTACACTATTTTGTCCTAGTATGGTATTTTCAATTTCGTCGTAGATGTTAATCAATAAATTTATTTCATTTACAGTCCTTATCACGATCCAGTTGATGTATACGAGAAGAAGAAATGGAAACAGGATTTGCTAGATAATTTCATATAATTTATTTAAGACTTAGAAGAAAATTTACGACATAATATAATATTTGGAAATTTCCGTAGACGCTAAACAAGATTTATGTGCGATCCAGTCTTGAATATAATTTAATACATAAAATTTATAGCTATACCTAACAGTAAAATCATAAAAGTTCATAGGAAATCAAAGTTTACTTCGTAAAATATTTACGCTGTGTTTTTTTTCTTTTGATTCTCAGCTGAGCCCGCAAATTCAATTTGTATCTGCTCCAAGGACTTGCCCTTGGTTTCAGGAACCATGAAGAAACTGAATACGACACTCAACCCGCAGATCGAAGAAAAAAGCCAGAACGCGCCATGGGTACCAATTTTGTCCGTGATGTTGACATAAGTTTTCCCGACGATAAAGCCTGTAAGTGAGTTTATAATCCCGCCGCTGCTTGCCGCAATGCCTTTTATCTGAGGTGAGAAAAGCTCGCCAACCATCATCCACGGAATCGGGCCAATTCCGAAATCAAAGGCAACGACAAAAACGCACACGCAGATCAACGGCACCCATTTGAAATTTTCAAGAGAGGCTTCGTCGTTCATTTTCAAATACAAGTATACACCGAGAAGAAGGCTTGCGATGCACATGACTGCTCCAGACACGAAGAGTAGTAATCTTCTTCCCCAATTGTCGACGACTAGACCGCTACTCAGCACAGCACAAATTTGCAGAGACGAAACGACGATCATAGGCCAGTCGGAATCCTCGCCCGTTGCCACCTCGAACAAAGCACCGCCGTAAAAGATTATTGGACCCATACCGGTTGCTTGTTGAAGGATCAGAAGACCATACGCGATGAGGAGTCCCTTCCGGGCGATTCGCGATTTGATAGCGACGTAAAATGGAACCTTGTTGCGTTGGGCTTCCTCCAGCGCATTCCTCTTTTCATCCAATTCGGACTCCACGTCGAAGTCAGAACCCCGAAGCCAGATCAGTGTTTCTCGAGCGGCATCGACGTTGCCTTTCATCAATAGGTACGTCGGGCTTTCGGGCATAAAGAAAAATGTCGCGCAGAAGATGAGAGGTACAGCGGCGGATATGAGAGACGATAAGTGCATACTGTGAAGCAGCCCTAGAGTGTAAGCACCGAGAAGACCAAATCCGTAATTCAATTCCAAGAAGGTGCCAAGCCGTCCGCGGGTTTCTTTATCCGCAATTTCGCCGGTATACATTGGTACGGTTATGCTGAATGCGCCAGTTGCAAAGCCAAGGAAAAGGCGACCGATGATAAGAGTTATAACCGAATTCGGCCATATCACACAGGACCAGCCGATTGTGTACGGAACTGTGCTTAGCAGTAACGTTCCCCTTCGACCAATCAGATTGGTAAGCACTCCTACGGGCAACGCTATCAAAGCAGCTCCGAGGGCGAATATCGAACTGACCCAGGAGAATTCGTCCGCATCGATTTCGAACGAATACTTCAGGTTGGATCCTTTATCACCGGCAGGCGAGGACCAACCCATCACCAAACCTGCCGCAAGCGCACCCAATGTCGCCGATAAACCGGCGATATACTGCGGCAACTTTCGGGGACGATTTCCTTTTTTCTCCGCACGCGAGACCAACTCCTCCTGGGATATTCCTATGTTTCTTTCAGTCATGTTGTCTCGTTTAACTTACGAAGGGTATCTTTACAACAGTCTCTGTACCTGCAATTAATCAGATTACGATGATGCAATTGACACTTTTTAAATGATTAATAATGATGAAAAATATGAGCTTACCTCCTGAAGTGTGACTTGGATATATAATTGTAGAGTACAAAATGTCTACTTATATTTAGATCAACGAACAGCAAATTTTGCTGACCGTTCTCTAGAAAGCTCAGTTCTAGAATGCTCAATTTCGAGATTTGCTGAACATGTTGTGCCTTGTCATTAGTTTGATAACGAATGAGGAGGATTGGGGGGGGGGGGGGGGGAATATATGGAGTATCTATCGTAGGTACAAGAGCTTTGTCACTTCGCTGTTGATATCTGAGTACCAAAACATTTTTTAAACTTTAGCTTCAGTAAAACGTGCCGTCGCATGTTGTTTCGAGAGATATCCTTTTTCCAATATGTCTTGGCTTCAAGGCTCTTAGGGTCGAAGTTTCGATGGGAACTAGCTCATCGAAGTAAATGCTGCTGTACCTATTCAGTAGCAAATGGTAGTTCATTTGCTTGGTCTATATTACGTCTCTGTTTACTCTCCGTCGATTGCATACATTGTAACCCTACACCTCACATCGAGGAGAGAGGAGATACAGCAATTTACATCGACGATCAAGTTACTCATTGAAACTCGGATGCGCGTAACCGCAGTCCATGGAGACCAATATCTGAAATTCGATCTTACGACTCCCAGCCAATATCATAAGATCTGCAATGTTATATCATCGAATGCAATATTCACGTAAAATATTAATTTAGCTATTATTTCTGGTCAATATTTATGACAGAAATTTAAGAAGCACAACTCGGAATATGTGCACGTGATTCTAAAATAGAAGCCCAGCTCAAGTCAACATCAATTGATTAATCTATTAATGACGTTTAATCTAATGTATTAATAAGTCATTATAATGGCATTATCAGGTTATTGATCCTGAACATGTTACTTACACTTTTCTCGACCTTTTTATAGTCGCAAACCAAGTTTCATCTTTCTTTTATTTAGTGTTACAAGTTTTTTAAATTCATTTTTTTAAATTATTCTCTTCAATCCTGAATTTCTTAGATTATAGCCAGTCACTCACCAGAATATGTTTTACTCAACTAATGAAGATTAAGGTTTGAAATTTTCACCATTGGGTTTGTGATTATTGATCGAAAGATTTACTTCCGGCATACCTATTTGTATTTACTTGTACTTGGCGTGTTTCTCGATACGTCGAACAATCTGAAGTACTCTCTGGCGTTAAAATCTCAATGAAAAATGTTTTCACAAACATAAAGGTGCTGCAGTCTCTATTAAAAGGCAACAACATTATCTTATCTCTGGCATCAACCGCGTACTATCAGAATCGTCACGAATGAAGGCGATAAAATCATTTCCGATTTAATCTAATGATCGAAATAGGTAGCAGCTGTATTTACCAATTAAATGTAATAAGATATATTTATTGATAGCATTGAATTAGGTAAACATTCTCATGAGATTGCTCGTGATCATTTTCGATATATCAGTTCGTTGTAATCAGTTTTGACCTCGACACATGTAATGAGCAGAGTTTTAGACAAAGTAACAAAGAAGAATCAGAATTGGGAGGCTGATACGCATTTCGACAATAAATTTTGGGCATTCTTCGCCTAATCGCCAGTTCATGATGTCAAGAAAAGTTTAGGAACAGAATTTGATAATTTATTAGAAATAATTTCTTTACAATTTTGACGAATACTAACAAGATATAATATTGGAAAAATTGCTTAATAACTAAGCTAAATTTATGTACGATTCAATCTTATGAAGAAATCTAGAAAATAAATTAACTCCAATACTACAATGTCAATACTTTTCTCGTGAGATTAGAAACAAGAGCTTTGATCAAAGTCGTTTTTATATGAAGAGTTACGTTGGCTTGACACTTCATGTCAAGGCAATGTTACCTCCTAAAACAGTTATGCCCTGTTTCTTTGGATTTGATCGTAAGCCGCTTAATTCAATTTGTATCTGTTCTAGACTCTTGTCTTTTGTGTCAGGAACCACGAAGAAAACGAATAAGACGCTCAAAAAGCATATGCCAGAGAAAATAAAGAATGTGCCATGAATTCCAATTTGGAGTTTCACGTCACCATAAAATTTTGTGACAACGAAAGTTGCAAGTGCATCAAAGGTGCTGGCGGCACTTGCAGCGGCGCCTTTTATCTGAGGCGCGAAGATCTCGCCGGTCATCAGCCATGGAACTGGACCAAATCCAAATTCATACGCCAGGACAAAAGCACAAATGCAGATCAACGGCAGCCACCGTATTTTGTCGAGAGAAATGATGTCGTTGATATTTAAATACAAGTGTACACCAAGAAGAAGGCTTGCGATGCACATAACTCCACCGGAGACGAAGAGCGGTATTCTTCTGCCCCATTTGTCGATGATTTGAGTGCTCACCAGGACGGCAACAATTTGCAGAGCTCCAACTACGATACTAGGCCAATCGGAAACCTCTCCGGTGATATCGATGAACAAAGCATTGCAGTAAAAGGTGATTGCACTAATACCGCTAAATTGTTGAAAGAACATGAGGCCAAACGTGATGAAAAATCCTTTAAGGGCGACCCGCGATCGGATGGCGACGAAAATTGAGATCTTCTTTCGTTCAACTTCAGCCAGAGCAGCTTTCTTTTCATTCAATTCGGATTCCACGTCGTAATGAGATCCTCGAAGCCAGATCAGAGTTTTCCTAGCAGAATCAACGTTGCCTTTCATCAAGTTGTACGTCGGGGTTTCAGGCATGAAGTAGAATGTTGCAAAGAAGATGAGAGGCACGGCGCCTGATATCAGAGACAATAAGAACATGTTGTGGAGCAGGCCCAAAGCATAGCTCATGAAAATGCCCATGGTGGAATTCAGTTCGAGAAAAAAGCCGAGCCTTCCGCGAGTCTCTTTGTCAGCAATCTCGCCTATATAAATCGGCAGGCATATCAACATTATGCTGATGCCGCAGCCGAGCATGAAGCGACCGAATATCAGAGTTCCAATTGAATTTGGCCAAATTATGCAGGCCCAACCAATCAAAAATAAAAGTGTAGCGCTCAGCAACGTTCTTCTTCGACCCATCAGGTCGGCAAGCATTCCTACGGGAATGGCACTCAAAGCACCTCCGAGAGTGACTACGGCACTCACCCAGGAGAAACTGTTTGAATCTATCTTGAAGGAATACTTCAATTCAGCTCCGTTTTCACCGGCCGAGGAAGTCCAGCCGATTGCCGAACCGGCTGAGAGTGCACCAAGTGTCGCGGCAATACAGGTGACATACTGCGTCAACTTCCGGGGACGAATATCATTTTCTTCTGTACTCAAGACCAACACTTGCTGGGATGTTCCTAAGTTCTTTGCTGTCATGTTGTCCCGCTGATATTCCACAGGATATTGTGCAATGGTATATATATCTGCAATTAAGTGGATTACGATGATGAAATTATTTAATTTCATGCTGGGAACAATTGTCGGATGATGCTATATTCTCCTTTAACAGCTTGACAAAAATTGGGCTATCATTTTGTGTTTTAAAAAACGATCTTACCTCCTAAAGTGTCCCTGAGTTACATCAGCCGGGAGTCTAACACCTGACTAAAATGTTGTGCCTTGATAGGCCCACCTTTTTCAATATTTCACACGATTCGATGCACAAACAAATGGACATTTCAAGTCTTCGGTAAATCTATCGATGACTGATTTTGTTGGCTGATCTTCCGATCATCGATTATGTTTAACCGTTCGATGTTACCGTTGTGTGTACCTGCCATTAAGGGGTGTCCGATTATGCACTTAGAATTTTATATCTTCAATTAGATTTCTTCGCAGGTAGTTTCAAAATGGATTAGAAAAGTACAAAATTTGGATTCGACGTAGACAAATAGATTGGTCACGTTGCCGTTTGACTTGTCACGCGCGCTATTCACGTAATAAACAGCACACGTGTTCTAAGTTCATCGCTTATATTACTACAATTGTTGTCTATGTCTCTCTTATCTTTAAAAAAGATATATGGTGTATGGGACCATTACAACGGAATTATATTAGAATTAGAAAGTTCCAGTGTACTTTGAGCTTTAACATTCCTACGTAAATTGCAGATACATATGCAACACTTATGCAACCATGAATGTGAGTACGTGGGAAAAGAATATATATTCGCGGACTTGTTTTCAGACATTTTATGATATTTCACCGCATTGTGCGCCTCAGGACTCAAGCAACGGCGTTTTTATTTCCCAGTTTGCGCATAAAAATTATGTGGCTGACATCAAAATAATTTGGAAGCTTATTGAAATATTTCTGGTCACCCTAGTGCAGTGAACATTACATGTGCAAATTGTCTGGTGAAATACGGTAGAAATATAATGTAATAGTTTATTAAAATTCATTAATAGTATTAGGAGAAACTTAAAGATAAAATATGAAGAAATTTCCTTGATTTTGTTCCTATGGTTTATTTCCTTGATTTTGATTATAAGCTGAGCCGCCTAATTCGATTTGTATTTGTTCCAGAGTCTTGCCTTTCGTTTCAGGAACCGCGAAGAAAACGAACACGACGCTCAACCCGCAGATGAAAGAGAAAACCCAGAACGTGCCATAGACTCCAATTTGTTCTTTGACGTCGACATAAAATTTCGTGACAGCGAAGGCCATAAGCCAGTTGAAGGAGCACGCGGTGCTGCCCGCGACGCCTTTAATCTGAGCTGAGAAGATCTCGCCCATCATCAGCCACGGGATCGGGCCGAATCCGAATTCAATGGCAAGGACAAAGCCACAGGCGCAGGCCAACGGTAGCCAAGTGAATTTTTCAACGGAAATACCATCAAAGTCCAAGTAGAAGTAAACAGCGAGAACAAAGCTTGTGACGCACATGATTGAACCAGAGACGAAAAGAGGTATTTTTCTGCCCCAATCGTCGACAACTAGTGTGCTCAACAGAACGGCAACAACTTGAAGAGATCCAACGACGATGATAGGCCAGTCAGATATCTCCCCGGTTGCATCGGCGAACATTGAACTGCCGTAAAAGATAATTGCATTGACACCGCTCAGTTGTTGAAAGGTCATGAGTCCAAAACCAATGAAGAGTCCCTTCAGGGCGACTCGCGATCGTATAGCAACGAAAAATGAAATCTTATTGCGTTCAGCTTCAGCCAGAGCGTTCTTCTGGTCGTCCAATTCGGACTCCACGTTGTAATGAGATCCTCGAAGCCAGAGGAGAGTTTCTCTGGCAGCTTTCTCGTTGCCTTTCATCAGATGATACATCGGGGTTTCGGGCATGAAGTAAAATGTTGCAAAGAATATGAGAGGCACAGTAGCGGATATCAGAGACAATAAGAACATGCTGTGAAGCATACCCATTGTATAGGCCAAGAGAATACCTATAACTGTGTTTAATTCCAAATAGGAACCAAGCCTTCCGCGTGTATCTACGTCTGCAATCTCGCCTGTATAAATTGGCAGGGCTACGAAGAATGTGCCACCGCTCAGACCTAAAAGAAAACGCCCAACGATCAGAGTACCAATTGAATTTGGCCAGATCACGCAGGCCCAACCGATTGTGAATGGTACTGCCGTGATCAGCATTGTTCTTCTTCGTCCTATCAGATCGGTGAGCATTCCTGTGGGAATGCAAGTCGCAGCAGCTCCGAGATTGAAGATTGAACTCGCCCAAGAGAAATCGTTGACATTTAACTCGAAGGGATACTCCAGTTGTGCTCCGTTGTCACCGGCTGGCGAGGACCAACCAATAACTAAGCCTGCTGATAGTGCACCCAGTGTCGCTGATAAACCGGCGATATACTGCGGCAATTTTCGGTGCCGATCACCATTTTTCTCTGAACTTGAAACCAACACTTGCTGGGATGTTCCCAGGCTGTTTTCTGTCATGTTGTCGAGCTGAACTTCGTTAGGAAGCTGTTCATCGGTATATAACTGGAATTAAGTAGAGGACAATTAGGAAATTAAAATTTCACGCTCTGAGTATTGTTAAAAAATATGATTTTACCTTCTAAAGAGTTGTCTAGTTAAAACAGCTTGAGTTATTTGATGCTTGATTTTTGTTGGCCTGGTTCAGGTTAACGAATGATGTTTTTGATTTTTCGCAGATTAGTTTAATTTACTAATTCATTACATTACATTATATTTTACTTGACCATTCTAGTAGATCTATCGATGACAGATTTTGCTCTATGACATTCCATCACTCGTTGGCGCCTGTCATTAAGGGAAATATGAGTATCCAATAAAAATATAATAGATATAATAGATATAATTTGAAAATGAAAAATAAACAACAAATGGCTACCCTTTCGCGTTTAAAAATACAATCTCACCTTGTGAAGTGATGCTTAGTCAAAGCAATTGGTACAGGCAAATCTCGTTAAATATAGTCCAGCGTTTGGACGATCCACGCTTTCAACATATGATAAGTTCTAGTTTCCGGTAGACGGCAGAATTTGTTAATTTATCCCGATTACATCCACGATGACGCCGTTGTATCTGAAATAATTGTCGGTATAATCAAAAAAATCATGGTGGTCTTAGTAGCTATATGAGATAATTATCAGTTGTTATTTACAAAAACTGTAAAATGTAGTTAAGGTTCACTTAACCCACTATTTATATGTACATACAGATAGCAAATTTTCTTTCATCGTACATTCAAAATAGACGAACGAGCGTGCATAATTTTGTCCTGATATATACACGCGTGCAATTTTCATTTCGGTATCGTTGTTTTACAATTCCGGTTAGAAAAATAGATTGAAAAAGCATTGTCGTTTCCTTTGACACTCGCGCTAGGCAATTCCACGCTTTTACGAGTTACTATGTTTCTTCAAGGTCTTTTTCATAGTTGAATGGGGTTCGTTTGAGACTATTAAGAGTTGTAAAAATGATAGACAGTTACGATATAGCGTCCGAGCGTTATCATAGTCATGCAATTCGTAAGTACAACTCTATGCAACGCTTGTGTAACTGCGTTTAAGGTGCAACTCCGAAAACATCGCTGAACCGATTACGCTAGAGTGCGACCAATAATCAGTCGATTTTCTTTTTTTAAAAATTGTCAATATTCTCGGTCCCTTGTTTATTGTTGTCCATTAATATGGAATTTCGTGAATAGTTAATATAATTACGGATTAAAAATACGAACTAACCTTCTGTAATGTATCTCAATTGAAGTAGCAGATTGTACGAGACTTCGATGATGATTAAAATGCAGCGCGTCGAAGACTCTTTACTTAATTTACGCTTGCTGTTTACGATCATACCGAAGTTTACCAACGGTGTTGTGATTTGTTGTGCGGTTACTTCATCACTCCGGTAGATGTAACAATGACAAATGTTAATCAACGATTCTGATTTATATCCCACCATACAATAATTTTGTCACTGCGATAACGCTGGTACTTTTCGTCTCCAAGGCTCCGCCCCGCACTTGACCATCTTTCGTGAAATCTCCGCAGACATTCCTCAGCACTTAATCTACGATAATTCTTAAGAATTGATTTCTTCTTCTAAATAATTGCATCGTGCACTTTTTATCATAAACGCGATAGATTCTAATCAACACTTGAGCGTCAGTTCAATGAACACGTGTCGGTGCCCATCTGCTACATAGATATGCCTTGACATTGTGTAAGAATGTCGATAGGAACACGGTAATTTCAAGGTTTGCAGCCATTAACACAGTATTTGTGATGGTAATACACCAATTAGGATGAGCTTTTTGGATCGCAACTATCGTAATTTCCACGATAGTTATGTGTACCACTCATTTTTAAAGGCGATACAATCACATTAACGTGAATGAGTTGCTTATCAATAAATGACGCAAAGAGATTATGATTATTAATCCTTTAAGTAGTCGGATTTAAATTAGATTTATTAAAATGACTTATGACAGGAATACTGATGTCGGTATAAGGCTATTTTTGTTGGTCTTTTTTTTTTTTTTACGTAATCGTAAATTTCGGTTTGCTATTCGATTCCATATTTGGCTCGTAATTCGATTTGTATCTGTTCTAGACTTTTATTCTTGGTCTCCGGAAGAACGAAGTATATGAACACCACGCCAGCAGCAACGATTGCAGAATATGACCAAAAAATTCCGTAGAGTCCAATTTCGTGCTTGCCTTGATTGAAAAATTTGATAACCAGAAACACCATAAACCAACCAATGGTCATGATGCTTGTCGTGAGAGCAGCTTTGATCTGTGAGGGAAGTAATTCGGCGATGATCCACGGAATCGATACAAATCCAAAAGAGAAGAATACAAGGAAGGATGATATACATATTAGAGGTATCCATTTCAAGTTGTCCATGTAAGTGCCGTTTTCATAAAAATAAAAGTAGGTCCCAAGAACGAGGGCGGACAGACTCATGACAGAGCCGGATATCAAGAGCAACACTCTTCTGCCCCATTTGTCAACGACACTAGAGAACAGGAACAGAGCGACAAGTTGCATTGCGCTAACAATGATTGACGATAAATCTCCGTTGCCGCCTGTAGCATTAGCGAAAATGCTGCTTACGTAGGCGAGGACAGCATCGACACCGCTGAACGATTGAAAAAACGTGAGACTGTAACCGATGAGGAGAGTCTTTCGAGTGGTTGGCGATTTAAATTCAACGAAAAATGAGCGTTTGCTGAATTTCTCTTCAAGCAGACCATTTTTTTTCTCTTCCAATTCGGACTCCACGTCGTATTGCGTTCCTCGAAACCATATCAATATCTCTCTGGCTGCTCCCACGTTGCCTTTTATCAGGTAGTACGTTGGGCTTTCAGGCATGAAGAAGAATATTAGACAGAATATTAAAGGTACGGTGGCTGATATCAATGATTGCAAGAACACGTTGTTGAGCAGTCCCAGAACGTAGGCAATGAGGATTCCCGCATAAAAGTGTATTGAAATGTAAGAATTGAGCTTTCCGCGTGTTTCTTTGTCCGCTATTTCAGCAGTGTACGTAGGTACAGTCTCGAAAAATGCACCAGCACTTGCGCCAAGTATGCACCGACCGAGAATTAGGATTTTTATCGAATTCGGCCAGATCACACAGGCCCAACCAATAATATACGGCACGGTGAGTATCAGCATTATCTTTCGTCGACCAATCAAGTCAGCGACAATGCTTGCTGGGATGCACACTACGGCAACGGCGATATCAAATGCCGAAGTGATCCACGAGAATTCAATGGAATCGATATCGAAGGAGTACCGGAGATTTTCACCTTCTTCACCGGCACTTGAAGACCAACCGAATACCAAACCTCCAGCAAAAATTCCGATTGACGCTGATAGACTTGCAATGAACTGCGGCAATTTCCGAGGACGAACTTCATTCTTATCGACACTTTGCATCAGCAAAACAACCTGCAGTTACCAATGAATTCAGAGACTATATTACTTTTGCATGTATTTGTTTTTGAATTTAAATACCCAACTACTTACAGCAGAGCAGATTAATGTTTCGTTTTAGAAGAAAACGCGCAGGGAAAAGAATGGCTTAGCTGTAACGGAATTTCCTGGCAACTGTGTCACTTATCTTGTAGTGTGTGTAGTTACGTTGGAAGCTATCTGAGACGTAACTGTTGTAAACAGGCTAATATCCACATTGACGTAAGGTGACCAATTTAACTGGAACTATTTGAAATGTTTACTGCCTTGAAAGCTAGTGTAGTCAAGTGTGTATATAGGTATATATTTTTACCGAGGGTATGTTAGGCGTTGAAAATGCCTAACCAAATAAAAACCGTGTTTATAAAAATGCGAGTGCAACGTTAGACGTATGTTCATCAAGTATATAATTTTCATTTGAGTTGTTACAATTTTGGAGAATCTTAGCGCTCGTCAGTCAAATCAACCGCTCAATTCTATTTGAATTTCCTCCAAAGTTTTCCTCTTTGTTTCAGGAACGACGAAGTACACGAACACGTTACCTATACCAATGATAGCAGAATAGGTCCAAAATATTCCATGAGGGCCAATTTTCTCTCTTTCCGCACTGTAAAACTTGGTAACAGCGAAAACCATTATCGCACCAGCCATGGTGACACTGCTTGCAGCAACGGCTTTGATCTGCGGTGAAAACAATTCGCCTAACATCACCGAGGGCACTGAGCCATATCCGAAAGAGTAGAAACTGAGAAAGCAAGTGATGCAAACAAGCGGTACCCACTCGAAGTAATCCATGGAAGTATTGTTTTCATGAAAATAAAAGTATACGCCGAGAATAAGAGTCGACAGACACATAACTGATCCGGACACCAGTAGCAGCAATCTTCTGCCCCATTTGTCAATTGCAAAACTGACCAGGAACACGGTGAGAATTTGTATCGATATTACAGCGACTACCGATAAATCACCGTCATTGCCAGTGGCATCGGCGAAAATACCATTGACGTAAAAGTAAATAGCGTCAACACCGCTGAAACGTTGAAAGAAAATGAGGCCATTGGCGATGAAAAGACTCTTCTGAACAGCGCGGGACGTGATTGCGAGAAGAAATGAACCTTGGTTGCATTCACCTGCATTCAGACACTTCATATTCTCTTCCAATTCAAACTCAACGTCATAGCTCGTCCCTCGAAGCCAGATCAAGGTCTTTCGTGCTGCCTCGACATTGCCTTTCGTCAAGTTGTACGTCGGGCTTTCGGGGATGAAGAAAAATATGGCAATGGTAATTATTGACACTCCGGCGGATATCGAAGATAACACGAACATGTTGCGGAGCAGGCCGAGAGCATTTGATCCGAGAATACCCATGTAAAGAAATAATTGGATATAAGAACCGAGTCTACCTCGTGCCTCACTATCCGAAATTTCTGCGATGTATATTGGAGCAATTACGAAGTATGCACCATTCATAGTGCCAAGTATCAGCCGGCCAGTGATGAGAGTTTTTGGAGAATTCGGCCAAATTAAACATGCCCAGCCAATGGTGAATGGAATTACGAGTGACAGCATAGATCTTCTTCGACCTATCAAGTTGTTGATGATACCTGCGGGAACACAGGCCAAAGCCCCTCCGATAGGCAATATCGAACTAATCCATGAAAATTCTTCAGGATCTATCGGAAAGGAGTATTGAAGATTAATCCCGTCTTTACCCGCTGGTGAAGTCCAGCCATTCACGAAGCCTATTGCAAAGGCTCCCATTGTCACTGTTAGACTCGCGACGTATTGCGGTAACTGCCGAGGACGTAATTGACTTCTATCGAGCTTCGATGAAAGTATCTCTTCCGATACTGTTATGTTTTCTCTCGTTATCTCGTCCTGTTCATTGTTAGTGGCAAACTGTATATCAGTTATCATTGTCTAAGAGGCATATTAAAATTACTTTATTATAATTTAATTCAGTAGATTTATTATTGTAATATTTTTAATCTTACCTTTGGTGTTGATGAAATATCGACACTGCGTCAGTAAGCCAACTTTTAATGACTGTTATATTGATTTTGCTCGAGACAAAAGTTTTATTTAGCTATTTTTTTTTGTACCAAAATATTCATAAGACAGTTCAATGTTTCGTCGTTAAAGAAAGTGAGTTCGAAAAGAAAAGACTTAGCTGTGACTAATTTTCTAGCAGCAGTGTCACTCAGCCTGTTGTGTATGATTATATTGGTAACTGTGTCGTACTAAGTGCAAATTAAGTGATGCAATTGCTTTGACGCCATTTTTTATGGCAGCAATATAGTGGATCGAACGACATTGTTGTTGCTTCGGAACTCTATGCAGCCGATTACAGAATATTGTAAAGAGTTCATTTAAGCATATGTACTCAAAATATAAACTTTTTTTTTATCTGTTCCACTGATATTCATCGACTTGTCCAATGCCTCGAGAGTTTAAAGAAAGTATCTGCTAGGTAACCGTAGTTTTTCCAAAATATAATTACCAGCAAAAAATTAAGAACTCAAAATCAATTAATGATATTGACACTTACGCCTGACACAAACAATGTTTGTAACTCAATGAACGTTAGCCAAATTTTTTGAATTAAATGCACCCTCGAGGAATTTCGAGACGGACAAAATCTAAAATGACTTCCTTGTGGTATCTACTGTTGTAAATAGTTAGCGAACAGCAAAAAGATTTTTTGCGACATTACTAGAAAAAAAATCGCTCGGCTATGTTTCGACTTAAGCTAAACGATTATACCCAAAACCATAATTATTATTGACACCCCCCCCCCCCCCCTTCAAAATTCCCGAGGACTTTGGATTTTGGATTGATCTCATCGGGATATAACATTAATTAGATAATCTTTTTTAACAGAAATATATGACATATATATTTATCCTATTAGCGTTTTTTTTTTAAAGTAGCTTTGGCGCGCTGCTTCGTTATACATTCAATGATAAACTTAACAACTGAATAATAATAATAATAATAATAATTTATTTACAGCTTCGAATAAAATATTAAAATAAAGTATATATATATATACATATGTATATATACATCATATAGTAACATTACGTATTCTCTCCGCACTTCTTACCGACTAGGGCTTGATTTATAAAAGAATCAGTCTTACAATGAAATCAAGGAAACAAACAAACAAGTAATTAACTCTCCTCGCGAAACAATAATGACAATGATGCGATGGGTTTGGTCGTCAAGTTGAAGCTATTAAAAGCGAGTCGCGGTTGATCTGTCGATGCAAGAGTCACTGCTGTTTCTCATCAACTACCCGCAGGTCGCGTTTCAATGACGTTTAAGCTTATGTTTTGCTGGGCGTCTGATTACTTGGTGGAGAATCGGCGCCCAATTCAATCTGTATTTGATCGAGTGTCTTGCCCTTGGTTTCAGGAACAATGAAGAAAACAAATACGGAGCCAAGTGCGCAGATTGCCGAAAATATCCAGAATGTTCCATAGGTACCAATTTCCTCTTTGACATCGACATAAAATTTCGTAACTATAAACGCCATCAGCCAGTTAAAGAGACATGCGCTACTACCGGCGACTCCTTTGACCTGCGGTGAGAATATCTCGCCCATCATCATCCAAGGTATCGGACCGAAGCCCAGCGAAAAGAGAATTATGAAACCACAGATGCACAGCAACGGCAACCAGCGAACATTTTCCATTGAAGGTCCAAATTTGTCCATATAGAAGTAAATCCCAAGTATGAAGGTGAAGACGCACATCGCAACGCTGGAAACGAGAAGAAGAAGTCTTCTGCCCCATCTGTCGACAATGAGCGTGCTGACAAATACGGCGATGCACTGCATGGCTCCTACAACGATAGTTGGCCAGTCATCTTCATCACCAGTGGCATCTTTGAAGATACCACCAGCGTAGAAGATAATGGCATTTACACCGCTAAGCTGCTGGAACAACATGAGTCCAAAGGCGATTATCAGACCCTTGATTGCAGCTTTCGATCGAATGGACACAAAGAAGGAAACCTGATTTCGCTTAGCTTCAGCCAGAGCTTGCATTTGTTCTTCCAATTCGGGTTCCGTGTCGTAATGCGGTCCTCGTAGCCAAGCCAGGGTCGATCGAGCCATTTCAACGTTACCCTTCATCAAGTAAAACGTTGGTGTTTCAGGCATAAAGAAGAATACAGCGCAGAAGATAAGAGGAATCGCAGCTCCGATTAAGGACAGTGTTAACATGCTTATTGAGCTTATGGAACCAAGTGTGTAGGTAACGAGAATACCAACGGTGAGAAGTAATTGAAAATAGGAACCGAGTCTACCGCGCGTGTCGCTGTCGGCAATTTCAGCTGTGTACATTGGAGCTGTTACGCAAAAAGCACCGCCGCTTATACCCAGAATGTAACGACCGGCGATGAGGGTGGCTACCGTGTTCGGCCATATAACACAAGCCCAGCCAATTGTGAATGGCACTGTTAACAACAACATTGCTGTTTTACGGCCTATTATGTCCGAGAGGACACCGATTGGCACGCATATCGTCGCTGCTCCCAAGTTGAATATCGAACTGACCCACGAGAATTCGTTATCGTCGAGCTTGAAATCGTACACATTGTTGTCGTTTAGCTTGACGCCATTTTCACCAGCCGGCGATGTCCAACCCAACACCATACCCGCCGCTAAGGCGCCTAGGGTCGACGCCAGGCCCGCAATGTACTGCGGCAATTTTCGGGGTTTCCCTCCATTTTCGCCGGCGTTGGAGACCAACGTTTGCTGAGAGATTCCGATATTCTTCTGCACCATTCTGGCTGAAGAGCCGTTCAGCAAGGGCGTCGCTTCGGTCACCTGGAATATCAAGAAAAAAAATTCAATAAAATAACGTATCACATATTTATGATAATACAATTATTTATTGTCAATAATTATGTTTTTTTTACATAAAAATATCACGCTCAGAGTTAAAAACGTCCAATAACGTACGAAGTCACTGTATTTATTGTTTATTTATTTCATAAATCATTTGATGTTAAATATATTTCTAGAATATTTTATCACGAAAGTAAGAAAAATTACATATATTAAATTTTAAAAAAAACTCTTTCACATAGATTTTTTTCTGTATCAAAAAAAAGAAAATTTCTTTGATTAAAATCTTTAAATTAATTTTCATAAAAACTTTTTTCATCAAATAATTACGCATTTTCTTACACAAATAATAGTATATTCAAACAAACACGAATAGTCAGTATTTAGAAAATATATAAACGTTTAAAACACTGAGGATGCTAAAACAATGATACGGGGAACAAAATCAATTTGAATTCTCGCGCGCTTGGGATTCTCAGTGACTCGTGTTGTACCAACTGCATAAACTGCTCGTGATTGTATGCTCTGCCTACAGTGTTTTCGTAGCTCTCTGTAAACAACACACTGGCACGTAACGAACAAGAGGTCAATATTGGAATCGCCGAATAAAAGATAAGCACAACAGTTTTAACTTGCAATGCAGCAAAACTGCGCAGCTTATTTGTGGGTTATATGGAAACGATATGATAATTGAAATATTACGAACATCTCGCAAAGCGTTGCTTGACCCTGCCATCGTTTCGATTTCGTTGACCATTTTGCACATAGAATACTTAAACGATACGATTCCTTCAAATCAACCAGATAAAATTTGATGAGATTGATTGTTGATCGATTTCTTAAAAAACACAACGATAGCAAGAACAAAGAAAAAATAATATTATTGAAATAAATGTTGTGCTAGCTGATCCCCAATACTTTAGCCATCGACCGTCATCGACGACTCACAGAGTTGGACTGACAACAAAAGAGAAAGGAAATAAGTGGTGGAGAGACGTATGAAGCTGTATCTTTTTCTGAATGATACACAACGTGTGTTAGGCGATACAACAGTCCAGACTAAACAATGATAAATATTTTGCAGATATCCTACAAAAAGTTAACAATATTATGTTTTTTTCAGAGATCTCAATTTACGATCTTTTTATAATGCAATTCAATGTTTTTTTTTGTAATCCTTAATAAATTGCTTCTAGGTTCGAATTGTCTTTGTTAATACTGTTGGATATATTTTGAAAATTACTCTTATTCTGGGAAGTCTTTGTTCAGAAACCAGTATATTGAATTAAATATAGAGTACATGATTTTGAAATCGTTTTGGCTGTATTGGCTGTATTAATATTGTTAAATATATTCGAAAAATTGATATACCTTTTTAAAACTAAAAAAATGTGTAATCAAATTTTTGCATCATTTGAGGTATGAGCAATATTCGAATAAACACATATAATTATTTGAACTATTAATATTTTTTAATCAGCTTGTTTTTGCCCAAGGAAGCTCTGGAAGCTCTCCTTGATTGTGCCAATGTTAATTCACTCAAAGCAATATATTACTTTGTGGGAAAAAGCCTACAGATTATTAGAGCCTTCTCACTCAATGAATAATCTACGAATGTTCATTGTTGTACAAATTTTATTTTATAGTTTTATATTATTGTAATTATAAAAATTATGAAAAACTTCCTGGCTATAAGAGACCTCGTTGTTCTCTCAATAAGCAATAAATTATCTATCTATCTAATCAGCTTATTTTTTGTTTCAAGAATTCACATTTAATTGATGTGCAATATTTTTTGAATAAATTTTAATTCAAATATTGCTCATTTCTGATATAAATATATTAATTGTTGTAAAGAGAATTTTTAATACAAATATTAAGGCAGATCTCGAAGGACAGGAAGTGTCCTGTTTTACCGACTGCTGGAGTCGTGGTAAATTACAGTTGAAGTGAAATGTATAAGGTCGATTAACAGTTTTGAAAATTCTTTGAAATAGTTAAACGAATCTAAAATAGTATTGCATGAAAATGTACAATTAACATGTAATGTTTTTTTTTTTTCGATTTATATGTAAAACAAAACATGCATCAATATTTATATTTGTTTGAATTAAAAAAAAAAAAATTTTATACTATTGTTAAAAAAAAAAGTGAATATAAACAATGTTAAAAAGTTTAATTTTCGCGGTTCAGTATATTGAGCATGTAACGAATGGGACTTTAAATTAAAAAAAAAAAAAAAAGATACGAATATAAATGATGAATATTCTGCGAGAATTTGACGTTATCCGTAGTCGTACATCCAACCTTATCTTCTGAACGCATTCAATACAACGCTAAAATAAAGAATGCACCATAAGTCATAAAACAAAAAATGCCTTTTGTATCCACTAAAAATAATCTTAATTGCATATTTATGGTGAGAATACTGCTTTTGTGTATTGAACTATATTCTAAATAACAATGTATATAAAGTAGATTGAAAATTTTGCAAAAAAATCCGAGAAATGGTGAAATGAAACCAAAATAATATTGCATTGAAAGCTGAAATCAACCAATCATGTTTTTTTTTTAAATATTCATCTTTGTAATGCGAATAATATTCTTCAATATTTGCATGAAAATTTAATTAAATTTTTTCATTTTTTTTGTTTAAAAAATGTCAACATGACTAATTTTAATATACTATAAAATCAGAACAGAAAAGTTTTTTTTTTTTACCAACTTAAAAGAAAATGTATCCACTCGTAAAAATATTGTTAAATTCTGAATGTAAAAATGCAGGCAGTGTCCTATTTGACCGACTGCTGGTTTCGTATCAAATTATATTTGAATTACGAATTTGTGATCGAAATTTGGCAAATCCATGAACTCGTGAGACGAATTCAAAATGATATATCATGCAATTTTTTTTTTATCGATTTCTGTAATGCAGATAATATTTTTCAATTTTTTCTTGTATTTGAAATTAATGAAATATTTGTACTTTACTTGTATTAATTTTAAATATTTGTATTTTACTATCAAAAACACGTGAAAACATGATGAATATTTTTCAAAATGTAATTTTCACATTTCAATATTCATCTAAAATATCGACCATTAAATGACAAATATTCAGCAAGAATTTGTAATCCATATCTTATCTTCCAAACACATTGCTTAATGCGTGTATCTATGCAACGCTATAAGTGATATAACATATAATTACAAAAATAAAAAACTGTATGACGTTTTTTTTTTTTTTACTCAGTCCTAATTATTTATGGACACGTAATAATTTTTCTTAATTCTTTAATAATACAAAAAATCGATGTTAATATTATAATTTCGTTCATTAAAATTCAAGCCTAAACGACAAACAATTTTCACGTATTTTTGAATCTTTTGCTCGCAAATTCTGAATCTTATTAACGTTATCACAAACTCACGTTACATTCCTAGGCCGAATAGTCATCATAAAACATGCTTTCTGTAACAGGCTCGTGGGAACTTTGAAACACGTATTTTGATGACGACGTCTTTGTTCGTTATTCTGTCAGATCCATATCAACACTTAGGAATACGATATTCAAAAGGCACATGTGTATATATATATATATAATCAACTATATTGTGTAACGTACGATGCAACCGACTAAATCACGATTTTCCGAGCAGTCGGTCATCCTCTAACATCGTTCGATATTCCTTCGACTGCAAAGCCAATGACAGAGTGCAAATGTTCCGCGTCAGGTGCACACTATCGGACTCTTTATAAGCTCATGCTCGAAAGATAATGAAACCCCTGAACATATACAGCGAATTCGAATAATAATAAAAAAAAAATGTTATCAGACGTGTGTCCAGAGCAAATATATCGCGCTGCATTTTCCCTAAATGAGAAATCAAATAATTCGTGCATTGCTCTCCTGCAATTTTCATTCTCCATGATTTTTGTTCGAATTTTGGTCACTGGTAGAGGAAGCTTTTTGTTTTAATGAACATTTTCTATTTTTCGTGATTTCAAGCAACTGATCTGAAATTTTGAGTTCATATTTTAGAGAATTGTCGGATTATTCAATTTTTTCAACCA
This sequence comes from Perithous albicinctus, assembly GCA_964016905.1. NCBI lineage: Eukaryota > Metazoa > Arthropoda > Insecta > Hymenoptera > Ichneumonidae > Perithous > Perithous albicinctus. Next base: position 19,281,035 of record OZ024696.1, on the reverse strand, counting down.
CAATGTTTGATGCCTATCTCGAAAGATTGCTTTTTGTAAAAATATATGATTAATAAATGGTCCACAAAGTTTCCTCTATGCGGAAGCTAACATTGACGAATGGATATTTTCTGATTGAAGAGGATTTGCGGATAGCGGCTTAAAAAAGAATGAGGAAACGATATGCAAGGTTCTACTTTGCATTATTTTTTTTTTTTAAATTAGATATTATGATTAACGAGCAAAGTATACGACCAACTGTATTTCAGAGATGGCGATGCAACGTTCTTATAACAAAACTGCTGCAATAATGCGCTTGACTCGTGGCTCAATGTCAACATACTGTATAAATATACACGGCTACATAATTGCGTAAGGATTTTTCTTTTTTTGAAAAGCTGAGCGTTAAATAAATACCGGAAGAAGGCACGAAACGACGACAAAGAGTAGGAAGTTTAGCGGGTAATTTCGTCTTTCTATACAACGTTCGTCACTGCTGGATTCGGAAAAAGTATTCAGAGTAACTTGAAATGTAAAATATAAATTTGCCACTGAATTTTTATGTCAATTAAAAGAACCTTTTATTTTAATTCTGTAGAATTTAAATTAGAGGAAACAAAATATATATATATCTGCAAGAATTTCGTCAAGGGACCCGAAAACCATGAAAATAAAACGGTGTGCTTCTTTTTCCTTTGTGCAATAATTTTCTGACGAATTTTACTTCTAACTTCTGCGTGGACAACACGAAATAAAAATCTTAATACCTTCATCAGAATCCAGAGTGGAAAATGGAAATACAAATGGGTAAATTAGAGAAATATTTGCACCACGAAATTGAGCTAGAAAAACAAAGAACCCTTATGAAAATGTTACATATTTTTGTGCTTGTCAAGTGATATTCTTCTTCAACTTGTATAACATTTCATACATGCAATTTCAACACAATTTAGTTTCCAAAAAATTCAGGCGATTTGGACCCTTTAAGCAATAATTATAAATTCTTAAATATTTTAAAATATAGGAGGTTTGGTTAGAAAATAAAATTTATGCCAGGCGGTGCGAAAAGTACAACTTTATGTCACGCGGTGCGAGAAGTGCCCACTTCTCGCACTAGTGCGATAAAGTTGCAATCACACGAGTTGAGAAGATATTTCTCGCACGAGTTTCATATACAACTTTATGCCACGCGGTGCGAGAAGAAGCGCCCACTTCACGCACTAGTGCGATAAAGTCAGAAAAAGTTTTATCGCACTCGTATCGTAATACACTATTACAGAGCTGAGAAAAGCTCATATTCTTTTAGCCATGATTCATAAAAATGGCTGCAAAAGGTCATTATACATAAGTCGAGAATATAAGTACTTGATCATGATGTATGTAACATGTAGCACATGTACATACAGAGTATAAAGGCGAGATCGAGGGTTCAGCATGTTTGCAGATGGTTACTGCAGGAGTGGTTTGAACGTCACTTGAGAACAAACAGTGAGAGACGTTCTGAGAGAATTTTCGATCGAAAACTAGGTCATCTGCCTCGTCGTCGTTGAGTGCGATCGATTAAAAAGTATAAGAGCAAACGCCAAGAGTTCTGAACATGATTGTTCCGGATAGATTGGATGGGTTTATTGCAATTATTATCGATTATGCATTACCTTATTACACCTGATTACATTATTAGGGTATTACAGTATTTTCTGATCGATATCTTGCACGACTTTTACACCTACTTGTCGTCATAGATTAATTTTGTTGAAGTTCAATTATAATTTTTTTTTTAAATTCACTGTTTTATTTGCAATACTCTGTTGGTTGAGTTAAGAAAAACTGTAGCCTCTAGAAAATTAATATAAAATTATTTGCAACCCTCGAATAATTCAAACTTTTCTTAACATGTCTTAAAATAATTTATACAATTTTCGTAGATTTTTGAATAATGAAAAAGTTAGTTTAGTCTATTTGTTTTTTGCTTGAAGTCTAATCGATCTTGCGGATAAAATATCATAGAAATTTAATTATACATTTCAAGAATTTACAATGTTTTAGTGGCCATTTTTTTTACAAGATATAATCAAAATTATATTAAAAAAAAATTAATATAAAATAATTAACACCCTTCCAATAATTCGGATTTTTATTGACAATAAAAAAATGAGTTTCATTCTCCTTTCTCGAAACTTGTCTAACAGTAATAGCTAGATTTTTAGCACTCAACAGTCGGTTAAAATACTGCATCATAGCGAATCGTAAAGTTCCTGCGCTCGACATTGAAATTCGATGCAAACATTATTCATAACCGAGGCATTTGAACGAGGTCTTGTTCTCTTTAATCGTATTCTTTTACTTATAAGTGCGTAGCTTGACCCAGAAATCACATTACTTTTGACGTAACGCAGAAGTTGGATTTCCAAGTTCTTTGTCTTTGTACCATTGTGGATGTTCACGTAAATGTATATCATGAATTCAACGAAGGAATCTGCCAATTATCATCCATTTACGGAAGTTCTCGAGAGGATCTCTTCGACTCTCCATAAGGTAATGTGGCACATCCACCGTTTCTCCGCTCCCTGCCCTGTCGGTATCGAAAACTCTAATCCAATCTACTCGGACTCATTTCTTAGACAAAATAGCAAATTAGAATCCACTGTGGCGTAAAATAAACGTAGAGAAACCGAATTTGCTTTTGTCTAAAATATTAACCAACTCCAGGTATTTTTGATTACAGTTTTTCACACCAATTTGCTTTTTCCGAACTTGTGCCACATCACCATAAATGTGATGATATGTCCACAACTCTGAACGTCAGTCATTGCAGTCGTTTACTGTGACAAGATGGTAATTGCGTTCGAAAAAAGAAAAACACGTTTGTTTGAGATGATAACAGCAACATTTTTAAGTACTTGAAGAATGGCCTGAGTCGTTCAATATATTTACAATATTATTGTTTGTTTGGATGCTATTTTTGTAACGGAACATGTTTTATATTTATTTTAGCGTCTTATTCAAGGACTTTTCACCGAGGGAATTTGAAAGAAAAAAATCTCAAAGCAAAAAGATCTCTGATCGGTCTATGCCTGGAAGAAATTTTAAAATTTTCGAGAAAAAAAGATTTCTGATCGGTCTATGCCTGGAAGAAATTTTAAAATTTTCGAGAATGAAAATTTTTCTGATCGGTCTATGCCTCGAGGGACTCGAGGGAAAATTAAAAAAAAGTGAAGTGTATGACAATTTATTTGTTATATAAAATAACAAATAATAATAAATAAAAAAATGTATAAAAATGTAAGCAAACATTCTTACAATTTTAAGAACTATTGAATTTTTCTGTTAAAAATTATTTTGGGAATTGGTAAGTTAATCGATGAAAAAAGATAAAATGATAATTTAAATGTTACTGAAAATAGAAATAAAGAATAAATGACGAATTTTTAACATTTTTCAACGTTTTTAAAATACTGATGAACACTGTTTAGTTAAACAGAAAATATTCCCCAAGTTTCAAATAAAAAATATCGAACATTTTTGTTTAAATAATAAAAATAAAAATATTCCCAATATTGAACATTTTAGATGAATATTGGCAACGATTTAAAATTCTTCATGAACATCCAATGAATCACTGAAAGAATCAAATATTCCCCAATTCTTAATTTTTAAAATCTTGAATTTCGTTTATTCGTAAGAAAAATTCATGCTGATGAAGTAATCGATAAAAACGATAAGTAGATTCTGGTCACTTTAAGATTTCTACAATATTGTTACAGGTTTGACTGGATTAATCCTTCTTTTTGTAATTAATGTATCCACTTTACCATTCGACGTTCCAACACGAGAGAGACTATATAAAACCAGAGATGCCACGTGACATTTGTCGGGTGCTTGAGCTTTCAAATACACCGACGAACAAATGATGGCGACAAAGTTGGATCTTCACAGAGAAATGTATGAGTGACAGATAAAACGGATCTGGAGCACTCGAGAGAAGGTGTAACTATACGTCGTCTGTGGTTATCCGACCGGCGGTGACGAGAAAACTTTATTGGAGTTCACACAATCGTACAGCTACTTTATCGCTGTTTTGGCACAAACCGACGAACATTTATCCCACGTATCTCTTTAAACAACCCTTGTCTTTTATACGAGCCAAAAACCATTTAACACACTGTTCATTAACTTTCGCAAAAAAAAAACGAGAATCTTTGTAAGTCCATGATGTATTTATGAATTCCTCAACGTTTGCCCGCAAGTAACTGCGTAATTTAATGCAAAAAATAAGTGCGTGACTTAGATTATACTGCAGATTGTCGCCGTATCATGTCAACGATTTAAATATGTATTTTGAAATTTTTATGTTTTTTTTTTGCTTTCGCTTAGTTTTCGAGAAATTTCGTTTTTTTTATTTAGATTTTCATGTCATTTATAGTTAAGATTGACTGAAATCTTGAGAATTTCAAATAATTTTGAATTTTTCCAATTTTACGAAAAAAAAATGTTTAATGTGTAACTGAAAGCTGGTTTGAATGTTCAACAAAGCCAAATGAATTCTGAAATGGAATTTCATTTTTCGGAAAAATTTAGAATTTTTCGAAATTCCGAATTTCCGATTTTGAAATATTGATTAGTCAAATTGTGACTAATCAATAAATAATCAAGTATTTAAACGAGCCTACAAAGTAGATCGTTGCATAAATGCTTCCTAATTATTTTTCACATCTTAAAGCTTCGACTTATAAGGAAGCCAACATTTTATCAGAGAGGTTTTTCATATAGTGATGGCAATGTGAAGTGTGGAAAATAATAGGGAAAGATTTTGCAAAATTCTACTTTGCAGACTTTTTTTAAGTTGCCAAGCACAAATTTACAAGTTGTTCTTTTTTTCTTTCTTTCAGATTGTCGTCCACTCATTGTCAGCCTCCTGTATGAGGTCATTCGGTGATCAATTTTGGTTTCCTTGTAGAGGACGTTTTGTGGACAACAGACTGAAAGAATAAGGAAATATGCAAGGTTTTGCTTTGCAACTTTTGCTTTCTGATAGAGAATTGTGATAATAAGACTTGTTTTTTTTATCAATGTCAACGGGTTTTAAATGTGCTAAAACATCCAGAAATCACATTTATTCAAAATAAATGTGTGTGTGTCTCTGTAATTTAGGAACAGCTTGAACCAAGCGTTGAGATTGAGATCTCTCTGAGACTGAAATGGCAGCTATGTAAAAAGCAGTACGACTTTTGTTACGTTTTTTCCTTTTGTTTTTTTTTCTCTGCAATCATACAACGACTCAATTTTGACGTCGTTTTGAATTTTTGTAAAATCAGAACGCTGTCGTTTTTACATATTTTGTGATATCGAGGTAAAATGTTATTTAAAAATAAAGTAATATTTAATAACGATTGTTATTACATTTTAGCCAAATTTATAAATAAGTTAAGATTTTATGAGATTTTGAATTAAAAAAAAAAAGAAAAATTTGTGATTATGAAAAATCTAAATTTATCTGAAATATCAAGCTGAACAATCACACATGTGGATGAGTTATACGTCATCGTTTCCTCCAAATGTATGCAGTCGTTAAAGATATGTAGTTTGTCAAATATTACTGAAAAATTTTACTGGTACTCTTTTACAATTTATAAGCTTCCAGGCTAAATTCCTCAAAAGTCGACCAATTTATACCAGTAATTGGCATTGAATTTCGTGAAAATCGCTCATTTAAATGTCACATTTAAAAAAAAATTTCAAACTCTACTCTAAAATTACTATCAATTTTTCAAACTGACAAAATCTTGACATATCGAGCTGAAAGTTTGTATGAATGTTTAGCAGATTAAAAACAATGTAAATGTTGAAGTATCGAATAGAAAAAATTCCGAATTAATAAGGAAATTCGAAAATTACGAATTTACATATTGGAAAATCAGGGCTGTAAAATCGAACCATTGCACATTGCTGCTTCATTATATTTTATTTTGCATAAAGCAAAATATAAAGCAATCATGACTTCCTCTATTAAGGAAATCAAGATTGATCGACATTATACTTCCTCATAGAGGAAAATTTGTGCAAGATGGAAAATAATGACGAAGCTACGTCAAGATCGGACTTTGCAGCCTTTTATATCCAGCATCCCTTAGCAATATTAGGTATAAATAAAAATTGTTCGTTCGAAAGTTGTTTTATTAAAATATTAAAATAAAAATTACAGTGCTTCGAAATTTTTCGAAAAATTAAAAATCCCATACATTATTTTTTTTTTTCTTTAAGAACCTAAAAGTTTCATAACGTCTGAAACAATATATGAATTATTGCAACAAATTCAATACAAAATAAAGAGACTGTGATGGACCAATTTTGGGTTAAAAATTGAGCACGATCGGCTGATGCGTTCCATCTACGAGGAAGAAAATTAATTTTTATGTCGAACCATTATCTCCCTCGAGCCAACAATTGACCTTAAAGCGATCGACGTGCACCTGGAATGCACTGCTGCGATCGAGGACGAGCAGGTCGCGTGAGAAGGAAGAAATCGTGGAAGATTGAAAGCCACCGTGGTAGACGTATTAAGAGAGTGTATACGGTTGCACCGGTGAGTCAGGAAAGTCTCGTGAAGCGATGGATAATCAGTGATGTGAGAATGTAAAAACACGTATGCTTAGAGTTTATATAGGGCAATCAATGAATAATTTAGCCACTTCGAATTTTCCTCAATCATAAATATGATATTTGCAGTTCATTTTTTTTAGCCAATTACGTAAACAGAAAATTATTTGTAAAAAATGGCTAATTGCATTCAGATTAATTGTAAAAATGAAGTCGAATTAATATAATTTTCACGGTTATTCATTTTTATATTTATCTCACTGCCAATATTATTTGAAAAAATCTATGCTCTATTGATCTATCAAAAACAACGAATGTTTTATCAGGTAACAAACGCACGGGGCTAATGTTGTAATGTAATACTTTTTTCAAAATAATACCAGCAGCCTAATAAGTTAAATCACTTCATCAATACCCGTAATTTTGGTATTTAACAAAATTTTTCATTATTTTTTCAAGACTAATATTCAAAATGAGAAACCAAAAATTGGAAATATTAGTTTGATTCTAAGCGTCTACAAGATATAATCTAAACGAACGTGCAACTGAAACTAATCACTAAACTCATCCTGTTTTACGTAATTATCTTCTTCTTTTTTTATCAATCAGAAATGGAAATGAGTGACAGCATTAATTCACTGATTACAAAATTTATTATGTAATTATGTAAAAGTATATTTTTAAACTCTTCACAATGTACAACAAGGAATTCGATATTACGGTGACGATTACGATGTTCACGTTATTATTATTATTATTATTATTATTATTATTATTAAAGGATAAAACACCTGATGCACCTACACAAAACGATGTGTGTCAATAAAGCCAAGTTTCTCGTCCTCTCGTGGCAATGATAACGGTTTACTGACGAGCGCACTTAGACGGGGTAACAACTGATACGCATTTCCGAGCCTCCGATGCTTTTAAATCCGGGCGTGTACTCCCACTTCTGGTATTACCAGTCGTTTGGTCAACGAGCATCAGCAGCGGGGGGGGCCATTTTAACAGGGGGATTCCGGACGTACATACGACGATTGGGCCATTGCGGGGAGCACATACAGAGGGAGAGAGAGAGAGAGCCGTATCTTATACTCGTTCAGTTACGATATCTAAACGGGATATCATTTCGCCGAGTCTCGATAACGAAAGAAGTCGGCGCACTGATTATATTCTCGTGCAATTTTGATTTACGCTATCGCGCGACTACTGGCGACAACTGACAAATGAAATCAGCCAATCTGGGTTATTCTGCTCGGGGGAGTTTCTACAGCTTATTGTACCTCGTCGTTCTATCGATTGTTTATTTTTTCTAAGCATTGATACCAATTCTATTCGATTTGTTGTTGTTATTTTTTTTTTGGGGAACGAAATATGTGGACGCGTTTGATTTCGAGAGAGCGAGTAAAAAAGTGAAAATGACAAAAAAGGGACTCCCCAAAATGTGCATACTTTTTTTTTTGTTAATTTAATTTTCTGAAATTTATATTTGATTCTCCGTTTTGAAATTAAAAGGACTCTCGAATTGAATGGGGCTGAAATGGGTGCCAGATTACGTGGAACACCCCATATATCGCGTGCACCTGATATTTTTGTAACGAGAAATGAAAAATTAATGATAAGTAATTAAAGATCATTTTTTTTTCGCGATTTCAATTATTTATGATATATTTTGATTGTTTAAAAAATTCGGTAATATAATATTTATTAACGATGTTTAATAGTGTTAAAAAAAAAAAATTTTATAACGACATTAACATTTACGTAAATGTATTATTACAAATTTAACATTTTCCCCGTCTTGAGAACTTGTATTGCAATGATGTCATCAATTGACTAATCCACATAGGTAAGAAAGTCTCCAAGCTGTCGCCGAATCGATAAAAAAAAAAAAGAAAGAAGATAATATGATGTAGCGATGCCGGTGCATCATTTTAATTTCTAAGAATTGTCGAATGTTAAGGATTGAAAAAAAAAAAAAAAAAAAATGGAAAGACGCAAAAGAAGTGCGATATGTAGTTGAAGACTGCTGATAAGCTTCGTAATTTTTGTTCTAAGAACCAGATACGTTAACTCATTTAATCAAGCTAAAAAAAAAAACATGATATCCATGTAAGCAGCAGTGACGACGATCATAAAAATTCGATGTTGGGGAAAAGATATCGATTACTAGTTGACGATCAGGAGGAGTGAGAAAAACACACACTGAGGATCGAATTTTTGAACTTCGAACTTCAGATCGATTGAACTTTGAACTTAAGACGATCTTGACATCGAACTGTGAACTTAAGGCGATCTTCAGATTGAACTTTGAACTTGAGATGGTCTTGACATCGAGTTTCCAAATTCAGATTCGATCTGAAGATCATTCAGATCGAATTTCGAACTTCAGATGATCTTCAGATTGAATTTCGAATTTCAGATGATTTTCAGATCTAACTTCGAATTAAAAATGATCTCGGGATCGGGCATCGAATTAAAAATGTTTTCGAGATCGAACATGGAAAGTATGTTACAATAAATTCGATCCTGATATGTGTTTTACATCATCTGTCATGCCCTGTGGATTTTTTTTCTACATATTTCCGTCGACGGAAAAATCGGAAAAAAATCTATGAGCTACACTCATGGCATAAGGATTTATCTTAAGCTTAACCAAGAATTATTTGGCCTACTGATTCTCTTTCAAAGGTGTGCAGAGCATAAAAACGAAAGAAAATTATTCTAAGTGTTACGAGCATACTTTTGTCAGCTGATAAAAAATTCTTCGACAAGCACGCGAAGTTTACTCATCACTGGTTCTTTGTGGTTGTTTGTTTGGTGTCATAAATATTGCCTGGTACTATATTGAAGAGTTAAAAAATAGTACATTTCAACACTTGAGAGAAAAGTCTGTTTTTTTTTCACGAAGTTTACTCATCACTGTTTCTTCATTCAATCACACGAGCTGAAAAAAAAAGTTGTACTCTCGAGTTTTGAACGAAACTTTTCAGTACGACGTCGGCAAAGTGTGGTTTTCGCGACAGATTGCGAAAAAAAAAAACACTTTTCCCGACGGAGGACTGAAAAAATATATCTCATTCATTTTTATGAAAAAATGTTGAAACTCTTATTCATTATTTTTATTATCAAAAAGTGGTCTAAAGGTATTAAAATAATATCTTTAAACACACTTTTTCAATCATTCCTGATCGTTGATACTAAACTTCTTTTTCAGCTTCGAGATAAATCAAAATATCTCTGTTGCACCGAATCAGAGTGAAACACTCAAGCAATATAAAAAAAACGTGTGGATATACGAAAGACCCAGTTGTGTACTTTTATAGGCTTGAAATCGTGTAATTCAGGCGCAACAATATTTTACGGGTCGATTGCGGAGGGTAATTTCAAGATAAGCTCCTTCAACCCCTTTTATGTATATTCTAGGCAGGAGCGTAATGTCACATCATGCAAAGTTACAAAAAAGATTTACTACCCAACTGCCGAGTTAAACCGAGTGAAATTAATGTAATCAGCACAATATAAATACAACAATATATAGCAATCTTCGTCGCTATAAATCTCGTCCTCTAGGTAATAAAACCAGATGGCATTTATTATGCGCTTTTAACTTCAAAAATTTCACACGAAAATGAATGTTATTATTTTAAAAAAGAAACAAATAAAAAATGTCATGAAGTGCAAGAACGCGAATCAGTGATGAAATTAAATGTTTTAATATATTAATTTGAAAATACCTTGAAATCTTGATAAAATTAGAGACGTCCGATCGTTTTGCTGGCAACACGATACAATGACCATTCCTTAAGGTTCCGCTTGTTGTTTTTTTTTTTCTCTCTCTCTTATCGGCTCTCCTGGTAGCGATTATATCAGCCGTTTGCCTTATCGGCAGCCGATGATTTTAACGTTTTATCTCGTAAAACTGTTGATGTCTTCGTATTTTTATTTTATTTTTTTCGATTTTTTAAAGTCTATTTTATAGTGTTGATGTTCAGCCAGAGAGGGAGAGAGAGAGAGAGACAGAGATACCGACGTGCGCACTTATTCTTCTTTCTCGTTCTCGCGGAACAATCCTACGGACTGATCGATTTCGACTAAACTCTTCAACGTTGGTGCGGTAGCGCGTGTTGCCGGGATATCGACTGAAATAAGAAGGAGGAGAAGGGGGCACGTCCATCGCGATCGCCCCGCATAAAACGGGGAGTGCTTTTATTGTTTGCGAATCGGAATGCAATGGAATGCCTGGGTTTACGATTAACTCAAGGGCGCTCGAATTATCTTGGGGAATTTTTTATGTTTGAACCATGAAATTGAGATCGTTAATTAATTTCGACAAATTATTCAATTGATAAATCAATCAACCGTGTGTATATCATTTCAAAGGCAAAAGTAAAATTATTTTCTAAATATTGTATTTAAAAAAATATGTATTTTTTTGAATTAAAACATTTGTTTCTTTTTACTTCTGATTTCGTGATGAGATAAATGAAAAAAAAAATCTAATGGCTTTATCATAATTTCCATTTTCATATGTTTTTATTTTTGAGCATAAACGGAAAATATTTGTCAATATATTTATTACACATTGAATGTACAGTGTTCGATAAATAATATGGGGGAAATAATTATTTTGTAATTATTGTGTAATAAAAATGTGACCATAAGATCAAAGGGTTCGTTTTGACCCAAAAACTCGATGTACAATGATTGTTTCTTGATTTTTGGTGATAAGGTTGATAAGAAAACATGTAACCCTATCTTATCAAGATTTTAATGGATGCATTACGTACCGCGTCTATACGTTAGGGCTGAAGGGTCTTTAAAGTCGAAAAATGTATATTGTAGCAGAACAAACATGTAATATTGAAGTCTTGTGGCACGTCAAACTCGCTGGATTCGTTAATTATCGGAAAACTTTGATCGAAACCAGAGGCACGTACTGATACACGTTTATCGTCAGGAAAAATACAAAACCGACGGATTATACTATATTTGTGTGTGTGTGTGTGTGTAAATATATATCGGGCGTTCCACGCCAAATCGTTCAGGTCCTTCATCTCTTGGATTTTGCTCATAATTTTTTGTACAACAATTCCAAAAGACACTTTTTAAGGAAATTTTCGAAAAAAAATTCAACAGATATACATAATTATCAGGAATCTGAAAAATTCTAGAACGAATATTAAAACACTAAAGTCCACACTCTATTACATCAGTTTAAAAAAAAACATTTTTTTTTCATTTTAAGAATACACGATTCAAAAATTTAGTTTTTTTTTTCAGGTTTTAAAAATAATTATAAGTAAAATAGGTTTGAAAAAAAATCGAGGAAAAAGGTAAAAAATATAAAACAATGAAAATAAAAATAATAATATAAAAATATGAGATAATAAATTTGTTTTAAAAATCGATTTCCTTCTTGAGCTGTAACATAAAAATCAAGAATAGCGTTAAACAAATTGTGATCCAGATTTGAGAAGCCGAGTGTCAGAGACACAATTCGATTTAGCGTGGAATGTCCGATGCAAACATTTGTATATAGATATACTTACATACATTCAACTCCATACAAGCGATTCGAATGCTCTGTCGGGTTGTCGAGATGCGCACTTTTTCCCGCGCGGCGCACGCGTCGATGCGGGAAAACTTTGAAAAAAAAAAAAAGAAAAAAAAAAGAGATTCGTGCACCGCTCGTTTAAAATGACGTGCGGGACGATGGAATTTCTGACGCAATAATTAACGCCTCCCACAATACGAGAGCGGGACGGATAAACGGAAATTGAACTTAACGAGCTGCGCTGTGGGCTCGTTTCACTGATTATGAAACACACCAGCTGTTAAATTTCGTGCTTCCACAACAATCAATCGATTTTCTGTTACTTCAAATAGCATACCGACAGAAATTAACATTGGAATGAGAGATAAGGTTTTTTTGTTGCTGACACATGCCACTTGATAAGATTTCGGAATCTTTGTTTTTAATGAATAATCATTTTGTATGTTTATTTAAAAAAGCAAAAAATTCTTAATGATTTTTCGTATTGTGAATAATCAGTAAAGAAAATTTTTTGGCAATTTGTTTATTTAATTAAATTAATCGATAAAGAAAAGAAATTGACAAACTAATATTTTTATTGTTATCAAACATTACTTTTCAAGAAATTAGAGATTTTTTTTTTTTGCTCCATAAATTATTTAATATTGACAATCGTTTCATCAAATGTATTTTGCGTTGACAATAAAATTTCTATAATATTGTTATTTAAAAAAAAAAAATAGCAGCTCATGAAATAATGACTTGAAAAAAAAATAATGGGATAGTTAAAACTCTACGAGCCTTCCTACTTCATTTCATACTCTCTTCAATTTCAAATGCAATTTTGTATATTTCCATACGAGTACAGGAAGAAATCAAGAAAATGAGAAATTGCGAATGGGATTGCAATAAGGGGACAAAAAAAAAAGAAATGCAATTGAGACTCCGATAGACGCATCGGAATTGTCGATAAACTCGACAATGCTAAATTTCCAAGTGGTGCATTTTTTTTTTCATCGTGATCTCGTAGTTTTGCGGTTGACGTTAGCCGTCCGCTACAAGCCGCAGGATCAAATGTACTTCGTGATGACGATCGATTGAAAACGAAATGAAATCGTAAATATTTCCTGTAATATGTCCTAGAAAAATATTTAATTCGAATATTTCGATTTATGTTAAAAATCGTTGAAAATCCTTTTGCCATGATAATCACGAAAAAAATTATTTTTCACAAAATAAAAGTTTTTTCTATGAGGAGCAAAAAATAAAATCAACATGTCTATTTATCTGGTACAATAAATATATTTTTTCGATAACAAAATGAAATCGTAAATATTTTCTGTAATATTCTATTAAAAAAAATTTTGATTTATGATAAATTATTGTTGAAAATCATTTTGTCATCAAAGTATTTTTTAAAAAATTCTGGAAAACAACGCTTCGTCTGTGAGGAAGCAAAAAATAAAATCAACATGTCCACTTATCTGGTAGAGTAATTTTTATATTTTTCTCGGTGTGAGAAAAGTATGATGGATTACTCCGGCCTTGACATTGCATTCACACTGTCATTACGATAACAACAGCAACAGCCACCAACGTATACAATAATACGTGTGACACCTTTATCCGGAAAAGTATCGCAATACCTACGTGACGGTAAGTCGTTATATAGTGTGCAATGCCGGTCCAGGTGACGGAAGTACCAAACCAAAGTAATAGATCAAAAATTGCGGAACGAGGTTTTGCAACCAAGGTTGTCTTGACGCTGTGTGATTTTTCTTTTTCTTTTCATCGCAATTCCAGGCGACGATTATGAGCTTCCCGCAGAGTAACACTATTCTATTCCGGATATTAATATCGTCATCTAAGTACATACATTATTTCTGACTCGCACCAGATCCAACAGATGCACTAATGGAAAATCGTTTGATCGTTTGACGGTGCAGATTATCGCGATGATAATATGCTGCATTAAGTGCAGAAATATCAATGACGAGTCTTTATACGAAGTATCAAACAATGCAGTTTCAAAAGTTATGACGAGATCGATAAAAAATAAAACAGGGTAATAATAATCATAATTAGTGGCAAAACGATAATAATACAAAATAAAAATAAGAACTAAATTGGAAGGCTAATTATTTTTGTGAATTTGAAGTATTGCTTCAAGTTCACAAAATATTTTTCTTTTCAGTTTATTTTATAAACATTACTAATACCATTATTAATAGATCGATGTAAATATTGTATTGAAAAAAATTAATATATATTTTATTGAAAAAAAAATGAGTCAACAAATTATTTATTGAGAGCTGATTAAATATTTTATGGCATTTGTTGGGATAAAAAATAATTTATTTTAAACAATTAAATTCTTGATACATTTTTTTTTTCATTGTAATAATAATTATAGTAATTGTGATTTTATTATTACTATTAAAATTTATTTATTTACTATTAAAAGAGTAAAATTGTAACTGCTGTTCTTACCTCTGTTAAATTTTGAATCGACTATATTGGGGATACCCCATTAAGATTGCATTTTCTTATCAGGAATCTACAATTGCAAGGAGATAAACTAATGAGACTCGGTACAATATAGACAGAGGATTAGTACTGCATTCCTGATTTTATAATTGGCTTAGTGCGCGCGTGTTAAAAGTCAAATAGGAGAATCGAATTCATACAAGGTTGAAAATCAAGTTTTCTGCCTGAAAGTATATATATATATATGTTTATAGCAATGAGATAAATGAAAATCATTCATCACTGCGCTATGGAAGCTGTCTAGCCGGTTGGAAACCTATCATTGTCGTTATTCAGATGCATTTAATTGTACGTTTGTATGAATGTTTAAAAAAAGCGAGCGCGAAAAATAGAGCGGTTAATGACAAAAGGTGGATGACCCAATCATTGACCGCGAAGCAATTCTGAACGATGATTATGATTTTAATATAATTTATTTGACTTTTTATTTACTGTAATAAATCTTATTTGAGGGATTTTCAAGAAAACATCTTAATTCATTGAAACGCATTTTATTTCACACGATATAAGGAATATATTTAAAAAAGGGATTTTTTATGCAATCCTTTTTTTTTTTTTTATCGAGATCGACAGTTTTTATAGGATTTATTTTTGTTGCAATAAATATTATTTAAAGGATATTCAATTAAAATCTTCGTTTTTTTTTAAATTATTTTTTCTATATCAAAGTAAATAAAAAATAAACAAGTGAATTTTTGTGCGATAATTTTTGTACCTTTTTAGAATAGATTTTAAATGAAAATTTTTAAAAAATCTGACGTTACAAATTTTCGCAATGAAAAATAAAGCGAAATTCTTTGTATCTAAATTTGAAGACGTTTTCAGTCTTTTGTATCGAAGCACAAAAATCCTAAAGCCTTACAAAATCTTTAATATTTCCATTAAAAAAATGATATTTCAACGACTTTCATTCAACACCTGCTTATTACATTTTTCAAATTCTTATTTGACTTCAAATAAAAAAAAAAGTACATTCATCGTGTTCCAAATATTTTTCATCGACATTAACCCTTTTAAAAAAATGCTGTTAAAGAGTTTTCAGAGATTTTGCTTTAAATTATTGATTCGAATTTAAAATTCAGAAAAAAAAAAAAAAAAATTGTATCCAAATTTCAAGACGTTCCATTTTTCAAAAATACCCAAAGCCAAAAATCCTAATCATGGCTAATGTAAATTGCAAAATCTTTACCCGATAAATTTTCGCGATTTCGCATAAATTTTCAATGTTAATTGTAAAACTAGAAGGAGCTGAAAATGGTGGGACAGATCTGTGCCTAGTATCCTGGATTCCAGAAAGGGTGGCAGAACAATAAAGACGTGAAACGCATTCGTTTTCAAAGCAGATATAAAACGAGAAGATGCTGCAAGCAGATAGGAGACGTACAACTGTGTGTGGTGGTGGAATATAGTAGTGAATCCCCGTGAAGCGCGGGCGAACAATAAATATGAGAAACGACTCGCGGTTAGTCCTTGAAGATGAAGACCGTATATATATATGACGACTCGGAAGGAATTGCAAATTCCTTCTGAGAGCATTGACGCCCTCTCGTCGTATTAAGTGAAGCGAATCGAGTTTATTGACTCTCGAATAATCATACAACGCTGTATAATTTTTTAGATGCGAGGCTCTTACACATTTGTATCTGTAACGGTATACGCCGGAGTCTCTTTGCAGTGTATATCTCGCGGGAAAATTAGTCCACAAATTGGCATCTCACTCCAAGCTGTCTTTATTATATATATATATACTGTATACTCTTATGTAATAAAAGACTTTACGATCGAGACTCAAGCACTGTTAAAGCCGCATGTTAAAACCATCATCTACAGCAATTTAGTCTTCCCAACGCACTTTTCTACCAGATATTCCGTTAGAACGTTTTAAGTGTCTGGAAAAGTTGTATCGTGGCAATTTTATGTTGTGTTGAATAAAAAATAAATGAAAATCTGTCAGAATTTCCGATTGATTTTCTTCGAGTGAGACGAGTTAAATGAAAATATTTTTAGAAATGTGTTTTTTTTTTTTTTTTTGGGAAGATAAATTTGGTTTATGTAATGTGCATATGAGGCATTCCAAGTCAACTCACTTGGTCATCGACGTGACTAATACAAAAGAGATTATTTTGTTTCAGATTTTTATCACTTGTTTTGGTCTATAGAATTTTATTTTTCATTAGTTTCGAGTGGAAATGAATTTCGAAGAGATTCCGCAAATTTTTTTACATAAAATCTAGGACTAAAAAGAAGTATTTTCATCATAGTTCGAGAGTGGGCCGAGAATACTATGTATTTTTTTTTGTTTCGAGAAAAAAAAATACATAGTAAGTCTAATTTTTAGTGTTTTACTCTCAAAGGATGGGGATTTTTTTTTTTTTTCAACAAGAAACTATCATTAAAATTTTTAACTTTCAAAATTTGATAATTTTGTTTTTCTTAAATTAAAAAAAAAATAGAAATTATTCTTGGCCCACTTTTCAACCACAATGGAAATACTTGTTTTTAGTCCCAGATTTTCCGATCTCCGAACATTTTTTTCACTCCCATATATAATTTTATTGCATATCATGAGACATCGAAATTCTTTGCTTCATATACTGCACATTGTTCAGAAAAGAAGACGAGTTCTGTTCGGGTGCACAGGAAGTCTTTATTTTCCCAGCTTGAGAGAAATTCCTCTGAATTACGTACGTATAGTATATTAGCATTTTTAATGTAAAATACACTACACATTATTATTCTTTTATTACGTAGCAGAATGCCGAGTATGCAATTATAATGTAATGAAAACGAACCAGCAAGCTGTATAAATGATTCGATGATTTTTTTTTTCTTTTTTTTTTCTGTCACCTGCAATTCAATCCTCGAACAATTGTTCGACCAATTTCACATCATTGCAACGGACAATATATCGACAATTTACGTTCTTATTGTATAATTATTTCGAAGCATGATTGGAACATATCGTGTAATATTAGTGTGATTATTATTTAGTAGATAATGATGTGCGAGCATTCTTCAATGTCAATGATGTCCGGTGAGATCGATTGCCTTGTGTATATATACGCGGATCTACGTACAAAAGTACACATAAAATTTGTCTAAGGTATTCCGTAATTTCTTTAGCTTCTCCGTGTAAATGAAACGAAACGAAGAGTGTTTCCACATTGTATTGTGGCCTCGGGGGGTTTTTTTTTTTTTTTTTTTTTTTTTTCTCGACCTCGTCCCCCGAGTAGATGCCACCAACTTCTCGTATTTCCTGTTCCTGAAAACCGCAAAACGGAAGTCACAGATGACGATGACCAGTGCTGAAGGGGGTTTACGACTGGCATTTTAAACAAGGGTGGCCGTGAATGAGTCAAAAGTTGTTCCGTTCTACTGCCAAGTCCTTGTAATATATTATACGAAGGTATTCTTAACATGGGCCAGTATAACTTTTTTTTTTACTTTTTTTTTTACCCCTCCAAATATGTTTTGCATACACTACCAATTTTTTTATAAGTTCTAATATTAAAATACTCAAAATAATAACAGTGATTAATTGTTATTATTTTTTTTTCGTTTATTTAAAAAACCACATAAAAATATATATGGCGAATTTAATTGCAAATCGAAAACACACCGAGTTAATTTTTGTCGATTTTCCTTCTGTTCTAAAAATTCTGAACTTTCACACTAATATGTATTTTTTTTTTTTTAAATGTTATGTTAGGAAATTTCGATATTGCTTCAAATAAATAGAAAATTAAAACTGCTGTGGCGATTAAAAAATATTCAAATCTTTCTCGCAGATTTATATAAAATTAAGTTAGCTTGTGGATTATCTTTGAACAAGATTTTGCTACAAATTTAACACAGATCGATCCAAGTGTTGAAAATTCTATATATGGTATTATTAATTTTTCAAAAAATATGTCTTTCGCGCACTAGCTCGGCCAAATTATGAGAAATCTATCAGAATTTTTTTCTACAAAAATGGGGTAACATTAAAAATCATGATTGGTGCTAAATTTTGCAAGAATCTATCGAATATGGTTGAAATTTTATTAGATTTATTTGACGTGTTTTAAATTATTTAAACAGGTCGACGAAGTAGAACCCTGAAAATAGCTTCCTCATTATTTTATACCTTTGATAAAGCCTCCTTTATGAGAAAACGAAAACTGATAAAGATACTTCTTCATGTAGAACGTGGACTTTGTCAAAGGTATAATATAACGAGAAAGCTAATTGCAAGGTTCTATTTTCCAGGCTCTTTATTTCACGTACAGCATTTCTTAATTAAACGTATAGCTCCTAAGGTTGTTAAATAAACTAATAAAAAAGATTCTCCGTCTGTCGTTTTATTTATTTTTTTTTATTTATTTTTCAATGTGATAACAACATTTTTTTATAATAGAGCCACGATTATCGAAAATCAAAAATGTAAAAAAAATGTGACTAGCGATTAGAAGATGAATAATAAAAAGAAACATTTCTTATCAGCAGCGAATATTTTGACCTGATCGATCAGCTTGACATCGGTCTCGACTGCAAATATACTACATCGCGTATGAGCTGCACGTACGTTTAATGAGAAACAGCGCGAAATAAAAAGTGGATTCTCTACGACATGTTTTGCCTCTCGTCTTAACAAAACAGTTAAACATATTGTGTTAAAATATGTTGCTTTTGGATTACGTTGGATTCCAAGGGTCGCTTAGGAACGTCGTTGTTGAATCAAACCACGTTTCTGACATTCGTTATCATGCTTTTGGTTGAAGAAAAGTAGTTTAAGATTAAAAAAAAAAATTTTGTGAAGTATCGAAAGATAATTATGTTGATTTATATTCTTTAGATCGAATTGGGTTGCAAATATAAATTTCGAACAGGATTCGAATAGGAATCGAACTTATTCTAAGTCGAAGTATGATTTCGTTTTTTAAAAATCCAATTTACATTAAAGAATCTAATAATTGTAATAATTAATTATGCTTCAATATATGATTATATCAAATCCATAGTAAAAGTCTTTACAAGTCGACTAGAAGTTGAATTGACTCTCGAATCGCGTCGTCTTTGAACTATTGACATCGTATACATTCAATAGCTCGACGAGTGAAATAATTCGCTTTCACAAGCCACATAAACAGGAACATAAGCAGAACTCGATAAAAGTTACATCTTAAAAATTGCCCTCCGATTTTGATAACCCCATCCGATAACTTCAAGTGTTTAATCATTTATTTTTTGTCACAGTTTCTCCGATCGTTCGACTCGAATTGAGAGACGCGGAAAGCCTCCTCCACTTTTTCTTCCGGCTTTTCATTCGTCTATGATCCGCATCGATGATTTATCGGGGCTGTATATAACGTCAATAGAAATAAACGTGTGTCAAGCGTTTATTGTGTGACATATATTTGTAACATACGTAATTCAAATCTAATACTGTACTATATATTACAGTAATGACAAGTCTGTTGGACGCGACGAGCCTGCGATATCAGTTGAATATAAGTCATGGAAATCCCAGAGATTCGACCACCACCTGAACTCTCGTAGATCGTTGATGATCGCTTATGATGACCTCGCGTGCTCAGCATGCGGATCGGTTTCAAGTCATACATTTCAAACAGAAAGTACAAATGTGTTGTTGTAGTTGTATATATAGGTAGATGCATATTATAGGGGTTTAATATGGCACGACGTGCGTCACGATTTCTGCACAGATTTGTCAAATCATTTGGCCGTCATCGAGGATTGATCTCGCGAGGACGAACGAACAGGGATTTGCACGCATGTCCATATTATCCTCGTAGAGCACGAGCCTTGAATTTTTGCGAGTAAGCACGTTATTATTGCTTGCCATTCGCGGCACGCGTTTCAAACGCGTCAACTTTATTACGTACTTATGTGATTTCCACAATGTTTAAAATTCAGCTTGTTAAGGACGATTATTGTGAACTGTTTTTCATTGCTCACACTTTTAGTGTTGGTAATAACATCTATTTTACAGCTTTAAATTCACACGAGTCAGTGCATTAAAATAATTTGCGCACTCCCGACTCCGAAAATTTTAGCACATTTAAATCTGGGAATAAGTAGATGAAAGTCAGTACATTTTTTTAGCGATTAATGCAGAACGCACGAATATTTTTGCGACTAATGTGCGATTAGATCAAAGTTAAAGAAAAAAAAACGTATCTTTGATGCATAAAAAATAATGAAAAGTTCATTATTTGAGAATTATTTGTTGCATTTTTTTAATTCCAAATATTTTTTATCATAAAATTAATTTAAATGTGTACGATGTGTAATTCGCGATAAAAGCTTTTAATGAATTACATTTTTTTAAAATATATATCTGATCATGAAAAAGAGACACTAAATCTGTCTGGTAAGGAGAGACGAACATTTTGTTCGCTTATAAAAATGGAATGAAAATACAGCACCTGTGACTATTTATGTGAAAAAACAATGAATAGAAAGTGATTTATTTCAGTATGATTTATTATACATTTTTATTACTTTTTATTATTAAATTAATTTACACATATAAAATGTGTAATTTCTAATAAAAATTATGAGTAAATTGGAGAATGCAGATAATGTCCAGTAGAAGTTAAAAAAAAGTGAAATTGCGTTAAGAATGCTTTTATCCTTTAACGCGACTCTAGCATTGCTCTTATTTCCACCGGCGACGCCCTTATTATTCGCAGCACGCGTATCATACACGTCAACTTTAGTACGTACTTATGTATAAGGACTTTTTTAAGATGTCATCTTGATGAAATATGATATTTCATATAACCTCGCTATAAACTACAGAGAACTATTAACAAATTTAAAAAAAACACACACAAACATCAACAAGCTAAAAAAAATTGCTATACACTAAGGAAGAATAAACAAAAAAAAAATAAAATAGAATGATAAAAAAATATTTACATAGAAAAGTAGATAAAAATTATTTATAATAAATTTAAAAAATATTTATTGTTTTTTTAGATTAATTCCATCATATTAAATGTGTAATTTATGCAAACATTTTTTTCAACTCCGAATTGACGTTCACCAGAATTGCAGGTGATCAAATATTTCGGTGACTATTAAATCACCTCGAAGACGTGCAATTCGTATCTTCAAAAAAAAAAAAACCTTCCGTCTGGAGAAACCAACAGGAAAGTTTTATTTGCGACGAATTTTGCGGTCACTGTCGAAGCATAAATAGACATATCTACTGTTTCCCAAGACGTTACAAATGACTCGAAAAATAAATATGCACCCTGATCTATGTGCTCGTGCATAAACTAATAACTATACTCGCTTCAAGGAATTATTATTTTCGCCCGATGAACTTTAGACGCAATAGATGCGGTCACGATTTTTATTTTTTATTTTTTATTTTTATTTTTCGCCTGATAAAACGTGTTCGCGTTGTTGCACGCGATGGAGGCACGTCAGAGCGTTCGTCACGTTTTTACGAAAACATCCGGGCGTATTATTTTATCGTTTATAATATCTCTCATAACACTATCGCACTATATTTCGATTGAATCAATACACAATTTTGTTTCTGTCTGTATCAGTAACAAAAAAAATACTTTGTATATTTTAAAGGATTGATGCAATATTTTTATTTTTTTTTATTTGACATTAATATTATGATAATTATTTAAAAATTCGGGTAAATATAAAAATCGTTTATCTCTGAATTAAAAAAAAAATATACTTTGCCTGTGTCGTGTTGAAACGACGAGCCTTTAAATTTAAAATCCTCTAAATTATTTCTTATGGAGTCGTGCCCTCTTTTTAGATATCGTTATCAAATAACCCCCAGTGTGCTTGTGAAAGGCAGACGGATCTATTTTATTTTTTTAAATCAGATTTCTTAAACATTCTAAATGTGGATAATCAGCAAAATATTTTCCTGGAAATCTTTGACGCATATTATCATTTTAGTAGCTTAACGGAGTGTTTTAATCCGGCAAAGATTTTTTCTTTATTTATATAATGAAAAAGGTTGACTGTGAAAAAATATGTGAATTTAAAAAATTGGGATACTTGAATTAAATTAATAGTAATTTTGCTTCAGTTTGAATTGATTTAAAACGTGATTTTTTAAACATGAAATTAGATATTAATTATGAATATTTTTTCGAAAATATATGTAAATAATATTTTTAAAAAGTCGTTTAATCGAGCTAATGTAGATTTCACAAAACACATTCGAACTGCATTATATTACTCGTAATTGAGACTGTGATTAAACTTTTTTCTCTCTTTAATTCATATAAAATGTTTGACGAAGTCACTTGTTCTGCATCTTTGCCAAAACTGCAGAGGATGCAACACGTGTGTAGCTTAGCGGCATTATCGGTCTCTAGATAACACGCTCTTGTGGGTTTTCGATAGATGAGACGATACGAAAGATTTTATCTTGTCAAACGAATCATAAACGTAGTATTATGATTATTGATCAAGACATTTATGGCAATCCTAATATGAAATTTAAGCACAAAAAAATTGAAGGCCACGATTTTTAATTAAAGACATGATTTACTATTTTAAAGGACACAGAAAAACATTTATTTGTAAAACTGAAGTACAAGATTTTTAAATAAACCACCTTTTGTGTTTCGCTTGCTGGAATTTTCTGTATTTTAAAGATTTTTCTGTTAAATTTGAAAAATGACACGAGAATTGTATAAATTTATTATATTTTTGGTATTTTACGATACAGAAAAAAATGTATCAAATGAAAAGAAATAATTCTGTAAAAATGACACGAAATTCTTTTATAATGAAAATATACAATTTTCAACACATTATTTATGTACATTTTCAGGAAATCTAAAAACTGATAGAAAGATTTGTTAAAACACAATATTTCCGTGGATGATTGTGGAAACAATGTTTCTAAGTCAAATAGCAATTTTAGCCAGCAAAAACAACAGCAATTTTAGAAGTTTTTATGAAAAGTATCGAAAAATCAATATTACATCATTTTTCCCTCATAATTCTACGATTGCATTAGGACGACAAGACATCGGTTTCGCTGACTACTTTCTGCAGTTAAACTGATATATTTTTGAACTTTTATGAAGAACGTGGATTCCGTCAAAGTTTTTGTCTGTTGTTCGCGGAATTTGTTATCACGATTATATCCGAAGATAAAATAATAATCCCTCGAGAAATTGTAAACCAAGGTTAAAGTCCTTCGATGATATCTTAAGTCGCAGAAAAAAAAAAAAACTTTACGAGACTTGGTATCCACGGATTCAGAATAATTCTTAATCATATCAATTTTTTTTTTTTATGATTTTAAAAATCATACAAATTTTCAAACGATTACACAAAAAAATGTCCACAAGATAATTTATTTTGTTTTATTTGTAGGATAAATAAATAAGCCATTTTGGGAGAGACTCATTATTTTATTTACTTTCTTCTTCGAAGAACGAAAAAAATCGGCGTCGGTATATTTATTGGATGACTGTCGTCGCTATTTTAGAGCCTCGTAATTTGATTCTCTCCACAAATTCGTCGTTTGCGTCAATAGAGTTACTGTCGTAAGGCTTTAATGAAGCTCCCAAATAGGATCTATCTGGGAATTACTATTTTATCTCCAGTACTTATTGGCGGTCATAAACCAGTCGTAAATACGAAGGCTCATAGGTGCATCGTAATCCTATCTGAACCTGAGATAAGTGAAATCTTCTTGCTGAATCGAACGTGAGCGAAGAAAACGGAAAAGCGCGGATCTCTCAGACGTTAACTGGGCGTCATTTGGTAAATCTGATCTGAATGTTCGAGCAGTTCAACCAGCAGTAGTCTCTAAGTGGATGTTAACTCATAAATTATTACGCGAAACACTAACAAATACTGTAATACAATTGAGAAACTGATAAACTAGAAGATCGATGAAACTTTTGTCATGACGAAAGAAGAATGTGGAGGGAAACAAGTTCACGAAAAGATACGCTGACAGTATCCGATTAGTGAAAGATAAGAATTCCTCGGTATCACTAATTAGGACAAACTAATATGAGGTAAGAATTTATTTTTTTAATCTGCTGTAAAACAATTAATAATGTACGTCAGTGTAGGCTAAAAATATGTGAGGGAATTCAGTTTAGTTTCTAGACTATCTATCATCTCTATTTGAGTCGAAACTTTGTGCCGAAATTTGAACAGGAACTCAGAAAGAAACTTCATTTTCTCAAAGATTTTTTGGAGCACTTTTACAGGAGATATTCGATCCGAAATTTTGAATTCAATCTTCCATTCAGATTCGAAATTAATTACAGTGCAAAGATCCGAGTTTAGAACATTTTTTAATCTATAACATAAATAAATAAATTTGCAAGATGACAAAATTTCGAAAACAACAAAGTCTCGATAGAACGAAAGCAAAATTGAAGGCAGCTGGTCTAAACACTGAGTTGGAATGCCTGATAATATGCGAGACAATCTCGTCAATCTTAACGAAGTCCTTCTGTTATTACAGTAATTGGCAAAAATTGCCGATGTACCGTTTCTCGGGGAAAACCTTGGCAACAACATGACAGAGAAGATTCTCGGAGTTTTCCAGGAAATATTGGTTGCCGATAAGAATAATGTTCGTCCCCGGAAGCTGCCGCAATACGTTGCGGGAATATCAGCGACACTGGGAGCCCTGGCTGCGGGTTTGGTCTATGGTTGGACTTCGCCTGCCGGTGACGATGGGGCCAATCTCAAGTACCCTTTCGAGATAAATCCAAATATTTTCTCGTGGAGCTCTTCAATATTCAATATCGGTGCGGCTGTTATCTGCATCCCCATAGGAATGCTCACCAACGTGATAGGTCGAAGGAAGTCAATGCTTATTCTGACAGTACCATTTGTCATCGGTTGGGCTTGCGTGATTTGGCCCAATTCGGCGACGACACTGATCCTCGGTCGTTTCATACTGGGCGTGAGCGGCGGTGCCTTCTGCGTTACTGCGCCGATGTACACAGCGGAGATATCTGACAAGGAGACACGTGGTAGACTCGGTTCCTACTTTGAATTATTTCTCTGCACGGGTATTCTCTTGGCATACGTATTAGGATTGCTTCGTAACATGTACGCCCAGTCATTGCTATCAGCTATTGTGCCACTCATTTTTTTCGTCACATTCTTCTTCATGCCCGAAACGCCGACGTACTACTTGATGAGAGGCAATGTCGAAGCTGCCCGGGAAACTCTGATTTGGCTTCGAGGATCACATTATGACGTAGACGCGGAATTGGAAGATCAAAAAAACGCTCTGGACGAAGCTAAACGCGAGAGGATTTCATTTTTCGTCGCTATTAGGTCTCGGGCTGCTGTCAAGGGACTTTTAATCGCGTATGGACTCATGTTCTTTCAATCCTGCAGTGGCATTGACGTCATTATCTTTTACGCTGCTAGCATTTTCAAGGATGCTACTGGAGATGATGCCCATTGGTCAACTGTCGTCGTTGGTGTGATGCAGGTTTCGGCTGTGTTCTTGTACACTCTTGTGATTGACAAATGGGGCAGAAGAGTGTTACTTATGATATCTGGTACTGTCATGTGTCTGTCGACTTTTGTACTCGCCTTGTATTTCTATCTCGATAGATTTGGCAATTCAATGGATGACTTCAGATGGCTGCCACTTGTGTGCATCTGCTGCTTCAATATCTTCATTTCCTTTGGATTCAATCCAATACCGTGGATGATGACTGGCGAATTGTTTTCACCTCAGATCAAAGGCGTCGCTGCTAGCAGCGCTTGTCTCTTCAATTGGTTCATGTCATTCGTCGTCACGAAATTTTACAGCCAGGTGAAACGAGAGATTCAGCCTTATGGGGCATTCTGGATATTTTCGGCAATCTGCGGTCTCAGCGTTCTTTTCGTCTTCTTCGTGGTTCCTGAAACTAAATGTAGAACTTCAGAGGAGATACAATTACTGTTGGCCGGTCGATCTGTCGAGAAACATATGACAGATCGAAGGTCGGTTACTGATCTAGCTAAAATGGATAAAACAAAGATATGACAGGACGGGGTCTTTGTTGGTTTTATCGTAGAGATATCTTTGTGATAAATAGAATATAAACAGAAATCTATTTTTTTTCCTACCTATTTCCTAATAACAACACGAAGCTCAAAAATCATTTCGTGTTGCGTTAAGCAGATTTATTGTCAGAAAGCAGAACCTTGGTAAAGATTCCTGCAATATTTCCATGATGAATCTTGAATCTTAAATCAAAACCATATTGATCCATCGATGGACCTACCGATTAATTTCGTTTATGGGTGAAACCTGAAGACAGCGATAAAACTTGTTTTTTTTTTTTTCAATTATATTAGCAAATAAAGAAGAGATATTCAGATGCAATACTTTTCCATGATCCAATCTAAATGCTACATAAAAGTAGTAGTATAACTTAGTGATACTTATCATAAATATTATAAATAAATATTGTAACATGCATATATAAAATATAATATTATAAGGGTTTTTGGTCAAAGAATGCACATTTTTCTTAAACTAAAAAGAAGGACAAGAAAATCAGCTAGGCAAGGAAATTTGTAATTTTTAAATTCATGCAAATTTTTTCTTTATTCTTATATATCTCAAAAAATAATTCATATAATGAATTAAAATTGACAGAAATCTTAAGCAAAATTAACCCAAAAATAATATTTTAAGTTTAGTGAAAATTGCTTGACAAGTGTGAACATTTTAGAAGTCACTGTATAGCCTCCCTTTAAAAAAAGCGAAGGGTTCATGTTCTACAGCTCTCTGAATACTGTATACACATTTAGACAGTCGTTTATGTCAGTAGTGAACGTATACATTTATTTATATACACATATATACACATTATATGGTATACAAGTACAGTAGAACGTGTCACGAATAAAATTTATACAGTGGAACGTGTCGCGAATGGCAAAGTACAACGACAGGTACACCTCATACTGGATTCGATAAACTAAAAGTTCCGACGATCCAGTTTATATAACTGACTTTGGGTCATTACCGACGTTTAGGGAATTTCGCGACACTCGTATACCTCCGAAAAGTTTTTCAAGTCACCGTCTCCATGTTTTGATTTACTTTTTCTGTAACAGACGTTTCGAAGTTTTTCTCTTTTTCTTTTGCCAAGTGGATCGATCGGTCAGAATGGCGCTCGAACGTGTAAAAAAAATATACAAATGTATGACATAATGTTTGGAATGATTTTTTTCTTTTTTTTGTTTTTGTTTTTTTTTTTTTTTTCTTTTTTGAAGCGTCAGCTTTTTCATCAGTGCGTATTGCAGTTTGTTCGGTGCAGAGTGTTGCGCGAAACTTTTCCATTGCCGGTTAGTTGAAATCAATACTGGTGGCTGCAGTCTCACTCGTCCAGGGCCGAATTAAGAAGGGTGGCGAGTGTACCGCAATTTCGACAAAAGCGTTTAACTCGTCGGCCTTAATTAACAGTTCAAAAGCCAGAAATCCAAATAAGCCCTTAAAATAATTAAAATAAACTGAAGGAGTTCGGAGCTTCTACATAGTTGCTAACTACAATAAAACCTGGAGAAAATGTATTGTGTACAAAAAAAAAAAAATGTTAAATCAAATTTAGACAGATTGAAAATTATTTCTCTATATGATTTGTGAAGACGAAAAAAAAGAAATTTACTGAGTTCACAGTTGTATATTTTTTTAAACTCAATATTTTATTCTCTACAATTTTGCAACATTTTTTTTTTAATTGACACATTTTCATTTCACTGTCTCAATATTTTCTGAACTACCGAACCAGTTCAGATGAAACTCCGAACTAAACATCCACTGAATAGTATTTCGATTTCGTACAAAATTCAAAATCTAATAAAATTTGAACCTCTCTTTACCGATTTCGGTGAAATTCAATAGCAAATAACGTCGATCATATCTGTACTTACGAAAAACAATTTGACAGAATAGCCAAAATTTAACGAAAGTTTTAGGGGTCGCCCTTTTTTTTTTTAAATGAAAAAAGTTTACTATCTAAATGTCTACATATATTATATTAAAAATCACAACAATTGAAGCGTTTTGGACCATTCTGAGTTTACTGACATGAGAATATCGAAAAAAAAAATGTTTCCATCACAACAAATTATTATTATTTTTTTAACGTCGCCACAGACCCTTTAATTAAAATATCGAATTTTCGCTGCAATGTGGCATCAAAAATGGCTGACGCCCGCAGAGCTGCACACTGCAGCGATATATATAGTAACCGATGGTACTACGGGATGAAAATGCAGCGCCGGAATGCACGAGGTTCAGGGGACTGCAATTTGCCAGTCATAGCACTTCCGGGACTTCTCAAGGAAACGTTATAGTCGCGTTTAATCTCTCGGAAACATCTCTCTATCTCGAGCTGCTTCGTCGAGCTCTCTCCGCAGTTCCCCCATTCAATTACTCGGTAAGTACAGAGACCGGGGCTTACGTAATTAAAGCGGACACCTGATTTGCTGCTTCCATGTATCACGTGAAATCCTCAAATACGAGAGGTCAGCATATTTTCTATTATACATGATTCTATCAAAAAATAGACATGCCATGTAAAAATGGAAAGGACATAGAAAAGACTGGGGCTGGTTCAGACATTTTTTTAATTGCCATTAAAATTTGATTCAGAATATTGATTTCAATACAACGCTATTTTTTAAATGATTCTTAAGCTAAATAATATGTATATTTTTATTTCTAAATTAATCTGAGTATGTTAACATTTAAAAAAAAAAAAGGTATAAAAATATTGCGAAATTGCCAGTGTATTTTATAATTTGTCAATAATATTCTTGAAATATTGAGGCAATGTTGTAATGTACTAAAATTGTCAATGGGGAAGTTAAATTCGAAAAAATTGTTTGTATACAAAATATTTGTAATGATAAATTACAGCAATTACTTAAAATTTTATAAAAATTTTCATTTTTGTAATTTTTTTCAAAACATTAACCGAACCTTGTTTCATAATTTTTTTTTATCTGCCATCCACAAAAAGCTTCCTCTATGAGGAAGCCAAATTGAACAACGTACTTTTTAAAAATCTGTTTGAAAATTTTTGAAATCTTGTTACTGTATCGCTGAAGCCTCCTTAAACGAGCTAGATTCTCTTTTTTCTTTCTTACTCAACTCGCTCCAGTCTCTCTCCCAACAGATTTTCAGAATTCGTGCCTTACTGCGAAACCTTTCCACTATTTTATTATCACATTCCGGCTGTTTTATCGGAATGTCTAAAGTGTGTAATTCGTAGAAAAATATGCAGGTGTTGAAGGTCCTGTCCTTGTTCTGCACATACACAACTTAGTAATTTTTTTTATGTCACGCGCTGATAGTGATAAGTAAAACGCTTTATCACCTGTAATTCTGTCGTGTTAATGATGATAAAGCAGAAGACAACGTCCACGTATTTGCAGTAATCATAACGACAGCCTTGAACAAGATATGGTCATATGTTTTTTCGTGTTATTAAGTGGCTTATCGATTAACGGTATCGCCACAGTAGCATCCAGATTATCATCATTAATATTTCTGTAATTAATATCATCATCTATAGATTTTTGTACGCATATTTTCGTATTAAATCACGATTTATATTTTCGGTTACATGTCATTTTTTTCCATTTCTTTTTCTTGAAAAAAAAAAAAAAAAAAAAAAGAATCCCGAAAAAACTAGAAGGAATCGTCAAAAATCTTTATTTTCCAAAGAAAGGTTTTTCAGAATGTATTCCTAATTTAAAAAATCTGTCGTTCAACAATCCGTCTTAAATTGTAGATAATTAAAAAAGTGTAAATTTTGTTGTAAATCAGTGAATTTCAGAGTTTTATGTCAACAATATAAAAAACTGCAGATCCAATCAGAAGGTTCAAGGGTCAGATCCAGGTCGACACTATAGTTGGAATGTCCCATATTTAAAATTCTCTACCCTTTGTCAATAAGATATAAACATTACTTACTCGAGTTATCATTTTTTTTTTTATATTCCATAATTTAAAAGAACGTTTTATCACGACAGTGCCTCTGAAATTGTCTTTATATTCACGTCTGAGTGTAAATTCTACAGAGTTTCGTGCGGGGAAAAATGATAACGTGCGGGTCAGTGAATCGCTATAAGAATGTAGGATGATCTAATTGTCATATTCCTCGCAGAGAGGCAGAGCCGTGGAACACGTTTTTGCCATTATGAATGCTCACGTTCCAACTCGCGACCATAACACGGTACCGTAAAGACGATTTAGGGCTGGCATAAAAGTTCCCGCGGGAGAAGGGAGAAACAAGGGCTACGACCTCGAGCAATAAAGTAATAGAATTCTCTTCAGATCCTTGCATGTATAACATCAGGGGACAAACATATATATATGTACACTTTTATCTAAGGGGATGTTTCGTCTGCTCTCTTGACTCGCCGGGACAATGTGAATTTATTTTTTTCTCCAAACGATGTATATATTGAATTAAAAAAAGAAGGGGGTTGGGGGAAAGACCCGCGCTTGTTTTCTGATACATTCGTGGGTTTTTATAGAGAAACGTTATTATCCTCTACGACGATGCATATACAGGGATGTGGCTGTAAAAATAACCCGCAAAGTACCATTGAGAAGATACTTCATGGAAAATTTATAGCGCGCGTCATCTCGTGGTATTACATCGGTGAAAGTTTAAGCCCCTTTCAGAAGCTCTCAAGTACTGAGGAATCACTGAGAGAAAAACATTCCTCACTGCTGTAAAAGTCGTAATATTGTAGCTGTTTATAATGCGGATTTCTACATTTGTCAGATACAATTGTTTACAATTGTATACACATTGTTTTACATTTTAAACGAAAGTAATTTTGTTACCTTCACCAATTTGGTCCATCGGTGATACGTGAACTCTACAACAAGTACAGAATTTAAATAAGAACATTTGCATTGATGAACTTAGGTACAAAAAAAAAATTTCACTCAAAACATTTTTTCATTTTTTCTGCTTATATGGCTAGTAGGCATTTTTTTTTTAATCAAGGTAAATCTTTTTATACGTTCACTTGCTGTACCATTTAATTTTCATGATTTCTAGGTGACTCAGTGCACCATAATACATTGAAGGTAAAACCTACTGACGTCTTATAAATAAATAAAACATGGAAGTGTAATGACGCACATTGCTTCTTCCTGATTTTACGATTTTCATAAAGTCATCTCGATAAGGAAGTATGTCGATCAATTTGTTCTTCCTCATAGAGGAAACTGATATGAGGAAGAGATGTTCCCAGTACTACTTAGCATTCTTGCTTAGGAAACAAATGTGGAATCTTAGGTTTAACGAATTTTAAGTGATGAATATATTTAAAATGCTTGCAAAGTAGAACTTTGCACATTTTTTCCTCATAATTTAGTAGCTTTGACAAAGCCATCTGTATGAGAAAGTATTTTGATCAATTTTTGGCTTTTCCCATAGAGGAAGCTTTATCAAAGGTAGAAAATAATGTTGTAACAATTTGCATGGTTCAATCGATACGATATTTCTGCTAATCAAATTTGTACAAATCATCGAATAAGTAGTCAATAGAAAGACACAAAAAAATATAAATTTATGTAAGAGCCCCGTGTTAAAAAATGTCAATATGCCACAAAATGTTAAATCTTCGAAATTTCTTTTTTTTTTTATGAAAAACAACAGCTTCCTCTATGCAAAATAAAATAAAATACATAAAAAAAAAAAAAAAATTACTATCACAAAGTTTCATTCCGCAAAATAGCGAAGAAAAAAAAACAAAAAAAAAAAAAATTAAATACTCTGTATCTCTTTTTCATAGTATTCCGGCGCGTTACATTCAAAGGGAAGAGATACAAACGTAAACGAAGAGTTGGGAGTCTGGTTGGGCAAAGACAGTCGCGATGGAACCGGGCGTGTGCTCGTAGGGCCGCCGGAATAACTTTGCCGTCAAAGGTTAACGGAGTGAAAATATTTATGTGTACCGTGAAAACATTGCCGCGCGCTCGCGTACACGGACAATTAATTGCTCACAGACAAAGGGATATCAAAGGGGGTTGGTATACACGATGAGACAGAGAGAGTGAGAGAGAAAGGGTGAGGCATGGTGGGGTCGCCGGGGTACAGCAGGGCCCCGCAGTCCCTGCGGCATCAATTACGTCGCAAAACGCTCGTTGCCCATCGCAATTAAAGTAAAAAAATATTCGCGATCTGTGGACACAGGGCGAAAAGCGGGAAGAGAGGGCGAATATCAAAACCCCTTCGATTTTACATAGTACCGCGTCATACGAACCATTCATGCGCGCAACACCCACACATATACATTCACGTTATAGGGGCAGCCCTGTTCGACGGTCAATGCTGTCTCGAATTCACGCATTGTTCGACCAAACAATATTACCTATATACCTTTACACGCGAATGTATCTATCAAAAATCCCTACGACATGAGAAAAAGAAAAATAAAATAAAATGAAATAATAAAACAGGAAAAAGAAAGTGAAGGGCTTTGTCGAGTTTGCATCATTGACTGGGAGCGTTTCTCTCCCAACGGGGAACTCCAGTCTTTCGAGCCGTTGAAACCCACAAAGTTGAAAACCCGGCGCGCGCGTTCTCTGCAGACAAGCAATTATAGAATTGCGGTGTTAAGGTGGCGCTGGAAACCCAACCGCCTCAAAGCCAAGACGTATTTTACACTCCCATGGACTCTGAAAGTTAGACGGACTGAAGCCATGCGATGAAATCCTGAACTTGAGGGAGGGGGCTATGCATGTTATACACGCGGTTACTGGACGTTCAATTCGCACCATTTCGTAACTCTGCATTGTTGCCGGGTAACAATGGAGGCCCTTTTCAGAGTCATTCGAATGCATTGAATTGTTGTTAATGCAAATATTGCGGGTAATTATAATGATGTGTTTAATGCCAGCTTCCAATTATGGGAATATTGAATATTCGTCAATTGAGAAGTCCGTGGTTTTTTGGAACTCTCGAAAATTTCATTTTTGGTGTTTGTGATTTAAAAGAAAAAAATGTCTGCAGTCAAACGTACAAACGCACAAAAAGAATTGCCGATGACACAAAAAAAAAAAGCGAAAGGACAGCTTTTGGTATTTTAATTTTATTCTAAATTTATTGTCATTCTTTACCAAAACTAAATATTTTATTATCCCTGATTCGTTCTTAATATTATTACATTTTTTTGTCATGACAATATTCGGTTGAAAAAATGATTAAAAATGTAAGATTTGTAAATTTGATAAATTCACAAGTCCTTCAAAAATAATTTATGCATTGAATCTTGAAATACCACTATTTCGGTTTTAGTATATTATTCATAACTCCCTTTTTTCACCCTACAAATATAATACTTATGATACTCGGCATAATTCGCACAAACTCCAAATTGATGTCATGTCAATTAACTCGAGACGTAAGAAATACAAAGACGATTTCGTCATTCATTTAACATGAAGATGTACGAGGGTGAAAGTTAGACCACTAATGAATATCCGTTTGTCATAATATATACTAACAAGCTAACGTGATAATATGTACTAATGTATACGAACATATATATACTACGTGGTAAGGAATACTAATTAGGCGCTTGGGGGCAATGCCGTTGATCATGTACTGATATAGGGTTAACGAATGGGTTACTACTATGTGCAATATGTCTATCGTCCCATTTTCTCAGTTTTAGAAAAAAAAAAAAATAATGTAACAGATTGAAAAACATACAATGTACAATGAACCGAATTCGGTTGACTGAAGGTAATTTGTATTGGCTTCATCTAAAAAGTATTCTCAAAAGAGTAGTTAGGACTTACGATGGATTTGTTCTTATCACAAAATAGTATAATTTAAAAACCTGTTTACCATAATTTTTACAATCAAAAGTTCGTTACATGAGAAAAGTAAAGCAGAAAAATAATTTTCCTGAAATCCTTCTCTCATGGGAAACGCAGTCAAAAGTTCGAAAAAAATCTAAAACTCTTTTAGAACGTTTGGGTTCTCGATCGTGTTTAGATGCTTTTATTTTGTTCAGTCCATATATCTTTGGTTGGTTTGCGATTGGTTGAATGCATTAATCGCGAGTGTTCAAAAAAAAAAAAAAAATAAATAAAAATCTGCAATAATATTACGGGCTGTTTCGTCCGGAAACAAAACAATGTGCACCCAGACGAATGGTCGGCGAGGCTGCATGAAATCACGAGGTAACCGGGGAAAGAGAGGTCGGTTTTTGCCCACATTAGCTTGGGTCCTGAGGCAGAAGTGGATATGGCAATGGCTCGGAGGGGTTGGTGGCGCTCTGTCCGTGGGGTGGTTAACGGAGGGGCGGGAGGGGTTTGTGGCAAAGGGGGTGGGGGTGGTGGGAGGGGGTCGGTGGGGTGTGTGTTGCTAGAATGGCGGTAAAGGGGGGAACCTTCGAGCCGTTTAATTACATTAGCCGCTATACCCGGGAATGCCTATGCCTTTCAACCCTCCGTGGTCCTTTCATCTCACCGCATAGGATTACGTGTGCAAACAATAGTGTACGCACCTTTCCATATGAATCCTACCCGACACACACCTGTACACTTCTTTGCCCCCCCCTCTCCCCCTCCTGCTAACGTATCTATTATTTAATTTAACGTACGTACCAAGCGGAGATTAACCCAACCCTTCGAAAAATCTCCCTTTAAATCCTTCGTGGTTCACTACAAACTATACCACGTCTGTACAAAAGCATACTTACACCACTACATTCAATCTCCGTGCCTTCCAATTATCGATTTTTTAAATCCTAACTTTTTCGTAAAAGATGAGCAGGTTACTATTAATAATTAGTAATTCAATTATGTCTGAATATGGTTATACTGAAAAAAAAAAAAAAAAAATGTTCGCCGTCGATGTTTTAAGGAAAATTATGTTTTCATGTCCATTAATCTCACATCAATGAAATCACTCGCCAACTTTAGACGATTTAATCTACGATCTAATCAATTTAGTCATCTTTTTTCAGAAGACCAACGCAACGAGGAAAAAATGTACAAGTGGATTTTATTGTTCATCTTCTTTTTTTTTTTTTTTCTTTTCTTTTGTAAGCATGGTTTGAGGAACTTGAATACGTGTTAGGTGTTTCAATATCGATTGCGATTTCGAGAAAAAACCACGTAGATGATGTTAAACTTTCCTGATAGTCTTTTTTGTATTTTGTGGGAATGAGAGAATTCGAAATGCAATGCTCGTGAAATATCTTACAAGCTAATATATACGTGTGTATGTGTGTCTGTGCAGTTGTATTTCGCTTTCAGCTGTCACCTGAAACTGAATGGGAAGAAAGGGAGAGAAAAAAAAAAGAGAGAAAAAAAAAAGAGAGAAATAGATTTCGGTACAAGGCCTCGAAATTTGTCATAGCAGCCTGGACAAATTGAAATGTACTCGAAGAAAGCGCGAATGAATGACGACCTACTTTCACACAAAACACGAGTACCCGAGCTGAAAACAGGAACCCCGGAGGTCCAATCATTTTTTTTTTTTCTTCTTTTTATTTTGAGCTCGACGCCCCTTCATGCGGAACTCCACCCTCGACGTCCGCACAAAGAATACATATCGAAGGGCTAACGCGACAAGATGACAGGGCTTTGTTGCCTCATTGTTCCACGCATTTGTGCCGAATTTGTAATTTCGTTTGCGGTTTGTAAGAGAACCACAATGATCTCCTCATGAACGGAATCTATTTATGCTAATTTGATGCAAATGTGCTCAGCTGTGCGACAACATTTATTTGAATATTATTAATCAATGAGAGCCAGCTATGCGTTATAAAAATTTAGTTACCAAAACAGCAGCCATGAGGAGAAAAAGTTTTTGGTCGGTGTAGAAAAATAGTTCTTTCGTTTTTACTGTGAATATAGCTCGATGTTGTCAGGCTTAAGAATTTGTATTATCAGATTAAGGCTGCGTTTGTTATCTACAAGAAGTAGAATCCCGAGTTGGCGTTCGCACAAAATGATTTCACGAAAATTAAAGATACAGATAAAGGGAAGAAAAAGAAGAAAAAAAAAAATTAAGACACTTCTATTTCTAAAGAAAATTTAGCGATACTACTGGGACCAATTTACAGTAGGTTTTAAGCTTATTAAAAATACATGATTAGTTTAATCAACTTGAATTACTATTATTGTTCTTGTGGAAAAAAAAAATACACACACATTACTAACAAATTCGCTTTACTCTCCCCTAAACGAGTCTTCAAACTTAATTCCACTAACAGCTTAATTCCAAGTAACGCAGCAATTTTTTTGTTCCCTCTCAACACTTCCCCGCTCTGGAACGAGCTGGTAATTTACTGGATGCTTTTCTTTTGGTAAGCAAGCAAAGTTTTTTTTTTTTTCTTACTTGTTTTTTCTTTTTCGCGAAGAAACTGCTCGTCGAGTCTGCGTCAGAGTCGGTTATAGCGCTGCTTGATTGATTAGGGATGAGGTGGAGAGCTTGCAAAGTCATCACTGTCACTTTCCTTGAGTTTAATGATACTCGGGGATTAGCATGTCGGACTAATGATCCTTGGCCCTATCCCGACCTCCTTCCTCTGGATCACCGTGTGTTGAAAGCTTGAAAACCTTTCCCTTCGTGACTTCATTTACGAAGTTCCGTCGACGTTTCCCTTTGCGGTAAATAGATCGGTCTCTCGGTGCGCTCTTGCGATGTCCTGTATCTACTTAGTACGCTTTCTTTCTCTCTCTTTCTCTCTGTCTCACTTCCACTCTTCGGGGAGACCGGGGTTAGTCGTGTCACTTTTGGCTTTTGAATTTTTTTCAAGGAGTTTGACTGAGTACATTGGGTTAAAAATCACATCGATTTGCCCAAAAACTAATTTTGCCATTTTGGTGATTTTATTAGAGTAAATTGTGATATTTTTCTTTTAATTTATTACTACTCTTTAGTCCAGATCCACCTTAGTTCAGACTAGTTTTTTTCATTTAAACACGTAGAAATTATTTTTTAAACCATACATCTTCAATTTCATTGAATGTACCGAAATGATTAATTTAAGCTAACCCATACCTGTTTATTTCTTCCTTAATGAGCGATATCCGTAGCAGGCATTCATTTAGAAGTTCATAATAGAGGATCCGACCGTTCGTAAGGCGGGCACATCAGTTTGAATCAGCCTCGGGGCAAGTTACGTAAAAACAAGAAGAAAAAAAAAAAAAAAAGAGAACGTTGCAAAGTAAAACTTTGCACGTTGTTATCTCGTTATTCCCCATTTTCTGAAAAGCCATCTATTTGAAAGAGTATACTGACCAGTTTCAGGCTCCCTAATAGTGGAAGCTTTGCAAAAATTGGAAATATAATGAACAAGCTGTATGCAAAGTGGTACCTTTCATCGTCACTTTGAAAAAGAACCCTCACACCGTTGTAACTTTTTCTTTTTTCAACTATAAAGTTATAATTTATTCAAGAAAATTATTTATTGAAAAAACCAATCGAACCTACAGCCTCGCTTAAATATTATACCTCTATCAAAAAATTATTTGTTTGGCAGATAAATAGTATTTTATATTTCTAAATAATACTAGTGGCCAGTGAGATATTACTCTTTGAATATCCATAAATGTGACCCTACTTCCTCCCCAGAGACTCTATTTGTCACCGAACCAATACACCCCGGCCTCATCATTTGCCCTACGATGGTGCACACACACACTGCCGTGACTACTGGGGCTGCGTGTCGTTTGCTTTCCCCAGCAATGATTGACACTTCCGTGACTACTGTCGCAGAGATCCCTGCTTCTTATTCTCCTTTGGTTAATCATTCGATAAGAAAAAAAAAAAAAAAAAAAAAACACGAACGAACGGAATTGTAATTATAATCGTTGGGCATTATATATATATATATATATATGGAGCACCGACTTCTAGGTAACATAGTGTTAAATAGGTATTCGTGATCGGTACAGAACAATATACTGAGCTTGGGCTATGTAATTCATGAATTCATATAATTAGCATTTCACGTTTTACACTCGGCCTCAACCGTGTTCAGCTTCGAACATGTGAATAGGTATATTTATATGGATATATGGGTCATTCCACACCAATTCAATATGGGCATAAGACCCTCGATTGCTCTGATTTTGATCCACAATTTTTTAGCTCCAATTCTATTTTTTTTTAAAGTAAATTAAATTTAATTTAATTTAATTAAAAATTGAAAAAAAAAAAATTGAAAATAAATTGGATGCCAAAGTCAGTTGATGGTGGAATTTTTATTGAACATTTCTGTTTATAAGTTGGGACTTTCAAGAACTTTTCAAAGACTTTTTTCTGGTACCATAAAAAATAAATCTTTTATAAAAATAACGTCGATTTTTAAATTAAAAAAAGTCGCTTTTGAAAAATTTGCAAAAGTTCACAAAAATCCTGACTTGTATATAGAAATGTATTTTATTCAAACTTAAAAAAGAAAAAATAGAAGCGAGTACCCACTTTGGTCCAAAAGCCTAAAAACATTTATACCGATACAAGATTTTTGAGATTTTTTTTTTCAACTCTCAAATGACGTCGTACAGTATGTCGATTTAAAATAATAATAAGTATATAAAATGCAAAAAAAGAAAATACAATAAAAATGCTGATTGCCTATTAGAGTTGGAGCAATAACGTAAAAAAATTTGGATGAAATCCGAGAGTACGAGGGTCCAGACCCAGTTCGAACTGGTACGGAATGCCCCATATATAAAGCCGGTGTCCTCGTATGTCAACGTAAGGGCAGTGCGCGGCAATTGTAATGGTAAATCGTAATTGGACCTTCAACGAAGGAGTGCACGACGCTCCAGGGTAGTATTACAAATATCTACGTACTATACTCTCTGTGCACACTCGGCACCACAATAACAGTGGGTTTTGAGGGGTATACGAGCCTGCGTCATGAAACAAACTCGAACGCCATCTGCCGTTTACACGTTGAAAATGTATCCTATCGTGAATTGCACTGTACACTCAAAGATGGCGTTACGTGGTTCATACTTTGATTGTAAATGTTATCTATTTATTTTAAACAGGTGATGTTAAAAATTAAAAAAATTGTTATCCCAAATATTAGTCAATGTATAATTAAATGAAAAAAAATCCATAGTTCTGGTCCTTTTTTTAGTTAATTTTAACAATAGCGCGATTTGTAATTTTCTCAAATTTATCTTTAAAAGTATAAAAGTAATTTGTTAAAAATTTGAAACTCAACAAAATTTCTTTTTTGCAATTAAAAAAATACACACATTAATGCGTTATTTAAATGGACGTGAGAAAGCAACAGGAGTCCCTTTCAGAAGAATTTCTTTTATTTTAAAATTATTTTCGTGACTGCATCCACTTGTTTCTATTTGAATATATTAAATACATTTTTATTTGTAACTCATGCATGAAAAGACGCTCTTTTTGTACCTGTAGCGCGTTGCACTTTTTGATTAGGCATGAGAAAAAAAAGACTGAGCCTGGACAAGTTTTATTATATCACAGATTTCTTTGCAATCATTAAATAATTATGTTAGAACAATCTCTTTTTCGTGACAAGAATAAATTATTTTTATTTAATAATAAAGAAAAATAGACAGCAAAGTAAAACTGTGTAAATTGCTTTCTCATTATTCTGCAATGTTACATTGCAACCTAACTATATTACAGATTTTTTTTTCTCTCACTCTTAAAATGAAATAATGTATTCACATCACGAAAAAGTGATTATTTTTGTAGAATGCTTTTAAACATCAACATAAAAATCTTACTTAATGCCTGCAAAGCAAATCAGAGGCCACCAAAGAGTTGCATTCACGTCACAGAAACGATGTAAGCGCACGATAATAATTGTGAAATATAAAAAAATAAAAAAATACGTATACACACACTAATGCGTTATTTAATTGGACGTTAGAAAGCAACCAGGGAGTCCCTTTGAGAAGAATTTAATTCTTTCTTTTCCGCTTTGACTCGTGACCCTGTGATTCATGCGAGAGCCCTATATAAAGTCCATCCTAGCCGGCTTGTGAAACCCACATCCTTTTGGCCGTGTACCTGGCTAATGAATCGCTAATAATTGGGAATCCGACGTTCAGAGTACTTCTAACAGTGAGTGGCAGAGGGGGGACTTGCGCGGGCTTGCGAGAGCGTGATCAAAGCGAAAAGTAAGTGAACGGGGCCAAAAGGGTCCCTATGGATAGAGATAGAGTCAGGTGGGTGCTCAAGGCTCAAGTCATGGCTTTGGATTTGCTCCGCAGCTGCGAGCAAAACTTGCTCGAGAGTCCCAATGAGAAAGAGAGAGAGTATAATATATCCGTACAGCAATATCAAATCTTTTTTAGCCTTTAGTAAAAAGGAAACGGAGTTTCAGAACTGAAGTACCGGCTACCAAAAGATGCAGTTAAAAAAAGAAAAAAAAAAAAGAGCAAATAACTTAAAAATTTAAGAGGTATAAAAGAAATCTGAGATTATAAGACTTTCTGGACTCTGACTCTCTGTGATGTGCAACCAGTAGCATTTTCTTTCACAGAGGGAATAAAAGCGAAATGAAGAAAACAGAACGTCGGGCAATTTTTTTGTTTCTTTTTATTCAAAAGAGGCCTTTGGATTAAAATTTTCCGGAATCTTGAAAGAGAGGATTCAACGAGTTACGTATTAATTCGAGTATCAAGATTTCGATGATTTTTTTTTTACGGATTTTTTAGAGGTAAACTGATGGTACAAACGGAGGTGAATTTTTAATTTGAGGATTTTTTGCTTGAAGTACAAAAAAAGGTGTAACAGTCAATTTAAAAGATGGCTACAGTGATTTTTGAGATCAACACAATTTTTTTTTTCTGCTATTTTTCTACTAGAGGAATTTTAAATTTAAATGAACTGAGAAATTAATTTATGGAATGAGTTAAAATTTACTGAAATTTTTGAGTGAATACAGTCTAGAATGTGCGAGTTTGGAAATTGCTTCACGAGGGTTGAAGGGTCACTATAGCTTCCCTTTAAAGAAAGATAACACAGTTCAAGACAAAAATCCACGAGACATATTTTTTCGCAGTTTTTTAAAAGACAAATTTGTAACAATGAATCGATCTTTATATATTACGTTTATTTTTTTCGATAAATAATGTTTTAGGAATTCTTTCTGTAATTTGCTTCGTTTTACTGCTCAATTAGAAAAAGACATTTAGTTATTTTCGTAGCTCTAAGTTTAAAAAATAAAAACAAATAGCTATAATTTTTTCTTTTAGCAACCAAAATGAGTTCTCACTCGTCAACAAAAATGACAAATTTGGCTTCTCTAAAACAGCGTGAAAAATATGTCTCATGAATTTATAAATGTAGACTCAGTTCTATTTGCTTACTGCATCAGAAATTTTATTCACACTGCTATGTAATTTCAAACTGCAATATAGATTTTGGTGTCCCAGTCTGATTGACGAATTTTTGAATATCTCAAGGAAGTTCATGGAACAAGATATCCAAGTTTCCTTATCGTGAGTTTAGCGTTTTAGTGGAAGAAACACGGAGAGCTAAGAACGCTCGAATGAACGGCCAAGAGTGAATGCGATACAATCAATTGAAAAGGCCATAACTATCATGGAAACTGTTTCGAAAGCGAAACATCGAACGCTATTCGATAACTTTCTTGGCTCGGTTCCTGCTGTATATTCTACAGATCACGATCTGCGCTACTGATTCCCAAGCTATACATGCGTTTTACAATGTGTCACGTTGAGCAAAAGGCGTTCAAGCATTATTTCGACGTGGATTAAATTAAATCCGTACATACGAGCTTTACGAGATAAGGTCTTGAATTAGATAATGAATCGCGAATGCATGCATCAATGCCTTTAACTAACTTTGACTTCTCAAGTAGATCATCCATGGAAATTCTGAGCAAAATATGGGACAATGTAATTTTAGTTAAATTGTGGTTTATCTAAATAAGCGACATTTCTTAATTTCCTCTCTCTCATAAAAGAAGGAATTTAATGTTGTTTTAATTTTTATGCAATTATCGAAATTAATGAACATTCAAACACTGTTGTAAAGTAGAATATTGCATGTCGAAAGGCCTCATTATTTTCCACCTTGAAAAAATAAAAATATTCCCAAGGTTTTCCTTACTTCAATTTTATTTTATGAAGCAAATGTTGGCAATTTTTTTCACTCAATATAACAAAGTTTCATTTTCCTATCTTTTTTTTAAATTATTGATTTAGTCGATTCTGTATTCAATTTTGAATTTAAATCCGTGCAAAAAAAAGATGTGAAATAGCAAGTACAGAAATTTAGGTTCATATTTTTTTTGACGATTGATTTGAAAGAAGTAATATAGAATAAATTTGTCTTTCCTGTATTGTCGTTAATTTGTATCGATAAATTGTTATTTTTTTTTTTTAATTCAATGAGCCGAATGTGTGAATGCACGAATAAACTTTAAGTGTCCTATTTATATGTGACATTTGCCCCAAGTAAGAGGTCGAGTGTTTCATCAAAGTACCTATCAACGGGGGAGCAAAAGCTAGCGCTGGCAAGCCCAAAATTCTGTTTTTCATGTTCAATGAGGCGTTGTCAGAGCGAGTAGGTGGTTGCGAAGTCAGCTCTGATCAAGTATACGGGCTGTAGGTCGTGAGTATAAAAGCAAGGGAGGCAAAAGCAACCAGCAGAGAGAGAGAGAGTGAGAGCGAGGGGGGGATGAGAGACGACAGAGAAAGAGAGTTGGGGTTGGGTGGGTTGGTAGCTGAGCTCTAAGGGCTTGCTTCTGTTAATTAAAATAACCGCAGCGTCACCGGCCCGACCGACAACCTCGCTTCGTTTATTATAGCTTTTAACTTTTCTTTCGTCGAAAGCCACGTTACGTTTAAAACACACGAAGACGCTTACGCAGAAATGGCAACGACAATCGACACTAGAGTCCTCAATGTTCTCACCTTTTTTTTTTTTTTTTAATTATTGTAGAATGTAAAGAATAGCTTTAGGAAAAAAATGGATTGCAGCCCGTATCATTATTGACCGTCCACTCTAACTAGTGAGCAAAAAAGAAGTGTCGTTTTTGAGGTGTTATTAAAAGGGGTTCCCATGGAAAATACATCAGCCCTTTTGTATGGACCAACTTGAATCGCAATTCCGTGTCTCGTTGGATATGAGAACTATTAATCAACGATGCTGGATATTCAATTCAGTGGAGATTAGTACAAGTGTTTGAATTTCGTAGCAATTTTGCTTTATCTTCTTTGCTTTTCTTTGTGACAGAAAATTGTTTTCGAGTATTCGGAAGGGTGCGAAATATTGAGAAAAGTGGTTTAGAAGAAAAAGTCTGTGTGTATGTGTAGATTTCGTGATCAGCAAGCTAGTTCAAGTTTAGAATCATGTAACCATGTTTGTGATTGAATGTCAAACATGGAACCATCATTGGTGTCAAATTTGGCAAGAATTGATCAAGTGGTTTTTCATTTTATGACAATTTAAATCATTTCCTCTGTTGAGTCAGTAATCACTTCAACTTTTGTAAATTCCGAGCAATCTGTCTGCTATTTTCAACACGAATGAATGATAATTGATTATCAAACATGTATTTAGTCCAATTTCTTCACGTCCACAAAATTTTGTTAATATTTTTATTTAAATTAAATAAAAAGTAAATTGGCTTTTTCAGAAAACAATCCCAACGCAGTCTGTATTATTATTGACCGGTGTGTGCTTTATCTAGTGAGCAAAAAAGAAAAGGTGTCGTTTTTTTTGTACTTGTTCTTAAGGGATTCCCGTGAAAAAAAGGGGGAAAAATACATCAGCGAGTCTCTTTCGCATGAGCCAACTCGAATCGAAGTTCCGTGTTTCGTTTGGCG
Source organism: Perithous albicinctus (assembly GCA_964016905.1). Classification (NCBI taxonomy): domain Eukaryota; kingdom Metazoa; phylum Arthropoda; class Insecta; order Hymenoptera; family Ichneumonidae; genus Perithous; species Perithous albicinctus. Next base: position 19,236,543 of record OZ024696.1, on the reverse strand, counting down.
ATATAGTTCGATAGCGTCCCCCTTCAGCAGTCTCTCTCCCTCTCTCTCTCTCTCTCTCTCTCGTATGTATAGTGACACGGGTCTCCGGGTCAGCGAAGGCTTTTCCGATGTATAGGCAAAAGGCATATAGCGAGGGAGGACGAAACTTTTCAGGTGTATAGTCGAAGCCCATAAATTGCAGTATCGAGTCGGAAGAAGCGTTAACTGCGACGGAAGAGATTAAATGATTAGCGAGGCCATTTGGCAAGGTTCTCTATCAAAAAGTTCGGTTGGTGTAGGCGGAAAATATAGCTTCATGTCGATGGTACCTTATACCATATCACTGTCTCACTTTTAGAGGCATCTAGTACTTATATGCACACCCTCTCTCTCTCTCTCCCTCTCTCTCTCTCTCTCTCTATCTTTTATCATCCCCTCTCTACACCATTTACCAATTCGACGCTTCGCGCTCCACTTGCCTGTGTCGACGAATCGCATTTCCGCTTACCAGTTGAATTTCTACCAAAGTACTGTGGTGCCGGGCGGTTTACGCAAATGATTTATAAGCACTTTTGTCATCGGTTACCAACTTTGTTGCTGAGCATGTGGTTGGCCTGGATTTTATACTTGCCAACGTTTCAGCTCCTTACGCGTTATTCGTTTTATGACAAAGTGCCACTGAACGGACTTTTCCATTTTCTTTTTATATCCTTTACCGTATTGCCTCTGCCTGGCAATGGATGAAAGCTTTTTGTTTTTTCAGTGAAAAGAAGAAAAAAATTCAAAATTCCTATGCTAGTAAAAATGATCTGATGAATGTGGAAAAGTGGTGCAGAAAAAAAAGTGTCTGGATGAATGAACAATCTTGACAATTGCTTCCTGGTTACTTTCCATCTATTCCAAAATTTCTACATGAGAAAACCTAAAACAATGAGCATGTTTCCTTCTTTGGAACTTTATTTATTTTCATCTATACAAAAAGGACAGGTTTTAGGATCGTCAGTAAATTCTTTAAGAGAAATAAGATATAAGGACGTTATGTGGAAATCCAAATAAATATAGGCTTTATGTTAATGCAGTTAACCTTATAAAATCCTTTTTAAAAATCTCTCTTTTCATATAGTGCGGAAAAAAAAGAAGTTTTTGTCGTCTACAAGGAAGGGAAGACGATGTTAATCGATTTTGGTTCCACGCCATTACTCGCGGAGACAATTTTCCGGAAGCCGTGGCACGTTTACAGCTTAGCAATTCAGGGAGTGATAGGCTCGTGAATAACATTCATGAAGAGCCGACAAATCCATCAAGCTTATATCGACCCTTCTATTCCCGGCAAGCCATCCTGATCGGGAACTACGATGATCCGGCAAAATAGGAGGGGATTTTGCTATTCAGCATGTTCTTGTCTCCAGAGAGAGAGAGAGAGAGAGAGAGAGAGAGAGGAAGAAGCCTGTGAATAACTAAGACTCAAATAATTTTCCTCGTCGAACAAAGTTAACTCCATTCTGTCGACATGTTACGCTTTTTTTATAGTTATATATATACAGGGTGAATCTTAACTATTGGTTGATCCATGGAGAACAAATAGGTTACATCATGCTGAGTAAAAAAGAATTTGGGCGCAAATTCGAGAAATTAAAATTGGCGGAGATATCGGGATTTCGATATCTCTGACAATTTTTATCTTGGCGAGACTCTCGACGAGATTCTCGAGAATTTATCCCAGTTAAAAAAAAAATAAAACGTCGCGCTGAGAGTCTCGTAGAGACTATTGCCGAGACTATCGACGCCGATACTCTCGGCGAGACTCTTGGCGAGACTCTTGGGAATTTATCCCAGTTTTAAGCAAAAGAAAAAGTCCCGCGGAGAGTCTCGCAGAGACTCTAGCCGAGACTATCGCCAATACTCGTCCCGATATCAAAATCTCGATATCTCCGCCAATTTTAATTTCTCGAATTTGCGGCCAAATTCTTTTTTACTTATCATGATGTAATCTATCTATTCTCCATGGATTATTCGATAGTTAAGATACACCCTGCATATTATTGTACAGGAGTTCTGGCGTCATTGAGCCGAATGTGCTCAAAGTCTAAAACTAGGAGAGGATATATATGCAATGATATAACCGCGAATGAACAGGATCACGCAACGAATCATTGATACTTGAACAGAAATGGATTCAATTTGCAAACGAATGACCGTGTGAAAGAGGATACTCCAGGGAGGAGTGCGGCGGTACACGTTTCAAACATGATTAATTTCACTATTATTGAGCACACTCTGAATCAACCTATTTCCAAATGAATTCTCTCTCAAATGACGATGATATTGTCATAATAGGAGTGCAGCGAAATGCGTCACAATTGTCTATACTCAACGTTCATCTTCGCGGAAATTAAAATCAGATTTACTTTCGTAACGAGATGGATTTGCTTCGAATATTCGTGTAAAAATAAAAATTAATTTTATACTATTGTATGAAATTTATTTACGGTGATTATTCCGTAATATTCAATTCCAACAAGTACTTTCTTCTTGCAGTCGAATAGTCATTTAAAAAATGTTGTCTTATTATAAAACTAAAGATTTTTTTGGTTATTGCGTTTATTCGAATAATATTATTTAATCTGGTTTTGCGAGTAACACGGAGTAATATTTTAGATTAATATGGATTAATTCGATATCGAATTAATAAATTAATGTCAGTGTAAATATTTGAATTATAGTTTGTATTATTGATGTATTAGTATTGATGATTGAAATGTTTTTGAATGATTAAATTGTCTACTATTTTTTTTTTTTTTTTTCGTACATCCAATTATTGATGAAATATTGATTTACTTTTCAATAAATACTGCCTCGTTCAATCGAAATTATAGAACGAAAAATTAAATCGCGTTATTTCCAAACAACTAGTCTATGTGGGTTCGATGAATTGCAGGTTGTAAAATTATAGACGAGCAGTCGGGTGGAAAAAGAAATATAATTAATAAGAATTACATGTCTGAAAGTATTTAAATTATCGTTTGCAATTCAGAATCGTTAATTAATGATTGAAATATTTTTTAAAATCGTTAGCATTTTTAATTGCCATTTTCGAACATTTAATTATTGTGGATGTGTCAACATATATCTAAATAAATTCTCTCTCGTTCGATCGATGATATTGTCATCACAGAAATGGAGGAAAATGCGTCACAATTGTATAGCGAACGTTCATCTTCGCGGAAATTAAAATCACATTTACCTTTAACGCTAGATGTGCTTTTAAAATTCATGTAGAAACAATAACGACTTTTATATTAGATATAAATGTAATATAAATTGTGTATGTATTCATCTTGCGGTAGAAAAGCCGTAAAAAAATTAATTAAATCTCGTTATTTATAACACTAATGATTTTTATTGGCCATTTCATTTGGTTTCTAGAATTACGAGGTGTAAAATTATAGATTACAGAGGTGTTAAATTGATATATATAAAATAAGAATTAAATGTCAATGGAAATACTTTAATTATTATTATTATTACTGAATCATTTATCAACGATTGAAATGTTTTTCAAGCATCGAAATGTCTGCTGTCTGTTTTGTACCGGCAATTATTGACGACATATCAATTTACTTCGCTACAAATACTTCCCCTCGCTTAATCGAAATTATAACCAAAAAAAAATATATTCCGTTATTAAAAATAACCGTAATGATTTAATTTTGCCATTCAATAATGCTTCAATAATAAAGTAAAAAATAAATAAATTTAACGAGCAATAAGCGTTAGTGAACAAATAAAAAAATTAGAGCTTGAATTAATCAAAGCATCGATTAATAATTGAAATATTGTTGAAAAGCGTTGAAATCTGAAATTTGTCTTTTTCGTATACATCCAGTTTTTTGTGGATACAGTAATTTAGCCGCGAGAGTTACACATATATTTTTTTTTTGTTTCGCAATTTTCACAACATTTTTCCGAACGAGCTTGACCACGAGAAAATGTTTTTCAGTCGTTAACGGTGGCTTAGCGTGTAGAGTGCGTACATATCGCCGGGGGTATTTTTCCAACTCTCTCAATGAGCTCGACTTCGTCGGGTTTAAACCATTTTTCTCGTTTTTTTTTTCCGGAGAGTTATACTATTTTTAATTCGTACTGCGGAAGCTGTGAATCCGCTTGGATTAAAATTCTGTCACGTAATGGCTACACATTTATTCATTCGGACATACCTCACTCCATGACCTATTATATAACGTTAAAACCATAATGAGTCTCTGCAATAGCATTTAAATAGAAGGTATATTGTTCGTATAATGCCAAGCACATCAGTTAATTATACCAAATGTGGCGCTACTCATTTTAGTAACAATTGTCTGTTAGACAAATGTCTGGAGGAACGACCGATAATCTTCACCTAGTATATATATATATAGTTAATTAATTAAACAAATTATTTTGTCGAAAACAACGATAAATTATCCATGTAAACCATAAATTTAGTCAACGTAGTGTGACACTTTTCCCACACTCTTCCTATCGCGCTCACTCTCTTTTGCAGACCGCACACTCGAGCCTTTCATTAATCAGCGCGGGAGGTCCTTCGATAAATCTTCCCGGTGCCTGGAGAGAGCGCGCAACGCCTTTATTAGAAATTATAGCGTACTCGAGTTTCATGCCGAGTATACAATACTCGAGTCTGTCGTGCGTTATTGCATTGTTATACGAAACTGTCAACGTGAAATGCAACGATATAGAGAAAATTGAGTCAAGAAATGAGCCATACTTTCCTCGATCAGTCATTATGTTAAAAAAATACAAGGTAATCAATTTTACAGATTTTTCAAGGCAATTGTTTTTTTTTTTATTACAGAAATGAGTACTGTTTTCGTGATAAAAAGGGGATGCAGTAATATAAAGGAAATTGAGTGAAGAAATATGTCGGATCTTCAATAATCTCAATTAGTTGTTATATAAAACAAAATATAATTTAACAATTCTAAATTTTTCGAAGACAATTTTGTTAATTTGTGATGAAAAAATTACTAAATTTCTGAACAAACGAGTCAAGCATTTCTTAAAGCGTTATGAGATTTTTTTCATTTTTATTTTTTGTTACAAAAATAAGTACTAAATTCGCGATGAGAGCGAAATAATTCTCAATTCTATAAAATACACTAATTACGTAGAAAATTAAGTAAAGATTGAACTCAAAATTTTCGCCTTCAATTATTTGGTAAAAAAACCAACGACAAGCAAACCATTTATTAGCATCTTTGAAGACAATTATTTATTTTTCGACGAACATGTGTATTAAATTCCTGATAAACTAGGAAAAAAAAAATAAGATACTGAATTTTCAATTTTTATAAAGACAGTTTTTTCAAAAAATATTATAAGTATCATTTTCCTGTGGGAATTATTTTTTAAATCATCCATTGCTCGGTGATCCGTGTTACGTAGAGTCTCCCTAATATGTAAATACAATAAAGCTGGAGTGGCATCGAATAGGGGTGGGAGGGGGGGGGTCAATATACCCGATAAACCGGATCGTATTGATCACTTTGAGATTCACTATGCGTAAAAAAAAGACGGGTTTGATCAACCCCCTGGAAAAACTTAGGGTGATTCAACGTTGAAAGATTTTCATCGTTGGCCGGCGCGAGGGTAGAAGGGGCTAACGTTAGTCAAGGCTTTTGTGATACCCCATCCCCCCCCGCCCCGAATTGGCTCTCCCTCGCCCACCGAGAGAACGAATGACTGTTTGACATGGCCTAGATTTAGTGGCAGTTTAATCAAACGGTTTGGCTTCGCCACCGGCGAGGGTTCGTATTATCGGTACTTATGCTTGGAATTAATGTATCTCTAGTTTACGACACAAGATACCAATTGGCTCCAGTACCCAGTATACTCTGCCACTACTACTAGTACTTGTTCCAAATGTACGAGAGTTCCCACACCGCAGCTGGTTAAAGGGAGTGCTTATTTACTATAGTATAGATCTCAAAATTATGGTCATCGAATGAGTTGAGAGGAAACAGGAGTAATACTAGTCAGACTTATTTAAAAAATATAATACAAAAGTGATTTCAATCTTCATTGCATTTTTGATGAATTGAGATTGAATAATTTAGCAAATACAGTGAATCATTTTATAGACATTGATTTCTTGCAATCGTGAATAATTGTCACGAAATTTACATTCGATTTTTGCTACGTTGTCTGATCTCAAAATACATTGTTTGGCGTGTAAAGATTATTCACCAGAAAGTCAACTGTCGAAGAAATAATATTTTTCTAATTCATTTAGGATTCATGATTTCGTGTTTAAAAAAAAATAATCTTAAGTACTCATCTATTGAGAAATAATACTTTTCAGATTCCAATGTCAGATTTCGTAAGACAACTTTCTAGAAACTCTGTTTCACCAATTCCAATCCTCCCAAAATCTATCCGGTCATTCTTAAGATTCATCAACAATCCAGAATTTACATTCGATTGTATATCTAAAAATCTTCAATCTGAAAATCCACCTACTTTAGCCTGCAAATTAATGCTGTTAATATTTATGAAAGCGATAACTCCAGTAAGTCAGACTTTCAGAAACATATCACTTCACTGATTCCAATCATGTATCCAGACGATCTAAAGTTCCATCGAGAATCCCATAACAAACTATCCACTCACATATCGTATTAGTATGATGGAATAGAACGGATTACGTAAGCTGTATATCCATAAGAACGTTTCGTATATTACAATGGTGAACATATATTATCGTGGCATATAAGCTCGGACCAGCTAAAGTGTATGATTGTCAACAGTATAGTGGAAGAGCCCAAACGAAAGAAAGAAAGATCGCCAGAGGAGCTAGTGTAGGGTTTATTGGGATAGGAGGTGTGTGTGCGTGTTCGTACAGTTGGAAAAGTCGATCGAATTCAACGAACCGTACAATCGGTAGCTACGAGTCTATGACTCATACCCAATCGTTGACATCCATCTTCGAGGAATCTGGTCGTTCGGTCATACGAGGGTTTTTCTCGTTGTGCAGGGTGTACGCGGTGGCACCCTTCATTCGATATATGGAGTCCAGGCTTGTTCCACACAGTGTCAAAGTCTCTCTCTCGGTGCTATTCCTTTCTTCTCCTGGCATCAAGATAGCGCGCAATCGGGAGATGAGAGCACCCTGACTGGTGAGCGTTAGATCCGCTCTGCTAAAGTATTTCTTTCGTTGGGCTTAGTGCAACGCAGAGTTTTGGGGTGAGCTGCAATTTTATGGCATAGCTGCGATACGAGAAAAGGCGTGCATAGTGCGTAGTTCAACGAACCACGCCTATAAATAGAATTGCTTGGTGACAAATTGCACGTATAAACGCGCAAATATCAAATTTAGGGTAGTGCCGGAACGCTCGGGTGGCTGCAGTGTGCTCACTCACCACAAGCTATGAATTGCTCTGGCAGACAGAATAAAAGTTAAAAAAATATGACAGTTTTGGTAAGATAACTCTTCGCAAACAGCACTTTTGTAATTCCAATGGTCATATTGCCATTGGGATTACTCATATGGAGACGGTATGGAGTTATGTTCAGGATTTATGGCTGATTATTTTTGAAACCCTCAGACTTGGTATACGTTGTTGATGGTTCCTTTATGAAATACTTTCTTCTGTATTTTTTTTTTCAATTTAAGGTGAAGAAGTGTACGTTTTGAAGTCGAATATATATTTTTGAACATTGTTTGTCCCACCCATCTCCGCCATCAGAATCAGCAAGGCGAGTCCTGCATCAGAATCTTCGTGACAATTCTTTTGACGGATTTGGCTGAAAATCAAAATGTCCGAAATAAAATCTTCTAATCAAATGCTTAGGTTTGAAAGCCATCAAGTCATCAATATCCAAAAATGATCCTTTTCAGATTCCAGTCCTTGTCCTCATTGTCAGTCAGTCTAAAAAGGCATCCAACATTATATTCTTTTGTATCTAAAATCGAGAATCTCAAATTGCGCTTCCAAAATGCAAGCACTGTTGTCAAATATCCAAAAAAAAAAAACCACAATTTAAGAAAATCAAGTATCCAGAAAAGAAAATTTTCATAAATTCTGTCTCAACAAACCCTACATACTAAAGTTCTAATACAGGATTTACATTGAATGGTTGAACGTTGAACGTTCAATTGAAAAATATATTTTCTTTCGAAAGTAAACATCGGTGGGTGAGATAGATCCGAGCATTTTTCCAGCAGAGCTATAGCTGCTGTTGGAGCATTTCTTTCGTCGAGTTCACTGTAGTGCAGACTTTTTGGGGGTGAGCTATACATTTTTATGACATAGCTACATACGAGAAAAGGCGTGCATATAGCGCCACATATTCAACGAACCTTGCCTATAAATAGAATTGCTTGGTGACAAATTGCACGTATAAACGCGCAAATATCAAATTTGGGGTAGTGCCGGGGCGCTCGGATGGTTGCAGTGCGCTCTCTTCTATCCACCACGAGCTATGAATTGGCCTGGGCGCGCCGAGGGAACGCCAGGCTCGACGTCGGCCGAGTGCGTTATCGAGTTGTGTGTTTTGCATGAATTTTCCATAATTCGCGTTCGCGTCACGTTCAAACTGGTACGTGCACTTGTCCGGACTCCATCCTCGTAGCGTGGAGAGGGTATAGTCTGAGGGGTGAGGGGGCTTGAAGAACGACGAGAGATGAAGATGGAGAGTGAAGAGGAAACGGGAAAAAGCCACTGGCAAAGGGATTGAAAAGGGTTCCGGATGGGAGCTAAAGTGGGACGTCGGTAGTCCGAAGCATCAAAGTGACCGACCCTCACCGTCGTCTCTCTCCTCTTAGAAACATACACGCTCTCGTTAAAATAGCTGCATATTCCGTACGGGGCTCATTTATAGCGAGTTCTGCATGAGGCAGACTGCATTATTACGGACTATTGCGAAATTTTCAAGTATGCTTTGATTTATTGGAAAAGTTCGTTTGTTAACTTACGTCCGGAAGCTTTTGAAGCGAATATTTGGAGAAAATTCTCAGCCAGGAAATTGGCACTACAACTTAATTTGTCTAAAAATATATGACGTTTCGAAAAGTAATGTTGTAAAATAAGCAACAAAACAGTTTGCTATTCGATGAAAAAATAAGAATACACGTTTTTCAGATACTTTTAATGGGAAATATTTGTCATTTTTACGAAAATTGTTGTAATATCGTAAAATATAATGATTTTTTTTAAAGCTTTGCTTTATTTTGTTTCTTCTAAAATGAGTGACATTTTTTTTTCTTAAATGTAGAAAAATTTTACGTTTGTTCGTATTATGTAGATTTGTGAAAGGGGTATCGTTTATGTAACTTTCCGGCGAATTCAAAGCTTTCCTATCTGGGAAACTTTAAGCCAGTAAAGGACCAGCATTTACATCTTTTTTAAATAATAATTTTTTTGCCTGATATTCTTATGAAATTGCAGTATTTAAATAGTACAAAACAATTTCGTAGAATCGTCGGCTGTACTTGTACAGTAAAACAATTTCGTAAGATTACCACCAGTATTTACACAGTAAAAACTAATTTCGTGAAATAGCCTTGCAGTGTTCTGAGAGTAAAAAAAAAAATAAAATAAAATCATAAAACCGAAATGCTAGGTGTTGTAACAAATAATTTTGTTAACAAAATTTATACATGTTTGCCAGCATTATCATACATAACAATTCTCATGGTAACAAGAAAAATATTGTAAAATTTACAAAGAATCAAGATTAATAACAATTCTTTAATAACGACAATATACATATTGTAAAGAGTAACTACAATTATTTTTTTGAAAATGCTGTAACTCGCGAATGGTTCAAGCAAATGATCAAAATTTTTGTTTAAAACTTGTCTAGAAAGCATCGTTGTTGATACTGAATTTCGTGAGCATCCAACAAAGAATCCATAATTCAGAGAATTTTTTACTTTTTTGTTCGTTTACAAAGCTTTGTAAAAATTAAAAAAAAATAATGATTAAATAATGTGTAAAATTCCACTTCGCAGTATTTTTTTTTTTTCGTAAAATTTGTTGTTAAATTAATAATAACTATTTATTTTCTTTCCGCTGCGTAGAGGTATAAGAAATCGTAGTTTACTGTAAATTTCTTGCGTCCAAAAGCTTTTACAGCGATGGACAAAAAAAAAAAGAAATTTTGTTTCCGCAACGAAAAAGGAAGGGTTTCAAGATATTTTCGTAAAATTTCCAGCAGTATTTATAGTCTTCGTTATATTTAATACCGCAATTTAATATTCCTTATTAAAATCGTCCGTTTCTGGTGAAATTTAATAAGAGGACACACCATCAGACGGCTTATAGCCCAACGACCTTGTCCTGCCTTATCTCTGTTATAAAAATTTTGTGAAGCCCTTTAATTATCGGGTATTATAAGATTTTCCTCCGCTGTACTTTACTCTGGATAATGATTAAAATTGTTCCACAGCCAGACAGGTGTTTTTGTTTGAATTTAATTGGAGCAACGATGCGGATAAACTGCCGGCTGTTATTATTAGTCTACCCATATTAGCGTGTACATGGAATTCATTATCGTCTTTTTGGGATGGTATGAGAAACGGTGGGAAGCTTACAGCTGGTTTACGTAAAAGACGTGGCTCCTGTTGTTTGTCTTGACGCTCCGTTGAGTATTATTTAGAGGAACGCTGCCACGAGAGAAACGAACGTCCGACTATGGACCAACCAACACTACTAGACAGCGTTTATATAGCCGGGCGCAGTAAGCGCAGCAGCGTATTCCGCATTCTTCCCGCGGGAGTCGTTCACCTATCCGATTTTCATAACGGCCAAAATTCACGAGAACCCGGTTAATGTCTATGCGCGCATACCGCTCGGCAGTCCCTCGGGAGTGTAAAAAGAGGACGATGGGGAAAAGACAGCGAGGTGGAAGATTAAACGACGAAAGAAAACGCACGAACTCGCTGAGGGAGTTTCAGTTAATTCGAGCGAATAAGAAGAAGTAAAAAAGTGGAGTTTATTGAAAAGAACAAAAAAAAAATAAAAAAATATATATGTATACATAGAATTTCTCACGTTACAGAAGAGAAAACGCGCGAATGGAAAGACGACGTGACGTCAATACCGATGAAGAGAGGAGAGAAAAAAAAAAAATGACAAAAGAGAAGCCCATTGTCTTCTCATGGAGGAAAAGTTTCGTTATAATGGAAATAAAAGTTTCAATTTTTTCTATCTCAGTACTCAAAATTTCTCAGTTAAAATATAATAAATAGGTGTCATTTGTTTTTTGGTTGTTTTTTTGGAAAAAGCAAGGGATGATAATAGTTCAAGTTTTCGAAATAATTCCCTGCTAATGTTGATCATTTTTTTCATCTATCGAAAATGGAACGTGAAAAAGAACTGAATTAGAACTGAACGTTGCGAGAAGCCTCTGAAGAGAGTTAAAGATGAGGATAATGCGTTAAAGACAGCGAGAAGAAAGATTTTAACGACGGAAAAAACGCACGAACTCGCCGGAAGGATTTTCAGTTAATCCGAGTGAATAAGAAAAAAAAGCGTTTATTAAAAAAATAAAGAAGAAGTTTCTCACATTACAAACAGAAAAAATGCGCTAGACGACGTGGTGTCGATATCGAATTACCAAGGAGAGTGAGAGAGAGAGAGAGAGAGAAAAAAAAACTGAGAAAACAATGAAAAAGAGAAGATTTTCTCGACTCCGACTTCTGGGAAAAATGGTCTATGTAATTTCGTTCGAGACGAGAAGCGAGAAGACAGTCGAGAGCACGAGAAACCACTTGGAAAAAAAAAAAAAAGAAAAATCCGTTCCTCTACTATAATTCCGTTTGAGTGCACGAGAACTTATCGAAGCGCATAGCTGTTGGTCCGCACCGAACTGAATGAAAGCACGAGCCATAGGATAGCCAGGAAATTCTAGAACTGGAGAGAGAGAGAGAGAGAGAGAAAGGCTAAATTAAAAAAGAGAGGAAAGGGTGAAGGAGGGGAGGGAATAATAGCGCGGAGAAAGAAAGCAGAGGAAGATGAGGAAAAGTATAGGGGGTTGGAGTGGAGAACCTAATGAGACAGTGGAGGGTAAACCGCGTGGCTTCCCGGGATAATGTTTACCTGGGTACGTATTGGGGACTTGGCTGTGCTGATTTATCTTATCAAGCTCCACCATGGATAGCACGCATTCGTTCGGCTCGCTCTGTATTTAACAGATAGGACATTGGTAGCACTCGAATGGCTTGTATATATTTGAGCGAGCGACTATGTCAGTTTGGTGAAGGCAAACAAGCGTTTGAAACCAAACTTGCGAGTGAAAGAAAAAGAAAAAAAAAAAAAAAAAAAGATAAAGAATAAAAAGAAGGAAAACTCAGTTATCTCAATTACACTGGTAAATTTGTGTAAACGCTAAAGGTAAATCATTATACGGTATAACGTGCGGAAAATTCGAATGTTCATGGCTTTTGCTTTGCAACGAATTCAACTCTCTGTGTGTATAAGGAATTCTCTATCAATTTAGCTACCTTTTACTTCTTTACAGGGTGATTTTTGTTTTTATTTAAAAAAAAAAAAAATGATGTATTTGTCGAGATTTTTATGTCAGGAGAAAATGGTCGAAAACGTCGAGGAAAGAGATCTGGGAAAAAATGTTTGGATGGTTCTGCGTGTGTGTGTGTGTGCGTCAGTGATGCAAAATTTCAATCTCTGTATCTGGAGAACGAATTTATCAATTGAGCTGACATTTTTTGGAAGCAAGTATAGCAGTTTGGTTATTTTGTTTGTAATAAATTAAGATAGTAACAAATATTTATTGATCATTGTAATAAAGCTAATTTTTTTTATTTTTTTTTTTTTTAATTTTCCACACTGGCAATTTTTATTTGTGGATTTTACAGACCTTCCTGTCAATGTTGTTAAATTGCAAGAGGCATGAAAAGTGGACTGGACAAAAAAAAATGTATTAACCTTCTCAACAACAAAAATCTTGAAAAACTAAAAGCCAAAATGGAATTCCGAACTTCATTAAAACAAAACGCACATTTTAAACTACTTTTTCTTACGTGAATTTCTTTCAAGATACAAATATCTTGAGAAAACTCCAATTCCTGAATATTCGAGAAAATAAAGTGACAAAATTGTTAGGAATTTAAGTACAGCAATAAAATCGTGCTAATTATGAGAAATACGTCTGAGAGACTCTGGGGAAAAAAGTTGGCTTAGAATTGACAGAGAATGCCTCGTACATCGATAGCAGCGGTGAAGCATTATTAAACATTGAACTTTGGACGGTTCTGTAACCCTTTGAAGGGGCGTAGGGTCCATAGGGAGGATGTAAAGGAGCCAATATGGATGCATGAGACATAAATTCCCAGAAAGGAGTCAGTGGGATGCATGAGAAATGAGAGAATTGCAAAAGGGCATGGCATGAAGAAAATGGGTTGACAAAGGGGTACGCGACAGCTCGAAATTCCGTGAGCTTTGACCGTGAGAAAAGAATAAAAAAAAAGAAAAAAAAAGAAAAACAAAATACACAGTCTCTCGACTCTGTTATGCATACGTCCTCCTTGTGACTGCTCTAGCTGATGACCTACTTGCATTACAAGTGCACGAAAAAGTGCTCAATGCGAAACAGAACGTTTCCAACTTTAACAATACCACGTGCTACGTACGTATACATTTGTATGTCAAAGAGACGGTTTGAAGGGATTATATACACTTTCGTAAGAGACAAGTGGCACTCTATCACGAAATATATATGAAAAAAATTTATTGGACTGTCTCAAAGAGTATAACATCGTCTCTCTATTTGTCAAAATGTGCATCAACGTAACGAACCAGTGTGTACCTATAAAACTTACTGCGCAACGATACATTGTATTATTTTATTTTTTAAATTTCAACCATTTTTAATCATCTGGCATTCGTGTACGTTTTATTATTATTAATTTTACTACTCTGTACTTCTACATTAAATTTAATACTTTATGAACGAAAACTTTTAATTTTGTATTGTAAATTTTCAGTGTTAATATAAATCTATAGTCTGAAAATTGAAATATATCGAAATCAATCGACGCACATCGAAATTGTTCTATTTTTTTTTTTCTTTCCTTTTCGATTTTACTCCGATTGGCAAGCATGACAGTAAAATGTTAAAAGGTGTGATAGAACCCTGAAAAATGTTCTCGAGAGAAAGTTACAAGTATTTATTTGCAGCACCGTCGAGGAACGTTTGCCGATTTCCAATTGCGAACTTATCAACTTTATTGCTTTTCCCGAAGCGATACATTGTATATAGCTCTATATATCGGAGCTCCCGTAGGTACGCTTCTCCCGTGTTATTAGAGCGCACCGTTAGAAGTCCCCTGCCCCGCTCCTGGTCAAGATCCCCCGACGGAAATAGTTCGGGATAATAGTTAAAGTTAGTTGCCGAGTGAACGAGGCATCCTCCAGGGCGAGTCTAATCAGAAAATATCGGAAAGGGCTCTCTCACTCTCCGATTCACCGTGAAAATTTCCGATCCTGATGTCGATACGTTTACGGCGTTTAATCCATCGACTCTGTAGTGTAATCGAAAACATGAGTCGTAGACGAGAATGGTATATCGATGACGTCGATACGACACAAATCCTCAGGATTGGATAGAGTATTATTGTTACGTTTTTTTTTTTTTTTTTACGAATAAAAATATTCAAACCTGCAAACGTAGAAGCTTGGATCATCGCTTCTTCATTATTTTCCACCTTTCTTAAGGATATATTCATAACGCGGAAGAATCTTGAATAACGATGACTTAAAAATGTCGTAATCTTTCGGAAAAGTGAAAAATATAATTACGAAGCAATTTGCAAAGCACTTTTTTTTTACTGCATTGTTTAAATTCAAGTTACTAGCGAATGAAGAGTTAATAAAAAGTAATTAATATTACAACATCGAATATTATCGACCATTATTCACCAGACAAACTACCAATTAATCTTGGTTTCAACTTTATTTTTGAAAAATTTTCAGGAGTGAAATAAAATACTTTGACTTGCTGCTCTGTTGCTTGCTGTTGTGTTGCAAGAATTGCACGACTTCGATTGTATTTTGAGTCTTTCAGCAAGCTTTACTCCACTCGGAAAAACCAACAAAGTTTTTCTCCAACAGGAAATAATAATACTCTCATATTTGCCTAAAGTGTGAATTACTCTTGTCGTATCCACCATTTTACACGACGTTTTTAACAATACATTCTTATTTCGGTGAAAAATAAAAAAAATCGTATGCGTTTCAATGAGTCTATTAACACTGACGGCTTGTGAAGTGAAGTTTGCGAACTATCTGAAAGCCACCAAAGTTTTTATGAGTACACACGAGTGATGACAGCAAGTGACTGTTTACAATATTTATACATGACAGAAAAATACGAGTGACATGACTGGATGATTTCTACATACAGAGTGGAATATTATGTGTATCAAGCGTACAACTTAACGGTTATCGTCGTTAAAGCTTAGATACAAGGACGTTCAGGTAGATTACAGTACTGCGTGTTAAGCCGAATGAGCTTGAGTTGTTCAGTCTCCTATCAGTGGTTATAATAATCGGTAACAATGTATCACTCGCAAACCACTGGCAATAATCTTTTACTCTACGCCATTGTATTTTTCGGTAAGATTTCAAACGTCAATTAAAATTTCACAGGACCGATTGATAAACGTAACCATATTGCATTCGTAATTAAAGATTCAAGTATTCGATATAAAATTGAGTTACTGAATAACGAATATATAAAATGCGTGATATGCGGTTGAATTCATAAATGGAGTTAAATCTCAGTTGAGAATATTTGTTATCGTTGAGTTTGTGCCAAATGAAGGACCGCGGGTCGACGATGTAATTAATCATTATGCGAATTATAACATGGAATATACCGGGTTGCTATTTGTAAAGCGCATTATCAACGAGTGTATATGTACGGTATGAATGATAAATACGCTGAATCAAATCGGATTGTCCTGTGTTTCAGCGGATATTAACTTCATTTTCTCGGGTATTATCCTGGGATGGCCACAGTCTGTGTTACCTCAATTAATGTCCCCCAACTCGACGACAACACTGACGTATGACGAATGTGCTTGGGTAGCTGGTGTCATGTATGGTGGACTGTTTATGGGGGGTTTTATACCTATGTTCATAGCCATAAGGTTTGGCGTCAAAACTACACTTCTTCTTGGGGTCGTGCCGTCACTCGTTGGATGGATTATGACCGCTGTTGCTTCTACTTATTGGGTGAGGACGATTCCTAAAACTTACCTTGTTGACGAATTAGGAATCAACTCTAACGAATCTTCTGGAATACATTCTCAAACTTTTAAAATCATTTTGTATCAATTAAATCAATTTCTGGAAAGGCTGTGGAGCTTTTTAAAGACACTTTTCATGATTGCACTCAATTTCACTTCATTCCACTGAACTAAAAGAAATTCCATGATACTTTTTAAGGACATCCAGCAACATTTAATTTCACTTAAAAATGGATCGTAACGCTTGAGGGAGAAAAATAACAAAAAGTGTCTTCAAGATCGTGACGATTCCGACTTGAGACCTACTGAAATTTTCAGAAAATGCTAAATCTGTGCCTGATCACAGGAAATCCTTTCGCATTACATAGAGAGTTGGAGAATTCAGTTCAGAATTCATAATTAACTCGTTCCTATATTTGTCTCTCTATTCAGAGAGATGAGATTATGAAAATGAAGTCCTATAGGAAATCCATTTCCTGCCATAATATCTTATTACGAGACTACTGTAATAACATCATTTTATTTCCGTGTCTGTTACACTTCTATTCCTTTTAATTTCAGGAGTTTCTCGTTGCACGTTTTACGTTAGGATTTATGGTCGGTATGGCTTGCGACGTGTCGGAGTCTTACATAGCCGAATCGTCACCGGCAAAAATACGCGGCAGATTGTGTGCAACTTGCAGTGTCAGTGTCCACGTGGGCCTGTTGTTGACCGTGGTCATCCAGCCGTATCTTGGTATCAACGAGACGGCTGGTATCTACATAGCCGGTTGCATTATTTATTTCATCGTATTCATGGTGATAGCCGACGAAACGCCATTTTGGTACGCGAGACACGGTAGATACGAGAAGGCAAAGAAAAGTCTGCAACAGTTGCGACGCTGCAAAAACGTCGACGCCGAATTCGAGGAGATACTTCAGTACGTGAAAAAAGGATCGAGCTATTATATGGTCGACAGCAATATTTGGAGCAAAACCAAAGTCATGATGAACAGAATTGAAAATCGAAGGGCTATTATAATCGTTATCTTGCTGACGTCAGGTGATTATTCCGTCGTTCTTTGTCATCCAAATTTTAGAAATAAAATTTAATAAAAATAATTTGTTCTTCACAAAACAGGACAACAATTTTCTGGTATACAAGCCATGAATGTCTATGCAGAATTGCTTTTCGAGAAATCTGTCAATGCCATTTCCGGAAAATACGTGGCGATGCTCCTGGGAGTGTTTGAACTATTTTTTACAGTCTTGAGCACGGTGCTCATCGATGTTTATGGCCGAAAATTCATGTACGCACTCTCAGGACTGATTAGCGCGACTATGATGGGAACAATGGGAATTTATTTTCATTTGCAAGCTATTGGCACGAATTTAGAGGGATGGGATTATCTGCCAGTTGCTTGCCTCTTGCTTTTTGCTACCTTCTACTCGATCGGCATGTCCTCCGTTTCTGCAGTTGTCGCCGGTGAAGTTTATTCTTCTGAAATGAGGATTATCGGCATTACAATAAGGACCTTTTCGTTCTGTATATCTGGACTCATCGTTACGGTATGCTGGCAGGTATGTTGCGTTGAAATTTAAAAAAAATGGAACATTAGCGTTTGTATTTTTAACTGCGTTTACGATGGACCTTTTTTTTTTATTTGGATTGTATATTGTCAAGTCTCAAAATCAAAGATAATCTCAAAATCAACCAAAATTTTTAATTTTTTGATTTTTGAGAGATAATGAAGCAACTAAACTGGACAATTTTTGTTAATAAATAAAAAATAAAAAATAAGCGCCCGTAGACGCAACTAAAAAATAGAATCGTTAAGTAATATCGACGAATAATCAATAAATAATTATTCAATATTAGCTGTCGATTAATCAACATGAAAAGTCATGCAATTTTTTTGCTCAACTTTATGCATATTTATGGGCAGGTAATCGCGAGTGCAGCGGGCGATCAATATTCGTTTTGGGCAGTATCGATAATAACGTATCTTCATATATGCGTTCTTTACTTTATTCAACCGGAGACCAAAGGAAAGACATTCGCTGCTATTCAAGATGAACTATCCGGAAAATCGTATTGGCTGACATCGAAACCAAAGGAAAGAGTTTACGCGTTAGCAATGTAGATCATTAATTTATTATTAGTAAAAAAAATACCATCTACGTATTCTCCACCGCCACAATAATTTATTTTTATTAAAGAATAATTAGTTTGTCGATCGTTTTCATCATATAATTTTGACGATTCTTGGCATTGCGAATTGCGAATGCGAGGACGATCTGCGAAAGTACATTTAAGCTTAATTGTAATAGTTATATTTTTAAATAATCAATCGTAATATTAACCTGTATTGTGTTTCTGCACGAAAGTAAATATTGAAAATGATGAAATCGATAGAAAGAGGCGTTTACGATTCTCGGAACAAGCTCGCCGAGCTATCCAACGCTCACCATCTAATTGACTAAAATAATATACAATTTTTGTACAGTGAAACTGGTGTATTTGTGCAAGAAATTTTCGAAATAGCTGGTATTTTACGTATTACTCATTTGTGGAAAGATAGAAAAGCAAAAAGCAACCGCATTTCAACTGACGAAATCAACGAAAATCAATAACGATTTTATTTCTTTCAGTAAGAAAGAATTTTTTTTCTGAATTTTCTATTTTTTTCTGAAATAAAAGTATTGTTACCATAATATATTTATTAAAACAAGACTATTACTGTTGATTCAACAAAATATGTTTGTGAAACTATTGCAATATTTCGTAAATCTCGAATTTAGTAATAACGAATAAATATATGATGTTGTCGATTTATTTATTCGCTGAATTAATTAGTCTCGAAGAAAAGAAGATTATTTAAATAACAAAAAAATAATTTTAGTACAAGATAATGTTTTTTTTTTCAGTAAAATTATTCAACTGTGCAGTTATTATGAGACTCCTGAAAATATTTTTGTTTTCTGTATGTTTGTTTAAACAAACTTTTAAAAAATTAACTCAAATACTTGTTTCAAGTTATACAATTACCTGTCTCTATTCGAACAAAAAAAATGTATCTTTAATTATAGACATTTAATAGAAACTATTAAACAGATGGATCGTGTAATTAGTTTTACATTTTATTTTCCATACATTATCAATCAAATAATAAACAGATCGACATTTTTATTCCTTTTAAAAAAATCAATGTTTAACAGGTCTAATCGAAGATTTAAACACAACTGCTAAAAAAAAAAAGGATTTGCTTCCCGCAATTAAATATTTGATAGATTCCAGTAACTTGTTCACCCGGTGTTGTAATTTATAGAAATGTTACAACATTTGATATCAAGCATATAAAATACAAATGTATTGCTTTTTTGCCATCATTGTGAATACTGTATTATCGATACGAAGGATACGAAAAATGTCATCCCTAGAAATTGTCTTTTCGCTCGGAGCGAACGTCCTTTTCTTTGCATGAAAATTCCATATAAAAGATAGAAATGGAAGATCGGATCGTGCAATTTTCTCCCCTAACGGAAAAGAGGTTTAATGGTCCCCGGTGTATAAAGATATTGCAGTGGGATATAGGTAGCGAGTGGGGCTCGTGTAGGAGCAGCGTGTAGTAAATATTTCAAAAGCGAATCGGATCACGATCCAATACTAAATGCATTTGCGCGTTCTCGGTGAGGATCTCGCGCATGCATCCGCCGATCTCTCGTAGCAGTATAGCCAGGTACACACACATACACACACACACCTTGCCGTATCATCTAAGCTCTTTTTCCCTCAGCTACAATATTATATACCTCTCTACCTGGCCGCACTTTTCGAGTTCAATTCGAGAAATAACGGTCCTCGGGATTTCTCCAACAACTTGTCATCGCGGACTTGGGTTCGCGTATATTAGGAATAAATCCGCCCCACGGGCAACGTCCCCGCTCCAATTTATTCGCACGACAAATGCGACGTGAAAAAAAAAAAAAAAAAAGATCTGAAACTTTGAAATCTTTTTCAGTCGTACATTAATTTTATTTTTTTTTCATATACTTTGAACGTTTTTTTTTCCTTCCCAGCAGTTGACACGTACTGATGGTTTCACATAGAGGAACATTTGTCATCGTACATTTTTTTTTAGCTCTGTAATCGTTCCCTGTAAATGTAACTTCTTTTTTTTTTATGTAAAGTTGCAGTAACTTGGATGGGAGCTGAATATTATATGTAAATCCATGAAACGATTTATATTTTAGGTCACGCACGCACACACATTCGGACATTTTTTCTAAACCACTTTTCTGTCCTGGTATAAGAATCTCGAAAAAAAAATCGGAAACTTTGAAATCTTTTTCAGTCATACATTAATTTTATTTTTTTGTTCTTTTTTTATATACTTGGACTGTTCTTTTTTTAAACATAGTAAAAACAGCCCTCTATCTTTAATTTGTCGCTCGAAATAACTACAATTCCGTGAGCCCCATGAAAATGAGCAACGAAATGCTTTGGTGGTGAATCAAGATTTCCATTTGAAAATGTAGGCAAGGAACGATTGATAAGGATCGGTACATGTAATCGAAATTCGAAACGCATGCATCAGAGGGGTCGCCTTTGCCAAATTCTGTGGAGTTCTTATCGGCCAGCAGTTTTCGTGAAGATGGAATCTTATCGGAGTGAACGCTGACGAAATTACGCGTCCCCTCCCGCGGGCGTTTTTCTCCTCGGGCATCCCAAAGAGACAAGGAAACGCGGAAAGGGAGAAGTTCTAAGGAAGAAAGACAGGAGTTTCG
Source organism: Perithous albicinctus (assembly GCA_964016905.1). Classification (NCBI taxonomy): domain Eukaryota; kingdom Metazoa; phylum Arthropoda; class Insecta; order Hymenoptera; family Ichneumonidae; genus Perithous; species Perithous albicinctus. Next base: position 19,215,524 of record OZ024696.1, on the reverse strand, counting down.
TTATCACCCCTAGTCTTGTGTATAGTGATGGATCGGTGACAAATGTCCGCTACCAATCCAAGTTCATTCTTGATGCCACACTACTGTTCTTTCGCGTCACGTGTGTCCTGCCTGATGTTTCTTCGAATAGTCTTGAGGAGTGACAAACGGTGTGTGCGAAGAAAGAGTGGATAGGGCATCGTGAGGGGTCTGACAAGTGTCCGATTCCTCGGTCTTCCTGGCTCTTCTCACGACGCTATCCATGAACACGTGGTCTAGTGCTTGTTCTTTAGGTAACATCAAGCGACGCGCCCAATCTGTTGAAAAAGCGATGGTTCAACCGAACAATCTTATACCTAACACTGTTTCCTCACTTTTGTACATACCATAAAGACTGATTCGAGATGATGGCACCTAAATCATCACAGCGTTTTTGTAACATCTTTTTTTTTCATTGGTAAACGACAGAAAAAAATGAGCTCTCATTTGGAGTGATAACTCTTGTCGCAATAAGTGCTCTTTTCGTTTCAAATGGGTAGTAGAATTTAGCCAAATAGGATAGAACCATGGCAGAAATGTTTCTAATATTTCATTACAATTGAAGGATTATTGCCATTTTGCGGAAGAATATTGCAAAATATTTAGTTGGAGAGTTATAATTTTAACTTTGTGGAACATATTGCTGTGAATTATCAAAATTGACAATACTTCGAAATGTTTCTTAAAAATCTCAAAAATTTTACATCAGATATCAATAGGGTGGGTTAGATGTTGTCAGATTTTTCTATTTTTTTTTTTAGTACTAAAGCTGTTGACTGGATTCTAAAGGATTTTGACGTTAAAATCATTAATGGTCGAAAAATAACACAGCGATCTTGAAATTCGTAGTAATAAATCGATAAAATTCTCTCGAAATATGAAAATTGTGAATTAAAAATTAGTATTTTAAGCCAGGAATCGTAAAAGCGCTCAATTGGTTTGCAATGTTAGAAAATTAAATATGCAATGTTTTGAAAGGACTCTGAAATATTTCAACAATAATATTATTGTTGATAGATTTCCAAATATTCAGGCAATATTTACTATATTGCAAAGAATTTTAGGCAGAAATTTTTTAAATATTAAAAATACTTTTTAAAATCTTGATCGATATAAAAAAAAATTTCCATCTCTTCATTATCATTTTTATTATGTACAATTTTTATTTTATTAAACAGGTGAATTCAAGATGAAAATGAACTCTCATGAACGTTTCAACAAAGTTTCTTCCGAGACCTAAACATAAAATAGTGAGTACAGATGACCTCAAAATTGAGCTTCATATAATACAAAGTTTCAAGAATACTGTAATTTTCTTCCAACTCTCCTTCAATATTTGTTCGTATATTCCGTCTGGCCTACATTCGCACATGGAGTGCAAAAAATGCCACCCAACTCGGCTGCAAGTTTGCCAATAAAAAAAAAGAAAATCTATAAGGACAAATGTCGAGCACGTTCAATTTCTGTATACACGAATATATGAGCGAGGAATTTCTGTGCGGCAGCTGCAAGTGAATCACTGCAGACATTTCCCAGAATCTTTATACTTGGAAAAAAAATAAAAAATAAAAAAAAAAAAATAATAATAATAATAAGAAAAAAAATGAAGAGAAATAGGAAAGATTTCCTCTTTCTCTCTCGCGTGGCGGAGAAAAAATAAAGTAATTTATTTGAAACCCTCTGTGTTGAGCACGTTTTTCAGGAATTCAGCCTTTCCATGGTGGAAAGGAGCGCGCACGCTTTGTAATATATTTGCATAATGTATGTATATGCGAGCGACTCGACGTTGCTGGGTCGAAGCTCGATGCTAGCTTCTTATATACCATCGTGCCCAGATGTGTGTTAGCGTGGGGGGGGGGTCTCGCATGCGTCTCGTAAAATCCATAATGGTGCCCATATTACGCCTCCTTCGCCTTCACCGGTTCCTATATTTCATCGGGTGATCTAATTCAGACACACAAGGTAAGAAAGAAAGAGAGAGGGAGAGAGGAAAGGAGAGTAAGATGAAACCCTATTCGGGGCATTTTATCCATACGCGTTACCGTAGCGCATGCTCTTCTATTTTTCCTCACTCCTGAAAAGCTCGTCTAGTACATATGAGTATTTCCAGCATTCGCAATCGTGCCAATAAGCTCGACGAGCAGTCGAGCAAGCGCCAAGTGAATCGAGTGAAAATTTCAAAGAAGCCCCTCTGTTGCCTCTTCGAAACCGATTCGCTTCGGTTATTTGCTAAATTTCTTCCCTCTCTTCTACAACAATTTTCCTTTGAAACACCAGCAGCTGTCGTTCTGGATAGTAGAAAATAAGAAGTTCCCTAATAAAAATAATATTCTTATTGGTATGAACAACAGGGAAATTGGTATATTTCAGTATTACCAAGCTAAACTCTTAAATTGACGTTACTCGTTTTTATTTTTTTCTTATAAAAGTTCTTATACGTGTATGGGGTAGTAAAGTTGGAATACGAGTCTATAATATTAACCCTTTATATTGATCTGCTATGTAATTTTTTTTTTAAATAAAACATGAAATCAGGGTCGTTAATACAAGAGTGATGTTTATAAATTGAGTTATAATGTTATATCTGGAAGTACGCGAAAATGGCTGAGTTTTCAGATAAATTTTATTTGAAATTTATTTGATATAATCAAAAAAGTTATTACGAAATATTTATAAAAACATAAATATCCTTTTTTTAGTTACAGCTTCTTTAAGTACGTATAATGCCAGAAAAATATGACACCTGTGGCACGGATGGTGGAAAATAAGAAATTCATGACAAAAGTAACGTTCTTGTATTTGAGAGTAACAGTACAATTGCCATACGTCTATATTACCAACCCCAACATTGACATTCGTTTTTTGTTCTAATAAAATAAACATTCTCGTATCTACAGGCTACATAAAAATTGACATACGTTTCATTTTTTTTTTTTTTTTACTAAAACATGAAACGTGCGACGTCGCGAACATCATTAATAATTCGAAAAGAGTGATGTTCGATTTACGGTATATATAACTTAATAAAAGACCTGTGAATAATATACGATATATTGCTGTCGCCATAGGGGCTGTGATAGCGGCTGTTTCGATCTGTGAGTTGTTCTAACGAAAGTAGAATATTTCGCTTGATAACGTTGTGGAAGGATGTATAAGTCGAGATATGAGAACGAAAGAACGAGACAGAGAGGAGCAAGAGGATAACCGAAGTAATTTTTTGATGTCATCAGAAAGTCGTCAGTCTTCATGGTGTTATTGAGCAATCTCTGTCTGCAACATCCATCACCTTTTCCTTACGTGGTGGTATTCGTGACGACGGTGGCGTCTGAAGCCTATACGGTGCTACCTACTACTACATAGCTACATGTTGACTATAGGCCTTATATACCCAAGGGATTCGCATCATTGTTCGTAAGCCCGTTCCAACACCTATGATTTCCCCTCTGGCTCACACACGGCAGGACGATCCTCTTTCGACCTAAATCCCACAGGATGGTTTTTGCACCCTCTAGCACCGCAAGCTTTGTTCGGCATTGATCTGAGGAGATCTCTGATGTGCCAGCTCCCTCCTGCTCCCCTCAACGTCCACCATGACCACCGAGCAGCACTTCAACTGCGGTCGACTCGAGGTGACCCTTTCGATCGCTGAAGCCCCTTTCTTCGAGCCCTATGCTCGATGGACCAGGAATGTCGCGCCTCGTAAGAGATTGCTTCTGGCTGATGGCCTTTCTTCTTTGGTTTCTTCTTCTTCTTCTTCTTCTTCTTATTCTTTTGCTCCGTTCGGCGAATAAGAAAGCTCGAGGTGAATACGAGATTCCTAGTGGCGTGGAAAAAAACAGGTTAGCTAACCAATATGAAACAGTATTTTCTATGTAGTAGGTATATATATTTATATATACACGAGTATGTGTGTGTCTGCTGGATAATATGTAATAACGTTGGGGATAATAGGGATACGTGGCTTGACACTAATGACAACTTATATCCTGCCATGGTGGGTATACTTCTCAAATGCTGAAGGCCAAATGGGGCGTAATGCGAAGATGTCTTTGGTTGGAGCCATTTTCCATCGCATTGGCAGTCGGTAATTTTTCTCATGGATTGAAATTTATTGTTTAAGCCACAGTTCTCGAAAAATATGAAACAATTGTTAGGTAGAACTTTGGATAATGTTTTATCTATGAGATCATTCTTGTTGATCACTTTTGTTTTCGTAACAGAGCTTCGTACGATCAGGAAAATTAGGCGGCAGGATAGTATGTTTATACCCAAATGTCATCCCACTATTTTATTTGCTACAAAGAATCTAACAAATATTAAATTGGGCATATTGTAAGGAACACATGAGCAACAACTTTACCAAATAAAAATCACAAAATCCAGACACTCGACCTGATTGCCACCAAGTTCTATATCGAATAGGAGTTGATGAAAAAAATACTTTCCAGGAAAATGTTTTAGCCTGACAAAAATAGTTTGATTCCATTTCGATAGAGAGTTTTAATTCTGTCGCTCGAAATTTTTGTGACCTACAACGCGCACAGACATTTTTCGCTAAATCCAAAGCCAACTAGAACCCCCATAAAAAAGTAATTCGATGAAAACAAAATTTCTTTTATATTATATGAACCTAGCTGTAATTTAGAATATTTTGCAAAGCATATTCTAATTAAATAAACTGTCCGTGCTTAAATAAAGTATTCCTTAAAAATAATTCTTCAAAGCTATAAAAACAAATAATCGAAGAAACATTTCGATGTGACAATCCCGTCTTGTCCCCGCAAACCAAGTGTCCTCATAACGTTTCTTCACATCTATGTGTCTATTTTCAGTCGTGATACAAAATAATTGGAGCTTCGATACTGAGCCTGAAATAATTGGAACCTTGCGGAGGACTTGGCACAACGCGCTTCAAAGATCATCTTTTCACTTCGGGTCACCGGATGATAAAGTGGTTAAAGGCAAAAATCGAGGTTCAACCATTTGAAGAGAATGCGAGATTGCTGGATGATGTTGCTGTGGGGAATGGCTGAGGGTAAAATAAAGAAGTTGGCCTCGCGCGCGTCCCTGGTTGACGACTACGAGTGGCGCGTTAGGCGCGAGAAGGACCGAGAACTATCCTCTTGAGGGTGCTCAATAACAATCACGTATATGTGTACACAGTGTATTCTACCATGTGCCATATATATACAACAGTATATATACAGTACGTGTACGCCGATGTGTCTTTTTTTTAGGAGCTTTCTTATCCCTGGAGAGTTGCGGGACTGCGGCGCGTCTGGATTTTGATTATGGTTCATTTGTAAATACGGCGATACACACGTGAGGGGTTCGCGCGAAATGGTCTGAATAATATTTTACCTTTCCCTCTCAGACAGCGAAGCAAAGTGAGGCCGCTGATATATCATGTAATACCTATGCAGAATTTTTTTTATATATATATATATATTTTTCCATAAAGTACTTGGCAGCCAGATGGTGAACGTTTCCCGTCGTAACGATGATGAAGTGCTATAATCGTATTATTACAGTTAAGTTAAAATGGATCATGCATGCTCTTTAATATATATCACGAGTGTCTCGCTCATTGTCAAATGCACGCATGTGACTTTTTTTTCCACAACTTTGTTCGATAACGTTCCAACTCCTCGCGCCAGAGGATTATCGCAATTCGCACGCACTTTGTCTTCCTGAATAATTCCAACCGTCACATTGTGGACGTTAGAAAGTTCACTCATATCAGATTCAGCGGGACGAGATAATTAGGGGGGCGTGCTAACAGACTTATAATAATACATACAATATATATATATATATATATATACTGTGAGAAATTGTTGAAACTTGCGATCTCCGGCAATCTCAGCTGCCAGTGTGACTGCCTCGTCTCTCTTTCTTCATGCCCTGATATCTCTATTGTGGATGAATCGCGCAATAAAAGTGCCACATTAAACAATGCCGCGAGAGATGCGGAAAAAGAACACGATAGTGTGTTCTACGGGTAGTGAAGGCAAGACGGAAGCAACCCGCGAGATAAAGAAAGCTCGAGCCCTCTTTATCGCTTACAGTAAACGAGCGAGACGGAGGGACAATCGAAACTGAGAAAAGCCAACGGAGAGAAATAGAGAATGCTAAGAGGGAAAGAGAAAAAGAGTTTTCGGGTTGTAGAGGATGGGCCGTGCGAGCGAAGCGACCGCGTGATCTATGAAGAGGAAAGAAAGAAAGAAAAGAAAAAAAAAAGAAGAAAAAAGAGGTATGAGAGAAAGTGTGCGAATCCCAGGAAGCAACGGGGGCGGAACCACCCTCCGGATACTGCGATACATATATAATCAAGATGAAGTTGGAAAGCTCTCTCGGCGCGTTCGCCCACTTCAGGCTGCTCTGGTCGCAAACGGACGGATTGTCCGAGCCAGAAGCAGCCAACAACGGCATCAACGGCACCAGCAAGCCATGCCATTCCATTCCGTTTCGTTTCCTTCGCGTTCGCTTGGCTCGCAGTGTGTCCTCTGCCCAGTGTCTGCTGGTCTGGCCTGCAGCACCTCCTTCGCATTGCCAAGCAACGTGGGTACTACTACGTGGCGCACACCCTCCGTCTCTACTTCCCTCTCGACTCATCCATCTCAACGGGATTCTGTCTAGTCGGCGCCAAGCCTCGCGACTCGTTTGTATACGAGAATTGTATCCTCTCCTTTTAGTTTCCTCCACCTTTCTCAGTCGTGTCTCTTCCAACTCGTGTTTTCTTCTTGCTCTTCCTTATTCCTATTCTTCCACCTCCGCTTCTCTGTCCCTGCAATCTCACAGCAGGCATCGGAGTAAAGGAGGAATCTGCATAGTGAACGTACATAAGTGTATGTGACTGAGTGAGAAAGAGACTACGTGCCACTACTCGTCCGCTTCTTCCTTCCTTCCTTCCTTCCTACCGCTGCTGCTGCTGCTGCTGCTGGCGACGGTGGGCAGCGACGCATTTTAAACAGCTCCACCACCCAACCCAACGGTCTACTTCGGTGTCGGAGCCAGAAGAGTCTTTCCTTGAATTATAGGTATGTACGCCTAGCTTGCTTGCGAAACCGCTAATCTAGACACTCTACTGTATTTTGTACCTTCTACCTCTCTGTTTGTATATCCTTTTCGGTTTCAAGGGATGGCTGGAATTCGTTTCCTCCCAGGAGGCTCCCGCGGCCAGTTACGATCTTTACCGCCAGGACACTTCGGCAAGTTGTTTGCCAGATATTTCTTATTCAGACACATTATACTTTCCACTTGTACGGGGATTGTTTTCGCCTACATTTAAAATGCTTCGTTTGTAATTCTGCAATGGTTGACGACGGGGCAACGGTACTCTGTTTCATTTTATGGTTACGGAACCAGTAATCTACACATGAAACTCTAATTGTACCTTCTTCCTCCATTCGTGTATCCGTTTTGAGCCTTAGGATCAATGCGAGCAGTTAGGATCTTTAACTCTAGGACTCTTCGCAAACATGTTTGCTGAACAACTCTTACTCAGACACACTATACTTAACTCTTGTAGAGAGAGGTGCTTGCACCTTCGTTTCTAAAGCTATTTCTTCCTAATCCACTACTGGTTCACGAGAGTTGCTTCCTCTTTTTCACTGTATGGTTACGGAAACGCTATTCTAGACACTGTGTATTCTAATTCTACGTTCTGGTTCCATTTCCGTACCTGTTTTGAGTCGAAGTAATGACGTGAAATTGCATTCCTCCCATGATCACTACATTTCAGCACTTGATTGCCACATATTTTTTGCTCATGTAAGAAATATACCACAAATTTGCTTTTTGTACAAAGTAGTTAAGCTCTGCTTTTGTACGACCATTTCTTCGTAATCCTCCACTGATTGACGAATCTTACATGCTGTTTCGTAACACATAAGTCCCTTCTCTTGCTTTCCATTTCAGCAGGATATACCTTACGATACTTCAAAAGCCCCGGAGGCTCTTCGACGCTCGTTTTCTTGGAGAGTACTGGAGAAATATTGCAAAGTATATCCTGAACTCGATAGGTACATGTTCGTCGCCCGGTTATTCGATACGCTAGGGTGTACCCGATATCAACAGTGCATTAGAACGAAGCGATGCCATTTGCGAATGCACGTAGTATCTGTATCTTAATGCACTCGCTTCTTTCTACTTTCGCAGCAAGATGAAAGTGCATCTACACGTCAGAGGGATGGTGGGATTAGATATTCCTGCATTTCCTCTCGCCATAAAATCCTGCAGAACATTCTACAACAGAGCCACTGCAGATAACCTTCAGTCTGTACTGTATCCATACTTTGCTACATCCCCGGATGAGCCCCTCATATCTAATCAAAATTCCAACAGCTATTTCCCCCGACGTGTTGTAGTTCCAGACGATGCTACGGGAAATCGGAAATCCTGATACAATTCGGATCGTGACACAGAGGATCACCCAACCAGCTGCAAAGGCGAATATGATGTCCGGCAGAGGGTAAACGACCCTCTCGTGTCGTTACGACCAAGTCAGAGGGGCATCAGTGAGCCCCGTGGTCTATCCTCTCTTGGCGTAGGTGATGGGGCGCAAAGGACGTTAGTCCGATCCTTCATCTCCTTCACCGTAGCCAGAAAAAAAGGAAGTAAAAGATGTCGAAACGCGTCGTAGACCACAGCGGAAAATCCTTTGGTTTACGATTCGTCCCTACGTAACTCAAGCACCAATATACTGTGGAGAACGGGAGTACAACCAACAACCATATGACCGCAGTATCGTCGGTTGTATAGTATACGTTCGTATACCGAAAACACCAATACCCAGGTATAAGAGCTAAGGCAACAGTATAGTAGGGGAGACCGGGGCTAGTTGAGTCAGAGGTAAGTAGAGTTTCTCCCGTTTATAAATAGAGGGCTTCACCAGGTGGCTTGATTTTTGAAAATACATCTTTCGGTGAACTTACCGAAACGAGTGATTAAAATTCTACAGGATGGACATAAAAAATCATTTGTTGCTTTGAAAAGTAAAAATTTGTAAAAGTAATAAATGGTTTCTTATGAAGGGTCTATTAAGCGTGCGCAGGCATAATGGGTTGTAACCAAAAATCAGAGGTTTTTGCACATCTGACCGGACAACATAGTTCATATGTGACAACCCCACCGAGAGGCTGTTAGGATTCACATTAACTTCCAAATAAGCACTGATTGAGTAAAGAATACAAATTCACATATTTACCAACTACAAAAAAAAATCATACCATTTTAAAACCAATACATCCAACAAAATGTTTGAAGAAATTCAAAGACAAAAAGTGACCCAACTAGTCCTGGTCTTCTCTACACTGTATACGTTGGCGAAGCTTTCGTCTAGCTCCTACATCATAGCCCTTACGTAATCCAATTGCGGAGAGCTCTTCGGGGTCGTGTATCGAGGTCCATAGCGGTGAGATTGTTCGCGCTGGGGTGCTCGCTCGGTCGCCTCGTGTGCACTTTCCGACTACGAGGCTAAATGACGCCGTCGGGGTCGAGAACTCGAGTAAAGGAGGCGAGCCAACGACGATTTATTCAAATTTCCAGGCTTATCCGGAGGAGTTTCTTCCTCCCTTCGCTTACCTCGCTACGGGGTACGTCGAAGGCGAAGGAGGCGGTAAACGTGTCGTCGCCATCATCGTTCCCGTCTCGGTATGGTCGTTGTCCTCTTTTCCACGTTCTCGTCTAAGGATATCGGGGGAGTGCGCGCCAGCGGTTGAATCTCTTCTACGATGCTGTGGCGCCAAACTCCTCGCCCCATCGACTCGACGCAACAATAGCCGCGTGAGTGAAGCTTCGAAGTTTCGTATATATCCTACACAGGATTTCACCCTCTAGTCGTCAGCTTTCTCTTCTTCCCGTCGGACATCTTTTCCGCTTAGCGTAACTCAACGATCGTAGCTGATGTGTAGGCACAACTGCGGGAATCTCATGTCATTGAAAGCAGCGCAGTCGTTGAAGGTATACTGTGTAAGCAGCATAGTTTTGTTGGTAACCCAAAAGTGATTGGGAGCTTTACAAAGAATGATCTGAAAACCAAATTGGACATTGAAAACAGAAGTTCTTGAGAATTATTCTGAAGTAAAGGGAGCGGCTCGAGAGGGTGATACCAATGGAATGGTATGGAAATAGCAATACCAATTACCGTGCCCGTTTCACTAACTTCTGTCCCTTCTTTGACACCTTTTTTTTCTATCACGTCTGTCGCTATGCATAGTCTACCACCTTTGTCGCCTACATTAGAATAAAGTGTTTCATTTTCTTTTATATTCTCACTGAAAGAAACCATTGGACCAATCGAAGTAAATTCCAAATCTTATTGACTGATACGGAATCCTTCACGTTAAAAAAAACTCAACGACACGTTTGATGGTTCTATAATCATTTGAATGCTTTGATAGCATATAACTGAGAAAGTCTCCGCTACCACTGCAGAGACTTCAACGATCCTGTCAACGCCCGTTTATTTAAACAGCCAACCATCATACCGTTTGCCCCAATGCTAGGCACCCCGCGAGCAAGACTTTCATGTTCGCTCGCCCGTGCATGCAACTAAGGAAGAAAAAGGCTCGACATCTTTTTGCCTTATACTGCGTGTTGCGCTATGCGGACCGAGGGAGGGTTTTGCCTTTCTGCGACAAGTGCGGAAGCCTCCAGTCGTGCGTGTTGAAAAAGAGAAAAAAACACAGTGGAATGACGAAAAAAGAGGACAAGAGGGTGAGAGCGCGAAGCGAAAAGGGTGCGAGGGTAAAAGGGACAGCGGGGAATGTGAGGAGTAAGAGAGTATACTATGTACATAGGGGTGGACGCATTACTCTCGGTTGTAGAGAAACGGAGGGTCACCCCCGTAGAGCAACAAACCCGGGCAACCCCCTTCCATTCCTTCTCTCTCGCTGTGCCATTTAATGGCAGCTTGCTCGCGTCCCACGCGATCTTAAATCTCGGTCTCCTGGCCCGTCCATCCTTGCTCTCCGACAAATAAATGGGTTGCCGCGACGTTTCACCCGGACCGATCAGTACTCACTAAAGCCTCCCCCTTTCGCTCTGGCACTACGAATGTGTCCTTCCCTTCTCTCGCTCTCTACCCGTTATACTACCACGCGCGGTGTGGTACTATCACTGTTTCCAATGGATTCGTTTATTTTCGAATAGTCCAAGGCTCACGGCATGGGCTCCGACGTTATTGTGCGATAGCCCGAAACCCGATGAAAGACCTCGATAGGTTCTCCTTTCGTTCTGAGATAAGACAGATTGGAAGGTAGTACAAAGACTGACGACTTCCATTTGGAATCCGCGTGGAAAATAAACGATTGGCAAATGAGGATCATGATCATAAAACGAGAATCTTCTTTTTTTTTTATTTCCTCATCGAGAACACTCCGTTTTACTGTTACATATGTTCTTAAACGGAAGAAAATGGTTTTGGTGCTTTTAGCTAAATGTCTTTTGATGATCATTGCTTTTGTTTTCGCAGAAAATCTTATCAAAATTTTGCGATGATTTCAAATGATTCAACTGTTATTTACTTAATAAATTAAAACTTTTTTACTTATCGATAGTTTCAATTTAATGACTAAATTTTCTACCACATTTAAACGTAATATTTCTGTATATTTTTGCGAAATATTTTGTTGCTATATGGTTAATAAATAAAATTGATAAATGATGCAAAATGATAAAATACAATTTCACGAAGAACATTTAACGTTAATGTCTGATAAGTGGTAAAAATACAATGAGTAAGCAAAGTGTTCGTTATTTCGGATGATTGAATAATCCCAGCAGCAAATTCACGAGAAGTAACCCAAGCCAAATTGGGCCAGCTGTTTGTTATTAGGGAAAAGCCTCATCTGTTCGGTTCAACGCGATTAACCCTTTTCTCCTTCCACGGGAGCCCTTCAAAAGCACACACAGTAGGTATCGCAGTTCCGAGTCTTCTAACACAGAGCGAGAAGCTTTCGCGCCATTTTCTCCCCTTCTCGCGGGAAGGACTTTTTGTTAGTGAAAATCCGAGTCGTGAAACCGTCTGCTTACTTTTACGTTTCCTCCAACTCGTTGGCTGGTTGGCCGATGTTTCGGAATTAATGATCGAAGTTCGGGCATATCACCCTTCTCATAGTAAAATCAGCCAAGTGGAGGTTCGCTGAAATTCCACGCACACATCGACATCAGCCTTTTGCCAGTAGCTCTCCAGTAATGCCATTCTCTGTGTGAACCCTTCTGTATCCATCCTTCCATCTTCTTCTATCGCGTCGCTACATCGCACACACGGCTTTCCTCGTCTTCTTATAATCGCTTTCGCTGTACCGACATATTAGCGTTCGATGGATCGTTGCTCTCCGCTCGTATTGTGCTAGAACTTCCATTCAACCCCTACGCCATCACGTGTACAGTGATGTTTGTGCATTATCTGGCGAACTGCACAGTGATTGGCAGGTTAAGTAGGCTTCGAGAGTACAGTCAACTCAATCGTGTATCGAGATATCAAAAATTGTTTCTACTCGTTTTTTACTGCAACTTATTGTATTCAAAATTAGATCTCAATTAATGATATGCTGCTTCATGTAAGAAAAAATGATAACAATAAATTTGTAGAAAAATCAACACCGAATAACCAAAGTAGGTCTATAACGGTTTCATGGAAGTCAAGGCTCATTTTGTTTGTTGAAAAATACACCTTGAATTCACCAAGAATTTTTGTAAATAATATTCTTCATTTTAATTCCCGCCATTTCGTTAATTGAGAAATAAAGTAAAAAAAGGTGTCGTCACTGTAAACTGACTTATATTCCTGTATTTCAAAAAAAAATATTTTGATTAGTGTTTCTCAAATTGCGATCCACCTGCGTTTGCACCAGTTGCCCTTTGAAAATGCCTACAAAGAATTTTCTAAATGTGTGTACTTGAATGACGTGACTGTACCGTCTAAGCCTCCTTAAAGCCGCAGCCGATATTCAATTATCGGCATAGTTCTGTCTCATTCTCATGAACGCATTTCACACGCAAAGTGGCCAATCACTGGTACATGCCGAGAGACACGAGCCAAAATGTGCGCGCAGGGCTCTGTCGAGAATTTCGCTGGAGCTTTGGAGAATCGATGCGATGTGCCTCTATCAAGGAGCGAGAGCTTTATGCATATACACAGTATAGAAAAGCTCGGGTGGTGCTATACATCGTTGATGCGAATAGCTTGGGTGAGATGAAGCGTTTAGCGAGTTGAGTCAAGCATCAGGAAGTATATATAGATAGTATAAGTATATACGCGATGGTTGTAGTAGAGAGATCGACTGGATTCAAGAGAAATGTTTAAGGGTGAGAGAAGAGGGGATGGAACGAGAGTGACAGCCAACACTGCCAGGCCGATAGTGAAAGAGGTTCGTTAGAAAGTTATCCGATTAACGCCGTCGCTGTAATTCCATGGGTCGTGCGTATGTACAGCTATACATATATTATGTGGCCAGTGAAACTGTGGCCACACCTACACTTTGAGCATACTACTGGTGTATATGTTATGTATATGTATATAGGGTGGTTCAGTTCAAAATGACCTAGCTGTGACCCTAATTGTTTTTTCACTCCCTCCAATTAGGATGGTGTAGGGCATCGCATAAAAGCACTCCACGGCTATTTTCAAACTTTCCCGCACTTTGGCTTGGGTGTAATCGTATCTGAAAAAATAAAAAGGATGTAAAGTAGTGGGCTTGCATGTTGATTCCTCATTATTTTCCACCTTTCACAAAGACTTTCCTATGCGAAAATATGTTAATCAATTTTGGTTTATTTTCGTAGAGGAAGTTTTATGAAATGTGGAAAATTATAATGAGGATGAAATTGACAAGGTTCGACTTTGCATCGTTGTTAAAAAAAAAAAAAAGCTGGGCCAGAAGCAAGTAGAGTCAAAGAAAAATTGATTATAAAAATCATATCAAGAATTTTACTTTCCCAGGCAATATTTTTCTTCTCTCTTCATTCAAACGACTTTTCTTGTTTAGCCAATTTACACTAACGTGATATTGAAATCTAGAATTCCATTCACAGAAAAAAAAAATCTCTTTCAGGAGGCAAAATTAAATAGTAACACTGTTATGCGTCTTTGATTCTGTGTTAATTGATATAAAAATTGTAAAAATAACTATGGTATTTTTTCAAATGAGAGAATAAATGAAAAGAAAAGGGTTTGGTATCTCAAGTAAACCCAGCCTGGGAAACGCTGCATGAGCAATCGTTAGCCGAAGTATATACACTGCATTTCCCCTCTGCTTTGGCACTTGGTAGTTTGCAAATTAAGAAAAAGAACTGAGAAAAAGGTCTAAGAAAGAAGAAGAAAAAAAAAAGTTGTTGTATTTTTTTTCTTCTTTTTTTTCGTAAAGTAGGTATACACATTTAGCTCTCCAACGAACGAAAACTCCAAGAGCCTCTACCTTCATCCTTTCTCTTTCTTCTCGCAGGGAAACGTTTTCGCTTCTTTAACTCGGCATAACTTCTTCTCCGGGTTTCCGGGAGCGCTGACTGGGCCCCTTTGCCAGTCAGAGCTTGGAACATCTGACCGTCCGACCGGCAATGCCTTTTATCTTTTCTCTACTGTGCTCTCCATGTGTACATATATATATATATATATACATATTTCCGTAAATTTATATCTATATATATATAGCAGTGCGAAAGCACAACCGACTCTTTTTCTTTTTCACGTTTCTGTTGGGCAACGACGATCTGCTGCCACGAGCAAACCCTCAACTACCCGTCATCCTTTCTCGTTTGCTGGCTCTCCCGCGGTCGCTCAAAGCACACCCTTCGACCAGCTCACTCGTGCCATTCACGAAAAACTCTGCGGCTTGATTCGTTGGAAAGGAGTATATCTGCGCTAACACTTTGGACGAATGCCTCGAAATCTAAGAGCACTGAGGCATACACTGTTGAGGCGATTCGAGAGATGCTTTTGACTCATGGAGAAACGAGCCAGAGAATGACTACAAAAGTTATAGTGTTTATATCGTTTTACAAATTATAATATGCTATCATTTACAGGTGTTAAACATTTATCAAAACAGCAAACATTCAACGAATCCTAAGGAAATTAAAAAAAAATAGATTGGTCATTATTTTTGAAATTTGTATTCGCCGAAGTATTTTCGAAAGATGTTAATTCATAGAAAGTTTTCCCCCCAAAAATCAACACGTTTACGAATTGTTTCCTACAGAATCAAAGCTGTGTAGATGACCCAATCAGAGAGAGAAAAAAATGCCTATCCTCTATAGGCATGAAAAAATGTTCACCGCCTCGACCACCAGATTACGGTTCAATCAGGTGAAAGCCACGCTCTAAGCTCAGCCCTGATTGATGATAACACGTAGCCGAGATAAGAGCCCGGAACATCATCAAGACCTGATTTGTAATACTGCTCTACGCATACATAAGCATGCTGACCAATTATCGTCCAGGCATAGTCGATGGGCTTCTGATCATCATCATCATCATCATTATCATCATCATCATCATCATCATTGCGATCGTCGTCGACGTCAACCTGATCATCGCCCTCCTTCTCATCCCGAGTACGTGCTACGTACATCGCCGTAATCAGCGTATTCACCTCTACGCCATTGCTCCTAGGCGAGGGTCACACCAGCATGTATGTCATATATGCGCCTTTGGACCACGCAGAATATTCATCCTCCCTACAATCCACAGGGACTCCCTGGTAATGCAAGGGTACCGCGTTCACCGGGTGCTTCGTGCATGCCTTACCGGATAAGTCCGTATTGCGTGTGCCAGATTCACGAGCTCTCAGCATAGAGAGGCAGAGAGAGAGAGAGAGAGAGATAGTGTGTGGCGCCATCTTGCTTCGTGTACTGCAACCTTAGTGCACACTAGCTATATGCTAGTAGTTATATAGCTATTAGTGCCGGCGGCGGTAAGCAAGTCGCAGAGAGGCCGGATTTCAGGCCATCTACTACTGGCGTATCAGGCGTGTGCACTCTCAGCGTCCCCGTTTAGTTTCTCTTATATATATATATATGTATATTTTTTTTTCTTTTCTTTCCTCCAAAGCCTTTCGGCTCTCCGTATCAGAGTCTCACTCTCGTGTAAATTTCGTGCTATATAGCAGAAACAACTCTCAGCCACCAACGTCGCCAGCGCTCGCGCGCCCTAATTACGAGCTCCGCGCGCTGTGCCGCGCACTCTAGAATATATCCCATACACCCCACAAGTCTTATCCAGGCTTTGCCAGACGTGCGTATACTCTCCTGTACTCTCAACCTCACTGCTCCTCCCGGAGCCCTTCTGCGGTACGTTCAGGTGGTGCCTCTGGAGCTCTGGAGCAACGTCGTCGTTGGTACTGGTGCACTGTTCAACAGAGTACGAAAATCTCCGCGCGCACTCCGCATATTTTTTTCACACGGAATAACAGCAAAGACCGACGTTTCTAGCCACGAGTGCGACTATACGTATGTATGTATGTATATATATACAGTGAAATACCGCTTAAGTTTAGACGTCTGGGAGAAAATGCACGATATCGAAAAATAATGTTACACAGAAGACAAATTTATTTGTAAAATTCGAATGCATCGTTTCATAGAAAATACATTTTGCATCTAAGTAACGAAAGTTCCGTCTGTTGCAACAAACGGCCGTTCGTTTTCCTATTTTTGCTCGAGTCGTAAAGTGATAAAAGAAAAAAAAAAAAAATAAAGTGCTGTTTTTTGTAAAAGTAACTTTGTGAAATTAGTAAAGAGACAAACAAAGTTTTATCGAATATACAAATTATAATTCTATATACAGTATAATAATAATTATTATTATACTGTTCCCACAAATAAAGAATATTTAACCTACAACTTCAATTGGATGCTTTGATTCCACAACGTATTGGAACTTAAGTAAATTCCAACTGTACTTTGTCGAGCCACAGTACTTTAAAGGAAATAAGGGAAATGTAGAGCCCAGAGAGGGTGGTTACTTCAGGGATCTCTGGTCCCACCTCCATTTACAACGAATATCTCGTTTCAAAGATTCACAAAAGAATGCGTGTGTAAAGGTGCACGCACGTTAGAAAGCATTCATGTATTATTTTCCGAGGGTATCGTGGCGACTCTGAACGATTCGGGACTCCCTTTCTCTCTCTCTCTCGACGCCGTCGAGTCTGCGACACGCTATACTCACTTTTTATTGTATACTTATTTTAGTCTCGACGATAGTGTGTGGTCTCTGTGGCATATATTTTATATTTTATTTTCAATACCTTCGCTCTTTTTGTCCCTCGCGATATCGCCGAACTCCCGCGACTGCTCAATTCATATCACCAAATGTATATATCAACGTTTGAAAATTGTATATTCGACAACACAACCCGACGCTTCTGGCACCAAAACCCGCTACGTATAACACGCGTGGCACACGTGCGAATAAATGGCCCGTTGGATACAGGGACATATTTCAATGCATACGAAATATGCCTGAGAATACCGGTACGGTAACTATATGCAGGAGAGACCGGGGCCAGTTGAGTCAGGGACAAAAGTAGTGTTAAGCAGACGAAAAAATCGGAAAATCGAACAACTCCAAAAGAAACATAGGTCATCTGCAGTTTATGGTATCAGATTTTTTATATTCAATTAGGTAGTAAAATAGCATTGAAGTTCACCGGAAAAAAGATGAAAAAAAACTTAGTTGATGTTTTCGTATGAAACAAATACTTCGAGATCGAAATTGAACGATCGGGCACTAGGAATTGCAGATAAGTCTTCAAACTGCACTTCAAAGCTATTTTTTTCCTGATCGATGCCATTTTTTGTCCTTTACACTTGAACTTGTCAACAAATAATTCATAAGTTGCATTCAAATTTTCAAGTACAAAAATGTTGATAATTAGATAAAAATATATGCGTGTTTAGTGGAAAATGTTTGACAAGGGCGGACGTTTAAGAACTCCATAAAAATCACCAAAAAATTGTCATTGTTTCTTACCAGATTTACTCAGTATCAAATATAAAAAAAAAATTTAAAAAAAAACGATAAGTGACCCAACTGGCCCCGGTTTTCCCGTCAATATAGTTTAGTAAGCTGCGTATAGTAAAAAATTTGGATCGATATATCGATGCAATATTCGCGAAACGTTTCGCAGGTCTGTTGCCTCTCGTGGGTTCAACAATTTTTCTTTTTTCTTCTTTTTATTTTTAGTTTCCTTCTTTTTTTTTTGGCCTGGAAAGCCGCGCGGTACGAAACTTTCGAGTTAAAATACAAATGCGACTTTCGCTCGACTTGCAAGCTCGATTAATGTATATATCTATATGTATATATACATATAAAGATATAATACATGCAGTACAGTGAGAGTACGTATAGCACAAAGCAAGGAATCCCCCGGAGAGATCGCTGCACCACGAGACTTATCTAGAGAACGTTGTACAAAGTGTACCGCGCGCGGTAGAACTTTTTAAAAGCTCAGCTGAGATATCTGGGTCTGGAAGGCTATACCGCGGTACAAGTTTCTTCTCTAATGACCATCTTACACGATTAGGCTGACGCTCAACCAGCTTAACTTCTTTTTTTTTTATTTTATTGGAGTTAGGTATAGGCTGTGTACACCAAAGTTTTTTTTTTTTTTTTTTAATTCCTTTTCTTTCATTCTGTTGTTTTTTTTCCCCATTTTTTCTTTTTCTCTTTTTTACGGAGTCGTTACAGTTGGGTGAAGTCGCTCACGCTTCGTTCACTCGAACGAATCAATCGAGCTGGCACGAAATGCTTCGAAGGGGATATATGCGACCCTCGGACACTTCGACGAACCAGACGGACAGGCGACTGGCGTGATATCACGAAAAGGAAGAGATGAACATTTTTTTTAAATAAAATATTTTTATTTCTCAAGCCTTGTTTCAAATTAAAAAAAAAATAAATTGAAGAAATTATTTTTCACAAACACACAATCACGGAGAGCAGCTAAATGATTATTTATGAAGATACGCTTTTATGAAAATGTATATTGTATGATTTCTTTTTTTTTTTTTTTATAAATAACCTTTTAAATGCACAAAAATACTAATATCAGGTATTACTATAAAAATTGTTTTGTTCACAAAAATTAGATCCAACTTGTTTTCAATTTTTAAAATAACGCCGCGCAGTATTATTAAATTAGTTAAAAAAAAAATACATCAACAAATTCGATAGATTAATCGTTAATTGAATATACTTTTTTTAAACGAGGTGTACAGGCATCGGAGAATGATATCATGAAAGGAAAAATATTACAATAAAACCCAGATTGTTTATTATTTGAAAATAAAAAAAAAAAAAATTGTATCAAGAGTGCGCTATTAAATGTATGCCTCAATTATTTGACTAGAATTTATTGTTCTTATTTGAAAATAAAAAATGCGGTTTTCGTTTTAAGTAGCGTATCCGCACTATAAAAATGAAATAAATAGATATTTCTGGTTGCCAAGACCACTCAGTGATGGAGTCGATTGTCTGTCGTAATGTGCAGTTGAGAAGGCGTATAAAATAAGAAAAAAAATGTATGACGCAAACCGGACGTAAATTAATATTGGTGACACCTTGTATTAAACTCGATTAATTTTGGATGGAATTATTGTACGGCAGCGGTAAAGTTACATTTTTAAACGGGATTTCAAACTGCCCGAGACAGGCCGGATGACGACTTCGCCACACGAAATATGCTTTATATTGTACTGTCACTCACAGTTCACTTTAAAATCCTGTATTCCCGTCTTTTCGTCTATAGTTGAATCGGAGCAAATTGCAACCGGGGTTTGGTGGGTTTTACCGAGTTTTGGTACGAGTGTGGGAGAACTTGTGTGAAGGCTCTCGAGTATTTCCGCTTGAAATCGATCGAGCTTTTCAACCGACCCACAAAAATCCTCTGATATCACCGTGCGAGCCGAATTTTTGTTTAGATATATACGTATAAATAAATGTATAAATACCTTTTTCTTTAATTCCTTTATAATTGTGACTTTGTTAAATTTCGATCTGTCAAATGCTCGCGTAATCAAATTTCACACGCGGATCAATATTGAGTTCATAAATATCTCGTATCAATTAACACGACGAATTTATTACCTCGGTTAAAAATAAAAATACATTTAACGAATTAGTAAAATTCGATAATGAATCAATCATCGCGTTGTGAAACTCGAGCGATAACGACGAGCATAATATGAGCACCGAATGCAGATGCAACTGCGATATAAATTTATTTTCAACTTTCACAAAAACACAAAGAAAAAAAATGCAATTCCACGAAAATTTAGATGTACTGTATAATTTTTTTTCAGGTAATGAAGTACTGTCTTTGTGATATCTGATTTGATTTTGAATAATAATAACATGAAAAAATGATTAATCAATAAGTAAAATATTGTTTCAATTTTTTTTTCATATGGATTGAATTGTTATTGCGAATAAATATGATTTTTTTTTAAATTATGAAATATTTATTGTTGAGAATTTTTAAAAGCCAATGTTTTCATAAAACTGTTTGTTCAATAATCTTGAAACTTATTGTATATACTTTGCAACATTTGTACGAAAAAAGTATCCAAATTAGCGATATTTCAGCCACTATTAATTAAAAAAATGTAATTGTTAGGGAATACTTGAGAAAAATCATGTCTTTGGAAAATTCAGGAAACAGATTTAAAAAAAAAATTACTCTTTATCGAATTTGTTAAACAATTTGATATGTGAGAATTTTTACAGGATTTTAAATTCAAATGTTCAGACTTCTTATTAATTACTATTTCCGTTCGCTTTGAAACTGAGCTATACATGAGCTGTGCATTTTTATTTTTATATAATATTTTGCTCTCACAGCATTGAGTAATTACGTTTTTTTCTTGGCTAGAAATTTGAAAAAAAAAGAGTTCAATAAGGAACTTAACTGACTAGACCGATTTACGACCGCCTTACATCTCGCTTCAGGGGCGCTGTTTCGCTAGCGAGAAAGACTCGGGCGCGTACTCGCCATCTCTCGGCGTCTGCGGTACTACAGAAGTGTATTTCTAGAAAATAGCTTTGCTCTGCAAGAAATACGGTTTATATATACCAACATAAAAAATGTATTTGAAATATAAAACGTTTTATCGAAAAATATGTACATTATATAAAATGTAATTTTAAATATATTTTACATTTTAAATATATTTTCGCGTATATTCTGACGTATAATTATTTTCATTGGGCGAGACTAAACATATTATTACATCCATTTTGAACGTACAACAGATGTTTTCGTCTGTTCGAACATATATTTAATCAATCAACTAGTTACTATATCCAATAATTCACGAATGATATTTGGTAAATTAGACATTTGTTAATGAATAGTGCTATTCTGGTGCGCTGTCGCGGGGTGGATGAGCGCATTATTCGCCCTTATTGCACGAAGTTCTCCATGCGCATTAGTATCTATCTCTTGAAAGGGCCCATATAGCTCTCAAGCCAGGACTTCTGAATGTTTCCATTCGCTCCGGTGGTTCCCTTGTCCCTTAGTTTCCCCTACATTGCGCTCGCCAGTTCCTTTACTTTAATCGCATTCTGTGCGCTCGAGTAATTAAAATGCTCCGGGTAGGCATTAGCCATTCCGGACGAGGTAGAAGTTTTCTGATCAATGTCCGAAGTAGGTGGGTGGTTAATGCAGTAGCCCGGCTCGAGTAAATGTTGACTCGAGTCACGACGACTATCCATCTGTTTTGAATGAAAGCCTCGGGAATTTTCTTCGCTTCTGCATTCCAAAGCGAAGGATAATTTCTTTCTTCTTATTTCAAGTCGACCGACCATCTTCTTTCAACTTTCGAATCTTTTATTACCAATGAAATTTGTAATTCCCATTACTGGCGATCTATTCATTCTTTTTTGTTGCCAAACTTGTGGATCCTTCTTGCTCGATAGAAAATCGAATATCTTTGTCTCAATTCTCTGCAAATTTTTTAATGCAAAAAATGTGTGATCGAAAAAATTGTCCCGAGATTTAAACTAATTTTATTTGCTCTATGAAATATTAAATTGTCATATAAAGTAGCGAAAAGTTACGAATTTTTTTTACGAATTTTACAATATGAAGTTTATAATTTTGAGGTGTGAATAGAAGGACAAAAAAAAAAGATATTTAAAAAAAGAAAAAAAAAATGGTTACTGTTTGTGACCGTCGACTCGAAAATTTTCCGTCGTCAAAATGACAATTATTTTATCAAGTGCAACTTTTTCTGTCACTTTATGAGTTCTACAAAAAAAAAAAATTAAATTTTAAGTGCCAAACGACTTTTTGTCTGAATAATTCCAACATTATTTTAGTTTCCTCATAGAGGAAGCTTCGTTACAAAGAAGAAAAAAAAAATTGTCGAGTTTTTCATGTCAACTCAAAAAATTCAAAAACAATGAGGAAGCACTTTTGAACATTTTACTTTCCACCCCTTTTTACTGTATCTAAAGCTCTAAAAAAAAAAAAAAAAAAAAAAAAAAAAATTCATGAAATTTTGAATAAAATTAATCGACCCCGTTGAGCCGACAGTCAAACGAACGTAGTTAATACACCGTCTGCGTGGAATTTAATCTCGAATATTTCCGAAAATACGGTGTGTTAATAAGAGGAGGGCTGCTTCAAAGATGATGCCCGGGGGTAGTGGGCTGATTTCCAGTAATTTGTAAAGCCATCTGCGACCGAGAGAGATAGATATGCGTCTCTCTTTTGGAGCATGGACGGGTTTGAAGGGGAAAAGAAAATAGTTGGTAAGAAACGGAACGTCACGGGTGAGACGCGGGTGAGTCGAGGAACCCCTCGGGATAGGAAGTGTAGCAGGGATCTGCCAGTTTCGCGAGGAGAGGAATGGAAGAAGGATGCGTAAAGGCTGATGGTGAATGGGCTATATATATATATATATATATACGTGGTGGGACGAGAAGAGACGCCGCCAGCCAGCAGAGCGAAGCAGCAGCGACAGGATACCGATGGATGCGTTGGTTCCGGTATCGACCTGCAGGGCGTGTCTCCCTCACCGGGGAAGCGCGCACCGTCAACCCCAACCCTCTCTTACTCGCTCACTCTCTCTCTCTCTCTCTCTCTCTCTCTCTTTCTCTCTCTCACTACCCTCTCTCCGTCGCTGTTGGCAGCGGGTGAGCCAGCGCAATGCTAGCCACCCCTTGCCGCTGAACCACCCCCTGCCATCCTCTGCCCGGAACCACCAGTCGAGCGCGCACTTGCTCTCCCTCTCTCTCTCTCTCTTTCGCTCCTTCGCTTGGTCCACCCTTGCCGGCAAACTCCCATCTTGACGTCTCACTGCGACACTCACTACTTATTGCTATTATACACCTCGTTCCCTTGCGAGAAATTACCATTAAAAAAACACATTGCAATACAGGAGTAAAGGGAAACTTTTTTAAAATCGCGGTACACTGTAGAAAGTAATATTGTAAAAACACAATAGGCGATAAACATAATATTACAATATTGTAATATAGAAAAAAATAATATTGTAAAAACGTGATACACAAAAAAAAAAACGAAAAAACAAATTTATGCTGAGGGAATTCGTAAAACAGAGAAATTAATTTGGTAAAATTTGATTTTTGGTTGAAATAGTTTTGTCGCACTTGTTGATAATTACGTGATTAATTGCTTTTGATGCTACAAGCGAAAATTGTTGACAATTAATTTTTCAACGTATTTTTCACGCTCGGGCTTAATCGAGAAAATTGTTTGTCTCGAATAAGCGTTCGTTTGACGGACGCGAAAATAAATTATGTCGAGACGG
The DNA here is from genome assembly GCA_964016905.1 of Perithous albicinctus. Taxonomy (NCBI): domain Eukaryota; kingdom Metazoa; phylum Arthropoda; class Insecta; order Hymenoptera; family Ichneumonidae; genus Perithous; species Perithous albicinctus. The sequence goes on along the minus strand of OZ024696.1, from coordinate 19,191,728 downwards.
GGTACGCGAAACGTGGACTAATAAAGGAAACCTGGCGTTAACAAACTGTTGGCAATTGTAACGAGCGCGATTTCATAAACTCCTCGTTATGATATTATTATTACACTATTTTTTTTTTTTTTTTTTTAACGTCTCGGGAATACACAATGCCGTTCAATTTTCCAGGGTATATATATTATTCAGAGTCTCGTTCAATGCTCGCCTCCTTGCGTGAAATTCTTAATTCACATTACCAAGTATAACTTTCATTCAGAGTCCAAAGTTTTGCGAACGTTTGGATTACTTTGTGTATCGCAACAGTCCTTTACCTGCATTTTAATGTATACGTGCGTAGATTTGTAATTTTAATATATATATAAATATATTCGTATATGACGGGGAAAATGAAACACAAAATTTAATTAAAACTAATTAAATTTTGACTTTGGCTCACTTTGGATGAGAATGGGTATATCGCGTGGTACAAAATGAAATGAAAAGCTACAAATTAGAGAATCGTATATTCAATATTTACCATCAGGAACTAGAATTTATTGGAATGAAAAAAAAATATTTAAAATACTGCTTTCACCGAATGTTTATGGATTATTATGCTTATTAAAAATATACTTAAAATTCTAAAAGAATAATTATTCCAAGCAATACATAATTATTATTTATTAAAAAAAAAAATATTAATACCTTATCCATTCGAATTATGTCCATAGTTTTTACTTCATACTATTAAAATTAAAATTTGTTCGGTCGAAGAAAAAAAATACTGATAAGTTCGAAATGTTTAAATATTTTTGTTGCTAATAGAAAAAAAAAAAACAATTATTACAATAAAAATCATAATAATGAATTTGTATTTTGCCTCACTCTCCCTCTCTCATTCTCTCCTAGGTCCGTAAACAGGACTGAATATTCTACAGTCCCGGTTATGTGTATTATATACCAGCATACAAATTAGTTCGGTTCTCGATTGGTCGCGACCCTCGGAGCTATAACGCAGCCCTGAAAACTTCGAAGGGGAACGATAGAGTGAGAGCAATGTTTATGTTTGTTTCAGAGTGCTCGACGATAAAAGAAATTTAGTCACGGGAGGTCTAATGGCCATTGCCCATTACGAATCCATTCCGTTAATTACCAGCTCTCTGATTAAATATACCAATGTTTATAAGGGCGCGGGATTGTGTCCGTCGCTGCTACCGCTATCAGCATTTTTTTTTTTTTTTTTTTTTTTTAGTTTTACTGTGTCGCACGCAACGGTGCGTGAAATTTATATTTCCCTTCCGGATACATGCAATAGCTATGCAATAGGATTGATTTGTTTCTGACATTTTCCGCGAACAATTTCACCCCCCGCCACCCCCCAAATCACAAACCATTCAACTCTCGTGAAATCACACGTCGCATCTCGTTTGTTATGAATGTAAATCGTTATTTTAATTTTTTTTTTGTTGCATAATAAGCCTCTGCATATTAATAATCTATATGGAAATTTATGGTATTAATGTCGGTGATATGGTTTTCGTGACAAACATTCCAAATTTTTTGTCATTTTTTTTTGTTGCTAAATTAGTGTAGTAACTTTTTAGATTTTGTGAAAAAATAATATTGTTAAATAAGTAAATTCGTTTTTTACTTAACTCGTAAATGAAAATATTGCTTGAAAAGTAATTTAACGTAAAAGTTTACAAAGAGTCTAGGTAATAATAATGTTTTCTTTTTTTTTGTAAAAGTCATGATAAATATATTATAAAATAGCCACAGTTTTTATTTATGTACTTTTTTACATTTGTATGAAAAATTAAAACTTACTTTTTAAAAATTTCAATAGAAAAATATTGTGAACTTTTATAGACGAAAAGTTTTTTTTTTCGTTCAATGTACCAAAATTGTATTTTTGTTTATACTGTGTAGCATCGATGCAGCATAGGAAATAGCCGAGGAAAAAAATCACTATTTTTTCCTCGAATTTGAAGATACACTAACACTTGTAAATTTGTCGTGAAATGCCCCATATATTATGTCACGGATGTCACAGTGAAATATTATGTTGATCTTGTTACTCGTCGACTGTGACACGCTATAAGCAAGCTGCGAGGAGACACTTTACTCTCACTTGTAACGTCGCGGACCTCCCTAATTATCCTGTGAGATTAAAGGCTCTGCAGTCAAAGAGCATTGCAAATTATACACCGAGTCCTCATCACCTTCGATCAAGTTCCCCGCGGAGAACCCAACGAAGTTTCCATTTTGTCAGAATTCACCATTCGAATTCAGCGGTACGAAGGTGACAAATTCGTTGCACGTATATGTATGCCGTGCAAATTATTGTAACTTTACTCTTTAATCGTAGGACAAACGTGGAACGATGGTGGAGGTTGTTATCACGTATTCAATAGATCATCTGGGCATAGAATTTGCTCACATAAAATGCCTATTCATGTACACTCGAACAGACACTCGCACAGACATCCACACAGACACTCACACACATTCTCACGCAGACATTCACCGACAGTCTAACCTGAGTTAGAGTCAGGCTGGGAGGGTCTTATGAGGGACTTAGAAAAATTGGAGCCTGGAAAAAGAGAGGGTCTGTGGGTGTGAATTGATTGTATCCAACTTCTTCTGATACTTTATCTGAAATGAAAAAAAAAAAAATGAAAAAATGGTGTAAAGTAAATTTTTGGTCCACAGACAGATTATTTTCATAAGTTCTTATCAGTAAACGTACACGTCAAATCAGTAACTAGACTGACAGTAAAAGATCGAAAACCATGATTACTGGATAACATATTGAATCCCTTCCCTCCAATCAAGACTGTCCCAACTGTACATTACAGTTATTTTAATTCACCAATAAAAATATAACATTGAAATACCAATTGTGAAATGACTTCTCAGTCGTACAATATTATAATTTGTTTTCCTCCAAGCACAACTTACGTAACATCCATAACAACCATAATAGTAATTAAAAATGCTACAGGACTCGGGGGTAAGTAAAAAAAAAAAAAAAAAAAAATCCAGGTCTCAGCCAGTCTGAATAAAAATCAGGTCACTGAAGCATCTCGAGTTGTCTGACATAATCAGCGAGAGGAAGTGATGCCGGTACTTGGCATCAGACAAGTAACATATATATATACACTTCTGTAACCAACTCGTACAGCGTCTCACGACAAAAGGGATTCCATTCAGATGCAAACCATGCGTACCAGAGTATATTTGGTTCAGTGGAGGCATTAGTAACTTCAACGGATAGTATTGTAACGATCTTGGCCGCTGACACAGAGGGTAATACCGAATGTCGACTGTGGAGTATATACGACATTATATACTTGGCTTCGAGACGCTACCACGTAACTCTGTCTCTCTTTCTCTCTCTCTCTCTCTCTCTCTCACCAACATTGGGTCCCTAGATAGGAGGCACCTGTTGTCGACTCGGGAACCCGCCGATATTCACTCCCATACTGTACACAGGGTTAGAGTATAAACTCCAACTCTCAGGTGCATAACAGCGCGCGAACAACTTGGCTTCGGTTCTCTGGCTGGTAGAATATGCGCTTGGGAGGATTTCGATACTCGACGATGCGAGGAGGAGTGTTAGAGGAGCTTCCTGCATGTGAATCGCTCTGAAATTACCGGAAAGTGAGAGACAGTCAGTTTATACATACACACACACACACACATATATATATATACTTTTTCTTTATCCGGATGTTCGATATATTATCGCTTCAGGGAGTAGTATATTCGCAAAGTGCTATCCGCGAACGTTTTCGCTCCGTTTTGCTTTTCATTCGTAAAGAAGAAGAAGATAAAAACGGCGAAACGAGAAAGAACAAAAAACGGAAATATCAGTCGAAGGCTCGAAAAGGTTCTACGACCAGACGGAGCAGTCAGGATAGAGATACAAAATACGAGAGACGTCTAGGTTCGTTGAATCCCCTGGATGTGAGCGTCAATGACCAACCCGAACGAAACTTCTGAGCTTTCGTACAAACTGCCGGAGTTGTTTCTCTATTTCTTTTTTTTTTCTTTTGGTTTTTCCTTTTTTTTCGTTGCTTTCTCGAGAAAAGCTTCGGGGGAGAAAGAAAAGAAAGAGAGAAAGAGAGAGAGAGAGAGAGAGAGAGAAAAAAAAACCAGAAAAAAACACGAGCTACCTACAATCTGGTGGGTTTAATGCCCCACGAGTCTACCGATATTTTTCTAGTGTTTGTGCGCGAATTTACCGGTAAAATAGCTGCTGTTTCGGAGGGGGGAAAGGGAGGGGGGGGGGGCTCTCTCGCGGCGTATACTCGCTATGCTGTAAAGAGCGCGAGAACAATATACGCGTCCTGACCTTTCTTGCGAGAGAAATGTAGAGGGTAATGAACGTTGGCCGTTTCGGAAATAACGATACGAGAGTGCCTTCCCGGGATCCAACGGGGTAAAGTGTTGAAAAAAAAGGAGCGCGTAGCTAGAGTAGCAACGGTAATCCTTTTTGGTATTGGGCGAATGAATGATCCGGAGATCGATTGCTTGGCGCCAGTTTTATACGCTTTAATTTTTTAATTACACTTTGGATGATTTTTATAAGAATTTATTGATGTGAATTTATGTATGTTAAAAATTGGTATGGTCATCTGGTAGGAAAGGAGTAAGTGTATGCATAGAACTAAAAGCGGAATTCAAGGATACGGTTTACAATGTATTACTGTACACAATGTAAACTAGGAGCTTTCTGCTTGCTGTTGTCATTAACTGAGCTACCGAAACCTCATCTAACCTGATTATCACCTTGTTCCCTGACTAGGACAAGTAAACAAACAAACATTTACTTGCAAATACACACAAGCATTCATGGACACTCACGGAAAATCACCGAAACATTGATATAGGCGCTCGCACAAACATTAACACAAACACTCATAGAGGCGCTCGCACAAGGATTAACACAAGTACTCATACAGACGTTCGCACAAACATCAACGCAAACACTCCGCACTCACACAAATATTAACACGAACACCAATACAGCCTCTCGCACAAACATTAACACAAACACCCATCCAAGCGCTCGTAACAAATATTAACACAAACACTCATACAGGCACTCGCACAAGGATCAACACAGACACTCATAGAGGCGCTCGCACAAACATTAACACAAGCACTCATAGAGGCGCTCGGACAAGGATTAACAAAAGTGCTCATAGAGGCGTTCGCACAAACATCAACACAAACACTCCAGGTTTTTCCAGGACATCATCAGTGAAAAAAATTTAGCATTTTATCTTCAGTTCGCATTTGGATAATATCAATTTTCATTAATTAATTATTCATAAAAAACAAAGAAAAAATTATATATATATTTATTTATAATGCTAGAATTTACGAATATTATTTTACTAATAAATTTCGTTGGTGTTACCGCCTGTAGCCACGATCTTTACAGCCAACCTGAATGTCGCTACATCTACGTCAGACTTCGGTCGATGTACTCTCTCACGCGTCGTACCGAAAGCACGGTTGCAGAGCTTCTGTAAACGTGTATATATACAGTCTGGCATTACCCGCAGTGCATATAGTTTACGTACTCCAACAGCGGTACAGGGGGAATGCTACTCTCGCATCGATCGATCAATTGATTTTTCTTCGCATCACTCTCGAAACGTAGCATTTTCGTCGCGTGTCGCTTATCTACGACGGCACTGTATACTCTCTATAGCTGCTATAATTCTTTATCGGCTGTCCATCATTCTGTCCTCTTTTCTTTTATTAGCTCGAGTACCGGTACTCGATGCTCTGATATGTTCAATAACAGTTGTAAACCAATATAATGATGCCAGTGTCCAGTCTCCGTTGTTACGATGTTAGCTATGTTATTTCGTACCTTGATATTTTGTGCGGGTTGCCAAATCTCCAGTAAACCTTCTCGTTAAAATGTGCTTTTGTTTTTCATTGCCACTTATTTTATACACAAGCAGTATAGACAAGCTTTGCTCTCAGGCAACAATAGTGGCTTATTTTTAAGGCATATTGGTCACTTTTATGATGTTTGTCTCACAATCTTTTTTTTTTTTTGTATCGTGAACATATATGTGAACAACATTCTTTTCTATGTAAAAATAAAATGTACATTCGTTTACAGGCGACAAAAGGTTGAAGAACTTATGGCCGGTTCGATTGTGATTAGTTTTAACAAATTGGTTTATTGACCTTTTTTTTTTTAATTCATAAACATTCGAGCGTTGAAGCATCACATCGTGCATTGTAAAAAGGAAATAACTAAAGTATGCAATACATTGAAATAGAACAGAAACGCTTTGGGAGACGTCAAATTTTTCGCATATTTCGCCAAAAAAGAAAAAAAACCAGGGGGAAGGATGTTTCTATGGTCGGGCGTTTACTGTAGCATCGCGGTATTATAAAAAGATTTATACTTGTTGCAGTAACGCTATTCGAGGCAAATGCAATAGCTCGACTACGAGAAATACACTGCGGTATGCAATGACGAGAAGGAGCCATCGCATTGAACGTACCGTGGTATGCATTCCAGACGTTCCAACGATGCACAGCGTCTTGATGCTCTCATACAAATACTGCAACGTTTGGGATATGGCATCGAGTGCGAGTGAGATTGGTACATTCGTACACTAGGCATGGAAGAGAAACATAGATCAGAGAAAGAGAGAGAGAGGGAGAAAGCGAACGAGTCGAAAGCTTAAGATACCGACATCAGTTGCTTGAGATCGCGATACTAGAATGTGCTGTAGGGGTATTCACTTCCCTCAAGACCTGCCGAATATTCTGGTCTGATACATATTTCGTCCGACTTTACAGTCGACGTCCTATTACATCATTTCTCGTCGTAACGAAATTATTTCACAATTTCTTTGAGTTTCCTGGCAAACTCTCTCACCGAAATTTTAACTAAAAGCCACTGAAATTAACTTGTTTAAAAAAAAAGAAGTCTCAATTAGCCCCCTGCGTTATTAACTTTAATCGATATTTCATATCTGTTGGCCACCTGAGAGAATTTTTTAAAAAAATATTTTTTTTTGCAAAATTTTAAAAATATATTTTTTTACACTCTGTGTATAAAAGCTTGGTTAGCTTTAGTTTTTCGAGTGAAGAGTGGTAGGGGAAAAAAACTCTGTAAAAAAGGTTAAAAAAATATTTAGCCCAGATGAAAAACTCAAAAAATATTTTTCATTTTTTTTTTCACCCAAAACAGCCTTTTTGATGTTATCAAAAATATAACTTATATTGCATTAAATAGTTAACGGAAAAACATAAATATTTTCTTTTTACAATTTTTCTTTGCCCGACCTCAATCTTCCATGATATACGTGTGGTTCAAAAAAGAAGAATCCATTTCCGACACAAGTGTAGTAAAAAATCTGAAAAAATTCACAAAGAGTAACCTACGAGTATTACCACCATACGTCCACTTACGGAACATATCCGAAAGGGTAAAAAAAAAAAATAGAAAAGTGCCCGAGTTGGTGGAAAACGCCTCATATATGTCGAATAGCTGACGCCGTTGTTTCAGCGTTAGGTTGAGTTTCTCATTGCATCCGGCGAGTTCTCTCGCCACTCTCGATGAGGTGCACATGCATGATGCTGTATATATACTCCCTGTCCACCAAGTTCAGTTGCGTTGTTGACTTGCCAAACGATAGCGCGGGTTTGCGAGAGGAGAGTGCGGAGAGAGATAGAGAGAGAGCGAGATGGGTGAACGGGGTTTGGATGGTAACGGGGCGCTTTGCATAAACCACAGTGACACAGTTTGCTTTCGCACAATCGATATCCTGGCACGTATCGCACACTTGGCGTCGGTGTCCCGTAGCGCGGCGCTACGGTGTTGGTGGGGCGGGGGCAGTGGGGCGGTCGTGGGTTTGGGGCCAGGGGCGGGGGCGGGGGGACGGGGTCTCGAAACCCCGAGTAGCACACACTCCGCCAATGGATTCGTTCTCCTGGTTATTTATGTCCTTTCGTGTCGCGCGGAGCTCCGCGTTTTACCACTGGCAGCAGCAAGCACCTATCTATATAGGTACTACTACGACGGCATCGCCGGGTAGCACGACGACCAGACGAGGCAAAACCGACAGCAGACAGCCACCAGCCAACACGAATTGTATATATTGCTAGAATTCGCTTCGCTCAATACGCTTTGGCGAGTACATGAAACAGAGCGCAATCATTAAAAGTTCAGACCCCTCTCTCTGACTCGCTCTACTGTTTCATATACACTCGCCAGTTTTACTTCCAACTTCTCGTCGGCCAATGGTTGTGACAGATTGATATATGTATTAATTCGTGGTGTTCACAAGTCTCTGGTTATATATATATATGCATATATATGTATAGCAAAATTTGCCGAATCTATTATAGGGAAGGGTATGGATTTTGGTGTATTGACATGTAGTACACAGTTTGGTAATTGGTTAACCTGCACTAAGGGACTGTAGTCAAATGTACGGATGTCTCCACGTATATAGTGTATTCAATTGAACGATGGTTTAGACATTCAATTGAACGTCTGCAAAGGTGAAGTGGAGGAACTCGACATTTGTAACGAAAAAGTTTGTGTTGTCTTCAATATCACTTTTCTGTCAACTAACGTACACAGAAACTTTTCTTAATTACGCAGTATTTTTTGTTTTGTCAATTTGTGGTTTTTGCGAAAAAATGGTACGAATGTCATTTATTTATTTTTGTTTGACAATATATTTTTGTAATAAGAAAGAAGTTGTTACTCGTCTGAATAAAATGTTTTCTTTTTTTACTGTTGTAGATTTTTCAAATATTTGTAAATTTGCCAAATTTATAAAAGCTATTTTAAACTCGTGTTACTTTTCTAATGTAATAGAAAAATCGTAAACATAGAAAAAAGCTCTGTCAAATTAATATAACGGAGTTTGGTTCCGTCACAGTTTATTTTACTGTCTGGAAAATGGTTATGGCAATGATTGTAATTTGTGCTAAAAGCTGGATGGTTATATGATCGACGAAAAATGATAAAAAAAAATTGCATTAGCATTGGAAACAGTAAAATTGATAAATCTAATAGCAGCGCACAGATTAGTAATTGTTTAACCGCATCAAGGAATCGTAATTAAATGCTCAAAGCTGTGCCCATTATACATTCAATTGAACTATACCGAGCCAGTTAATTAAACGTCTGTGCAGGTGAAGTTGAAAATTGACGATCAGTTTGTATAAAACAGAACTGTGTAATTAAACAATTGGCAAAGAGTATTTTTAACAGTTATTATATATCTTAAATTTTAACGGATGGTCCCTTATTTAATTCAACTCCCAATTAGCAACACATTGTTCGAAAAAATAGTACCCAAACGCTACAAAATCTTCAATACCTGTGTAATTGGCTGGAGCTCATTGTGTTAAAAAATCCTCCAATTACGTATTTGGCATGAATTATAAATAACATTCTCTACTGTAATTTAACAATAGCATTGTAAAAACAGGTGTATTATTTGCAGTTACCATTTTTCAAATTTCAATGAACGATCTTTTGTTTTATCCAAATCCCAAGCTAAAGCACTTTGCAATAAAAAAAAAAAACATCACCAACGATTTTTTCGCCAGAAATACTTTGTAATTAAAAAAAACTCATAACTTGGAATACTTTTACATCCGGCTGACGACCATTCTGTTAAAAAGCTCTATAGTCACAGGAATTGCCAAAAAAGGCTCTAAAAAAAGACTCTGTGTGGAAATATAACTAACAATAGTACTGTGAAAAAAAAAAAATGTCTCTACGACTCGACATAAAGTTTTGTAAACTGTATCACCGCGAAAGCTGAAACACTTTATAATAAAAAAATATTACCAACAATAATCCTACTAAAAATATGTTGTAGTTTAAAAAAGAAAAGCATAATATGTAATACTTTAGTATCTATTCTGATGATAGGCTATAATACTAACTTCCCTGAAACGGACGTTTATTTTTCGAACTATTCCCCGGCATCAGTGAAATGGCATATTTGCGTGCAACTGTCGAAAAGCTTCAATATAAACGCGACACATCATTAAAACTTCCGACAGCCTCTCGTATCTCACAATGCACAATCTAGTTGGAGTTTCCGTTTGCGTCGACATACATATGCAGCGTATTCACAACTCCGGATCATTAAGAGCTTAAAAATATATTCACCAAAGACGAATAAAATTGAGTGGCAATCGTTATCGATACTCTTCGGGCTTTAAGGCCCAGTGTGCTCTAATGTTACGTAACTTTTTAACCCTCTTCGGCACGATACTTTGGAATGGCTTTGCCTTTGAAGATTATAGAGGGTGCTCGATCGCGGTGTGCTATTCGCAACGCTTCGCCTCTCAAAAAGTGCGGCAACAGTGCAGGGAAGATATCAGCCTCAGTCGGCTTTTTATACCGTTACCATTTACGATGAAATCTTTCGATCAGTAATTACACCGAGAGATCCAATGTAAGGCATTGGATTTACAAGAGGGTTAGTTCTCGCCAAGAAAAGAAGGAGGATAAAATTGTACGCTTTCCCCCCTTTTTTTCCCCCAGGATGTCAGGCCATTCAGAAGCGTTCGTTCGTACCAATGAGATAACACCGAGATAAGATGAGGTGAAATGGGAGGCTGTGCAAGTTGAGAAAACTCATTAAAGCAAATGAAATTTCAACGATTTTCAGCGACAAATCGATACCTGGATTCACCAGCTTCTTATCTTGCGCAATATGCCAACGTCAGCTTAACACTATCGCAAAGCTTGTGATGCGTTTCTTCGATAAAAAGATGAAGGGATGATCCACTACATTTAAAGTCAGACAGTAATGAGCTATTTTTAAAAAGCCTGGAGAAGAGGATACTCGGCTGTTGGCCTCAGAAGAAGCGAAGCTTTCCGCATTTATGGTAAAGTGCGGTTTACGTTTTAACAATCGGAAAATGTGATTCATTGATTGGAAGAAATAAGAAGTACTTGATAAGCCCAACCAAGTTGTAGGCAAAGCCAACGAAGTCATTGTTAAATCCGCACAAGCACCTGATCGTGTTACCATTTCATTGTGTTAACCACTTACTTGGTTGAGCTTACCAATAACTTGGTAACATTTTAACCCAACTTCTCCATTGATCCAGTCAAGCTTTTATCCCAGCGTATATGACTTGAGGCAATGTCTGATTAAATTTCTGCTCAGGCAAGCATAACAGAGATCAAAACATGACGGCATACCGTTGATGAGAAGATAAGGGGAATGATCCACTTAACTCAGTGGCCAAAACTTTAATGATCCAAGTTCAAAAAGTCAGGAGAGAAGAGAGAGAGAGAGAGAGAGAGAGAGAGATTTGGTTTGTTGCTCTCAATAAAGCGAAGCTCTCTCCGGTACATAGTCAAGTGGCTCACGACTTAGCAATCACTCTGACCGTCGTAGACGAGGCTCAAGCCGAGTTGCCGAGTACGTGTACGTAGTAGGCGGTAGGTACTCCCGAAGTTTCAAACCGGTGGTTAGATTCACGGGTTGGCAAGTCTAGTTTATAGCCGGAGGCTTCGAATCCTGTGGTAAAGCGAACGTAGCGTCCCAACAAGCTCCCATAAATTCATTAATCGCCCTGAGGCAGTAGCCAGGGCTGCATGAGGTCGAATAAGGGAGACGGTATACCAAGCAGTTCGGAGGCCCAAGCTATAGGATATGCCATGGCAATGGAGGAGCGAGAGAGTCCGAGGTTTTGAGAGAGGCCAACCGTGCGGAATAGGGTTGCGAGATTTAAGCAAATTGCGATTACTCCGTTAGCTAAATAAGATTATTAACCAACCGGTCTTATTTATGCCTCGGTACAGACCGTTATTTAGATGGATAGAACGCGGGTGGGCTTTCCACGTGCCTCTGTATTCCAGCTGTGCGCTCTAACGCGCCCTGAACTATAATACACGCAATAGAAACCATAACAGTGTTGATCCACCGAATACCTAAACCCGCTATTTCTAGTTACTCTGCCCTACGCTGTTCATATTCATATACCCTCCCCCCCCCCCCCCATCCCCCGCCAACCCTCTGCAGTTGCACCATATCCGAACACATAGATTTTCATGGAAACCTCGATTATACTCGGCCCATTTGCAGACCACTATATCTTCATTTGAAAAGTACACATGGATGGATTACCCGAACGTTGATGTATGCCAATTTTCTCCAGGGGTCGATCGATATTGTTGATTTTTTTTTTTTTTTTTTTTTTCTTCTTTTTTTTTCGCTGAATGCGTGCAACGCTGCGAACCGATAAACCTCAGCTTTGAGTCAATATTTAATGCATATTGATCGTCAATGTTTACGGTGGCAATATTTACTGCAATTAACCTGTTCCGGTGAGAGAGGCTCGGGCGCTGTGACTGTTTATTCGTCGTGGACCAAAATCTACAACCCTTACAGGTGATATATAATATTAGCTATTTTTAGATCTTACTTATTCGGTTTTTAGAACTTATAATTATGGTCTCGAGCTTAAACATATTTGTGTGTGGAATTTAAATTATTGCGGATTTCGATTGACATGCTCTGTCGACTTCGAACAAAGAACTGGGTTTTCATGAACAATATTTTATTATTTCCATGTCAGTATACTAAAGGTGGTCTGAAACACTTACGTATGAAATTTGGTAAAAATCGATTGAGGAATTTTATGAAGATTTTAATTTTTAAGACTAAACAAAAAAATTGCAATCGCAAAGCTTTACTTTGCCATTTTTTTAATCAATATAAAGAAATCTTGAAAAAAAGATCGTCAGGCCCGGATTTAAAGAAACAGATGTAGAAGTTTAATTTTAAAAAATAAGAAATGTCAGAAATATTGTATGACAAAAAAACAATGATATTTTTACATGATCAGTGATGATTTTTTTTATCGATAAAAATATAAAACACGCTCCCTTGCCTGAAGTCGGTCAAGGTCGAGAAATACAGTATTTTATTTATGATCGACCGATCTTGTATACCAGGGCCACTGAAATATCGATTCCCTGGATCCGAACTTCAGTCGGCATGGAAGTACAGCATTGTTACCATAAAAAAACATCGAGAAACCGGTAAGAATCATCCTTATCGATTCCTTGGATCACAACTTAAGTCGGCATGGAAGTACAGCATTGTTACCATCAAGATAGATCGGGAAATCGGTAAGAATCATCCTTACCGATCGTTGTGACCAAAGTCCTACCGATATCATGCGATGCCAGAACTCGACTGAAGTGAGGAATAGTTCGACCATTTGTTACCAGATGGAGACTCCTCAACCGATTTCGTATTAATGTCACATTTAGGAAGTTATGAACTTGACCGATTTCTCCCAATTAAACTCACGATTCTTTGAGAGTTTGCAATCCTCTGTTTCATTACTTTAAAACTCACTCTACGTGTTTATTTAATCCATACAAAATTTGATATTATTTATTTTTTTAGGATACTCTACTTTATTGGTAAGACAAACATTGATCATTTTGAAAATGCCATAAAAAAGTAATACATGATGTGAAGAATAAAATAATTTATTCCATTACTTTTTTATTATCCTGAGATTTCGTAATAAAATGTTCGTACATTTTTTTTCCATTTTAGCAGATTATTTAAAAAATTAAAAATTCGACATTAATTAAAAGGACACAACTTTGAATTCCCAGCACAGTACACATTACATTTCAATGTGGATATTGAATTATCAATATTATTATATGTGGGCCAAATGGTTTGTTAATGCACATTCAGTATAAAATTCTCATTTACCATAGCAAATAATTCTAAACGATTATTCATATCTCAAAATCTCAACAAAATTATACACCTCTTGTGCACTCTTTAAATTTATTTTCATGTTTATTTTTTATGACTATTGATTTTAGCGATTGTTCAGGTAGCTTTGCATAATTTGTCAAGAATCAAGATCGCCTAGCAGAACTTCTGCCTTACATTTGAAAAAAAAAAAAAAAGAAAAAACAAAAAAAAAAGTGGATTCCTGTCGGTTCGTATGAGATGCAAAACTGGACCCACGTCTAACGAGCATACGAGAGTCTCACGCTGCGGTTCCGTTATAATCAACGAAACCGCTCGACAACAACAATGCCGAGCCTTGTGCACCTACTTGGCTCTCGTCATACTATCGCGGAATCTAAAGGTGCCTCCAAGATACGATCAATCCACCGAATTGATTGTCCCTTGTCCTTCATTCAAATCCCACGACGAGTTCTTTTTTTCTTCTTCTTCTTCTTCTTCTCTTCCTCTTTCGGCCCTGTTAGGGGACAATTTAACTCCGACTGATGTACAAGGTGTCCTAAAAAAAAAAATTAGAAAGCATTTCAAATTGAAAACTTGGAAAAGTATTTAAACTTACAATTTAAAATGTAAATTCGAAACGAATATCCAAGGCTCTCAAGTTTATTGCAAAACAATGCATTTTATTCATCAAACAAATGAACTCAGAAATAGGATAATTAATATTTGACTAATTGTCAGCTTCTACAACAACAATTCAAGAATACCTTTTATATCTTTTAATGTTAAGTTGCTTTTTCTATCTTACACGCCATAAAACATAATGAACTCAAAAGAAGCATCGTCAGTTCATTCATGTCGAATTAAGTGGAGAAAGTACAGCCGGCTTCCTTATACACAATATCAAGAAGTTTCCGTAAACACAATATGAAAAGAAGGCTGGGCATATATGCAACACAGGGAGGAGAGTATAAAAGTCGTTTATCACTATTCCCGGGACACCCTATAGAAGCGGTGTCTCAGAAAGTAGGGGCGTATGGGACTCTGACCGGTTTGACATATTTTTGGGTTTCTTTGTATTTTTGTTTGCGACCCACTCAAGCCCTATACTGCTCCGTTTGTGAGACGCTGGAATCCCCACCGTCTCTATTGTTGCCCTTTAGTGCTGAAGGGAGGATTCCCACAGTGCCTACCAGCGTCACCCCCCCCCCCCCCCCCCCCCCCCCGTGTACCTTCTATTATAAAAAGTCGTATACCATCGTACCTGGACGAATCCTTCGACGCTTCTTGCCTATCCGTTTGACTATCTACCACTTTCCAGCATTTTAGCCAACATTCCGTCTATATTCGAGCCTGTCATGTCTTCAATAATCTACCATAAGATCAACTTTTTTACTCCTGTAAGCTGAGACGTTATCATCGTGACAAATTTTTCCGTTATTTTCCCTAAAGAAGGACTCGTTTTTTTTTTGTTAAATCGTCGTGTCTGAAACGACTTCTTCTTTTCCTTCCAAAAAAATTCCGGTAAAACTTCAAAATGATGCTTGGTTTTTTTGTTTTATAATTTATTCGATATATATTTTTTGTACTTTACGAATCAACAAAAAAAAATCGTTAAAAACCTTTCATTTAAATGATTTAACTGTGCAAAAGCTACAGCTTCAGATCCACCAACAGCTAAACGCGAAAAAAATCAAATTTTTTCAAGTGTCGAATAGAATTAAGCGCCTTACTTTGTTTTTATTGACGTAACCACGAATATAAGCTATCGATTGGTGACACTCCAGCTCGAAAAAAGAAAGAACAAAAAAAAAAAACCAAAAAAAAAAAAGAAAGCTTGCCATACAAAATGTATAGACAAGCTCTCTATCGAGGTTATAAAGATATATCCACTCTCGAATCACGGATTATTCATAAACGTCCGAGCATTGATGGGATTTACATCCAGCCGACAATATTCCGGCCTGGAATGTGTGGTCGTTAAATGAAAAATGTTGCGTTTCAGGTAACTCCAGCGCCACGAGATACCAAGTAATATTACTTTTTCCCCGGTAGCTTCTAGCTGACCGTAATCCGACCGTGATCGTAAAAGTGAAACAAAATTTTTTTTCTCTTTTTTTTTTTTTTGCTATCGCCTAGAAAGAATTTTCACTGACGATTTATCACCCTGTCCTGTGACAATACCGAGCGCTGCAGGTACACACAAGAGAATATGGCAGACACGACGAAGGGCTGAAGTGAAATTACTGACCTAAAGCGAACGTTGAGATCTGGTCAAGGTCCTTCCTTTGGATTTATGGCGTTAACGCTTTGAGTACTTTGTTCTACATCACGTTTCTACTGTTGGAAGAAGAGTCTCTCATCGTCTATACTCTTCAAATCCCACGTGGCCTAGTAACAGAGTTTCAGGTAGTCTGGAAACAAGTATAATTGTCACGTCGTGTTATTGACACATCTTTCGATTCTTCTATAATGAATCCCTTTAGGCAAACAAACGTGGAATATAAAGTATACGATATTCCCGTCTGGTTTGTGACGTTTACGGTATATGCATCTATTATTGACTTAAGGCTATGTGAAACAAGTATGAGTATAAGAGAGAGAGAGAGAGAGAGAGCTTGAATAAATATGACTGGCTTACGAAAGAGATATAGAGAGAAGGAGAAAGACTGAGAATTTCTTTTACAGCTGGTCTTCAATGTGGAGCATAATAATTTCCCTGTGTTCTTCAGCTTTGAATAGAGGAAAAATATGTGGGTGACATTTTTTTCTGATGACGTTGCGAAACGCTGTCTGTGAAACTCCATTTTTTTTCTATTTTTAACTAAAACTTTTACGAATGTCGACAATTTTTTATTTATTTAAAAAGCCTGCTTGTAAATTGATTGTTTTACCTGAGGATGTCTTTCACAACTGGTCTTCAATGTGAAACATAATTTCTATGCGTCTTTCATCCTGAAATAAAAAAATAAAAAAACATAAAATATTCACTCTTTAGTGAATAACGCACCCATTATAATATTAAATTACAAAAGTATATCATCCAGTCGAAATCTTATAGAAGTAATTGAAAAATATTTCTTTCTATGCGATCAGTAACTGGTACGTTCTCCTAATAATTCGTATTTTATTCAAATACTCTTCTTGGCACACAATACGTCAGCCGTATAGGAATATCTGATACAGTGGTAACGAAATTTTCAGTAACATCAGCAGCAATAGAAGGGTCGTGTAGCCAAGGGAGTAAAAGGAGCGGTATAAAAATCCATATAGCAGCGAGATCTTTTCGATTTTCCAGCCGTACCGAATTTCATAACGTGTGACGCGCAATAACTGCGATATGGCGAATGGAACATCGCCGTGGGCGACGTTTGCGGGGGGGTGGCGGAGGGGGGAGGGGCGGCGGGGGAGGCGACGAGGCGCCCTTTTCTTTCTCATTTCTCTCTTTTTCTGGAGTCTGCAGCACCAGCAGCTCGGGCCAAAGCATCGCAGCATCAGCAAACGCTTCGGCAAAGAGCGTTCTTTGATACGTTGCGGGCTCTCGCGACTGTCTCTCGTTGCCTGGTAGTAACCCAGAGGCGTTACGCGGGGGAGGGACTGGAGTAGATGTTCCCGAGGATGCGATGAAGGTGGAGAGGTGCTGCTAGCTGTGGCTGCGTTCTCACTCGAACCTCGTAAAATCCACATCTATCCCTTTGCCATCACTGCCTCTACCTCTCGCACACACACACACACACACACACACGCACACACACCATTCTAGATCCCAGGCACGTGATACGAATCCCGGATTCATTTTATTTTCAACCCTTTCAAAACGACGTACGCGCGCAACCGAGAGTCTGCCCATATCTGCACACACGTCCACGCAATAACACACACTTTTCGTAAAAACTGATGAAACCTTGGGAGACTGGGGTGACTTGAAACAGTGATTAATGTTTTTGTTTTCTCATATAAGAAACTTTTCTTTTCATTGAACATTTTTTTTTTAAATCTTCATCTAAGCGTCTCCTCGAATTTTCTAAAACGTCCGGAAAATTATTTGAAAAATGTATTTGCTGAAAGTATACAACTCAAAATGAAACTGTAGATTTTGGAGTTTTAAGAAAAAGTTCCCTAAATTTCGATTATTTTGTTTGTTGATTTTAAATAAAACGAAAAAAAAAAGTAGAAATACAATAAAAACGTCGACGAAGGTATTTTGGAAATTAAATGTAAAAATACGATATTTGTGCGTTTAACAAAAAGTTTCTCAAATGACCAGATTTTTTTTTTGCATATTTACAAAAATGTTTCTAAATATCTTGGTTTTAAAAAAGTACAAAAATAATTTGTTGAAAAATATGCACTCACTTCGTCTACGTATTAAGTTCATTTTATAAAATCGACAAATCCACAATTTTTTTTGGTCACTTCTGGTATAAAAAATTAAAACATCAACATAACATACAGCAGCTGAAAATACCGAAATCATTGGCACGCTTAAAATAAATAAAATATTTAACAAAAAGTCTTGATAATTTTTGCTTAAGTAGACAATGCTACTGTCTTTAAATGTGCCAAAGGACAAATTGTTTCTTCGTGCCATAATGAAGAGAAAAAAAAAAAATGTAAAAATGTAGTTACGTGACCCCGGTCTACTTGGGGAAACTCGACTACTGAGCGGTCATAACCCATCTGCGTCGTTGCTATATATCTCTATATGAAGTACATAGGTACGTATGTATACGCATCCGCGATAATTTCATTTTTATCACGCTGTGAATAAACCATCCCCAGGAGTAAATGCAGAATCGTTTAGTATGCGAGTCATGCCGTAGTGGCACGTGTGCAATGCTGTCGCGGGGAAGGGGTTGGGGTTGGTGGGGTGGGGCGGAGGGGTCGAGAGGTGATAGACAGAGTGAGAGGGAGTTTCGAAGGGGTTGCGAGAATAAACCAACCCAGATTTTACGGGTGTATTAGTTGCATTCACCCAAGTGCTCTATGGAACTGCGAACGTCGCTATATACTGCCGACGACGAAAGCAGCCCTTGAGACACGACGATGACGCCAGTTGCTTTTGCTTTTGCTCACGGAAACTCCGGAAATTATGGAAATTCAGACACATTGAGAATGCTCGGTTGGACTCGGCACCGCAATGGAATTAGGAAACTATGTGAAAGGCATATGATATGAGCCTGCCATTTCTCGTCTTTTAAGTTTCATTCTTCTACTCAGAAGTCTACATTATTTTTAGTCACAAAAAAAAAAAAAAAAAATTAAACAAATAATTTGAATTATTTAAATAATATTAAAAGAGATCAGAATTGATACATTAATATATTTAAAGAAATATGGGTTTTTAGATATTCAGAAAAAATTGCAATTTTTTGAAAGATTTTTTTTTGAAGAAATTATGCAGGAGACGTTCATCAAAGAATTTTTATGATTTTTCACATGATAAATTCTTATCTTCTTAATTTTTTTATTTTTATAATTTTTAAAAATAAAATGATATAAATATTTTTTTCAGAAACAAAAAAAAATTTTTCAAGAGCAAGAAAAAAAAATCTGACCTTCTCAGCCCGTTGGTAATAATTCACATTGAAAGCAGTATTTTTGAAAGATAAAAAAGTGCATAAATAAAAAAACCACTCCATTAATTTTACCGTATTGGCGAAATGAATATTACATAAAAAGCAAAATGTATCATGTTCAGGCAGCACAAGCACTGTTTTCTATTCTCCTCTAAGAGAAAAGAAATCCGTATCGTAAACCGAATCATATAAAAAAAGAAACAACACACCCCACTAAGAGATTTAAAAGAACAATAAACATGAGCAATACGACATCTGTAATAAAAAGTGTCCATAACGAAAGAGTGGAAAAAAAGAAGTTCAGTTACCAGTAAGAGCATTGATTTTTTTTTTTTTTTTTCTTTCTTTTTTTAATCAATCTTCCCTCAATACCCTAGACTAGGATATAACAGAGTATACTTTAGTGCTTTAAAGCAACGCACGGTAAAGTAAGAACGACCTCTCGTTACAAAGACTTTATCGGTTCGACGTAAGACGTATACGTGACGTGATGCATTCGCTCGGTCGTTGCACTAAAAAAAGAAATGGTAGATTCGTTTCTTTTTTTTTTTTTTTTTTTTTCTTTTACAGTGTATGGGCAACGACAAGAATACGGGCTCCGGTATTATGGGCCAGTATCCTATATCTTATGTAAATACTTACTAAATATATATATATATATATAGTAATAGAAGAGAGGGATGGCTGGCACCAGTGCTGGCGAAGAGGCGAATTAAACGGGAGATTGAATCGGGCCGCTAGATCCTAAGCAAATACTCCATTATAGTTGTCTATTATTTGCTCGACGAGAGGTGCGCTCGTGAAACGTCTAGCGTGTGGAAGTGCAGCCATGAGCTGCACCAGCAGTGGCAGAGGCAGTAGCAGCAACAGCAGCAGCAGTAGCATCAGCAGCCCCGTGTGCATGCTTTGCTTTGGAAGTATTATGGGTAGCTTGGTATAGGTAGTAAGGTTACGTATAGCATATAGCTTCTTCATAAGCCTCACGGGGCCTATTACCCATAGGTAAATGAAGAGCCACTTGGCGCTCGATACGGCGCCACCGAACGCCCCAGTGGCCCCCAAGACCATGCGACTTTAATCTCGAACCAACGCTATTGTTCGACCCCGGAAAATCGATTATTCTACGAGTACGCTCTGTTGTATTAAAGGCTACGAGATTGTATACACTCGGGATACATCTTTACGTGCTGGGTCTTAAGACGATGGAAAATGCTACTCAACGGGAAATTATTCATTGAAAAAATACAAAATGTTTTTGTAAAAAAAAAGGAGAAGAAAAAGGAAGAGAGGGAGAAAATTGGGTTTTGTTAGCTCTTTAGCTTTTTTGTTTTCTATATTTTTCTTTAAATTGACGATAGAATATATTTTATTAATAGTATTAACGAGTGTTTGTATAATTGTTTTGGAGAAATTTGAGGGGTCAATATTCTGAATTTAAGTAAATAAATATTTTTATTTATTCTGGTAGTCATTTATTTGCAAGAGAGAAAGAAGATTCCTTTTTTTTTTTTTTGCAAAATGAATTTATAGTATAATCAATGTACAAATGTAATGTCATGTTTTTATTGTAAAAAAAAGGTGCACAGTTGACGTTGCTTCCTCATTTTTTTTTGGTCTCTTATAAATTGTCCTTTCACGAAAAAAAAGCTTCCTCTACGAAGCAAAATAAAAAAAATGTACAATCCATAATAATAGATAATTTATACAACATCCATAATGATAATCCTTATTTTCATAAACCTTTAACATTGAAATTAACAATTGATAAATTGTAAAATTACTAAATTACCGTTCCTGAATATATATATATATATATACATATATAAGAGACGAATATTTTGTACCCATTTGTATAACTACAGATAATTCACATCATTTTGAAGTCTCGGATAAAAATATTGAATCGCCTCTCTGTTGCAAATAAATTAGTATTATAGGTGGAGTAAAGGCAGAAGCACCAAGGGGGCAGGATCTCGTGGTGAGCGTGAGTGGCGTAATTCACGCGCCGTCGAGAGTTGAGAAAGTTGAGCATCGCACTCGGGCAGAAACGGGCCCCTAGCACGTAATTTAGATGCAAGGGCTCTTTCTACTCTCTCGCTCTCTCTCTCTCTCTCTCTCTCTCTCTCTCTCTCTCTCTCTTTCTCTTTCATCCGGTCGTGTTCTCTCGGTCCTCTCCTCTGACTAATCGGAATAAGCTCAAGATGCGCCGGTTTATTCAAACCGCTATGAAAAGTTAGTGGCTTGGTCAGCGCGTCACATAGTTGATGCTCCGGCAAATCACGAACTTTATAACACGGTCCAACCATTGAGAATTAATTAGAACTCTAGCGCATTGAAAGAAAAAAAAAAAAAGAAAAAAAAAATTAGTTTTCGGAGTATTCTGACCCAAATTATATAATTCATAGTGCTGATGAACGAAGCTTTTACTCGCCGAAGTGAATTACAAAAAAAAAAAAAAAAAAAAGAAAAAGCTGTGGTGCACCAACGGAAACACGTGTCTCCACGATCCCATTACTTTTTATTATCAAAATACCGTTCCACATTCGGAAAATACAGTGATACCCGATTGTCATTATACTATTGTGTGATACGACAACTTTTTCATCCGCAACTGAATAAAATATTTTGCATATTCGTATAGGATGGAAAGATAATCCATTTCCCAGAAATATAAATATAATGGATTAATAAGTATTGAATAGACCATTTTTTTGCTCCCAATAATTAACAAATATCTTCATTTCATTCGGTTTGTAAATTCATTTTGTGAAACACGGATTTATAACTATTGTATATAAATACGTAATTGATTGTAATAATAATATAAATAGTGACGACAGAGTATCGAATATTGTTTACAAAATCAAATGACGGATTGGCCGGTTGAAGCAATATATTAATTTTCTTCCTGGATTTTATCAATTTTGCAATGCCGACCACAGAGTGTAATAAAGAATTTAAAAAATCCTATAAAAAGTAAGCCAGTTGGGCTCACTTGTTTGAAATGATTTTAACGATAATTCAAACACTTGTTTAGATTTAATTCGACTTAGAATTTTAAAAAGATCTATCAATTCTTTAGAAGCTGTAATTTTTTAGTCGTCGAGTTAAACAGTTCCTTAGAAATAAATTAACGTTGAAATTGAGGTGAATCTTTAAATAATCTCGGATTTTACTGGAAAAATCGAAAAATTGTTTAGCAAAGAAAAAATCTTGCACATTGCTTCCTCATTTTTTTTAAAGATCGTATTACACCAAAAAAACGCCTCTTTAAAGAATTCAAAATCACGAGAACCGTATTTTCTCATAGCTATGAAAAAAGCGAGTTTCTCTTTTTTCAATGTTTTTTATTGTACATTATCATAAAATAATGTTTTGCCTGCAAAACAATTGAGTTTGAGGAGTATTTGATGCGAGAGCCGACAGAATGGGGTGCGCAGTTGGTAAATGCAAATGTCGACGAGGGTTTCCCGAAAACGAATACATTTCGGGGAGTGCATGTAAATGAAAAGCAAACGAAAAATGTACATAGCTCAAACAGGAATAATATTTATATGTCAGCAAGCGTTTGGTAAAACTTGGTGAAACCGATATCGGTGTCACTATACTTTTATTTATATATAAAATGTCTCTATTGGACCACAGGAATAAATCATGTCTCATAACGAGCGAACGAGCATTAAAAATAACTCATATTTGCCGCATCACTCGACTGTGATATAGTTTAGCATATAAAATCATTATTTGTAACTGTATTTGTGAATATACATGCAGAAGATGTACACGCGAATTTTGGCGAACGAACGGGAATTGCTGAAAATCCGCGCTACGCTACTGAACTGTGTTATCGGAAATTCTGATGTCCAAGCAGTCGAAACGCGAATAATTTCAAGCGGATTTTACCCGAATACACGTCTATTTTCATTGGGAAATTGTGCCCGGAAAGCGATATTCTTAAATGATGATACGTCGACACTCCATGCAATAGTAATTACTTTTGTGGTTTTCTAGTGAAAAAAAAAATGCCACTAGTTATTAAACGTTTTTGCTTTTTATTGGACTTTCTTAAAATATACTTACAGAAATTTCTGATGGCATATAAAAAAATTAAAAACTATCAGTGGTTGTTAAAACGGCTCGATTTCCAATTAAAAAAAAAAGGAACCCGGCAAAAATGTGCTTCTGCTATCTGGACCGAAGGGAAAATTGACACGATAATTCCATAGAATTGTTATCTTCGTTAAAACTACATTTTGAAACGGACAATAACAATTATATTTAATTCCATAGCCTCTATTAAAGTTTCATCCATCCTACAAAATTATTGTTAGAATGTCAGCTAAAATTTCTAATTTTTCATTTAAAAAACCCCAAAGTAGAAATTGAAAAGATAGCGTTTTATCTTCGTTGAAGCTACATTTCGAAACGAACAAAAGCAATTCTTTTTAATTTCATATAGTCTGCCGTGGCTCGTCGTGCCGAGACGTGTTTGGGAGTCCACATCTGGGCGTTCGGTACAGTGTAAAAATCTCCACGGGGTGGGCATTCTTCTTCCATGACTGTGGTTCTTGCTAGCAGGGTGGCGCATGCCATGCCCTCACGGCAAAAAGCTCAAAAGCCACCGAGATATTCTTTCCCTCCTACTCGGTGTGACACTATTTGTCACCTGATGACCGACGCTTGCAGCTTGATTCACCAGTGTGTGGTCTCTTCCATCTGGCCCAACTACATCCAATTCGTTCATGGGAGGCTGGATGCGCTGCTCCTTCTGCTACTTCTGTGCACCGCACATATTGCTATGCATTTCTTATACTGCCTTATGAACCCTCTGTAACCATTTCTGGAGGAAAGGAAACTCGACGAACCCGAACGAAAAGTCATTTCTGCATTTTGCTATATACTATACATATATACAGACACACCTTTTGTTGTACATGTAGTGTATAGTGGATTCTTGATACACCCCACGGACTGAGTTCACCCATAATGCGACATATAACTGTAGCTACCCCTCTGAAACCTCTCTCTCTCTCTCGTTGGCTTGTGCTCTGCGGTGTGTATCTCGTTTTTCGTTTCACGTCGCCCCGTTTCTCCCTCCGGCGTCTTTTTCCTCGCACAACACGCTAGAGCAAAGCAGGCCAGTCGCAATCCTGGCAACGTCTTTTGTCTTCCGTAAGTCTAAGGTAAAAAAAGAAAAAGAAAAAAGAAGAAAAAACAAAGAGGCAACGGAGAAACGCTGCGGAAGCTCTGCGCAGAATACGAAACGCTACTAGATCTCTGAATAAATGGAAATATTGTGTATGGTGTATAGAGCACTGCGAGACTGGATCATTGTTTTTTTCGCGGAGTTATGTTTGGTGGAAATTTGGCAAGAAACAATGTTTTACAAAATTGAATTGTCTTTTGCAATATCGTGTTATAAGTTTAAAGCGCATTAGCAATTTGGCACTGCTTCAGTGAGTCTATAGATGAAAATGTAAAACCAGATAGTTTTTAGTAATGCCTCATTTTTTTCGACTGAAGTCATGAACAGTAGAAAAAATCGTCGACACTGATGACCTTTTTTTTGGAAACTTAAAACATTTTTTGTCACTTCTAATGTACGTATATGTCACTTCTAATGTACGTATATGTATATGTCAGTGATTGTTGAGACGCAGGAAAAATGACATTCGGGCACTATTGGTCAGTAAAGTCGTAGAGAAATATTGACTAAAATGTTGAGTCATCATCGGTTGACAAATAGCGTTATTGAGCAGGTATGGAGAAAAGATCTGGTGTCTTTTGAGTGTTGCCGAGTGGGAATGGCATGCGCCACCCTGGTAGCACAGTTCCAAGCATAATCCAAGAAGAAGAAAGCCCACCCCGTGGAGATTTGACGCAGGTTTCGAACGCCCAGATGTGACTCCTAAAAACGTCTACGGACACGACGCCCCATCGCGGCTACGAAATTAAAAAGCATTATTATATTGTCCGTTACAGAATGTAGTTGGAACGAAGATTAAACCGCTAAGGAATCATCTTGCCAATTTCCACTTTGGGTCTTTCCACCAGTGGTTTAACCGCAGGCATGGAGATATACTCACTCTGTACTATTAGTATTCTTGTTTCTCCGGAAGGGAGGGAAAGGCTGCTGCTGCTGCTGCTGCTGCTGATGCTGTTGCTGCTGCAGCCTGGAAATTGCTGGTTCTCGGTGGGATAGAGAGCGTGCACTCTGTGCCAGCAGCTCTACTCTGTTCTATACAGCCACTGTCGAGGCTGTTGACGAATCACTTCCTCTCGTGAGAGCTCTCGGACCAGGAAACGTATAATCATCGAGGATTTTCGGGGATGGTACTGGCGGAGAGATAATTAGCTACAATCCTCGGCGACCATCTCTCACCGCTTGTCTTGCCGCAGCTTGAAAACTCAGGTTTCCACATTTCCGGGTAGAATTTAGAGAAAAAAAGTAATGAGGACTGGACAAGAAGGATGTATTAAAACAAAAAACGAAAAATAGATCGAGTTTACCGGAAATGTATCATTTCTGTAGTTGTTAGTTTGGCTTACGATTACAGGTGCGATTGAGGAATTTCTTGGAATTCAGAGCTAAAGATTCGGGGCTAAGAATACCTCAGGTAGAAGTTGAAAAAAAAAAAAAAAAAACATTTGACCTATAATTTATTTATTATTTATACTTTCGTGTAAACTGAATAAGCACGTAAATCTGTACATTTAGTGTGTGACAAATAATAATGTAAGTACTTTATGTATGTTTTATTAACGAATTGTTAATAAATATAACATTAAGGTAGACGTGAAAAAAAATAAAAAAATAAAATTTTGATTTTTCTGCGGCTATAAAAAGAAGTTGTATTCAAACTTTATAATCGTTATTTAAAGTTTTTTAAATTTAAAAAGCTGAAAAATAATAATAAATAAATAACTTACTACTAACATTTTAATGTCAACATTTGAATGAATACTTTTCTCCAGAATTTCATGAACAACTTTTTCTTAATAACGATTAATTAAATAGCGAAGCAATCAAGGATCTCCTGTATCAAAAATAGGGACAGATTATCGACAAAAAATATGTGAAGAAAAAAAAATAATTTATGTAAAACAAAGCTCCACGAGGAAGCAACAAAATTAAACCTACAATTTATTTACGACCTGCATTTTCTGAACCTGCCATTTAAATCATACTTTATTCCCTTACAACATTTACTTAAATATGTTTATTCAGAATTCAAAGACTTTATTATTAACAACGAAAATATTAATTAAATATTAGAAATAAATAATGATCTTCTGTATCATAGATGCACTCATATTTGTTTGGAGTCTCCTTCTCAGCGATGTTACCAAATGCTCTGGTTATAAAAGGTTGTAAATGTGATTGGTATAACCCAAGCACTCATCCAGTTTATTTTTTTTATTCATTTTTTGTTCTCTTTGTTCTTAGGGTGGAAGTGTATATAAAAGACGCATTATATGCTAAGACGGAAGCATATAATCTCTTTGCTACCACGCTGCTGATGGAAGGAGCAAAGTATAAATATATATGTACACAGTAGGCGCCTCTCTACCTGGCATCCGTTAATTTGCTTTTCCGTGAGGGCGCGCGTGCGCATTGGTATCGGCTCGAGAAGCGGTAGGACCTCTCTTCTGGGGTTGAGTAAGCCTCCCTGGTGTACGTGAGCTTCGGTACACAAGTCTCAACAAACACTCGACCTCTGTTGGTGGAGGCAAACTCAAGGGAGATGATGCAAGGGGTACAAGGGATACTCGTTGGGTTATAGAGAGAGAGAAAGAGAGAGATAGAATGAGTGGGGTGCGAAGAGACGTAGCAATGGCCCAAAGGAAAAGAGCAGAGATAGATCGAGTGAGATCGAGAGAGAGAGAAAGAAAGAGATGAAAAACGATGAAAGACAGAGAGCGATGGGCGCTCAGTGCACTTTATTCATCGAGTCGAAGGAGCAGGAAACAAGCTTTGCTCTTTGGCGAGTGTCCCGAAGAGTGCCTCATGACCTCGTTAAGTTTTATTTCATTTGAATGTTGCCTACAAGTGTATATATGTAAATATATATGTATATACATATATATATATATTTTTTTGTCAATATTTATATATATATATGCTATATATGTAATAGGTATACATAATATAGCTCGAGTGAAAAGCTCGATAAAAATGCCGATATGTGCTACTCGCTAACGACATCGAATGCGCGAGAGAGGCAACAGGGGAAAAAAATTAACGAGTTTGACCTTCTAGCCTCTGTGCACAAATCCGTGCTCGCGCAATATTCGTCTCGGTACGTAATATTCTGTACTATTTCGCGCGACTGCACTCTCGTTCACACATTTCTATCGGAGAATTATAATGGGCTATTTGTATATTATTGAGAATTAAAAGTTTGAATGATTTAACTGTTAAATTATTATTTTTTTTTTTGGTTGTTGAGAAATATTATTTATTCTGCGGTTATTCAGCTTTATTTTGCACAATTTTGTTGTTGGATAAAATTTATCTGCATGCTAACGAAGTATAGATAATTTGTTCGTCTAAAATCCTTTTTTTTTTGGTTAAAGAACAACTGAATCATATAATTGTTAATTGTGACAAAATACTTGTGAAATACAGTCAAAAGATTTGTTAATTTTAGTCTCTTTTAACGAATGAGTTTGATGTCAAGTGACAATAATTTAAAAATAGGATATTTCGTATTATTATGAATAAAAAAATGTATAACAAATAATTCTAAATTATTTATAAAAAATTGAAAACAAGAAACTTTAATTTACGACCGTTCGTTGACTGCCTACGTAGCTTACCTTAATTCTGTACAATTTTCATGTTGGATATGTAAAAATGTTCCCTGACTGCTTGCTGTCGAAAAGCGCAGAATAATTAATTTATAAATGTATCTATAAAGCCTTTTTTCGAAGAAAAGTGCATCATATCATTTTTAATAATGACGAAAAGCTTTTGAACTAGAGGGCCACTAATGAGTGAACCCTAATTAGGTTAATTTTGTTCCTTTTAATGAATGCACTCGATCTCAAGAGAAAATGAGTAAAATATAACAGGCTATTTGATATTATATCAAATAAAATATTTGAGACATTTAATTGCAAATTATTTTAAAGGGAATAAAAATAATAATGTATTTTAAGACAACTTGTTGACTACGAGCGTTATTTAGCTGAATTTTACCAGCTTGCTGACAATAAACATAAAAATATTAATAAAAAATCTATAATTAATAATCATGGCGAGACTATTTATATTATGAAAAATCAAACGACAAACAAATAATTATATTTAAAAAATTACATTTTTTTCCTTCGCACATTATCAAAGCTTCATTTTGAAAAATTCTACTCCCGGACATGAAAAAAAAATCTACCTGCTTGTTGTCGAAAATCAAAGAATAATTCGTTTAAAAGTATCTCAAATTTCAAAGTCTCTTATAAATAAAAGCTTCACCCTGCAATTATTAATCATGACGCTGCTCACGAAATTAAGTCAAACCTCGGGGTTAATCTTAATTGGCTTAATCTTGTCGCTTTCAACGAACAGCTTCAACCTTACGCAGCTGTAGATTCCAAGGAGTTCCCTTTTTTTTCAGTTTCTTTTCTTATTCTTTACATCGAATTTATCCCAAAGATGATCTAACGATGCGTTATAGTCGGTAGCCCAAAATTTAACATGCGATTAAATCTCCTACAAGAGATAGAACAGTTATCCCTAATTAAAAGATGTCTTAACTTTAGTCATCAATTTCTGAGGCCACACCAGATTGCATCTGAATTCATAGAGGAGTTTCCCTACAACGTTTCGATAGCATCGGGGCCACCATATCTATATAGTGAAATATACTGCAGGATATTATGGTGCACGTTGTGGGTTAGTGTTACGTTGTAACAGAAGCACTTATCGGGGGGCTTTAATGTGTGCGCGTCGCCGCTCCACAAGTGGCGCTCGGCCGGCTGCGCGCCCAGATATCTCGAGTGGTGTAGGCGGTCTGTTGTTCATTAAACGTTGTGGCAACACTTGGTGCAACCGTTATCGGTATGAAGACGGCGAATGAACTTTCAAAGTCGGTAGATTAAACCTATGGGTTCTTCATTTATGTAGATCGGTGAGTTAAGTTAAAATAATAATAAAAAAATAGTAATTTAATGCCTTCTGTACTATTTTTCGTATAAAAATGCTGTAAAAACAGCGTTTTGTGAATTAATAAATTTTCAGTATTTTTGGTTTTTTTTTAAAATACATTTTTGTACATAAAATAATACACAAGATATTAAATAATTTATTTTTATTTTGAATTTATTACAATTTTAGAATAACATTTTTTTATTTATTTTTTTTTGTTTTTAATTTTGTTCTTTTTGCTTTGCTCGTAGAGGAAGATTTTTTTCCCCCTATTTAGCTTCAATTAGTCTTTGAAAAAGAGGCTAATATGGCGACCTGTGATTGGTATTGAATTTGTCGAGAGTCGCGACAAAAACAATTTGAAATAAACCATATTTTATCATATATCTTCTTCATTTTATTAATAATCAATCAAGTTGCTGAGAAAAAAATAGGTTCTTTTTTTCTGCCCTCGAGTATGTTTGGAAACCATTTACCGTGCTTCTCGCATAAAGAGGGCTCTATATAAATCGAGTGCCTCAATTAAATCTGCACTTAATAGTCCTTACTCGATTCAGGCAGCCCTTAAACGTGATTGCCAGAGTTCTCTTCCTCTTATGAGAAGCAATGTACAATTATTTCCAATCATATTAGAAAGGCACGAGATTTAAAAAAAAAGTTTGTAAAGGTAATTTTTTTGTTTTTGGGAATTTGACAATATATTTCCCCTTAAATGTTAAAAAGAGTTTTGGTTTTATCAAATATTGAACGAAATTAAATTATTGAGTTAAAAAAAAACTGATTGATCTCAAGACATGTTTTTTCATTTTAGATCAACATACTTCCTCATCGAAGAAACGATATTTTCCGTCGTTTGTAACATTTAAAAAAAAAAGACAGATTTAAAAAAAGTTATAAAAAAAATTTTGAATCATTTTTTAATAATAAAAAAAAGCCCGGACGTAACAGGCATTTTCGGGCATTTAGGTTCCTTACGTTACTTACCTCCCACAGGTATCTTTGTAAAATTTAAAAAAAAATGAGGAAGCAATGTGCAATGTACTACACTTTGAATCGTTCTTTTTTTTTACGCGGGAAAACTGCTACAAATATGCTAGGAAATAATTTACATAATAGAAGTTGTGGTAGTGGCAATATCTGTCGGATGGAAAAGAAGCAGGGTTTCCACCGAGCTTGTCTTTATCACGTGCAATTCCCATTTCTCGTCTCGGTGCGAAGTAAAACAGTGCCGGCATTGCGGGCTATATATATATTTCTCGAAGCGCTATAAACACGTTGCCGTGATACAGTTATAGTGCAGCTCGACTGACCACAGATTTATTTTCTCTCCGGTTCAGTATTGTAACGGTGTGGTCGCACTGGGAGCGAGAGAGCCCCCGAATTTCTTAATAAGGTGCAGAGCTTTGTTTGCACTTCTCGACTGTGTCAATATTGCAGCTAGACCCATGGCGCTACTACACATCCAATACAAACACGAGTCGAATGGACCGGATCGAAATATATGTACTTGAAATATACGAGTGTACGAAAGTAGACTCATGTATGGGTGTGTGTGTGTGTGTGTGTGGTATAAAAAGCCAATAGAGTGATTGGAAAAAGGGCTTTGAGAACGCACCCAATCGCACTTTGTCAATACAAACTGCAAAGTCGGTCGAGCAACTGTGATTAACTATTGATATAGATGAATATACGAATAAAAATTGCTTATTTCTGTTTCGAACAATTATTTTCCGAGATATTATATAACAAGATATTTATATGTAAGTACTGAAAATGACAAAATTAATTTTTAATAATTGTCACTCTTTTGTTGCTGAATAAATAATATGTTTTTTTTTTTTCGATAGAGAATGATTTTGTCAGTTGCGATTTAATAACTGACATTTTGATAAACGAATATTGTCAAAAATAAAAATAAAAAAAGAAGAGTCAGGTCAGTCAGATATTTTGATAATTTTTCATTTCTTTTCTTTCATTGCAGTAATTAAAAATTGTTTTGCTCCGAGAATAAAATTAAAAAAAATGGTTAATCTTTAAAATTATCATGAAAAAAAAAATTTCCACCGCGCAGATAAATTCCCTGAAAGCGGTTACTGTCGGCATTATGAATTACACTTATTTATAAAATCATTTAATTATTTTTCTAGATCAACAATTTGTCATTCGGGAAATTTTGTCAAATATTTCATTTTCCACTTTTTTAAAACTTTTAGTAAACAATCCCTTTTTACTCCAAAAACTAAAAAAAAAAAAGTTTGTAAATCGTTAAGCCTTTCATTAAAAAAAAAAAAAAAAAAAAAAACGTTTCAAGCCAAAAATTTCGATTTCACCTATTCACCACACACCGGCCGCTAAAATACGCGATCGATTGTCAAAGGACCTACCGCGCCGTTGAATTTCCCAGAAAGTGGTTATTTCGTCGGCCATTATGCGGATAAGTACAATGGAACCGTGTATATAGCATATTTTTCTTCCGTCGATGAAATTCGTTACCCTTCAACGAGCCTATATACGTGCGAGAGGCACGTTCTTGTCCGAAGCGGCGTCTGTCGCTCCTTGAGCAGGTAGATGAGCTCCTCTCGGTGCGAGGGCGCGCGTTGCCTTTACCACGCGGGGCAACCTCGATGCGTCACATTATTTCCATCTTTGCAGAGACGCTCGCGTGTAACTAATCGGAAAGAGCCACTAAGGGAGAAAGAGGAAGAGAGAGAGAGAGAGAGAGAGAGCGAAGACGGGGCAATATATATATATATATACAAAGCGCGGAGTTCGAGCGCTCATCGTTCTCCAGCGCTCCTAAGCGACATTCTTTGAAGGGGGCTTTCTCAGAGTTGGAAGGTAGAGCTGGTGTGCAGTTCGCTCTCTCTAGCTAGCGCGCGCGAGCCGGCACATATAAGAGGGAACCGACTCAGCCTCCGAAGGCCCCATTGAGTCTCCAATTAGTTCAGGAAAGCTGCAATCTTTGACCGCGGGGACGGGCAGTCTCTACTTCACCTCCCCCACCTCTCTCTTTTTCTCTCCACCCACAGTCACTCAACATCGGTTTTTCTTTCTTTTTTTTTTTTTATATTCTCTTATTCTCTTCTACCGTTTGTACTGCCATACAGCCGACCCACGAAGAATTCCCAAATGGCGCAAAGCCATCCGCCACTCACGGATCATCGTTTCTTTTTTTTCCTACTTCCTCTCCTTCTCATGTTATTCCTGTCTTTCCTTATTGTGCTCCCTTTCTCTCTCTTACTGCGCTCATGCTTCATTCAACTTTTTCCTTGTCTCCGGGATTGGCGAGATTCACCGAGAGCGCGAAAAAGAAGTTCATTACCGCGGGTGGCAAAGTTGTACTTCAAAGAATGTCACTGCCGCTTGAGGTGTTCTTCTTGCATGTTTGAAAAAAAAAATGAAGTGTGGAAGGCATAAGAGTTGTTTATATAAAATATTTCAAGGTAGTCTTTTCGGTACCGATCAAGGGTGGACTAAGATTTTTTTTTGTTATTGTTTATATGCGTTTTAATGGAAAAAATAATGTAAATTGAGATTGAAAGGTGGATTCAAGATTTTGTACTTAATGTAGAAAAATTGATAACAATGAATATGCAGAAAAATAACTCAGCTTACGTTAATAAATTTACGGGCATATTTTCGTGCTGTTTTTGTTTGTCTGATTTGTCATTTTAGTTCGATTTTGACAAGTTGAAACGTATTTTGTTCCTCAACAAACTCTATGAATTTGTCACAAAAGATTGATGATGATATTCATAATTTTGAAATTTGTAACAATTTTCTTTTGGTCGAAATTTTCGACATAAGTTTGAACTTAAGATCATCTTAGGTTCCAAGTTTTATCAAAAGATCTTCTTGAGTTTAAAGTTCAATCTCAAGATAAATCTCAAATTCGAACTTATGTCCAAAAGATCGACCCTTAGACTAGAAATTTGAAAAATCCGAATCTTGAAAGTACGAAAATTTGGCAAAGTAGTACCTTGTTAATTGCTTCCCAATATTTTTTAAATCTTTAGTTACATCGAGCTGCCTCTGCAAAGAAATCAATATTAACAAACGTACTTTCTCATAGAAGCGATTGTGCCATATTTTCTAAATTGCAATTTTATCTTTGTTTGTTAGAAAATCAATGTTATAGTCAATAGAATTCTTTACAAATACGCTTCTGTTACCATTCGACTGACGTAGAGTTCCCAAAGGACGCAAAGCCAACCGCCACTCACTGTTCATCGTTTCTTTTTTCCTTCGTCTCCTCTTTTCGTATATTCCTATCTCTCGACATTGCCCTCTTTCACTTTTCCACGTCATTCAATCTCCTCCTTGTCCCCTCTGGCGTTGCGATTTACCGACACTGAAATATTTGTTATAGCATTCGATGAAAATCATTTCAAGGGCTTGAAACTTGTCGCGACATTATTTTATTTTTTTTAAATTGTAGTAAAAATGATAGGAACAATATATTTTTCAGCTCTGAATTTCTTAATACTATAAACTCAAGATCGTCCAAAAAATTGAATAAAAGTAGAGAAAGAAAGTGATAAAGTATAGAACCTTGAATATTGCTTGCACATATTTTTTATTCCGCAGTATACGAAGCTTCCTCAACGAGGAAGCGAAAAAATAGAGCAACATTCTGTTTCATAGATGAGATTGTGGATACTGTAATATTTTCTAGAATTCATATTTTCAATTTTCCAATTTTTTTGTTTGTCAAAAAAAATCAACGTCGATAAAATTCTTTAAAAATACGTATCTACCACGTGCCGATTCACAGCAAATTCCCAAAAGACCCAAAAGCCACCCGCCATTCGAGGTTCATCATTTCTTTTTTCTTCTCCTTCTCTCCGTATATTCCTATATCTCATTACGTCCCACTCTCTCTCTCTCTATCTTTCTCTGTTACGCGTCATTCAACCTCCCGCTTGTCTCTTTTGGCCTTGCGATTCACAAGAGCGCGCGAAAGAAGTTCATTACGCGAGATAAAAGTTGTACATCAAAGAATGTCACACTCCGTGGTTTGCTCGTTGCAGGTATGTCACTTGAGGTCTCTGGTGCATGTGTGGAGAAAAGAAATATCTGAAAGAATGCCTGGAGAGTTGGTCGCGTCGGTATCACAGCCTCAAAGCCTCTTTCGTTTTTTTTCTTTTTTTTTTTTTTTTTTTCTCTCTTTTCATTGAAGTTTTTCTGCTCTCTGCTAAAAACACGCAGTGCAAATGAGAATCTATAGAGAACCTTTGAGTTTTAACCGGTATGCGCGCGACTTCAGAGCTTTGTCTGTGCAAGGGATATCGTTGAAGTTGAAGTTTAACTGAGCATTCGGAACACTCGTATGGAACGCGATTGACGTATACGCTTGGATCGAGTGCTCCTCTGGATGCTGATGCTTCTGCAATGTGGTACACTCCTGTTGCTGAGGCGTATGACGCGTCAAACGGCACGTTGACGTGGTAATCAATCAGTTTGCGGAATGCCGCTTGGAAAATCGTGCTCAACGAGCCAACCGCTCTCGTCGTGTCGTGTACTTGAATCGATAAAATAAAAAGTACGGAGACACTGGTATGATATAAAACGTGTGGTGTACATGTGAAGCAATAATCACATTAGCTTTTTGTTTTCGAATCGTTTGCACTATTAAATTGTATTTCAATTGTCTTTTTTATTTTCTGAAGCATAGAAGGGATGATTGCAGCAGAATTTTACGACGTTTCGTGCTGGTTCAGACTGAAGCTGAAGAGTAAAAGTTGATGTACGTTCCTTTTCTTGTACACGTGGAATATTTTTTTTTTTTAATTTATGCAAAATATGGTTTAATATGTAATCAACAGAGGAGAGTTTTGATCGACTGTGATCTCAAGACGTATTAAAAGTTCTTTTAGTTAGGAAACTAAAATTTATTTCTTTGTGATACCATTAATTACATTTATGTGGCTATAAAAGAGACCAACCCTATCACAACTGGGAAAGGTATTACAATTATTTGTTGCTGATTAGACTGAAGATCTTTGTTCGAACAAAAATACCCTCGCAAACTGATTCTACGGTTACTTGGTTGGATTTATGGTAAGGTCGGAAGAACGCTTGATCTTCGGTCGACTTTTGGTAGACTTTGGGTTGAATGATCTAGCTAATTCTAACCAGTTGGTTTATGTAAAGAGCGAATGCGTGACCAACCGATTTTCAACCATTAAATAACGAGTCCAAAGTTGAATGGATCGTTGAATTTTAGGTATACTAACAGAGTTCATCGAAGTATCACAGAGCAGAGCATAAAATCAACCAAAAATATGATCACATCAAGATTCGTAGTGTCTTTTACAAATCTCAACTGAGTTCCAACAATTACAAAAAGAAAATCGCAAAAATTACACTTTCTCTAGCGTTCGAATTCAGGTTCCCTTTTTAAGTTATCAACAAAAACTAGATCCAATTCATAATCAACGCTAAGTTTTCCACCATATATACGATCTTGAACCATAATCAAAGACTTCTTTTTCAGAAAAAACATTTAAAAAACGCCATGTCTCTAAAAACATTAATTACATTTGTAATTGAAATTATTAATCTACTTTTTCCTCGTGTCTAATGAAGAAGAGACGATGAACGCGTGTTGAAATTCGTAAAGCTCTCGTTGTGGCCTCTCACGGTTATTCAAAGATTAGAATCTACGACGTACAATATGAAAGTAATGACTTTTTTGCGGATTATTTAATCGTGAATGATTCCTAGCTCTATCCGGTAGTTTCGTTCCGCGAGTCACTCGTAGGCGCTTGGCGATACTCAAGCCTAAGTCGCTTAATTATTAACGCAGGTAATCACGTGGGGGATCCCCTTGAGGTCGCCGCTCGTGATGACGCTTCAAATCGTGCCAACGGGTACGTCTATAGCATCTATAGAGCTCGCGGCGTGCCGACACGAATTAAATGCTCGCTTCTTTTATATATATATATATATATAAATGCCAGTACGAGATGAGACCTACGTGTGGACATGCGAGGCTACTTACTAATACCATTCAAAATAGTTCGTTCACTCTCCCCGTCCGTGCTCGTTATTAGTACGGCCGATTAGTTCTACTCGGCAGCGGACAAATAGCATATCCAACTAGGTATACGTCGTTGCTTCCAAGGTAATTAGAAACACTTGGAGCGAGATGAAAATATCGAGGAAAAAACATGAGAGGTATTCCAACGGAGCAACGATTGCCCAAAAAAAGTTATGAAGTAGGAGGTACTTAGCTCTCCGTACATGAGGCCAACTAGGATATTTCTACAGCTAGGACATTTTTTAACTTTTGCCAATAAAATCAATTTAATACCGGGTCTCTTGATTACGAGTTATGATGGATTTTTTCTTTTTCACTCCAAGATCATTTCTGCACGAAACTTTAGTACAACCATTATTGTGTTTGCGCATTTCTTTGCATCGCTCCTTATTTGTTATCTAAGAAAAAATAATTCACCATACAATAAAAAAAAAACAAACAAAAAATTGTCATGGCTCTTATGTCAGAGACATATCGCTCAAGTATCATATTTACAAAACAGTCTTATATTCATTTTCCTCGACTCCAGTGTAAATATAAGTAACGGACCATATGTGTATTTAAAGATTCATAAGTATAATTTATCAGTTTCCTACGCGGTAAATCCATCCCCTGATATTTATATCCATAAACCATAGCATTAAGCATTCCGTAAGCGACGCGTTGCGATGAAATTAGTTCATATTAACAAACGACCCCATTAGTACCACGCCCGTACTAATTCGAAGCACACTCTTTCGTGCCTGACGCTTGTAGTGTTATAGAGGAGGCACCATGCACACACGTGCCCTGTAGAGCTCGATCCATCCAAACTCGACGATATTTCGGATCCATGTGTCGGAAACATGGGGCCACGTGTTACACACCGTACACACGTTCTCTTCGTCGGAAGAGTCCTAGTCCTTCACACGTATACACAATTTTCTTATGACTGTCTTCATTCCTCACTCGTTTCGTTTCGTGAACATACATCTTTTTTCTCGTCGCCTGCTGCCTTCGTCTTCTTTTACTCCACGACTTTTTTTCCTATATGTAAGACACCCCGCAGCTCGAAGACACACTGCTACGAGTATTTCATGCGGCGTAGCCTCATCCGCTGCCGCCTACGTCTTTCGCACAGCTTCTTCACTTGCATGAAAAGCAACGTAATTACGTGCAAGTAAAACGGAGGCACAACAGGAAAAAAAAAAATGCACGGGTATTCAGTATCTAAAAACGTCGTTGGGTACGGTTACCCCAGGTCGGGGTGGAAGAGGGGCAGGGGGGGGGGGGGTGGTTAAGAAAAAAAAGAC
The DNA here is from genome assembly GCA_964016905.1 of Perithous albicinctus. Classification (NCBI taxonomy): domain Eukaryota; kingdom Metazoa; phylum Arthropoda; class Insecta; order Hymenoptera; family Ichneumonidae; genus Perithous; species Perithous albicinctus. The sequence goes on along the minus strand of OZ024696.1, from coordinate 19,153,938 downwards.
CCTTGAGTCGTTTGTTTTATTAACCGTACTAATGTTTTTTTTACTTTTGCTCGGTGATAAATGTGGGACATTGAAGAGCGACACCGCGACACGGATATCTCGTATTTCCTTTCCTTTTTTTTTTCATGATACATTCACGGAAAGAAGCAATTATTTTTTTTTACTGCGCTGTATTTTTTAAGATTGAATTTGGGTAATCAGGGGAATTATCTATTTCCGATCTCTGTACTTGTCGTGTGGATAATACTAGTTTTTTTTTTTTTTTTAATTAAAATTTACCGTTTGATGGGACATTGAGAATTTAACAGTTACAATAGGTATGTTTTTATAGTGAGACATATGTGTGAAGCATCTTTATGGAATTAAAACTAGCCTACTAAGTAGAAGATTTTGCTTCCGCATTTTTTATTTTCCTTTCGTAAACTTAACACTATGCAGAAGTATTTTCATCGTCTTTGGCTTTATCATAACGAAATATTAATGACATGTGGAAAATAATGTAAAAAATTTTAAGTAATATGTTAAATAATGTTTAAAAAAATCGACATTTATTCCTGTTAAATGGAAATAAAATTCATAATATTTTTAACCACTGGATCGATTCTCTCGAAATTAAATTCCAAACCCTGTTTAATGGTTGTCGACTTCTAACTAAGCCTGAGGCCAAGAATCTCGAAAATTTAATTTCACTAATTTAATTTCATATTAATTTGATGAAAATTTGAACAGATGTAATATTTGACCTCGTAAAATAAATAAAAACCAATATAAAATTCCGCGCCAGATTTAATTCGATAATTGATGAAATGACCCAATTGCCACATTTTAAAACGAGAAATTTCAATCAATAAATCCAAGTATTATCGATGTCGAGAATATAGAAAGAGATTTAATAAGCAGCGGAGAAGAAAAAGGCTTCCCCCAATTTTATATTTTTAGGCGAAACCTTATTCTACAAGGAATTTCCTGGACATTGCAAATAAAAAAAAATGTAATCAAAGCTCAAATATTTCACGTCAGAATTTTAAAAAATCTCAAAACATAATAATTGCCAAGGTCGATAATTCTGCCTTACGAATCGAAAAATTGACAACAAAAAATTAATAAAAATAATTCTAAAGAAACAAGAAACTTCAACTAATTTTTTTTTTTTCGTGTTGATTACAGGATGAAATACTGCTTTAGTTGCGAATAAGCATTGAGCAAATTGTAAGCTACAGCTCGACAAAGTGGATAACATAATTGGCTCAATTGATCCATAGATTACTAAATAAAGCTAAAGCTCTAGTAAAATCAATACCACCTGTAGTGGATTTCGCTGTGTCCACTCTTTCGCGGCATTATTCTGTCGATTAGAGAGCAGTACACCAATTAACAGCGAAAGAATTTTGCAGTCCCTTCTTTATCATCGAGAGGGGCTCTGCGTAACGCGATTCCGTGGAGCTAACGCAAATACCGTATATTGTGTGTAATACCGAGAGAACCACCTACGTATCATCGGATTTTGAATACCTATTCATAGATATTGTTCAGAAGAGAGCGAGCGTGAACTCCCGCGAGCATCGGATCAATCGAGCGCCGCTTTGGCCTCGATAATCCAACCGCAAATAGTACAGTACAGAATCGTTAGAGAATCTATTTCTATGTATAGTGAGTAGGTGGTGAGTGTGTGTATGTTTGTGTGTGTGTATGTGTGTGTGTGCATTTATTTTTGGAATTGGCTAATGCCGACCTTACCGAGGCTAAATCAACGGCGCGTCTACTAATTAACATTTGTGTGGCGAGACCCGTTTTTGTTAATTATTTATTAGACGAGTCTATTGGAAAATGTGTCAGTCACCTTGTCCAAAGAGCAATGCTCGCGTTACGAAAAAAAAGGGTTAATTGCAATTTTAATTGTTTGTAGTCTACACATTCTTAAGGGGCATTTTATCCATTTTAATGGGTGGAAAATTTATTATTATTTCAGATCTCTTTTTTTCGAGTAAATGCCAATTTGTTTTTATTCAATTTGTATTAAAATGACAAATTTTATACAGATTTTCAAAATTTGTTTATATGAGAATATGAGATTAATTTTTCTTTTTAATAATAATTATTAGAAAAGAAATCAAAATATAGGATGTCATATGAAAAATATTGAAGGATTCGAAGTGACTTTTAAAAGTATTTTGATAATTACGAATTTTAGAGAATTTGGATGAAAATATCAATAAACCATGACAAAAAAAAATAATGTGCGAATTATATTAATGATTCTCACGAGAAATGCTGTTTTGCAAATAATTATTTTCGTCGAAATATAGAATTATCGAGCAAAAAATTATGTAAATACGAATTTCTATAAAATCTCAATTTATTTTCATCAATTTTGTCCAAATTCACTATCAAACGTCGCATCACTCCGATAAAGTCTGGCAAAAGTAACAAACCGATAGCTGGGAATTTGTTCGAGCCACGCTGCGATAACAGACATTTAAACAATTAACAATCGAATGGTATTATCAAGCGGTGCTAACAATTGATGCAATCCTATCGGATGAAACTTTGAGACAAGCTTGTAGACCAGTGTCAAAGGTGTATAATCCGAAATTCCAATGATCCTCGAACTATCTATTTGAAATTCATCGAACACAGGAAAGCTGCTTAAAGCATTCGTGTAGATAGTTAGAGAAATAGGTGTCGTCGTTTGAAATCGCAACTAACGAGATCACGATACCAGTAATCTACACCCTTTGGCAAAATGGCTATGCTACAGTAGTATATGTACACGCTGTCGCGATGCCGACACGATGTATACACGAAGTTGCTACCGTTTCAACAGGCCAAGACATTGGATAGCCAGCAAAATGAGAGGAGGTAGAGCAGAGGTAGTAGCAGAGGAGAAGCTAAACCGGCAACCACCAGAAGCAGCAAGCAGGTAGATATTCGGGTGGTCGTATATCAGACAGTCGCCGAGAGGACAAGAATGTTAGCGAGAAGCTAAATTACACAATAAATGGGTCGGTCTCGGGACTTCACGGTTGCCGAAAGAGCAACCAAAAGCAGCAGTCGCGTCTCGCACGCGTCGCGGCTTTCTTGCTTCTTTGTTCGCACGGCTCGTCGTCGTCGTCGTCGTCGTCGTCGCGGTTCTAAAGCCCAGTGACGACACTACAACTCCACGTTTTATACCCTCGCAGAAATTCTCGTTTCTTTTTTTCTTCATTATCCCACACCAGCCCTTCTCACTCCTGCAAGTCAGGTATTTTCACCTTATTCGACCCTCAACGGCTTTCCACGAATTAATTTGCAACGAAATAGCAAGACCATTAATTCAAATACCAAAATAATTTAATGGCTAAACTCTGCTGTGAATGAAATTGAGAAAATTGCACGAATGCAGTCGTCACAAAACTGTGGAAGATATTTTAATGGACATTTTTTTTTATTGACACTCGGAAGTGGAGATTATTTAGGGTCTTTTGAATTTTTCTCAATTTACCTGTTGTGAAGATTTTTCTTTTTCTCAAATTTCTGAAGATTACTTCGTCAGACGTTATTCTAAAATCTGATATTCACTATAAAAATAGTGATTTTTAATTAAAAAATTTAATTGTCAAAGAAATCGGGTTTATTCGAAGAAACATTTCTATAACGAATTTTAAAAAAAGTATTTTTTGGTTTAAAAATTACTATAATCTTCACATAACATGATTATTGAATAGAAACAGAAATTACGTAGGACATTCAGTATTCAAAAGCCTCCGGGCAAGCTGTGAGAAATTGGTTTCAGTCGAATCATTTAAATTCTTAGTGTCGGCGATGCCTCGTAAATATCGTTCAACTATAAATAATAATTTAAGGGTGCGTTTATATATACGGCGATGTACAAGAGCAGGGCGCGGCATAAGGTGACGCGCTGGTCGCCCTTCTTATATTCGAGAGAACCCGAGTAAAAGGCGCGAGAGGAAATAACCAGGAAGAGAAGAGAGGAGGCTAACTAGTGTACAGATAAATTACGCCCTAACGATCTCGAAGGCGTCTTTGTGAGTCGCGGGGCGTGTACCAGTTTGTTAGGGCGGATTATTTTTTACGAGACAGGTCCGAGACATTTTATATACGCTTACAAATAAACTGATAGAGTTATACAGCAGTACCACGTTACAAACAGTATATATATATTCTACAGGTGAAGGTATATTTACGGCCCTTCAAGCCACAATTGCTTTCTATCAATTAAAATTTTAATCTCGCTAATTGAATGAATCAGCTTGTTTACCGTGTAATTTAACAATTACACAACAACCCTCTTGAAAATTACATTCTGATAGTGCTTTTTCGTGTTTTAGAAAAAATGATCAAAGGCACGCACACACATCATTATGTAAATGGCGTGACACCACACTTGTAAACAAATTTAACGAAATACGAAGGAACGGCTTTATTTTAAATGTCGAAGTATTTTCTTCAATTTCGAAATTCTGATATTTTTGAAAAATATAGATTATTCGTAGAATAAATCGAATAAAGTGGTACCTCTTAAAAAGAATGTGTATATCCGTCGCTATGAATATTTCATGCTGCAGAACAAATCATCCTACACAGTGGTAAACTTGATTCTTGAAACTTTTTCTACAAAACCACGACAAATATTTACTACTGATTTGACTATTGTGAAGCTCTTACAGCCTCGTTAGCAGCGACAAGATTTCCCACGAGGTCCGTTTGCTCGATTAAGATACATCGAAGATCGTAATTTCCACTCGAACCTGTCGAGACATCCAGCCGTGACTACGACAGTTGCTCCGCCAACCGAAAAAATGAAATGGCCCTTCGGAGGATGAAGATGCGTAAAAAAAGCCGTACACAGAATGTTCTTTTTTAAGTTCTGTGAAGATGCTAATCCCAAGTCCAACGATGTCTCTGTCGCCCTATCCATGGATTACTATTGAACTTGACGTTCTCTTCGAAGGGGAATTCTGCTAGTCTCTTCCTAAGTACTCCATTAATCTTGCTTTACCGATTTATCCTCCTAGATTGTATGTGTGTATGTATGTCTGTGTGTGTGTGTGTGTGTTTTCATCCGTGGGTATCCTCGGTAGGCGCGTCACAGCACGCGCATACCCTATGTGGTCCAACTTCTTTATAGCTTTTCATTATGTAGCTTCGGGAGCAGCAGCTGCTGGAATAAAAAGACGTCACACCCCTCGGATATATGCAAGCGGCGGGGTTTCCCCTGGTACTCGGTTTCTTGTGTCGTTTCTACTACCGGTGTGTATATGCATACTTACGAGAATTCAGCGAGTACATAGCTATCACGCCTACGTATTTCTACAACGGGAAAACTTTGAGAGACGCCGGACTGTGGCAACCTCTGGCGGAACTGTCTCGAAGCATCTGTGTGAGAGACAGTCACGAGAATCACAGAGCTGTGTGTGAAACTACGATGCTCTCTTACCGAAACTCTATTATACCGGGACAAACCTTCCCAGCATGAACATTTCAGTGGATCTATAGTTATAGTGGGTATAGAGGAAGTGGCGGAAATATATGGAACGTCTTTCACTTGGCTTTTGCACTTTATTTAGCTGTCTGTGACTTCCTATTAGAGTTATTGTGCTGCGAGGGCTTATTTTGAACATAGAGCCGTGTTGTTCCGATTCTGGACACCAAAACATTATTGTCGATGATTCCGTCTCTCTTCTCTGTTCAATGAATTAAGGGAGGGCTTCTGAGATTTTGGATAGAAAGGCGGATTTTTTTCTTGGCAAAAGGGAATTGTAAAAAAGTATCCTACGTGATTGATTGTTTGTAACGATGTTTTGATCACGGTAAGAAATCACCAGGGTCCAATGTAAATAATTGTAAGGTTCCCCTTAGCTTCGACTTTTGGGTATTTCAAAAGTCTCTGGGAGATTTTTCAGATGCCAAATCGCTGGATCTTATAGCATTTGTCTTTTATCAGGTTCTTGTATCACTAGTTGGTTTCTGTACTTTCCCTAGTTGCCTGACACCTCATTAGTCTTCTTATACTTCAATGTCTTATTTTGGCTATGAGACCAGTTGTTGCAATCCTGAACATGGAAATAATCTTGTCGATAATCTCTTCTCTGTCCTGGGAGTTAGTGGGAACTTCGATTCCAAGCAAAAGGCAACATGTTTTTTACAGATAAAAAAATAGATAACAAATCTCAATCGATTCATTATTCGTAACGCTGTTTTGATCATGCATGTAAAAAAGGGGTTGCCCATTTGAAGGTCTTTATTTATATTCTGCGACAACATTTTCTCGCAGTACTGACTGAGAAATTGATTTTGATTTGGCTGAGCTAGATGAGGTGGGAAACCCTACTCTCAGAGACCTAAAAAGGTTTAAGTCAAAAGCGATCAAAGCATCTTGTAATATTTTCAAAGCCTACTATGGCATTCCATGACCATGATTGAGCGACTAGACATCAATCATGGTCATGGTCGCGTGCGCCACTATAGTGCCAACGCCAGTAGCTCATATGCTACTGACATTAAAAACCAACACTACCTATGTTGAAAAAATTGAACTACAGTTTCTTGTATTTATTTTTTGTCGTCACCAGTCCAGTTCCCTTCAAGTGTACAAGAAACAACACACTTCGCACCACGTTTGGTTTTTCGAGTCAAGGTCAAAAGGTTCTGAAAGAATCTTTATCTTACATCGATGCCGGCTCAGTTTGTCTTAATGGCATTTGTCTTTCAACAAAACTTGGGATCACTTCTCTTAACTAAGCAAAAGCAAAGAGACCTCTCAGTTGATTACTTAACTTTGTTCTAACCACTGTCCTCTCGATCAAACATGCCCGGTAGTTTCATTCGTACGAACAATTACCCGAGTTTCAAGCCCTCTCCTTCAATACCCGTAGAATTAACAATCGAGTTTCCGGCGAGCCCACTGATCAGAACTAAGAGAGGTAGTGCCTTGCAGCTGCACAGCAGAGGCTCAGGTCACCAGCGGCGAATTGGGCGTTTGTCGCAGACGAATGCGTTTCCGATGGGAATAATCGGTCGGTGAGGGGTGGGGGAGAGGGGCATTGCCGGTGACGTGGTTCACGGGGATGAGGCGTGCTGCATGAAAGGCGTCCTGCATTACTCTGTGAGATGTTGCAGCTTGATGATGTTCGTTGTCCTCCTACATCCTCCTCTTGTCCATCTCATGTAGATCTCTGTTTTCCATCCTTGCCGCTTCCGACGAGTAGACGACATCGGTCGGCCCGGGCGCTGTGCGCGAGCATTCCTTCGGGACATATGACGAAGCGTCGCTTGTCTACCTGCGTTTCGTACTATCGTAAGAGGATATCTCGGAGCGATCGGTGCGATTGGTGGTGGGATTCGTCGGTCGCGCGGCGGTAGGCCTCAGGACACAGATGGGAGAAAGGTGGGTCTCTTCTTCTCTCTTCTCTTGCTTAATACGGAGATCGGGACGCGATAGGCACGCAGATACCGGAACGATAAGCCCTTTTACTTAAACACCATCGGAAAATACATAGCTCTCACTGCTACTCCGAATATGTATGGCATAGAGTTGAAAGACAGGGGCGTATGGGCCAACATCCATTTTTAATCCTCGCCTCTTGAGCGACCTCACCGAGAGATGATCATGATCGTGACCGCGTGCTGTCCAGAATAGGAGAACGGGGCTAGTTGGCTCAGGGTTATAGGTAGACTCATGGTGGAAATGATTTCGGCATTGAACGACCTTGTTTTCTTGTTTGATTTGTCTAACATTTTGTTCCAATGTTGAGTTTCTCATCACATTTATTTAAATTTCGACAAAATCATTTTTTTTTCTAACGTTTAACTATTTCCTTTTTCTAATCATAGATGTTACTAAGAAATTATAATAATGGATTTGGTTTTCAATTAAGATCCACTGTATGAATTCACAGGTTCTTATAATTTCCTAAACACTTTAATATTCGTAGCACTGACAAATTTGAAAACTCAAAATCTCACAACATCGAAACTTCTTTACCAACTTTGTCTAAACTCAATAATACAAACACGTCTGAAATGTTCAATTTTAAAATCATTCGAATTGAAAAGTGAACAAAAAAAAATGTTAACATTATGAAACAAAGTTTCCTCCACGAGGACGGAAAAGTGATCCGTCTGGCCCCGATCTTTCCAAATGTCCTCCAAGCAATCTCTATACTATGTTAGACAAGTCGTGGTCGCTGAGATCTACTCGGTTTCTTTTCGAAGCGGCTGCAGCTTCTCTGCAACACGAGACTGGTGCAACGAGAAAGAAAGGTGAGTTATCGGTGTACGTATCTCGGGGTTCTGTGCGTCCGAGGGCCATTACCTATGCCCGGGCGTGTATTAGGAACCTTCTGAAGGATATCTTCTTCTTCGTTCATCTCATCTCATCCTTCTCTTTTCATCCACGAAGAAGGAGACGTCGCTCCCTGGCGCGTGAGTAAGCTCAGATCTGACGCATTACTCCGGGGACTCTGCTACCATAAACTTCCCCGGTGTTCCCATCTGTATGACGCATCGGCGATCCCAGAATTTTCTATTGTGATATGAAGATCGCGATTGTGGCCCAGAGGATTAAACCTTCGAATTTCGACTCGTATAAAAATGTGTGCCGCCCCGCGGAGAATTCTCGTGGAGCGAGCTTCTTCGTAAGAGATACTCGGGGTCTATAATCATGTCTACATGATATGATGCCTGATATGATAATCTTCTTGTGGGGTGAATTTAAAAGAAATGTGGCCATGAGTGTCGGTCTGATGTTTTGGTTGAGCGCTGGCCCATGACGTCTTGCGTTCAAATGTTTGTCACAGGAAGCTCAACAGTGTGCAATTAAATGTTGACTCTTTGTTCTAACACGACACGAAGATTTTATCAGATGAATTATTACCTAGACAATTCACCTCATAATTTCCTGTGATGAATAAAAATTCTTAAAAAATCTATTGCTGCAAGAATATACATATGTATATAAATGATCAAATAAAAATTCGCTGAAAGATGTAATATTTAAATAAACTGAATGTGGATTTTAGCAATTGCCGCATAATATAAATAAATATTATTCATTTTTTTTTCTACAATTTAATGACGATATTAAAATATTATGAGCTACATGTTTCGAGCAATTCAATCATTCCGTTTTCGTCTCTTACGCTTGAAATCTCTCCTATTCAAACCTGCGGATGAATATTTATAAAACAAGGACTGCACAACGAAAACTCTCGACTAAAAACATGTTGATCTACAGAATTAATTAAATAATTGTATATCAACTGGGGGAAAAGTCTACACGGTACAGTTGGGGAACACAAATACACGAATCCAACACATATTCCCGCTCGACTGCAGCGCATACTTTTTTTCTCAATTGTAAAACTATTTAATTATTTTAATCGCTTAACGATTTTTTAATCGGCAGTATTTTACGAAATATTTATTTTGTTTCCTTTATTTCATCCGTTTCATTATCTATCCGATATTTAACTCTTTTCGCTCTGAATTTCTCCCAGTCGCGTTATGTCATTGACATACCAGAATGCAACTGACGTGCGACATAAGATTCGACAGTTCTTAGTTTGATATTTCTTTTTGTATACACATTTTTAAATATTTTAAAAGCATTTGTCCGCAAAAAAAAATACGTTTTTAAAGCCGACAAACAAAAAACCAGCGCCTATTCTCACTTTGCATAAAAATTGGATATTCTGAGGAACATTTAACCAAGAAAAAAAAGAATTTCCTGTAATATCACAAAGTCTCCCCTTCATTAATTATTATCCGAACAATCGTATAACCTCTCAATATATTAGAGCTATTCATCAGTCTCTCCTTCCTGCTGGTAAACATCCAACCTGTTGCCTCTACTTGCACGTACTTTACACAGCTATAAACTCCCCTGAAAGAATATGATCTAGCCTGAATGTTACGAAACGTTTCATATTCCCTTTTGTCGAGAAATCGCTCTCCGGTAGAGACCCCCCCCCTCCCCCTGCCCCCCGACGTTAAATGGATGAGCCAGAGTTGAGCTCAACGGGAGTTTGGCGACGATTGCAGCGAGCGCAGAATTTCAACCACAATGCGGAATCTCGATCAATTTCTATTCTTTTGCCAAGTGGTCTCTTCCGGGACAGTGTGAGCCTCTTCTATATCGTCTTCCCCTTTATGTCTCATTCGGTGTCTCTGTCATCTTCGAAAAGAAGAAACTATACGGTTGTGTGGAACGAAGATAGGCGGATGGGGAGGGGCCGACAGGGGGGAGGAAGAGAAGACAACTGGAAAGCGACAGAAACGCGATATAGAAGGAGCGCCCTATCGTCACCGCATCTCGAGTCGTCCTGTCCGCATTATGTCTCCTGTATCTTGGTTCGCCTTCGCTCTAGACTATCTCAACCGCATCTGCGCTTCCCGCTCCATACTACTTCGTCCCTTATACCTTCCGATTCGCCTCCTTGCCAGGGAATGAGGGAGTGAGCGAGAGCTATGATTCCTTGTGGAGTGGTAGAGTGTACACAATGTGTAAGATGGAGCAAGAAGGCGTGCCGTGATGTACATCAATGTATAGAGAAGCCCATACGAACGACGAGGACTAACGTACTTACACACTGAGCGCACGCTGCCGTTCCTCCGGTTGACACGCTCTATATCCATCGCGCCTCTTTCTTTTCTTCCTTTCTATCCTTCTTTATTTCCCTTGGCTTCGGCTGAAATTCGTCCCTCTCTCGCAACTTCCTCGATCGCACTATCTTCCACATCCATCTTCCTATAGTTTCTCTCTTCCTTCGTGGTTCTTCTTCTTTTTTTCCTTCTTTCTGGGCACGTGGTCTCCGTGAAGGGACCTTCTTGTCCCTCGATGCCGGTACATACCTTCGTGTGTACATGTGGTGTACATACATGTATGCATGGTATTTGTTGTTGGACGCAGAACGTAGGGTAGCAATGTTGCCTGCGGCGAGTCTCTGTAGGATGCTGGAACGATCTGGGGACGTTAGTGAAAGAAGAATCAATGGAGAATGTCAATTATGGTTAATGCAGACTATTTGAAATTATTGATAGATGAATTTGGCTGGAGTTTTTACATTCAATGAAAAGTAATTGAGACTTAGCTAGAAAAAAGAATGTACTCATAAATCTACGATTTTAGTATTGTCAGTTTTGTGAATTTGTCATTTATTTCCGTAAGATTAATCACTTGATTTTCAGTGCAGTGAATTTGTGTCAATTATTCAAAAAGGCGTAATAGCACATAGAATTTTGTGACAGTCTATTATACCAGAATAAACGTCATCATCAGCCTTCATAACTTCAGCATGTGAAACCGAAACTTTTTATCACTATTGCTCCTTGCGTCTCCTAACGAAACTTACTATCCTACTTTCTTGATATGCTCACCATTCTCACAATTCCTTCATACATCATCTACCTAATCCATCTCCTTACATGTTATCTAACTTTACTTTTGTACGCATGGCATTCATTGTTGGACGGAGATAGGGTAACAATGTCACCTGCGGCGTACCTCAGTGATGGTAGGAAGATCTAAGGACGGAAAAGAGAAGATGAAGAATTAACGTACAATGTCGTTTATGCTTAATAGGAATTATTCCGAATGATTAAAGCCTGAAATTCGTTTGATTTTTAAATCATCTGAAAAAATTATACCTTACTTCTTTATTATTCTTTATAGTATTATAAAAAAAAAATCTACGAAATTTGCATTGCTCATTTCGTGAAATCAGAGTGTCAATAATTAAAAAATGTACATACGGTTAGATCTTTTAACAAATATAATTAATCAATTGTCATCAACGTTGCTAAAAAATGACGTATTGTTCTTAGAAAGAACTGGACATAATTCCTATTTGGTAATTGTCATTAATCATTTTTAAGATTTTCCTAAAACCATATTCTCCGAGTTACGGTCACATATAATACAATCACCCTTCACCCTTAATTAATTTAAATATAAAGAAGTGATTTATTTACTGAGGCACTGCAACATTCCGAATATATAACACCAGTCTCTCTTAGCTCCCACAATATTTTTTATCTGAACTTTTTGTTTCTCCATCACAAAACAATCGACATTATAAATAAAACACGACAACTAAAACAGAAGCTTCACACTTCAGGCTACCTCGACTTACGATCTTATTATTTCAACAGTTATCTCACTTCCACCGTATACTATCAACCTAATCCATCTGCTTACACGTTCTTTTACTTTATACTTTTAGAGGCACGTGGTCCTCCCAAAGGGAATTACCTCATCCCATAGATACCCTCACGCACATATGCATAGACATATTATACGTAGATAAGTGTCTCCCCTACTATGTATACCTTCGTACGAAGTACATCAGCGGCGTAGCAGGGCCTTCTGCCGTGTGTAGCAAAGGGCACAGCGTTCAGTAGAGTCGATCCTCCCCTTATTTTCAGGATCTAGCGAACCAAGGAAGAAGAAGAAGGGCCGCGTCGTCGTACACTGTTAGTCTCGTCGTACTCGGGGACAATCGGAGCACTCGAGTCCCATAGAGAGAATGTCACCGTGTGCACATGCTCTGGCTCTCGCTCGCTTTTAACAGCAGCAGGTCTGTCGAACTTCCTGCTGTTCCCCTATACGTCTTCTCGCTCTATCCATTCCACGTTCTCTTTCTTCCTCTCTTATATTTTCCTTAGGCTTGATGTGTTCGCTGCTCTCTTCCTCTTCGTCGTGTCATTCGTTTCGCTCGTCGTCGTCGTCGTCTTTCCTTTTCCCCACGGCGATCCGGAGAGTGCTGTACACGTTATACTATATACGTATCGGTATAGGTAGAGGCACTAGGCATTGAATGGAAGCCGAACCGGTATTCATAACTTTTTGCGGTTCGACTGCCGGCGAGAAGCAATCTAGCCGCTGTCAAATGGCGTGACTACGAAATCCGGTAGCGCGCGGGCTTCGTCTTCTTTTCTGGTCCCTTGGTTCACCATTTTATTTTCTTTTTTTCGATATGTGTGCGTAAACCATCATGCGCTTTATGTATATGTAATACACGCGAACGAATTTTGTACGTCCTGGTTGGATAGGAACGAAGAGGATGTATAAGAGCCCGAAACCGCTCTCATCGGTGAAGCACACAAGCGGAGTATAAAGGAATGTGGATGATAGCGCGAGGGTCTCTCTCTTTCGGTCTCTCTTTCTCACTCTCTCTCTACACGCTTGTCGCCAAGATCCGGACTCGACGAGAAATCGATTATCGTACGTGGAAGCCCCGGGCTATGTACTATATGGTACCATACAGTACGCTGTGAAGCAGTGGTACACGTGTGATGTAGGATAGAATAGAGGAAGGAGACACGTTCAGCTGAAAAGAACGAGATAAAGACGTGGTATCGATCTATATACCATATATATATGTCCGTACATATATACAAATATAGCACCGTCAACATTTTATGGACTATTACTCCAATTTTATGTGTTGTACCCACGAATACATAAACCTTATCCTCACCGCTTTGAAAATAGATGTCACGAGATTTCGGTCGAGTTTCAATTTAATTGATGCTGAGATAAAACCCTCCTTCGCCGAGACGTTTCTACTGGGGCGTTATTTTAATTGAATGGCAGACGAAGTGTGGAAGTGGAACCAGAATAAAATCGACTGTTTTTATACATTCCTAAATTAACCTGTATTATACTTGGGACAACTTCAACGTATTAAATTAGGTCGGTGGGATGGATTATTTTCAGGATGCTGTTTAAGGGCCACCAATGTCGAATGATATTAACTCCGTCGCGATGAGATCACGTCATACCACTAAATGTAGCTCTTGTCATAAAATTAACTAGGGCTATTTAAAAAAATCTTTTTTTTTTTGTTTCACCTTTATCGAGATTCTTACGCCACTTTGCCAAAAAAAAAAAAAAAGATTATGCAGATGCTGAGACCTGACATTCCGTTTCAATGCCTGATTGGCATTGAAATTTCGAGGAAATGCCACTTTCACAGAAATAAAAAAATGTGAAATATCGATAAAACCTTGGGTGTGTATATTTTCGGTAACCCTATAAAGTTTGGTCTTGAACTTCAGCAAAGTGGCTTGTTGCGATTTTTTTTCGTTCTTTCATCTTAATAAAAGAATGAATATAAAAATTTCACAACTTGAACATCGCGGCTGGATGGTTGTGGCTCGAGCACTCACACGAGTTTTATGTTTTAATCACAGTCCACAGCCTCTGCGTGAGTTATTTTCCAATAAAACATGCAACAATCTCTCCAAAGAGCGAAATATAAAAAAGCCCTTTTCCAATATCCCTCGCGCAATGTCTATTTTTTTTTCCTCCCTGGCACAGTTCTGATAATGTACAATTTTTCGATCCACATCTCCAACACTCTGTAAAAAAACAAAAAAAAAAACAAAAAACGAAGATAAAACCAACAACACAACTACACAAAAAAAGCCCTGCGGTCGATTTGCCAGTATACCCTATTTTTCCCATGACGCCATCCGCCAGCTTGTCATTCACCCGAGCGTGTTCCACTCGGTGACACGTGATTCCTCGGGACCTCGACTTCCAGTCCAGATACGAGATACAGTGGAAACACACGCGGGAATAACCGGCTGCCAGGAGATTCGAAGTCACCGCACCAGCTACATATACTTGGTATATGGTATACCTGTGCGCCGGCACCGACTTCTATGACAGTACTTGAAGGCAATGAGCGCGTCGGTGCGGTTGCCAAACTCCCATGACTCCCCTCAGTTTCCATCCTCTCAGTCTCGCTTTCATTATCTCCAAAGTTCTCTCTCCCTGTCTCTCGCTCTCTCGTTCCTGGTTCCAAAACAGTAGTACCTAGACACCTCCGACACTTGGCTTGCTTGACGCGACTTCTATCTTTCTCTCGTTCGCATCCCGAACCCAGTCGCAGAGTCGTTGCCTCATATCCCTCTCTCACATACACATACACAATATCCTCACCCCTTCTATCACATTTCTACGTGTCTAGATCGGAGTAACGTCGAAGGCATTATACGAACGAAGGCTGTGTTAATTAACACGCATGTCCTCGACGCATTAGCCTCTCTGTTGGAGGAACAGTCAAGCCGCCTCTGGGTCTACCGACACACCACGCGCTGTTAGGCAGATTCTCTCGTGATGCGCGCACCACAGATAGAGGAGAGTCGCTTCGGGTCGCTCCAATCCCAAACAGCCTCCTCTCGATGCTGGCATCGTTCGCGGGCGCATCGTTGCCTCGCTATATCTCTCGTTATAGGCAGATCCTCTCCCATTGTTCGTTGCTCTTGAGAGAGGAGAGAAACAATCGGTGGTATGCGCTGAATCTGTCCGTGTCACCGGGGCTTCTCGTATTCTTTTATATTCCACTTCTCCTCTTTACTCTTGGTATAAGAGAGGTGTCACGGTCGTCTCGGCGCGCACTTTGCGCGCCTGTCTCACTTATACTTTTCCTTTTCTTCTTCATCGTCGTTGTCTTCTTATTCCTCTTCCAGAGTCTCTTTCTCTAACCTTATACTCGTTTCGAAATCTCGATGTGCGCCACAGACGAATGTCTTCGTAGCATCGAAATATATATATATATATATATATACGCTTTGGTTTTATACACCCCGGCAAACCGCCACACGGAATCTCCTCTTCCTCCTTCAGAGAGACGCCTTCCAGATCGAACAACGCCGAAGGCCTTAAATTCGCACCGTCTTCTTTTCCCTTTTCATCCCGTCTCGCGTCTTGTCTGGCTTGGGCTCTTCCTTCGGCACCTTCGACTACTATTGGCTGTCTTTCCTCGTTAGGTATTCGGACTTATACAAGCTCTCGAACGGCAGTACCGAAGAAATCTCGACCTCAGGGTATGTCCACAATGGTAACAATATTTTTTTTTTTTCTTTTTTTCGGTTTATAGATTTTTATGAAACGCAGAGATGATACTTTTTTATACTGGAATTGTCGTATTGTCATTTGGGGTTGGATGAGGTTATATGAGCTTTGCTGGAAAGAAAATAAACATTTTTTGCCGTTAAAATAACATCTAAGGAAGCTTTATATGTTCTGTACAGTGTACTCGGTGACGGGGAAGTGAATTTATTGATTGCCACATCTGCAGATTAAATAAATATTATCCTGATTCATTTTTTGGTTACTCCAAGTCAGATAAACAAAGTTTGTGGAATTTAATAACATCGCACGGAATCGAAGACAAATTTTGCAGATATGTTTCCAATATTTCGTGACAATTGATAATATTGTCGCAACTTTGTGGTGGAATTGCAAATAATCGCATTACTCCCGAAATGTGCTGAAGTCACTTCTTCTAAAAGGTTGACTTTTTCGCAATTTTAATAATATATTCAATACTGTTTCTTAAGAATGATTCCAGCACATATACAATTCAATATTTGATACTGAATTTGGGTAAAAAAATTTAATTCAAATTAAAAAATTTCTTAAAATGCTGTAACTTCAAAAATAGTTCGAGTAGCTGCTCCAAATCTTTCGCACAAAACTTGTGAAAAATGTGTCGTTGTTTGATACTGAATTTGGTGAGCAATTTTTTTTATACTAATCCTACTCTATGAGAAGATCAAAAATTCATCAACGTACTTCCTCATAGTGGCTTTACAAAAATTCAAAAGCAATGTGCAATGTTTTACTTTGCATGGCTTTTTTTCTCAACTTCTGATTGCAAGTTCAATAATCACTTTCCATCAGTTTGAAGAGCTTCTATGAGAGGTCTTTTTTTGCAAAATTGATGCTGAAACGACCAAAGCAATTATTGGCATTCGGTAAGATTGAAAAATTAAGTTCTTTTTTTTGTCCCAGTGTGAATACAGCCTCAGCAGGTTCGCACTCTCGTTGGAACGATTTGTGTCCGGTATACTCTCGGCGTTCTCTCGCAGAGAAGCCCCACTTCCATTGCAATTCGACACTTACGCATATACGTATGGCAAAGAGAGAGAGAGGGAGTGAGCCGAAGAGCGGGAAGGAATGAGGTAGAGAACAGTGTGCAAGGGGTTGAGGAGGCGAGGAGCATTTGTGTGTCCCGGTGCTGACTCCCCGACCGCCAATTATGGATGTAAGCGTATTGCGCTGATTGCTCTCGAGACTCGAAAGTCTAAATGGGGAATCTGTTGGCTCTCGCTCGCTCTATCTCTCTCCCAACTATCGTGCTATCTCTCTCTCTCTCTCTCTCTCTCTCTCTCACACATTTCCACTGTCCGCCCAACAGGTCAGAATGGAGCTGCTGTTCGACCGAATTAAATTTGAGGTCGAGTGGAGGATTGTGTTCCGAACCCACGAGCTCTCCTCTTCGATAGTCGAGAATGCACTTCTCCCGTTCTCTATACCTCGTCCTCCAGTTATAACGTAGATACTAATAATACCGGTTTCCAATACCCAACGTTTCCATGCCATTTCTCTGAGAAAAGGGAGAAATTATTCAAGAGCCAGCGCCAATAGGATTTCCACGAAAATCTCTCGAGAGAATATTATATAGCATCTGAATAATAGTACAAATCGGAAGTTTGTCTTCTATTCATATTTCACATTGTGAAAAGAGAAATACGAATTCAAACCGTCTCAAGAAGGGGATTCACCGGCTCAATGTCGAAAAGTACCACTTTATGTTGTATTCTTTATTATTAAATATACTTATTGCAATCCAATTTTATTTTAAGTTGAACTTACAAGCTTTGAGAAGAGATTCATTTCAGTGAACTATCAGGTATAAAAATCCTGCTTTCGTGAATAAATTGATGAAAAATATGGAGTTTTTTTAATGGTCTTTTTTTTTAAATAATTTATTACTTAACCGAACTGTATACCGTTCCCGCCCTACTAATAAGAAAAGTACATAAATTCTCACCGAACGACCGCGAGGTATAGGATATACTTTTCTTGAAGACACATCGTCGAAGTAAGCCATCACAAACCGTGGAAGATTTAGTTTGGGCGTTTTGTTTGCTGGACGATGCTACCCTCTAGCCTCTCAGGTATTTTTCTTGCTTTCACGAGTGTTTGCACGCGTGCCAGTCTCCACGTCTTAAGAAGAGGATGCAACAGCTACATTTTTTAAATATACCATTTTACATTTGTTATTTTTGTATTACAGACAAATAATTTTGTTTTTGTAGGGCGACGTTAATTGTCAAAAATTTCGAATGTTTGTGAGAAAAAGCATTAAAAATTCTTAAAATAATCCTTTTTCATTTTTTAAATAAAATAAACTTTGTGATTTTCAGTTGCAAAAGATGAAAATGTCCTTAAGAAGAAAACTATGTTAATTTTTGCCGAACAACTAAGCTGTCGGATACTTTTGTGAAGACATATCTTCGAGTGAGACATCACAAACCGTGGAAACTTTAGTTTGGACATTTTGTTTATTAGATAACGATATAAACCCTCTTTTCAGGACTCAAGAAGACGATTCAGTAGCTTAATATTAAAAAGTATACAAAGTTAGATTTTTTTTCAGTGTTATTACATAAATTATATGGCTATGAATTATTTTTATGTTGAGAGCACACTTTTTTTAATTTGAGTGAACTCGTAGGCATATTTCCATTCCAATATTTCGTAAATCAATTGATGAAGAAGAAGGAATTTCTGAAGCTCTAATTTTCTCAGAATTTATTTTTTTAACCGGTCTATAGCATCCTCGTCCTGCTAATAAGAAACCTAAATAAATTCTTACCAAACGACCAAAAGCTGTCTGACACTTTTCGTGAAGACACATCGTCGATTAAGACGTCACAGACCATAGAAACTTCAGTTTGGGCGTTTTATTTGTTCGACAACACTACCTTCGACCCTCAGGTACTTTTCTTGGATCCCGAAGAGTTTTCTTGGGTTCTGGATATGAAAGTAGCAGCCAAATATCCAAAAGTACGAATTTACATTTTTTTTTAAATATTGTAAAGTGTTCTTATAGCACTGCATTTATTTAAATTAAAGAAACAAGCCTTCTTGCAGAAATATATAAAAATTGCGTAATCTATGAGCCACCACACATTATTCCAAACTTTCGTTTACCCGTTAATAAAGAATTTACAATTTTTCGTACCATTTCCAATAAGAACGTTAAAAAAAAATGTATGCGAAACGACCAAAAGCTGTCTGATACTTTTCGCGAAAACACATCTTCGGCTGCGACACATCACAGAACGACGAAAGCTTTTTAGAGTTTAGGTGTGTTTTATTTGTTAGACAACGGTACCCTCTAGTCTCAGGTATTTTTCTTGGACGAAAGTACTGGTTTTGCACGCGTGCCATCCTCGGGAAACGTCGTTGTCGAACGAGCCGTGCTTTCCCATCGGCTTAGTCTCTCACTCTCTTCCCATTCAGTAACAGCAAAGAAGATCCTGAAAAACAGAGCAAAACGAATGAAATAAAGGAGTCTCTCTGGCAGACCACTCGAATCCTATTTCTTATCTGCTCGTGATCCTTTTTGCCTCGACGATATATATACATTAACGTTCCACTGCATCAGGGAGTTGTTGAATTGTCCTCATGTTGAAACACACACATCGAGTCCGAGACGACGACAAACGACAACGATCCGTTTTTCCAGCAGCAACACACGTAACATTATATATCTATATAATAGTCAACGTATAGCTTTAAACGAGTGAGAATTGAACATGGGCTTTACTGTATTTGCTCAGCTTGGATGAGACGTTTCGTCACATTGTCACAACGGCGCTTAAAAGCGTTTCAGTGAGGAGGAACAGTGGATACAAAATATACAGTGTTTCTCTATTTGTTCAGGATCTTAACCGAGCAAACTGGGATGGGTGAGGGATGGGAGACAATTGACACTGGGGATGCGAGAAAGAGGCGTGCGATGCGCATAGCGATCTGTACAAAGTAATTTAGTGTTTATTCGGCGCTTCAGAGTACGTCAGGCGTCTAATCCTGAGGGGTGATGCTCGCAGGACGCATCGTAAAGCAGTCGAAAGGATCGGCAGAGCTCACTCACGGAAATTCAGAGTGTCGTCGGTTCTATCGTCGCGTTTTTTTCTTCCTTTTTTCTTTTATTCTCTTTTCTCCATCGATTTACAAGCACACGCCCACAGCGTGCACCAAAAACTTTTCTACCTCCTCTGAGCTTATACACAAGTTTTGTATATTCGTGAAACTCCATTTTTCATCCCGAGGGAATGTTGTATCTCTTGCTCAGCGCTCTGTTCGCATAGACAAATATATTTACTCTATATATGTATATATATATATATATATATACCTATGGATATACCTTTCTGTATTCTCGGTTATAGACCGAGCGTCGCAGAGGCTATATACGTGTGACGGTGACTGTGCCAAGAGGAACGAACAGGACTTAAGAAAGACATCTTTATCCTGTCGTCCAAGCTTCACGATGGTCTCACCGGAAATCAGAAACCCGAGTGTAGATCGGCCAATCGTATATTTATTTCCCACGTTGGTTTATGGCTAACTTTTTGCTTGAGCGACGAGTATAACCGATTGTATAGAGCTTTTCAGGCCAAGTCGATAGAGCTGTCATATTTTGTATTCATTTATTTTATCATTGTCTTTTGCAAAGTTTCAAGAGAAAGACACTGTTCGACAGTGAAAGGTAAAAGTTTGTCAAGTCTGAGAGCTACATTCTGCAAAATATCATTTTAGATAAGAAGCAACAGATCCGAGTTATTTTAACAAAAACTAGTTTGGGAGATAAAAAAGAGTTTTTTTCGTGCCTTTTTTAGGTGACTCAATGTTTCAACTCAATTGGTGAGCCAATTTTAGGTGATGTCTACATTTAATTTTATTTTCGAATAATGTCTGATAAATGTAACTTTTTAAATGCAGAGTTCACAGACGGATCAACTTGACCTCGCATGCCCAAGTGGATTTATAGCAGACAGAGGGAACCGACTTCTGTGCACAAATTTCATGCGCACTTAAAACAAACAAAAAATGTATCTCGTTGTTCTATAGCAGTATATACCTCTTCCAAACACACAGGGGAAAGCCCCTTTTTATTTATGACCAGGCCCTTCAACCCCTTACACCTCTTTGTGACATTATTGATTACCGCTGTAAATGGGATACGCAATAAAAAAAACGTTAAGGGTGGCTTTGTGTATTTCCAACGTGGTATGTCCTCTCTCTGTAGCTTCATATGGATTCCTGGCTCGCGTAATTTTTACAAAAAAAAAAAAAAAAAAAAACCACGTCCAGAACATTATGCAAGCGATAGGAGATACTTTTTCGATTTTCCCAACAACCGTAAATTTCGCGATTTAATTAAGGGAGAAAATATAATTTAATTTTAATTGGCATACTCGGGCTCGGGTGGAAGTTGATAAATATAGGCGGGTCAGCTGGCGCCATTCAATAAAAAGAAGAGAGACGAACAAAAAAAAAAAAAAGAAGAGTAGGAGGAGCAGAGAATGAAACGAAGAAAATCATATAAAAGGTAAAGCCAATATTTTCGAAGCTGCCCCCGCGTACACGGTTCCACGAATCTTCACTGCGAACCCGGAGGATTTTAACGACATTATTGGGATCGGCAAGGTAAACAGAAAAACCTTATTCTCAAAGGTTACTATAGATATATATATATATATAGGTAGGTAGGTAGATGTATAAGAGGAGGAGAGTTTTCACGACTAAGAGAGACGGTCAGCAAAGGCAAGGGAAATGTTTTATACGGAAGAGTGGATGAGAGAAGGGGGGGTGGGGGTGTGAGAGGGTTTTAGTTCTCGAGGTTCTCTTACTATATGAACGAATCCTTCGCGCAGGTTTTTCGTCGTTGTCCGGGATAACTCTCACCGACTCTGCCACTGTCGACGACTACCTGCCTCTCCTCTGTACATTTGCTGCGTTCACCGGTGTAGCCCCCTTCAGAAAAATACCAGCTGCCGTAGCTGAAAGTGCCCGATTTTTATCTTCAATCCGTTCTCCACAGCCCTTCGAATATTTATATATATATATATAAATATGCTCGCTGAAAATAATACAAATTCTCTTTCCAATATATTTATTCAGATTTAGACTCGAGTCGTTTGGGAGGCCGAATAGCGGATTCCAACGGTATAATTTCACTTGATTCAACGCTATTATTTATAGCATTATTGGATAGTTATGACTCTCGAGCGACGAACGAATCCTTGTGTCTTATTTAGGTATATATGGTGTATCACGTATACATTCTTTTATTCAAAATAAGCGAAATTATTTAATGCCAATCAGGATGTCTTCGCGAAAATGGGACAAATGAGGTTTGCTGTTGTGTTGACATTTCGCTCAGCGAAGTATTTAGAAGGTAGGATTTTTTTTTGGTGAAGATTGTGAAAGTCATTAAAGTGAAAGACTTGCTTATGCGTGGGAATTTAAAAAATAGGATTCATTTTTTTTTTAAGGTTTGGGTTCATTTATTTGAGTTTGCTTGACTTTTTTGGTATTTTCTTAGAAATTTTTTAAGTAACACAAAGATTTTGTAAATTTGGCGAATTTACAAATTTTTTAAATATAATTAGAAGCAGCAAAAAAAGATTGTTAGGTTTACCAATTTTTATTTTTTAGATTTTTGTAGCAGGTCAGGGTTAGGGCATGAAAATGAATGTCTACTCATTTATACACGTCTACTTAAATCCTATGAAAAAAAAAAACAAAAAAAAATGCAGCACCCGGACAGTAGTCAAATTTCGAAATCCATGATGGCCTTGAGCTAATTTCCTCACTCATAGAAAACCCCACAAACGGGGAAGGCTACTGGAAAATCCTAGTGGCTTAAAACTGCAGTTGTAATAGCTGCATAGTTATGCAACTAATGCTAATGATGGTTTTTAGAATATTTATAACTCACCATTACTACTCATTTATGCGTGTCTACCTAATATCTTGAGCCATTTTTCTCATAAATTAAATGGACAAGAAGGGCCGAGTGGAGGTCTCCAAGGCTACTGGAAAATTCCAAGTGTCTCAAAAACTGCAGCCACAACAGCAGCACCAACGACGTTTTTCACCAATCTAATCTTTGTGTAAAAAAAATCCACGTTCTAGCCGGTAGCCAAAACCGGGAACGTCAGATGATCTTGAGCGAATTACCTCATAAACTAAATTCCCCATAAAGGTTGGACAACTAAAACTGCTACTGGCAAGTTGGACTGTCTTAAAACTACAGTCACAATGAACGGTAGTCAACCCCAGGAACTTGTGATGGCCTTCAGCTAATTTCCTCGTAAACCAAATTCCCCACAAAGGGTAAGATACTAAAAGACTACACAAAAGTTCGACTGTCTTAAAAACTACTGTCACAATAATCCAATGACACTTGAATTTCTTTTTGTCTACTTTATCTCTCTGCAAAAAGAAAAAACGTCATTTAGATGGTAGTTAAAACTACGAGTGTGGGATAACCTTGGGCCAATTTCCTCGTAAACCAAATTCTCTACAAAGCGTAGAAATACTTAAAGTCCAAGTGTCTTAAAACCTGCAGTCGCAGTAGACACGGTAGTGAAAACCAGGTACGTGGGATGATCTTGAGCCAATGTCCTCGTAAGTCCAATTCTGCACAAAGGGTAGGATACTAAAAGAGGCTACTGTAAGATCCGAGTGTCTTAAAAGCTATCGTCTCAATAAAAGCAATTATCCAACGAAATTTCAAATTCTTTCCTTTATATCTCTGCCCAAAAAAAAAAGAGCACCATCTAGACGGCACTGAAACCCAGAAATGTAAAATGACCTTGGGCCAATTACCTCGTAAACTAAATTCCCCATAAAGGGTGAACAACTAAAAGGCTCCTGGAAAGTCCTAGCATCTTAAAAGTTGTATGCTCACAATAACACCAACTACCCATCGAAATTTAAAATTTTTCGTGCAAACTCTGTGCACGAAAAAAAAGTACCATCCACACAGTAGTCAAAACCAGAAACTCTGAATAACCTTGAGTGAATTCCCTCGTAAACGAAATTCCCGAACAAAAGGTAGTAAAGCCTGAAAGGACCTATCAATAAACTCCAAGTGTCTTAAAAACTGCAGTCACAATATTAGCAGCATAGTCCTGCCGACGACGTTTTGAATTTAACAAGTAGCCAAACAGAGGTATCCGTATGACCTCGAGCGATCATAAATATAGCCGTCTTGAAGCATACACACGAGGCCAAACTACGAGGGAGTATCCAAACTCCTCCCGTGACGAGCAATAAATTATTCTCACCTAATTTAATCCCCTCATAAATATCGAGGCTGCGGGGTCTATGGGCGGATTTCAGAGAGGCCTCGGCGCTGCTGTTTTTCTCTCGGATTTTCTTGTCTTCGAGTCTGGGCTACCGGTATGACCTAATGCCCGAGCTCTGGTTTGCGCGTTATACGAAGGTCTGCCTTACTATATACAATATACGGCTACTGTGCCGTATATCTGTGCCTATATATATATATATATATACAGCAGCACCATAACGGTGAAGTACAGCCTACTATACCATCCGGAAGGTCCCAAAGTCTCGTTCGTGCATTACCGAACTCGAGTTCTCTCTCTCTTTCCCCTCCTTGGACTGGCTTCTTCCGCTCGTGCCGTAAAGTAAATCCCGTCGTAGAGGCCATAAATCCTCGGTGTGTTTCGTTCTCGTCGTCGTCGTCGTCGTCGTCGTCGTCGTCGTCGGGCACTTCACCGATGTAGTTGTAGTACCCCACGTTCACCAGTAGTAACCTAACCCGTGCGGTAAGTCTCGTGGCCGTCGACGTCTCGCGAACCCGCGAGCACGCTCCACCACTAACGCTAGAAAAGTTGCTACCGTGAACGCAATTTGGGAGAAAGTGCAACTCCACCTCCTGGAGACCACGAGAGAAATCGAGGGGACTTTCCTTGGTGCAGCAAAAAGAAGAAGAAGAAGAAGAAGGAAAAAAAGAAGAAAATGTGTGTATAACTTATGCCTCTAGGGAACGTGTCATGGACTTTATTTTAGGTTGAGGAGGAACCTCGGCGTGTGTTGGGAAAATGTCGCTATTGCTGTTGGGGCTTTTAGTAGACTTAGCCGATCTGTCGATGTTTACAGACGAAGAAGAAATATTGGACACTCTGTAGAAAGGGAGCTTTTACAGCTATGAATTGTCTTATAAGTAGAGACATTATGTTAGAAGTTTTAAGTGGCGTACTTCGTCTAGAATTTACAACCGATTTTTTGGTACTTCTCATTAGGTGTATATTTGTGTAATTCATCGGATCAAATTAATGCCAATTATGTAGAACATGATACAACAAAAAAAAAAAAAAAACTCTAGCCATGCTATATGAGATCTGAAACATTTTGTAATTCTCAACAAAATGTTTATGTTTCTTATTATTTAAAAAAATGTAGATATCAAAGAAAAACGATTTTCTAAAATCTGAAATAATTTATTGAAGTCTTTAACAGTCAGAGAATGTCACTCAGCAGGATCTACAAAAAAATCGACGATATATTTTATGACCGTGAATTCGAAAAAATCACGTCACACACTTTGACACAATTTTTTCTTTTTTAAATGTGGGAACTCTTTTTACGACAGCTCAAAACTGACATGGTCCATTTCCTGTAGAGTCGTCTCTCATATATTATCTCGTTGACTTAGGCATGCAAGCACACGCGCGTGCGTGCTTCACGGGGGGGCGCTCTCAGCAGCGTGTCTTAGGCTGTCGTATCTAAAATAAGTCTGTACAGACAGGTCTTGTGTATAGTCCTTGGAAGCTCACGAATAGTGACCCACTGCCACGCTTCGCTTGCCAACATTGGAATATTTGCAACCCCTGTTGTAAATCGTCCCTGGCGGGATATTCTCGAACGACAGGGGGCTAATGGTTCGTCAGAATGCTGAGGAAGTGGGTCATGAGGTAGTGCTTAGAGTGGCAGAGAACACAGTGCTACCCTCGATTCTGTCACACTTTCTCTCTATTACTCGAGCTGTAGCGCATGCAACTGGTAATGAAATAACTGGCACGCTTCTCCGCGACTGTAGGAGGCCACTTAAAGCGTGAAGAAGCAATTTGTGTGAATTTTTTTGGGAACGTGTAGACAAAGAGAGCGAAAATGTAATACGTGACAGGGGTTTCGTCGTATAGACATTTGTAGGGTTGTATTGACGCGGTAGTTTCGGAATTTAAAGCACGTAATTTCGACGAATTGTCACGTTGCGATGTGTATTCATTATTCTAAATTAATAGTTGCAGAAATAATGATTGTAAAAAATTACTGTTCGTAATAAACTGAAAAGCTTTTGACTATTGAAATATTCGAATGGCAATTTTTATGTCACTACGAAACAGTGGCTGCGCTGAAAAATTATTTTTATGTTTTTTCGATTTGTTCTCTAGAAAAATGATGTATGTTAAAAAAAAAAATGTTTTAAGATAAAATAGTGGTTTTTGAATTTATTTTCTACTGCATTTTTTTTTATAATTGGGCAGAATAAATGTCATAGATTTTTTAGAGGAGTAAAGTAAACTTTTTTTTATACAAACTACAAAAAAAAAATTGGCTCGATGACAAATTCATATTTTCGACAGATTTAGCAAGGCTAATTGCTTAAAAAATTAAATTGGTCTAATAATAATGATTATAAACATTCCTTTTTTCTAAACCCCTTTATTTTATTTTAATCTTTCATTCTACGTTTTTTTTTTTTTTTTTTTCATTTTCATTTAGGTTAGTGAAACTTTTTCGAATATGTGTATTAAATTTTCTTAAAAACTTTTTAAAGAGCGCATAAAAAGTTCAACGTCTTACCGCCAGTAAAAGAAAGAAACATCGACATAAAATTTGTCTGGATCTCGCAGCCGCAGTCAATTGGTGCTGTATTTCACAGCCAGATGTCGCCACGGCCAACGAATTTCCTACGCATAATAATTAAAGTTCGTAATTCTTAAATGAGTATTTATGAATCGGTATTAAAAATTAGTATATGCGTTCTTCTAGCATCCCACTCGCCTAACGAAGAATTAATTAAAAATTACTGAAAATTAATGAAATGCTTCTTTTATACATATCTAATTTAAAATATTGGTCCTAATCGAAACAAATTTGTCGCACTAATTTTATTAATTTACAGATGCAAGATTTGAAAAATGAGTTTTTTTTCAGTATTCTAATATTCCAGGTGTAGTTTATAATTTTTTTGTTAATTTCTTGGCGTCGAGACACTACAGCGTTTCTTGATAGCTGCTCAATCATTAATATTAAATAAATTGTGGTGTAAATGGCATAAGAAAAACTATTTCAAAGTAACAAGAATTGTTCATCTACGTTCTTAATTGCTACTGAGATCTCTGATGCTTCTACCAGAGGGCTCCAAGCTTGATTCCATTTTCTCGAGAACTTATCTCAGATCCCTATTATACTATAGGCGAAATCCTATTTTCTGAATACGTGATATCATGGCGCTGGGGATTGCAGAAGCTCAGTAGTACTACCTACTTGGAAAGAGCTTATATTATTAGTCTCATTCGAGTTTCAAGAGATAGGGCTTTCATTACTTTATTTAATATTCGAGAGATGCTCTGGCCTTGATCATAAATTTCTCAACGTCTTCCACAAAACGAACGAGTAAACTGTGTGTTAAGTAATTTTAAAATACAACCGACGTTGAAGAGCACACGAATTATTTTATCTTCATGTCTGTAAATAAATCGTAAAACTTTTAAATGATACATTCGACACTTGGTTTTATTGGATTTTAAGGACATTGAACAGTGAAAAAGTATAGGAAATAAATCAACGTCATAATGATAAGAAGAGCATTGATTTTGTCTAATAATAATAATAATAATAATAACAACAATAATAATATCATTTATGAAAAATTGCAACAAAAAAAAATGTTTCTTTGTTGTTTAATAAAACGTAAAAAATAGTTAGTCTCGAAACTTACAAATTCCATAAATAAGTAATCTTACTTGTGCCATCAGAATAAATTTTTGCAATACAATAATTATTTTAAAAAATGTGGAATCGTTATACATATAAATGAAGCCCATTTTATTGCGATAAAGAAAAAAAGATATCTTCCATCTGATTTGCATTATCAGGTCTGTTTTGTAACTTTCTTACAATACAACAATATCAGGACTATTGAAAAAGCAATCATCCTAACAAAAAGTTGTTACAATTATTTGATTACAGAGAGACAGATATGAGAGCGATAAACTCTGAGTTAATATTTAGGAAGACATTAGGCGTTTGTAGGGAAAAACTTGGGAGGACTATATTGAGACGCCACGTAGAAGATCACGTGTGGGGTTCGATGGCGTGCGTAGAGAACATTGATGTTTACCTTTCATCCTGAACGTTGTTATATCAGTTAGAAGTTGAGAGCAAACTTCTTAGTGGAGTTTATATACTTCCCTCAAGCCAAATTCTATCAATAAAAGCCCACAAGTGCCTCTCAGTGTCGTTCAATTGTTCAGGCAAATTTCAGATTAACCAGATCTATTCTGATTAACATACATAAATGTTTCATCAAAATCATCTGATTGAGCTGCATCGACGCAGAAAATATCTGATCGGTTCATTTGAAATTTAGGCTGGAAGATTGAAGTAATCGACTTCTGTCTATGAAAATCATTGATGAAGATCATTTTGATTGTAATGAAAACTTATTGGACAGCTCAGAACATTGTAATTTTATAAATAAATGGTAAAATGAAATTCATAATAATCCGAAAAAGAAATGGTACCTGATCAAAATATTTGGCAAATTTTCATTCCTCAACGTGTACTGAATCATTCTGCAAAATGTTGAGGCAAAAAATGGGTTTTCAATCGAAATTCGAGCAGGGACGTCCATGCGTTTATATCGATATTATGATGAATAGTGTAAACTTCGAAATATCTTACATTTACAAATCAATGTCAATGAAAAAAATCTACTTCAGCAAACCCTTAAAGATCTCGGTTTTTCAAAATAATAGACACGAGTTCCACAATGAAGAAAAAGACTGTATTTCAGGCGTTTATATTCAGTTTCGTCTGGCGTAAAAATAAGGGTTGCACTATAGTCGCTGAAGGGTTCTTTGCAAAACGCACAGTAGTTGCAACACAGTGTTTTGTAGTATTGTGAAGTGAGCCGCATATTCTAGTAAGATGTTTCTCTCACTACAAAACCTCACGTAGCTGGAATCTACGTGCAGCAACAGGAAATAGGTCAAGGATTCTGGATTATTCGGATTGCAGGCTTCTCTCTCTCTCTGTCTCTCTATCTCTCTCTCTCTTTTTTTCTCTCTCTCTCTCTCTCTCTCTCTCTCTCTCTTACGTTTTGTCTGTTTCATTCACACTTGTTCAACGGTGCAAAAAGACTCTGTCTACGCGATTCTTCCCGCGGCTGACAACTTTTCCAAGCTGTCTTCGACCTCAATTCGCCAAGATCCGGCTCATCCCCAATTCCGAGGTCACCCGCAGCTACGACTACACTTCACGGGGCGAAAACTCGGCACTCAGAACTTATCCCTTCTTATTTGCGAAGCGTGTCGAACAGTTGCATTACATTCGCCACGGATATCTCTTCTTCGAGAGGATGTCTCAGTAGTATTAGGTACACGTCTTACTCTCGCCATCCCACCGACGGTTTTTCTCATCCTCTAGTGCCGCGAACACGCCTTTCGGGGATGAAGAGGTGTATATAGATATATATATATCCCGGTTGTACACGAATTGGCTCTGTGAGACCGCTCTGAACGAAAAATAACATTTTCAATTTTCCCGTCCTATGGAAATATTGTATTTCACAAATTCATGGCCTTTTTTTTTTTTTTTTTGGGAAACATGTTATTAGTTGAGATATCGTATTTTACACGATGTAGTCGGTGATAAATGTTTACAATAAATTGAATATTTATGAAAATCTCGAGCTTATACGCGCTTCGTACAAAATTGTTTATTTTTAATCATTTTTGAATGGTTCATTTTAAACTTTTTACTCCTTTTGAGAATTTCTCAGCAGAACTTGTACAATCTCTTATTCGCACTAAAAATATTTTCACACGTATCAAAATGTCGATATTTTGAGGAAGACAAAATTCATCAACGTACACTTCCTTATCGTAGCTTTGCAACAAAAAAAAAAAGCTTCGCCAAAAACAGAAAATTGTGAGAAAGCAATTTGCAGGGTTCTACTTTCCAAGCTTACTTTTTCACTTTCGTTAATTATGTCTGAATCATATTCATTAAATTTCAATTAAAAAAAAAGAACTTAGAAAAAAATTGATTTTCATACCGCAAAAATATTGATTTATATATATATATTTAAATCTAGGCGTCATAAAATTTAATAAATTAAGTCAGTCACACAGTCAATTGTTTCTCACATGCAAAATTTGGTAAAAAAAAAAGTTTAGTACATTTTTTGTTAAAAAAGTAAACCATAGTTTCCCCGTAAAAAATCTAAAAAAAAAAAAACCGGAAAACAGTAATTAGTGAAATTTGGACTATTTTCATCGGTGCAAAGATTGAATTACGATATTCGAAATTGCGACAGATGCATTAGTATAAAAGCATACATTGTGTTCATTTAATTACGTGAATCATTCGATTGAATCAGAGGAGTGTGTGAATTCGATTGATCGAAGTACACGTCAACGCACGTTTGCACGAGCGATTACATCGGCGTGCATATGCGCGTCGAGTGCTTGTGCACGATGCACAGTGCACAAGAACAATTATTGACGCGTCGGAAACAGTCATGCGCCCGAGCGTCTTGTTTAACTTTGGAGACGTCGCGACGCTACCGCGACGCCTGGCACACAATCTCGTATTACACACTTTGTACTTGAGAGTCTCCGTACACTTTGCATAGGCATTCGCCTTCCTCCCTCGGCAAGTCGTGCGCGCCGCGAAACCCAGCTTTTACTTAACCCTCCCCCCTTCCCAGCCTCTTTAACAATTTATAACTATAATTACTTTAAAGACGCTACTGCAGTCAAAATATAACGAGGTGTGTTCAAACACATGTATTTATGTATGTGCATAGAATTTGTATACACTGTAATTGTTTGGCTCATCATCTTCATTAGAAATATTTATATGAGGTTAATGTCTCATATATACATATTTCTAATGTTTAATTTCAATAGTTTTTTTCCAATATTTTTTCATAATTAATCAGATTTTGTACTACTGCTTGATAATATTTCCTGTGATTTTTGTTTTTGTTTTTTTTTTTTTTTTAGATTTTATTCCTACAATATTTAGCAGTTACAATTTTTCAAATTATTTATATTTTAGAAGAGAAAATTTTGCACGAGAAAAATAAAAGATTAAGAATCAAATTTTTCCATGATATTTTTAATGCAATTTTGAGTTTCATATTTAAAGAAACAAAAAAATGATTCTTTGAGCAGAACAATTAAATTAATTATTTTTTTCGTCCATTGCCAAAATTCCTTAAAAATTCTGTGCAATTTGAAAGAAATTCGACGACGCTGCATTGGCTAAAAATATTATTAATTTGATTATTATTTCCCTCGAAAAATATTTAAATTTTAATTCGAAGTTAAAATAGTGATCAAAAATTACAATATACAAAATACAAAATAAAAGCAGTTTAGTTCAATTTTCTCTCGTACAATTTTCCATTGAAAAATATAAAAAGTTAAAAAAATACTCCTGAATTTAGTACAAAATATACAGTACCAAAAACCGTTAGTACCAAAAATATACAATAATTTCAAAATAGTATTTTTTACACTATTCATGTATAAAATTATAGATGAATGTACATGTGAATTCCCTTATAATTCTTCTGCAGTTTTTTATATAAATCTGCTTAATTACATTTTTGTTAAAAACTCAATAAAAATAAAAAATAAAATAATGTCACCTCAGACACCTCATTCATAATAATCTTTCATACACCCGTTGATAAAATTCTTCGTCACAAGCGACTACGGTTTTATAAAAGAATAAATCAATAATGGTGGAGATATTTGTTCGTGGATGCGATACTGCTCTCGACGATTCTTCTATTCTCCATCAACTCTTCCCTCCCACCCCTGTACTTATTTCACTAGACTTCCCTTCCCCATTCAGTCGTTCATTCTTTTCATTTCCTCTTCCTTATCGTTCTAGCCTCGACTCGCATTCATTGTGCATCGCATTGGCGACATATATGACCAAACAAAGACACACACTCATACATATATATATATATGTATGTTGAAGATTCTTTCTAGGCTGGGACGTATATGCAGGGTCACGATTTTTGAGACTGTTCCTCATCCGAAGTCGAACTTCTACGTTGTCGAAGAGAAAGCTGACCCCCCCCTCCCCCCTCGAAATCACGAATATTCTCAGCCCTCAGCATATATACTTCACGATGAGAGTGAGCGAGTGATATCAGCTGAACCCATCTCCGTCACTCGACGTACGGGAATTCGATTTGCTTGTTTGCATTAACGATACGATGAGGAGGACCGCACATATTGATTTTACGCTCGCAACATCCATGAGCGTATATGCGTGATGAGGTATATATATATGTATATATATACATGCACTTCTTTTATTTTCAAAAGGGATTTCGTTAACGGGATTTCGTACTATATATGCTTTTATTCGTTAATGTCTGATGAGATTCTTCTTCTTTTTTTTTTTTCAGATTACACCGGGGAAAAATTGAAGAACCAGATTGGAGATTATGTACATCTCTTCAATATTCATTTATCGTAGTAAAATGTTGATTTTTTAAATATTTTTCTACAACATAATTAGGAAATCAGTAATATACTTGTAATTGATTTAAAATAATTGCCGAGATTATTAAAAACTTGGGAATTATTCAACAGTTGAGGGATGGAAGTCAGAAGAAATTGACGGATATTCGAAGACTCTCTCACTTATTGACCTATGTAAGAAAGAATTTTTTGCCAGGTGGTATTAAAAAAAGAAAAAAATCATTAATCCTTCAGAACACAAATTTGAATTTAAGACACCTGGCCCATATATTTGCCAAATTTCAGCTGGATTGTTAAAGCGGTTCTTGAGATATGAAGGTTTGAATTTTGGATGCTGGCCAGACACGCACACTTTTCATGAAAATCACACTGACATGAAAATCTCCGAAAAATGTT
Source organism: Perithous albicinctus (assembly GCA_964016905.1). Classification (NCBI taxonomy): domain Eukaryota; kingdom Metazoa; phylum Arthropoda; class Insecta; order Hymenoptera; family Ichneumonidae; genus Perithous; species Perithous albicinctus. The sequence continues at coordinate 19,120,896 of OZ024696.1, read as the reverse complement.
TTTTTTTTTTCATGAAAACAAAGCTTCCTCTATGAGTAGGCAAAAATAAAAGCGACAATATTTTTATCACACAATAACAGTACCATAAAATATTGCATTTTAATTCAAAGATTGAAAAGTTTCTCACTGAGATACTATTTTATATCTCGAGGAAGTAATTAAAGTGCAAATGCCGGGTGTTATTTTTTTTTTTTTTTTTTTTATTCCCCGTCTAATTATAATAGTATGAAACGAGAGTACCGGAGCTCGACGTATCCGCGAAACAAGTAGTACTCGTGCTAACTTTAATCACGAAACGAGATAATAGGAAATCCGTGTAAGTTCGAGTTCTAGTTTTCGCTAAGCGTGAGTTTCCCCGTGGGCAGATTAGTCTACGAGTGTGTCGAGAGTGGAGAGAGGAAAAAAGGGGACCGTTGCGGAGGTGGAAAAGAGAGGATACAGAGGCGTGAAGAGAGATATTAGAGAGTTGAACTGTATTGCGGGGGGGTCACACAGAGGCAGAAACTCGAGGAGTGTCGCTGAGGTTTCACTGTTTCCACGGATTGCGAACGCTGATGAGACTCCAGCAGTACAAAATCGAACTCGGGTGGCGACAGAGGTTTCTGTATAAAGCGGATGGAGGGGATATATATATATACATATATATGTATGTATAGTAATAGAGACCAAGAGAGGCCACCATCAACAGTAGCAGCAGTGACACAAAAGCAAACTAACGTCTCCACTAATTACTTGCTGGTAATTAGCCGCCAATTTCGCCTCCGCCTAGCGTGAAATAAGGGTTCGGGGACAGCAGCCTGCCGGGACATATTGATTCCTCTCTGTTCTCGTGTCGGAACTTGGAGCCTCGAGTGTTCTACAGAAGACTATAAGTATATACACTAAAGTAGACTAAAGTGGACTTTTCCAGTAGCACTTTCCGCTCGATTTACCTACAATATCGTTATAATATATCGATAAACGTTTGTGAAAACAAGTCTCCCGACGTTACGTTTCAGTTGTTACTTTTTTTAATTCGTTACAAAATCATCCGATTGCTTTGAAATCAAACAAAACGTTTTAAGAGAAAAAATCTTGCAGACAAAAAATAATTACAGTCTTTAGAAGTTTTTGATGAAGTTTTCTAAAGAAGCTTCATCACAGAAATCATCAAAGAGCCAAAATATCCAAAGCTCAGCCTTCAATAATTGTAACAATATCCTGCACCTGTTCAAGTGTTCTTAATATTGACCTTTCGTATTTAAATTCCCTCAGATTATAACAGGTCTGAAGTCTCCGTGTCCATTCCATCATCATCATCATCATCATCATCATCATCATCATCATCGTTGCTGATTCACCGAGCCACGAAAAAAAGCAGAATCCAGGACTGTATAAAAAAAGCATTCTATGGGTGCGTTCAATTATACTTGAAGATGGTACACCTGGGGTCGTATGATCTCCTCAGAAAATGAGAATAAACCGTTATTCAAAGTTGAACGTTTAACCAAGAGTAGAATAATGCAGATGGTGGTCGTATAGTGCACGCAGATTATTCACAGTGGCATGATCGTCTCGTTGTGGTTTGACGACGTGAAAGACGTCATCCACATTGGTTTTCTCTGTTGACGACCACACGACCAAGACGACGAGGACGAAAACGTCGTCGTTGACGAATCTTACTTGCAGATGATGCGAACCTTATGTTCCGGCATTTACCTCGGTTACGCATCCTGAAAATTTGTGTATGGTATATCTCTGGAGTATCATGACGACATTGGTGGTGCTCAGCAATGAAGGCGATGGTGCAGAATGAAGTGGAAGGAAAGGAACAAAAAAAAAAAAGAAAAAAAGAAAATAGAGTGCACACCATTAGGAGATAACGAGCTGGGTCGGTAACGAACCATAGAGACGAGTTCCTATTAAAACTAGTATGATCAGAATAATACGTTCGCGCATTCGATTATATGGAACGCAAGAAGAAACTTTTTAAATCTACCTTACGACTACTCGCCTTTAACGAAGTTCCGAGCAACTCGTAGCTGTGTGCATTCGAAGCCTCCCTTTTCGTTTCAACGTCGTAAGAAATTAACGTAACACAAATTGACGTTACCCAGTTAGCGTTACACTGGCGCGGGGGTTGTAACGAAATGGACAATCTACATATTGAAAGTCTGTTATAGCAAAACATCACGGGATTTTGATTATACTGTTGGATTAGTATTTTCCACGTTATAATAACTGAATAATCGTATTCCGAACATCGAGAAATTGGACGTTGATTATTCTGCTGAAGAGTACCGTTGCGAAGCTAATGCATATACTACATTTATAAACTGGCCAATCCAGGTCAAGACGACCTCGACGTAATTATTCATACCTTTTTTTTCTTCAATCTTGGAAATTTCGTTAGGATTTTTCTCGAAATCATAGAAAACTCAAGGTTGTGTACACCGGGAATTTATGTATTATTCGTGGCGACGTATTTGGCACATTTTGCAGCGTTAATATATTTTTTTGTACAATTCAAAGAGTTTTTATAAATTTAATATATCAGTAATGGATATAATTATAAATATATGAATGATCAATATTTGTGGGATTAGGACAGAAAATGGAAATTCTTTTGAAATCTCGATATTTGTTTTCAACGATTATTTTTCAACTCGTCGTTATATATCACTTTATTGCGAACGATTTTCTTCCAAATACACGAATTGAAGATGATAATAAATACTCTCGTTTCATAATCAATACGATTCTTTTTCCGAAACAGCACAGTGATTTAAAAAAATAATATTGTTTACCATAAATCACAGGCGCCCCATTAGATAAAAACAGATTAAGCAAGTATCTTCCCAACGTTTAAAAGTTTGCAAAGAAAGAATCTCCAGAATCTGTATAAATCGTAAAAGAAATCATTGGCCAGTGAGCTACATATTGGCTTGGAAATGCCCGTACATGTAATACATATCAAACCAAATCGTGGTTACCAATGTTTGTAACATAGAAAATAGTGGTGGACGTCGTTCAACTCTCAGTCCTATGATCCAGGAGCCACAGAAGCCGTACAGGATGGTGAGTAACAGCGGTTGCCCTTCCCAGCTCTCTGTTGGAAACACGTAAAACAAACGCTTTTAGTCGGAATTAAACTGGTGGTTAAATCTATGTATGCCTTCTCTCTCTCTCTTCGCAAAACGTTGATCTCTACTCCTCACTCTCAATCTCCCTCTCCCTCTCTCTCTCTCTCTCTCTGTCTCTCTTTCTCTTTTGCTCCAGCTCACTAATAGCGTTGGCCTCGTCGTTCTCCTCTCGCCCAAGTTTCAAATCCGTGCGACTTGCATTAATATTCATGGAGTCTGTCGCATTGAGAGTAGTGCACTGGGCGTGCGAGGCCACTGCGCGATGTACGTAGTATACACGTACGTATATATATCGCCTATCTACTTCGTAGTACAGTGAAGCAGCCGGGCGTTCACCGAGAGATACCAACGTTAATGCGAAGTCAGGAGCTCTGGCTCTCTGGAGCTTGGGCGCGCGCGTTCCAGCCTCCGGGATAAGCTGCCTATGCGAACACTATACGCGACGAGGGACGTCGAGTTGTCCTTGAGACGCTTACGGGGAAGCCCGCGCGCTCGTTCTGGACGCGTTAACGATCTACCTTCTTCCTTTTTCTCCAGTCTCGTTTCGTTCTTTGCTTTCTCAGCTACTACTACTACTACTACTACTACTACTACTACTACTTCTACTGCTGCTGCTGCTGTTGGAGATGGCGGTGCTGCTGCTGCTGCTTTTGCTCGAGTATCATGCAACACCCGGAGGCACAGAGTGTGAATATCGGAGTACTAAGACTCCCCAAGGTTCCGAATGTATCCTGCCATCAGATTTGAAACTCAGAGAAGCTCCCGAATATCCTGGGCTGTGTGGAAATGGAACGACGTCAAGGATGATCCTTAGCCCCTTGGAATTTATTTACACCTGGAATAGCTGAAGTCAGAGGATAATATTATTGCCTTGAAAAAGTTATTTTATTTTTATGATTTCTCGTCAGAGGAAGTTTTTTTTTTCTTTTGATGAAAGAAACAGATATTACGAGATTTTTAATATTAACGTGGAATGTGGCAAAAGATCCGGAAAAATAGATTTAGAAAAAGATTTCCATAAAAGTGGTGCTAACATATCCGGTTTGGTGCGGATTTGATAGAAGAGTTAGATATTTTAAAGCCATTTGTATTTTTTTTTAAATTTGTTATCTGTGAAATATTTTACTGCCACTTAGGTGATAACAATCTGGATTACTTGGCAACAAATCTTATAAAAATCGAAAGGGTTTGAATTATTTATTGACGATTGTTAAAGGCATTTGTGTGGAAAATTACTCGTGTCTCGTTATAATGACTTAAACAAGTCTGCAATTGATCTCACCTGATATACACATGAAGTATTCGTTATTATCTCCAATTGGTGTTAAAATATTTAAATAAATATTGACGTATTGAAAAACATAATTCTGCGCAATTATTTCCTTTTGAACCTGCAGAAATTCTCAGCGAGATTGAACCGACTATCTTAATTCTGTGTCTCATTACATTTCTGCAAATTGTCACTCCTATTACCTTGTTGCCTATTACTTTCCGAATATTGGAACTGGAATTGAACTGGTTATCAGTGTCCTGAATTATTTGTCATCGGAAACGTCAGGATTCTGTTTAGTGGATGCAAATTGCTACGGAATAAAGTACCAAGCACTGAAGAGAGTATAAAATCTACTCGTATCCGATCTGATAGAACATTGAATACGCAAAATTGGACTTTAACTTGCTCACCCTGATTTTAGTCTGTTTCGAAATGTCCACGTTGGCTGCTCTTCACTAATCGCGCACATTGATAATTTAATATTTCAGACACACCATCGTGAAAAATTCCTTCGTATGGAAAAGATCGATTTGGTCGAAGTACAGGTGGAATTGCATAAAATGAACGTAATAAATAATAGATAGAAATTCTTCTAGACAATTGGGACAAGGCTGGTGATTTTAAAAATGAAATACCACGTTGCGCATACGACAACTCTCCGCCAGCTTCATATATTTAGTTCAATCTCCGTCCGAAGCAGCGCGAGAGGGGAAATTTCTGTGGTATTCAAAATGCTGAGTGGATAGGTACATCTGGTATGGTGGAAAGGATTGGCTGAACATTTCCCCCCAACGTTATAGCCGATTACACTCGATTCACAAAGTTTCGTCTGGGCTGGTCGTCCCCTAATTCGCTGAACTTGCTTGCCGCGCGACTACTGCTCAGAGATAATCGCCCGTCCCGCGCCTCATCCCGCGCCTCATCCCGCTTGGCTATATACCTGAAAACGCTTTTTCTCTCCATAATTAAGTTCGTCTGCGAATTTGTGGATAATCTCTTTGCACGCGTTTCGTTGAAATAAACGGCAACATTATGCACAATAAAGTATAGTATAAGACACAAGTGGTCCTCTTATTATGCAATTTGCATTTTTTGTTGTTGCCTTAAACCTATGCATAATATTAGATTAAAAATTAATCGCTTTACTGTTGGACGATTAATTCACTTAATTCGCTGGTTGCCGGACAGCAGACGTGCTTAAAGGAAAATACATTTATGACACTATTCATTTTGTAAATGGTCGGTTAATCTTTACTAGACTTTATTAATGAGGTTGAAGTACGAGTTTCACGAGAATTCAAAAACGAATCTTTAATTCCTTGCAAATTTATTTTACACTTTATTGAGGGTTCTGAGAAACCTAATGAAAAAGGCGTTATAAAATAGTTTTTTGGGAAGTAAATGATTGTGTAAAAGTAACATTTAAGCGACACAAAATATATATATATCACATACTATAATTTAGCAACTTTGCAGAGCCATATAGTGCACCAACGTGCTGTGAAGGGAAATGGAATATTTTTCGCTGGTTCGCAGTTTTCTGATCAAACCGGTTTCTGGATTTTATTTTTTTGAGGTCCAATATTATTCGTGAGAGAGTGCTTTTTGCTCCGAGTACATGAATAGTGTTTGATGTATATTTTATTAGGCTTAAATGCCAGTTTTTAAAATCAGAATATTGAAAAAGAAAGTATTATCCTGACTTTTTAAAATGACTTACTAAATTTCGATGAAATACGAATCTCGCGATAATTAAGACATATCTATAAACATTTTTTTAAAGTTTGCAACTTTCTCGATGGATCCAGCCGAAGTTACTTCAAGCTAACCAAATTCAGTTGACTCAATGAAAATTTAATAGCGATAACAGAATATAGTTTACACTGGTGAGATTTCATCCGGCGAATCTCACGGTGATATCCTGAGCCAACTCTTATGAATTTGAATGATCCATGTCATGAAGTTCAAGCGATAAATGTTTAGTTAATTCGACTAAAAATGTTGTTGGCACAAGTTTGCCGTAACTTTCGCAACATCTAACCTCAGCGTGAGATTAACCGAACTATGTGAAGTTCGTTCACTGAAATTTGACTCTAATCCAATTGAATGCAGTCGACTAGGTAAATTCGCTTAGCTTCATCTTAGAAGTATTCTCTCAATCCGGTAAAATCCAAATATCCCTTCAAAGTCCTTCAACATCTTCAACATAATACACAATATTTTATGTATTCCTTGATCTCTTCTAAACTGGCGTTCTGCTCTTATTTCCAGTACTAAGCATCAGCACTACCTTTATCTCGACATCACCGAGCATTAACCGTCACTCTCGCAACAGCAAGACAGGCGTGCCGCATACTTTGGCCATCAAGAAGCACGCATGGACTCGAGACAAGTGTGCACCTGCGTCAGAACGACTGAATCCACGGCTGCACTTGGCAGGGTCGTCGTCGTAGCAACAACAACACCACCACCAGCAGCAGCAGCAGCAGCAGCAGCAGCAGCCGCATCATAGCAGAGGAGAGAAATGCATAGTACAGAGAGGGAGAGAGAGGGAGGGAGAGAGACAGCATTCGTATGTCCCAGAGAGTTTCTGGATATCTCCTGGTGCCCGTTGCAGAGAGTCTGGTGGTTGAGTAGGCGTTTGGTCTGTATTTCTGTGACGAAGTAGTATTTGTACGTACAAAAGCCAGTGCGGAGGAACGCCATGCGAGATGTTAGATGGGATTGCGAGAAGCATGGTTGGTCGTCGTCGTCGTCGTAGTCGTCGTCGTCGTCGTCGTCCTCTGCAACGTCCTCTTGGTCGTCGTCGAGCGTTGGAAGAGAAGAGGAGAGGATCAAGGGAGTTGCCCTCTTTCACTCTTTGCCTTCTCTTATATACATCCCAATGGTACAACTTCTCTGTCTCACTGAAAGACAGTGAGCTTGCGGAGCGCGAGAGGTAGTCGAGATAAGTGTACAATGGCGAGGAAGCCTGGGCTCCGGACTTGATAAGATCGGGCCGGTCATTACGAGTGTCTCGCAGCGGGGGACATTGCCTGGATATGTCGGGTTTCGACTCTCATCCCGGGAGCACCCTTTCTTCTTAGTCTTTTTTTTTCTTCTTCTTCTTCTTCTTCTTCTTCTCCTTCGTCGTCTTATTCCTCTTGCTTCCTTTTTTTTTCTTTTTGCCTCCCTTTCTTTTTAGCCTTTTGCTCGCTCGCTCTCCCATCTCACTTCCCTTGAAGAGACCCCCAACCGACCTCTCTACGTCCACCCAACCAGACCCGCAGACCATTCGGCCAACAGCATTCAGAGTCTCTTCGTATATGTACTCTGGTGTTATATATACTAGCACAATACAATTCACGTATAACCCGCGAACACGAACACACACGCATGAGTAGCATAGGTTTTCGGGATATGTTTTACTACCCACTGTAAGAGAGACCGGGGCTTGTTGGGTCAGGGACATGTTGGAGGGAATCAGATTGAACGTCAATGATTCAGCACAGTCTTCTGAGACTCGATATGACAATATACAAATTTTGATAAAGGTTCCGGTACAGTAGAATAAAGAATGGCCGGTCATGAGCAAAAAAAAATTGGTCGAGACAGGCCAATCGATTATGTTAATTTTCTTACAGCTCGAATTAATAGTGATAAGAGCAAATAAAAATTGGTTCCACCAACGAAGCTGCATGTATCGTGGACCGAAAAATGGGAAGGCAATTTTCATGGTTTCACTTTACAAATTTTTGTAATAAAAGTACGGGTCAAATAGTAATTGGTAAGGTAGCTGAAATTCATTCCAATCTACCAACTTCTGGTAACGTTTAAAATATAAAATCGATTTGTTGACCAGAAATGACTAGAATCATTTGTATATTTCAAACTGAAAAATTTATTATTATTTTCGTAAATAACTAAATTACAGTGAATACAATATTAAAACACTTCTGAAAAAGATTTCGAATCAACTTTACCCGTTAATTGATCTTATCTGCATCGATCGAATTCACAGCAACTAATACTGTTCCATAATTTATGACTTGAACCTATTATTTTTATGGTAACGAAAATCAATAGAGTTGCAAATTCATTAAAACAGTATGTATTCTCATGTGTTTGATGAAAAATTTTTTAAAAAATCGTCGACATGAGTTTGATTCATCTAACCCCGGTCTCGTTCTCGTAATATCGCGTGTTCTTATATTATGTACAATACCAGGCTTATACACACATATTCCCTTTTCTGAGTGGTTTCTATATATATATTGCGTGTAAACGATGGGTCACAACTAACGTCGTAATTGCTCCGACTGCAATAATAACGATAATTGTCGTGACGTAATTGGTCGCAAGAGAGTAGGGAGCACCGTGCCACGAATAAGTCCGGAACTGGTAGTACAGAACATATTGGGGTGAAGCAGCTCTGAATTCAGCAATTTTCTGGGGATATAGAAGAGCATACATCCCCCAAAATTACTCAGACCGATGGACCACATTCTGATTTATTATTAACATTCCTCTTTATTTATTAATCGAGATGAATTTTTTCACAGGAAAAAGATGTCTTATTTAGTTGCAAAAAATATAAACGTTTGCTGAGTGCTGAAAAAAAAATTAAATTGGTCTTATAGAAAAGCAATAATATTACATTTACTTTTCACTCTTTAATGTTACATTTCCAAAACTCACTTCAACACACCTAAATAAGTATAGAATATTTTTATATTTTACTGCAAAATTTTCGAAATAATGAAAATATTTTAGTCGATAATTATGAAAAAAATGACAACTACAAATATTGCCATTCAAGAAGATTGAAATTGATCTGACTGGCTCTAAATAATTCGAAGATACATTTTCCCGAATCAGAAGTGTAGAAGTCAATAGTTTGAAGACATCCATCCAAATATAGTTAAGCAGTAATTGAAGTATATGGAAACTTCGACGTCTCGATTTTCACACATTTAAAGCTTTCCGTATAAATTTGTCTTTACGGAAATTTCTTAGTCAACGTTAAACTTCCATCGATAAGATTCATTCATAATTCAGCATATTTCTGAAAATAAAAACTCGTCGTTTATCTCGTCACCTGATTGAACGGTAATTATTCACGAGCATATTCACGAGTTGAGACTATTTTTGTCTTATTCTCACGTGACAATATAAAACGGTGATACACCAATTTCCGAACTTTCGTTTTCTTTTTCAATCTTCACACAATCTTCAACTCCATTATTTTCTGTAGAGTCAAACTGATAAGTACGGAACTTTACTCATTTCTCAAATGAGGATTTCACGTAATATATATTCACTGAAAATTCAGTCCGCTTTAATAAGACTTTCTCGATGAAAAAAGAAAAAAAGAAGAAGGCTTTCTGAATAAAATTGTCAATTTTGCGCTCGCGATTTGCTCCAATTTAATTAGATTCCCATTGTTGGAGAAGGTTTACAGAGTGGAACTGATGTCGTTATAACGCTAAACTCAATTGATTAAAAGTCGTGCCGAAATAGATCAGATCTGCAATGTCACTGAAAGTGCTTCAATAATTGATAATGGAATTTCGATCTCATCCGTGTTCGGATATAGCGGAAGTGAACCTTCGACAATACTGAGTTCTTTTTGTTGTTGCATAATGAATATATTATATATTTCGTGATTCTGGTCTAATGCGGAAATCTGAAACCCAAAATTGTGCTTGGATAACGCAGCCGCTGGCGTTTATTCAAACCTCGATGCTGCAAACGTTCATTGCTTTCCGATTATGCTGACGGGGTTTATCGAGATTCCTATTTTCATAATAAAGCGAGAGGAGAAACTGATATTGGGTAATCTAGACGTTGTTGCTTTTGACGCATCGAGTTTGCCTTGTCTTCCGACAGTTTCGACGAGATTTTCAACATAATCAATTTTCATGAAAATTTAACGAGGATTAGACAAAACTTATGATAATTTTTTATTGCTAAAATTCTATTATAAAAATATATTAGTTAAGAAAAAAAAATAGATTTATATCAATTTTCACATCAGTTTTTTAAGTAATAAAAAATATTTAAAAACCTAATTCCTAACTCCAGCAATTTCTAAAACTTGAATTACATACTTACTACCAGGTCACATGTCCTTGGGTGACGTATTTTTCATTGTTTTTTTTTTTTTTTATAAAAAGAAAGAGACAAGAATGCAAGTCAAGAGTCACAGTTGCATCGCACGCTGTCGTATAATAATTCGTTCTGGCAGGCAAACCCGGGCGGCGAGCTCATCCACCTGACTCATTTATCTTCTTTCCGACATTTCCCACTGAACTTCACACACGTTTTATCCGCACCCAGAATGAAATATAACTCTTAGCGAAGGAAAGTCCACGTGGACGTGTGTGTATATATGTGGCGCTGCAGCGACGAAAGAGGAAGAAGAAAAAAAAAAAGAAAAAAGAAAAAAAAACATACAGAGATAAAAGAAAAAGAAGAAGAGGATCTAAGCCACTGCAGGATATAAAGAAAAGGTCCCTTCCGGCTGTCTTTTCGAGAGTTCAGGTACGAAGGTGCGAAGTCTGCGAGTTCCGGCACAATCGGACAGTGGAATCGGACGAAGCCAGAATAAAAGAGATAAAGAAGACTAGAAGGGTGGGGGGGGGGAGTGAAAAAAAGTAGAGTGTAATAGATGTCGAGATTTACTATAGACGTAATAATCGGAATTAGAGCGATGACAATGAATCCGCTTGGATTATTCCAAGCACATCCTCCTTCTCCTGTAACCTGTGTATATATTTCATAGGATATCACGAAACCTCGTAGGGCTTCCCACGAGTTGCAAGCTATATCTGTAGCATAATCGCCCACCAGGGTGGGATTTATGGGTGAGGGTAGCGAGAGACGAAGAGGAAAGAAGAGAAAAAAAAAAAGAAAAATCTTTCGCCCACACCCAACGCTGCGAATAGACGGATCTATATTTTATAGAAGGGTAAAAAAAAAAGTTGCATCCGGCGACGGATATTGTGTTGGGAATATACGGGAATAGTACGTGACCTTTGACTATTTTGGAGGATTGCATGAAACTAGGGGCGTGCGAGTCACCCTTTCGTTGCCAAAATTAAACAGCAGGTGCCTCTATAAAAAGGCAATCTTATTTGAAACGTGGGAAATTGGAAAATTTCAATTTTCAAACTCATTGACAAATGGCTTCACTTTGCGAAGTAAAGTGAAAAGGGTTGTAGAAATATTGTGGAGAAGATCTATGGAAGAATTTCATTTGTCATTTTGTAAATTGTTTTAAATAATCGTAATCTAATCAACCGAACCTCATTTTAAAGTTTAAGAAAGTTGAGAAGAAAATGAACAGCGATGATAATCGCGATATAGTGTGGCCACTTATACTGCCGTTTCCTTTCGAATTGACCAGTGTTGAATTAAACAGTGTTGAATTGACCAGCGTTGAATTTACTAATCTTGAATTAACCAGTGTTGAATGGTCAGTCTTGAATTGACTATTTTTTAATTGACCAGTGTTGAATTGCCAGTCTTGAATTGACCATTTTTTAATTGACCAGTGTTGAATTAACGTTGTGAAGTATAGATGTGTAGACCAAGACCGCAATAAGTTAATTTGGCATAGCGATGAGTCACTGACAAGCCGAGCGTGCATATATAAAAGCAGAAAAGAAATGGAGCAGGTAAAACGAACGGGTCGGAGATGCTGCTTGTGGCTCGCGCGGGAATCCGATCACGAGAAGATCAGGCTGTCTACACCCACCTGCTAATTTCTCCGGCTATTAGCCACCAGTCTGAATATAAATCGACCTATTACGCCCGGAGAAGAGCTCGCGCCCAGAGGCCCTCTACAGTTCTCTCTCATTTGCTAATCAAAATGAGAAAGTGTCGGTTTGGTAATCTTCGAGAGTGAAGGAGACGATAAGACGAAAAGAAATAAAATTAAAGAAAAAGAAGGAACAAAGTATTTTAGTAGCGGTTTCGCGCGAAGCTACATTTCGCTCGAGTTACTACTAACGAATGTAGCATATATATATATATATGATACATATGGGGCATTTCAGACCAAGTCGTGACCCTAGAATTAAAAAAAAAAAATCCCTTTTAGCATTTTGCAGTACTATATACAAAAAAAAATTGCTCATGAATTTTTAGATTTTTTCCAACATTCGTTTAATCTTATGAATCTTGCGTTTAAATTATGTAACAAAATAAAAATTCTATATTTTATTTCAATACACCATATTTGTTGACTTTTTTCGAAAATTCCCAAAAAAATCATCGACGTATTTTCAGTGTTCGCGAAAATTTCAAAAATCCGTATTTAAAATTTAGTGAAAACATTTTTCGCTTGTTGGAACCAAAACAATTTTCGCAAAATTTTGTAGGTATTTTGTTTTTAGCACTACAACATATAACGAAAGAACAGACAAAATACGAGTTCAGACGCTATCGATTTGGCATGAAATGCCTCATATATCCTCATGCATATACGTATATAGTCTTCAATTGCTAAGAGAGTTTTCTACCCCTGGAAATTCAAGCCCGGATGGAAATATAAATATGATATACCCTCTTGGTTGGAAACGTTTTCATCTCTGAATTTTCTTCCCTCTTATCTCACTGCTAAAATAGGTAACAACGAGAATATCGTACACGTAACTAGTTGGACTGTTGTGTTTGACAAGTAGCGGACGATAGATATGGACCATTTTCTCGTAATTGATTTGGTATGACGTTTGCCTTATAACGGTGCGCATTTATGCTTCGCCACGTATTTCGTGTACATATATATATATGTTATAGCGATGTTGCTGTGTTGCTGCTTTTGGAATCACTCGGAGGCACTCAACTACGCGTTATACCACGTGAAATTAAAATCAATTTGTGTGCCGTGTACCGGTAATACCGCGGATCTGTCATGTCGTACGTCAGATTAGACGAGTGCTATGTTAGGTTGTGTGGCTGGGCTTAAGCGAGAGCTGTCCCGGCCCTCTAAGACGCCGATCCTAGGAGATTTAGACAACGCTCAAACTCGATGAGCTTGGCTAACAGACGCGAGCATTAACCAACGACCCAGCATGTACGAGTAATACATATATATATATATATACTGTAAGCGGACTTTCCGAACATCGTTGAATAACTTCCTCTTTATCATCCCATTCTCAGGCTACACGCGACCAAATATTTCACTAATAAATCATCGTCGAGCTTGAATAATATTCGCGTGTACATGCTCCTGCCAATATATCATGATTAATAGCTTTATTTTTGGTGGAATATCAGCGTACATATCTCTAACATAGTTAGCGGGCATTTGGACACTGCTCAGACTCTTTAAAATTAGACTGTGAAAATAATTTCTTAAATTTCCAAAATTACGTAGGATTTGAATTAACGTCGTGGCTCGAAATTTCGCAAATATTGCACCGTGTTTTTATTTATTTCGTTAATTAATTTGCATAATTTTGTTTAACTTGGAATTCAATTAAGGCGATAAAGCCTGATTTTTCCGTTTTCTTCTAGAAGAAAATCTTCCAAAAGAAGATTTCATAAAAGACAACCTTAAGAATCGATAATTTACTATTCGGCATTACTATTATTATTAAAATTCAATGTTGGTATCTTGATTGACGTTGATTTTTTTTTTTCAGATTTTTCTGTCCGCAAGAATCATTAACAAGAGCCATATTAAAGTTAGATGAATAGAAAAAAGTAAAGAGCTATTTCTATTTTCACAACTCACCCTCAATTTCTCTTCCACTGTACGTAATCATCAAATTTTCTGAAATACCATTAGATCTTTATTTCTAAATGTACGGATATTTTACAACCAAGGGAATGAAAAATAAAAAAAATAAAAATGATATAATTTGTGAAACAAACGAATAGAGCGCGGAAAAAAAAAGTAACGAGAGGAATGCTCGGGTTAAAATTGTTGAAATTCCAACACGAGGTTCTGTCAGTTCTGACTAAAATGTAGGAAGTTTAATTGTCGTCTATTAATGAATTGAACACGGCAGCCATAGTGATTTATACAGGAGTTTCGGCCCCGTGATTATTCAATCGTACAAATAGCTCCATCAGCGAAACACGTTTTTCTGGCATGATGGAACAGATGCATCTGGTGTTTTGGGGGTTGAACCGCGAAACGAGTGTCGACCCCGCTGTGGGACATCTCGGTGAATCGTCCAGAGTAATGGCTCGTATCACGATGTGGCTCTCCGCTTTGCTGCCGCTGGTGGTGGTGGTGGTGGTGGTGGTTCTGCTGCGGATAGCGGTGGACACGCGAGACTGCCGAGAAGAAGCAATAAGGACGTGACTCGAGTATCTGTCGTCCGGCGACGTCATGTAGGGACCTAATATCTCTCCGCGAGCTCAGGAACGTCATCCTCCCTCAAATATGTCGCTAGTCACCGAACGAGATCAGCCTTCGGACATTCTTCGGGAATTCCGCCGAGAGCTTGAAAAATCGAGGCACTATATATAGACAGACTTACGTGACTTACGTCTGTGGATATGTATATATATATATATACGTATACATGAGGTACAGGTACAGACATATAAAATATATTAATACCCCTGTTCGATCCCGATGAACCGATTAGGTTTCGATGGTTGACGTTTATAGCTTTCTATTATACGATTAACTAAATCTTCTCATCCCCACCGAACGGGTATTTTTAGTCGAGATCGGGACAGGACGGATCAAGTCAGTTTAAGAAGATTATTGGTTATGCACTGTTACTTTGCAGGTCTCGGGCTTATTGGGAATGATAGCATTCAACTTTTAAGGAAACTATTTCTGGATTATATTCATTTATGTAGAATGCCTTGTGGATCCTTTTTTGTTTTAAAGTTGTTTTTAGGTTCGATATTGACAAGTCTTGAGTTGTATTTGACATTTACTCTGACGTAACCGTGATTTTTTTGTTAAAAAAGATGAACTGTATTTCACAAAAATGCTTGGAAGAAAATATGAAAAGAATGGTATCACAATGATCCTAGATTCGTTGTTTATTCAATCAGGTTAAAATTGCTCTCGAGTCGCGAAGTGAATAAAGAACGACGAACAGCTTTTATGTAATTGAAGACTGTCGGATTTTTGAAGCAACACAGCTTCTGAGAATCAATGTACCACTGATGACTTGACTCGTGTAAAGATTTGACAGATTTGTGTGAATCGCTTGAATCCTCTTGAAAAAAAGGAATCTAATGGTAAAATAGATTCAACTAGCCCCGAGCCAACCCTGAACGTAGACACCACAGGTATCCTTATAGACGCTTATCCGATGATGACTAATCCCATACCTCTATAAATGTCATCCGTATTATCTGAATTTCTTATCGTTCACATAGTTTCACGTGAAATTCTACCAACGATCTTAGTTGGCTACGTGACAAAAATAACTCACAGGAGTCTATATAATAGAGTTTAACTCGATATGCGCCAGCAGCGGTGAGCCGTAATGGAGGCCCTCTTGTCCGCGATACCCCCTGTCGTGAGATACTTGGGAAAAACATGAATTATAGACGATGGAAACACCACGATGGTATATATAGTTTATCCGAACAAGGGGTTGGTTTCACACTGGGTTGTTGGGCGCGATTCGATTAGCCAAGATTTCTTGGAATTTCAAACTTTCTTATCTCATCGGAGGGATGTTGTAACGCGATTTAGTGGAGGCCCGGGCGAAATCCCAAGTTACCGTCCTTCGTCGGGTTGGGTGTGCCGTTCAGAATGTTCGCACACGTGCCAAAGGGCACGCACGTATATATACAGACAGATTCAGTGGAGAGAAACAGATGGCGGCTGAAGAACGACGAGGCCGAAGAAGAGGAAGAAGAAGAAGAAGAAGAAGAAGAAGAGGATGAAGAAGATGAGCGCGCAGACCGAGTTCATGATGGCATAGCAGAAGAACGAGACGGCATAGCAAAGTTGTAGAAGGAACGAACTAAGATCCCACATAGTACTGGTGCTGGTAGGGAAAGGAAGCAAGAAGAAACGAACGAGAGAGAGAACGGAATAAAAAGACTGAAAATGGCATCTACCTCCTGGTATATGAGATCCGGCTTGGAAGAGAACCCAAGGAATGAGAGCCAACGGCCGGGTTCCGGACAATCAGAAATAAGCCGAAGAAAGCTGACTAGAGTAGGACAGAAAGTAAATGAAAGAGAAAAGAAGTGAACCGAGACAAGAAACTGGAGAGAAAGGGCCGTAAAGAGATATAGGGATGATCGGGGCAAAACGGGCTGCGAGGTCAAAAATATTATCTTAACAAGGTTGCAAACTAGAATCTTGCAGGTTTCCTTTCTTCCATTTTTAACATACTAATCAATAATAACATGGTTGATCTATGAGGATCCCTCAGGCCTCTATGAGGAATCCAAATTGTAATCAAGACCAAAAGAATAGGATTTCAAAAAATAAAAATCAAGGCAAAGAAAGCTTAAAAACATATTTTATTGGAAAAACAAATTTTTTAAACTAATAACATTGTTCTCCTAATAAACAAGTTTTGTCTGATTTTCTGTCCTTTTCATGTTCAAAGATCATCTGAAAAATGTTAAAAGTCATTTTTTTAAAAAAGCCAAAATGATTTTTCATGTCACTGCCCGTTTTGCCCCCATCATTCCTACCGAAAGAGTATATTTTCAACGTCTTCAACGTTGATTCTTACTGGTAAGGCTCTGTCTCTCTGTTGTCCCTTTTCCCTGTCACTGGTGGGCTCGCTTCGGTGTCCTATACCTTCGCCCAGATTATTGCGATATCTCGCCGGCACAATGCCAGGCAATTATTAACCTGCAGCGCCGAGGCTTCTCTGGCCAATGCTTCGTAGTGGACGTGAGGTGTGCGTGTGGGTGAGTGTGTGATAGGGACGGGCACGGGTCCCAGGGTCTAGGTGATCCTGTGAAGCGCACGATGGTGGTCGAGAGTCCTCCTATCTAGCTGGCCACCGGTCGGCGGCGTGGGGCCGCAGATGTCATTTGACTGCACACGAAACAGTGGGGAGTCGACTCTCCTCTCTTTCGTTGTGGCTGGGCTTATATACTCGCGGTCTGGACGCGAGTAAAGCCAGAGCCGAGGCTTCGGTGAACTGGCAGCGAGCGAGCGGAACATTTTTCAAGGGGGGCCCCTTGACACTAATAAAGATTCCGTTGGTGGTTGGCATGCAGGCGAGCCTTGTTGACGAGCACAACATAGTTTAGCGCTACCGCTTGCCTCTCTCCACTTCGTCTCTCACCCTTATACTGCCCTCGACATCCACTCGCAGTTGTCGTGTGTACTATCTCTCCACTTCTCCGGGCTTTCATGTTTGTGTGGATGTTGGTGGCGTATTTTTCTTTTTTTTTTTTCGCCCTCACAGCCGTCCAACGATGGCTTCTGGCTTTTTCAAAGCTTGCACCTTGTGGTCACGACCTAAAACGCAGGGCTGCCAGAAGATAAGAGCCCATCTAGTATATTTCGTCACGTCACTTGGGCTTTTCAACGATTATGAAGTTTTGGAAGCAGAACATGTGGACGAGAATTGGGCGTATGTAACACATGTGCTTGAAAGTGTATGCTGTGACCTTAGGCGCGTGCCAGAAGAATTCCTTGAGGCCAATGCTGAGTTAGGTTCCTAGGGTTTCGTTATGATGTTCTAAGTCGATGACCTTTGGTAGTGTAGACATATATTAACTATTCTTTTAGTTTTGAAACATGTCACTTGCATTTTTTTAAAAGTTGGACATGGAAATAGTGGTTGGATCAATTAATCGTGGTGGACTAGAATTGTGAAATAAATCATGAGTTAGGGTAACGAATTTTTCTAGTTCTTCGATGGTCACTCGGTTCTACAGACCAACTTCTTCAAGTGAGCAAAAATGTTGTACTGCCTGACTATTCTTTTCATACCTCGTGTCCATCGGATATAGTTAAAACAACCAATTTTCTTTACAGTTGAAATGATC
The DNA here is from genome assembly GCA_964016905.1 of Perithous albicinctus. Taxonomy (NCBI): domain Eukaryota; kingdom Metazoa; phylum Arthropoda; class Insecta; order Hymenoptera; family Ichneumonidae; genus Perithous; species Perithous albicinctus. The sequence goes on along the minus strand of OZ024696.1, from coordinate 19,102,566 downwards.
CTATTTCCCAAATAGGATAGACCATTTGAAGGCATACCTAGCATAAAACAATTTACGAAACAGGGAAACAAATGTACCAAGTTGAAAAGTAATTCTGGTTAGCGCAAAGTTTTCGGCACTTCCATACATTAATAGTCCTGTGGGAGACGGAGAGTCACGAAACCTTGAAATTTCGAGAGCACGCGCTATTATGAATACACGTTCGTTTTCTCTCGAGAAACTGTTATGGAGATTGAATTGAATATTTATTTTAAAATGCAGAATACCAACTGGCGCAGCGCGGAGGGAATCTCTTGATAACTGATAAAAGGAGGCATTCCTCTGCGTGAGTATATCGCAAACGAGTAATCTATATTCTTGGGAATATATATATATTCGGCATGACTCGGTAAGGACTCCTGTGGGTTGGAGGACGCAATTTCCAAGTAAGATTTTCCGTTCATTCAGCAACCTGGGGAGATGCTAAGGTGGTCCCAGGGAGCGAGGAGGAGGCAGGAGCGACGCCCATAGCAGCGGGAGCTGGTGTGTGCACAACAGACATGACTCTATGAGGATAGCGCAACAAGCCTTGGAGAAACGTACGTGAGAGCCTGTCGGAGAGATACGGAGAGACTTGGAGAGGAGAAGAGTAAAGGAGAAGGCCATTTACCCTACACGCGAAAGATAAACGTCCGCGGGCGGTCGTTTCGCGATGAATTATCGTGACTCTTGTATCTCACCCTTGTATCAAGACACCAGGCAAAAGCGAATAAGTTGGCTAGGAGTAGCCATGAGATTATTATGCGGATACGCTCCGATTCGTGACTGCCGCATGTGCGCGCACACTCGGTCGTTTTACCTCTTTCTTCAAAGGTGCACCCGGTATATATCGCATTCATATACATATATATATACACTCATACTCAACTGCACTTGAAACAGATTTCGTAACGGATGTTTCTCTAGATATTTGCTTTATTTTTCCTCTGTGTATATACGGCGAACCAATTTGTCGTACCCAACTCCCTTAACGTCGTTGCTCTCCTCTTTCATGTTTATATGTACATGATAATGTCGACGGTTTCGATGGGCAATTCCGCTTATAACTTTTCTCGCTCGTGTTCGATCGACCCGCTTCGCTGGTGCTCATTAACTATTAAATTGTAAAGTCGACTTTTCCTTAAGTGAGATTTATCGGTTGCGGGCCAAAGAAGCCGGGCTTTATTTCAGTGGGTAGCAGAAAAGTGGTATCCAATATTACATGCGATTGTTCGTTCGTAAAGTAGGTTTGATCGTCTTATCTTCTAAAGTTCGTGAGTGACAAATGACAATCTGGCGAAAATTTTGTTTTGGAAGCAATAACTTGTTCCCAGTTCCAATTTTCCAGACCAGTGTTGGAATAAACAAGAAACACCGAGCGTTGAACTTTTTCTAAAATTCAAATTTCCGAAATTCTAATCTCATATGTACATACAGGATCGAAATTTGTATTATCATTTTGTCATTTCTCGATACATTAGACCCGTTTGAAGTAAATTTAAAAATCGCCTTTTTTTGTAAACACAAATATACACATTTGTCATAGAGTAAGCAAATAACATCACGCAATTTGAAAGGGGACACTGGCCTGACCTTCCAATTTATCAGATCTTCGTAAATATATACCTATGTACATAACAGTTATTCGCTCGCATCACAAATATTTGTACAGAGAGGACAAAGTTCGTGCTACCTACAAAGCAAAATCATCAGTGATTGGATTAATACATACTGTAGCTGCGATGATAATAATAATAATAATAATAATAATAATAATAATCGAAATAGTCTCTAGATGATCGACATCGCGTATAAAGCCACTCACAAGCGATAAATTGAACCGACGTATATGTGTGCTATAGAATTTTGGTGCTCGTTTTCACCGCAGAAAACCCTTTATGCGCGTCTTTTTTTTTTTTTTTTTGTTATCCATGGTCGTACTGTACACGATTGTCGATGGGACAATAAGCCACCAGCAGCAGGAAAAACCGAGAGTATATACGTATACCGAGAGGGCAACGTGAAATTTTGAATTTAAAACGGGAAATATAAATATCGTTCGTTCGCTCGTGTCAGAGCAATACAGTATAGACGAGGTTGAGAGCTGTCTAGGTGAAGCGATTCCATTTTACGTCGAGATCTATAATATGCGTTATATCTACAGGAGGGATTCGATAACACCTCGCGCTGAGCCGAGGGCAACGTCAATCGTACGTTCGATTCCTATCAGACGTGTCTATTCCGATGGCATTTAGTGGTCTGTGACGTGAAATTTCTGTGAATGAATATACAGTATATACCATCGGTATGGAATATGTATTATCTATTCCCTTCAATTGGAAGTGGCAATTAGTTCAAGTGATGCACTAATTAAGGTTCTATTGTTGCCATTCGGACTAATACTGACGTTTAGATTATATCAGACGCGTCGTGTATTTTGTGCAATACATTTTATTCTAAATCTACGTAAATATTGGCCAATTAATATATTTTGTGATACAGAATTTTTCACTTTGACAAACGAACATTTCAAATAAAAATTAGATGACATTTATCGAGATCGCTATTAGTATTTAAGCTGTTTATTTTTGCATATCTACGTGTCTACCAAACGAGAACTCTGTCAAGCAGCAAGACTTTTTTCAAACTCTACCAAACGCAATTATGTCAGAATTGTACCGGATCAAACCTCTACTTGAATATATTCTATCAGAATAAAAATCTACCGAAATACAACTCCACCGAGTAGAAAGTCTCCCTGAGATATACGACAGAATTTCTATCGTCCTAACGTTACATTCTGGTAGATTTGTAATCTGATGCTGATGAATTTGATAGAATTATAAACACACAATTTTCTTTTTCTCCCACTCGTAAATATATATCGCAGTTAAGAGTATTTAGAGAGCTGTAATTTTTCTTAGCGATGGTAAGAAATATTTTGTATAATGATAATTAATGCTGATACAGGCTTAATGGAGAGACGACACCATAAAAAGTTCAGCCAGAGGCATCACGGCGAGAATAATGATAATAACGGTAATAATCGTGACACTGACTACTGTCTACAATTGGGATAAGCAGCCGTTTTGTCAACGTCTCGTTGTATACGCAGGGGAGCCTCGTATATAGAATGGAGTGCAGTTAGGAAAAGGGGGGGTCGGAAAGAAAATATATAGCACCATGTACATTTCTCTCGTTTAATTTCGGAAATACCAACGAGTCGTCCGGTTGGTTGGAGCTATGATCTCTCTCGGAAGCACGACGAGGGCCTAGCCAGAGAGCAACGTGGCTGCCTGGGCCACTCCATTCAATTACGTTTCGAGCATTTTTCACCGGTCCCGACTTTAGCCCGAGTGAGAGAGGCAGCGAGAGAGAGAGAGAGAGAAAGAGAAAGAGGAAAAGAGAGTGAAAGAGCCGGAGATAACTGTGACGCAAGCCGTTCGCCGCATTTTTCACTTTACCACATTTCCAATATACCGCACACACGGGACAGGCTCACAAGGCTATACGAACGGACGCTACCAGCGTTAACTACTGCAATCGTTATCGGACGATCGCTTCAAAGGCAAATTGCAAACAATCATTAATTTCTGTAGGTCTCGCTCCCGGCCACTACGAATAAAACAACACTCTTTTTTTTTTTTTTTGTACTCTACTCGTTCAACTGCAGCCGACGTATGTGCGTTTAAAAAAAGAAAAAAAAATAGATTGGTACATATTATGTACGTGAAAAAACATATGTACACGTCTAGGCAGGATTTATATCAACATAAACACCGGGGTTCAACTTATGGGGTATTTCACATGATCTCCGAAACGCTTTGTCGGTGAACGAAATGTCAGGGTCCATTTCATTTCAAAACTATGAACCCAAAAAAAAAAAAAGACATTCCAATATGTAGTTTTGGAGAGCCTCGTTTAATTTAAATTGTTGGCTCTCTGCTTCAATGTTTATTGGTTCGCATCAAATTGATACATTTATCCTGGGTTTGAAAAATATTTTTTCTGTCCTTTTTTTATGTCCTGAATAATTTTGAAAAAGAAAAATTGTGTGAGTCATAAATGTTATTTTTACTTTCGTAGAAAGTCGTTTGTCATTTATGACTTTTTTTTTGTTACCCAGTAAAGTTACAAAAAAAAAATGATAAATTTTTTAAATAAAAAATTTAAACGAAAACATAAAAATTTGTTTTCTGTAATATTAATAAAAAGTGATTTTTTTTATTGTGCAAATGTGATATGGGATTTAAATTATTGGTGTCTGTTTTAGAGTAGAAATATAGTGAAATACGATGATCCATTTAATTCTGAAACTGTAATCGAAAAAAAAGACGCTTATAAATTAAGTTTTGGACATACCTATTTTTCGAACCAAATTTTTGGCTCTTCGTTCTTGAACTAATTATTTAACATCTAACAAAAGTATTTCTTGTGTCGTTATGAAATATTTTAATCTCTATTAAGTATAATTACATCACAAAAATGTAATACTTTGCTGCTATTATATGACTAATAAAATTAATTCATGAATTCAAGGCTTAAAGTTGGATTTCGAATCAGCAAGATTTTAGAGCCATTTTAGTGAGTGCAATAAAGGAGGAACCACGAATTCAGGTTCGTATGAATTACTTCAAAGTATGTATAACTATAGTATCGTCGACTATATATGCAGTAGCTACTGCAGCATACGAAGGGAATTTCAATTTTGAAGATATTTGCGTTATGAAAATGTCGATTATACGAGTCGTGCGAGTATCGTTGCCGAGTGACTCATATTAGTTCAGTGGCCGAGATATATATAGGGCATTCCACAGCAAATCGGTCTATATGAAAAAGAACTCTAGAATTTTTTTTCACATTTTCTTCGAAAGTTTTTGTTTTTATAATCACCCAAAATTTGATTTCTCAAAAATTACGTGAACGATTTTTTAAAAATACAGTAAATTCTTTTTTTTATGTTTAGACACTGCAAAAATAAGCGCGAGCCTAAACAAAAGTTAAAAAAAATAAATAAAAAATGTGAAGTCACAAAATTTGGATTACTCGAAAACTACATTTACGTGTGTTTTTTTTTCAAACATTTACAGCAAATTGTTCAACTATGAAATAATTAACATCATTCGCAATTTGATTTCCAAACATTCCATTCTTGAACAAAAAATTTCTCGTAAAAGCAGTTCATGTATTTTTTGAGTAAACCAATATTTTTTGTCATTCAAATATTTTTATCTATTCGTTAACTGCTGTCGTTGTCTCATGACCATTTTTCAGACCAGTCTCAAAAACAACGAATTTACTGTAAAAATTTCAAACAAATCGCCGACGTAGTTTTTGAGAAGTCAAATTTTGGCTGATTAGAATTTTTTTTTGATCTCGAAAAAATTCTGGAGTCCTTTTCAATATTGCCCAAAAAAATCCTCCACCCCCCCTCCCCCCAATTTGTGGTTGAACCCTGTTCACTCGTCGTGGAATGCCCCATACGTACAATATATATGTATACTCTCACAACGCTCGTCAGGTCATTGCTTCACGACTCTTTTGCATATATCGTTGTCGAGACAGGTATGTCATATCTTACCTAATGACGTTCAGTGTCAAGTCCAAGAGCAGCAACGGATGCGACAGGGAAAGGTGAAGCGGCATTCGTGGTGTTTCTCTCGTGTAGATAGAATTTAACGCACGCGCGGGCGAACCGGTCGGACGCATATATCTTTCTCGCTCTCTTCCGAGTTCAATCGACTCAAGAGCCTCTCGTGAACGAGACGATTACGAAATCGCCACAGCATCAACGGTCTCTATTAACGAGCCGGTATAGGACTCGAGACGTTCTGAAACGCTGATGACGATAATAATAATGATGATGACCACGAGGCTGCGTGTGAGAGTCGCGTGCCGTGCTAATATGTGTATTATCTTGACTTATATAAATTCTGCCTTATCGATCTTATCAGTTAGTTTTTATAATTCTTTTAATATAGTCAAACGAAAAAGTTTTAATCCACCTAAATTACTGCAACGCTGATTGTGAGTGCTTAGTAAAAAGAAAAAAAGAAAAAAAATGAATGTCACATTTGTGTACATTTAACAAAATATTTTTTACAAACGTGCACAATTGTTTTTTTTCGTTTAGTTTTACTTTTTTTCTACAAACAAAAGTACAAAACACAAATGGAAGTGCTTTAAAAAATATATATATATATATATTAATTTTACAATCTACTCAATGATGTAACATCTTTGTAAATCTAACAATATTTTTCTTTCGACCAAAACAATTTTTTTGAAAATGAAAAATATTTCACGTTAAAATAGCGTCACGTTCAAAATTGGGAAACTGAGAGAAATTTTTTAATTTAAAAAATTTTTACTTCACTAGTTTAATGAAAAAATCCTAAATGACAAAATGTCTCTCTGTTGAACTAAGAAACAGATTTGTTATTTATTCGGAAAAATTATATTTTACAAAACACAGCACTCCTGATTTTGCAAAATTATTGTTAACTGTGATCACTTAAGAAAACATTTTTATTCAGTAAAAAAAGACGAATAATGGTCATCACGCATTTTCGATTTTTTTTAACTGAAAAAATTTTTTTTACAAAATGTCATCACAAATAAAAGTATCATTTTTGCAGCAATTTTTTTTGGAGGCGACCTTAATATTTATACTATTGGAGTTGCTACCCCGCAACTCGATAATGCGGGTGTCTTCCATTAAAAAAAATAATAATAATAAAATGCTTCTTATCAATGGATCTTTATTAGCATTTTAATATGACTGACAATGGAAGTGCGATAAATAACAATTATGGTTTCTTAAGTGACACGACATAAGTGACCAAACCCTCTGGAGTAATGATGACCCGCATTGCCCCATCAGCCTTGTCCCCATATTGTCGGACATGTCGGACACCATCAAGCTCTCGTTTTTGTTACACTTTATCGATCGTACATATTTAAAGTCAGAGAGCGAAAGATCGTAAACGCATTACTTTTACGCTCTCTTTTGCCAAAGTCGATATACGTTCTCTCTGAACAAAGTAGATAAATCATGTGTGAGAGCTCTTGTCCACATTGTGAACAAGCGATATATATATAGTCCAACTGCGAATAACTGACCGTCGTGTCTCGTCGTACATCGTTCAGTCGAACCAAATGCGAACGAGAAAGGAGGCCGTATGCTGGCATTACATACGGGCCTTTCCATACGAGCCAATCCCCATTTTCTTACGAAATAAAGAAAAACTACAGAATTAATGGCTTTTTAATTGATTTAATAACGATATACTTAAAAAAATTCTACAATTTTTAATAGAAAATGCTTCAAAAGTGTAAAAACTTGAGAAGCAAGAAATATATCGTTTCTTTAATTAAAATCGAAAAAATAATGTACTTAAAAGTCGAAAAAATGGACTCAAGTACTATTTCGGATGACACTGTAAAATGCTCTTCATTCCTATAAATAAATAAAATAAAAAAAAAAAAACATCTGAAAAGATTGTTCATTTCGTATGGAAGAGCCCATACATATATATGCCCAATGAATCGTTTCAGTCAAGTGTAGTACCTGCACAACAGTACAACATATACATATATATATACATAATGTTGAACGTGGGACGACGAGCACATACGCCCTCCCCTAAAATGCAAATTCTTCATTCAAAACCGGCTTGGGAATAACAAATTATTTATTAAATTCGAAAATAATCACAAACATCAAAGAACATAATATTATGGAGACCGGTGGAACGCCCAACTATTCTTTTTTATTTTTTTTTTATGAGTACTCTCTTTATTTCTTTATTTATAAAGAATATATAGTATAGATACGTTATGGAAATAAATGATAAAAAAAAAAAAAAAAAGAAACCCTCACGAATGATTACTGTTACACACGTATGCTCGTTTAGTCGTAGCTAAGTATACAGTATCGAGTACGTATCTACAGAGTAGATAGCATATATACATACGTGATAGTCGAGATCAAGTCAAGCCGAGCGGAACCGATCCGGCCGAACGCATCGGAGAGTCGCCGGCTTTGCGATCTCCCGATCGATTCTATCGGTACTGCACGTAGATAGAGGGAACATATTATACACGTATACATAGAGAAAGGTGTATTGCGGCAAAGGAGCTTTCGAAACTCTCGGGAAACAAGAGCCTTGTCTATACGATACTCCTCTCAGTCACTCTTAAAGGTATCATGGTCTCGAAGGAATGATGCAACGGTATATACGTACAGTGATTGGCAGTTGGGGGGCTCACTAGAGATCACCAGTTATTTCCGCTATGGGATTTATTTTTCCTCTTGTGTATCTTATAAGCATGTTATTGACTTGTTTCCGTAGTTTTAGATTTTTTTTTTTTTCTTGTTAATGTGAAGATGTCATTTATCGAATGTCACAGAAATTTTATTGAAATTTTGATTTTTGTTTTTTTTTTAATTGTAGCAGAATCAAGGCGATTCATCTCCGATAAATTTTCTTTTGATTCCTCGTAGAGGAAGCTTTGTTTCTTATGAAACATTTTTGTTTTTTCCAAAATGTTCATTTCAGGACACTCAGAATGGAGCCAAGACGTCCAGAAAAGTAGTTTATCGATAAAATATTTAAGATTTTATAGAAATTTGCATTTTCGTAATTTTTTTTTTAATATACTATAACTTGAAAACGTTTCAGGTAGCTTTTACATACGACTCGAAAAAAAAAACCCTAAAATCAAAAATCATCAATTTTAAAATCAGTAATCTTGGGTAAAATATGGGATAAAAAAATCTAAAATAGTTTCTACAAATTCTAAATAACCACTAAAAAAGTATAAACTTTTTTTGTGACATCTCGAATCATCGCTGGCTAACTTCATGCCGAATGGCTCATACAACACTGATGTTTATCGGTGGCCAATGACTATAACATTTACCCTGCAATAATAGAGGAACGACGGCGAAGCTGCCGCCTCGTCTCGATGTACACCAACGTTGACTTAGGTCTCTGCAACCTTGAAGCTTGAACCTTGAGTGCACACACATTATACATATATGTGTGTGTGTGTGTGTGGTGTAAAAGTCGAGTGAACGAGTTGAGCTCCGCAAGTCATGAGCCATGAGCAGCAGGGCAAACCGTCGGCGGCGAATGAGCCGCCGTTGCCCTGCGTCGAGCCAATAAGTCCACCCAAGTTCATTGCGCTCTCCGACGCGCCCAGGAACGACTTTTATCCCGCTCGGCGACTCGAGAGAGCAGAGCAAGCTCAACGCATATATATATATATATATATAATGGAGCATACACCCGACACCATGCAAGATCTGCACAGCCTGCAGGTAAGACGCGAGACACCGCCCGAGATGCGTGCATTTATCTGAGCTCATTCACCCTCCCTCCTCTCTACATCGCGCTCTTGTTTCTCGCCATAAACTCAGTGAGAGATCCTGATGGTATTCCGGTCGTCCTGGCTGAGCTGCCGAGAAGAGGTGACAGCACGCGCTCACGGCAATATGTACCTGATTACTCGGTTGACGCGAGAAAGAGGAAGGACCAATTAAGATGCTGTTTTTCCACTTTGCTGTCATCTCACGAATGAAGACATTCAAAGTGGTACGCAAAACCGTTTATGAATATGATTTTGGCTAATCAGAGTTTAAAAAAGGATTCAAAGTAGAACATTGCACACTGCTCTCGCGGTATTTTACAGTTTTTTACAGAGCCACCTCTGCGAGGAAGTATGTTGATCAATTTTGGCTTACTCAAAGAGGAAAGTGTGTAAAAGAAAAAAGAATTATTTGAAGTATGAAGTCGGTTGGATTTTTACCAAACTCAATATCAAACGACGACACATTCTATTCAAGTTTTATGCAAAACTTTGAATCAGCTACTCGAAGAGTTCTCCAGTTATAACATTTCTTTTATTAATTTCGAAAATTTCTTTGGGCGTTACTCGAGTTTTTACTATATAAACTATATTATTTGTTATACGTCTTTTTAATATTCATCAAATAACGTTTTTCAATTTTCCTAAAATTTTAACATCATACTGTAAACATGAATAAATATGACTGTAAATTACCATTCAAGTGAATTAACTATTACGTGATTAAATTAAACGATTTAACATTAACAAACAGGTGTTCACTGTAGAGCCACCCTTAAAGTCACATGGATATTTATATGTATGCAAATAAATATTCACCTTAGCTGTAAAATTCAATTCCTTAAATATGTAATCCCTACATTTTTTTTCTCTCTCGTTTTAAAGAATTTTATTTGAAATTCATGTAGATTGAGTGAAATTTGCAATTCAATTAGTACGATTAGCGCTTAATTGTCGGAAATGTAAAGGAAATCGGCCTTTAGAACGGAATGGCGATGGTGTATAACGAGTAGCAAGATGATTTACTCGGTTCATTCGAGTCAGACGTCGTCGGTTAGAAATTCGCGGCTTCGTGTAAATAATCGAGCACTGTATTTGGCTTGCCTCGGAGAAGCCACCGTTATATCTACCCCCGGCGCGTCTCCTGGACGTTAGTTATGTGTAGCGAGGCAAGACGACGACCGCGCGCAAGCTACCCCAGCGGTTTCCACTGGCGCACGCGGGGGTGATGAAGATCATGGTGGTTTTCATTACGCGTATACACGTTGCGGAGAAAGGGTGGTCTGGTACCCTCCCCCCCCCCCTCTCTCTCTCACCCCCTTGCCCCATCCCCCAAGTTAGCCGTTTGTCCAGAGCTACCCGCACGGGGTTCTCAACCCCTCGACGACCGCAACCCTGAGAAGATACAATTACAAAAGGAAAAGACAAAGCTCTGAAATACCTTCTGTTAGTGAATGACCACAGTTATTGAACTTGTAATTTAATTAACAAATAATTGTCGAATAAGTCACATCATTGATTTATTAAACGTTCATTTGATTAATAATTACAGGGGACCTTTAACAAGTTCATTGGATCTGTTAAATAATTTTTGGCACGTTTTTTTTTCTTTTTTTTTTAGATGTCGACTATACAATATATTATTTATGTACCTTGTTGAGCAGAAAAAAATTCCGATGTACGAATTGTAGATGATTATTTTTTTTTTTTTTAATTTGAGAAGTAACAGAAAGATTTTGTAAATTTTGGAAAATTTTCGTATTTCTGAACAAAAGTATTTTGTTTTTTTTTTTTTTGTAAAATTAGAAGTGACAAAGAAAATTGTCAAATCCATACGGAAAAAATTGTTAAACAAGTAACGACGAATATTTTTCTTTGAAAAACTGGCAGATAAGCTTTTACTATGGTGACACAATCTAGAACGTAGTTGTATTAACCAATTACACAATTTGGCTTACCAAGTATGTTGGTTATTCCAACCAAGCCTTTCTCTCTGTGTTACCACAACCAATAGGTAATCTACCAACGGAATTTCGTTCGTACAACCAAATACTTATTTGTTCTCATAATCAAGCTGATTGTGAGCTGTAAGCGATTTAACATAAAATCGATTGCCTCTCGAATTATATTTCTACTCGTGCAGCTCATTCGATTTTCTTTCCCGTGAAAATCCCGTTATTTTGAACTCCACGTATATATAGTGGGACAATTTGTAAGGAAGAAAAAAAAAAAAATGAATTCCAAAGCCAAAAGTGAGCCAAGTAACCCCGGTCGGTGCTTACGCATAATACATGCCGTGTAATGGTTGGTACAAGACAATGGGCACTGGGAGAGGACGGTGTCGGAGAGGCCATGGAACGTGCAGACATTGTTTCACGCGACTTTAAACCGAGACCGATTCGTTCGAGGGTCAGACATAACACACGTTGGTGGCGAGAGGCGAAAGAGCAAAAGAGTCATTCGCCGAGCGAGAAATGCATTTACCTGGCGTTTACTTCTCCACCTCCGATGCTTTGGCGTATTAAAACGGCACAGCAACTTCAGTAAATTTGAAGCAAATTCCATTTAGGGCTTTTTCTTTTTTTTTTTTTTTTTTGCGGCTGTGCTATTGTGAAAGATCAATTGAAAAAGGGAAGTGTTCAATCGGTTGTGCAGCATGTGAAAATATGCCCGCTGGTAATTTTGTACTTTATTTAGTTCCTTTTGTATTTCATTCATCGCGTAACAGCCAACACAATTCGACACTCATCGATCACCGGTTTCTGACTGTATGTTATATTGTTTTCAAAAGCAATAAAATCATTTATCTATGTGGGAAATTGTTCTTTTGTACTCTTTGATCTATGCTGTGGCACTTGTGCATCGTGTTGTTGATAGGAGATATTGATTGGTACTGGACTTTCCACCAGTTTTGTTTCCTCATAGAAGATTTTTTTTTTTGAGGTTTTTTTTTTTTGAGGTTTTCGTGTCAGGACACTCAGAATGATTCAGAATGTCGAGATAAATGGCAATACAAACCTGGCCAAACCATTTTGAAATCTACTTTCACTGGTATCAAACTAACCCCGGTCACCCCTATATATGCATATATGTCTGTATGCAGCATCGTCGGTGTCTCGCTTCTCAATGCTAAGAGACTCGACCCTTCGCCATCCTCAAACCTTCCTCCGACTTCTTTATTCATGATTTTCTCAAACCCGCCACTTCCTCGTTACATCCCGGCGAGCGTCGTCGTCGTCGCTCGTCTCTTACTCGTACGATGCAATTAGTTTTTATCTGCGGAACGGCTTAATGGAACCTGGCTCGCAATGTCTCGGATCACGTATCCGCGAGTAAACGCTATTTCCTATTAAAATGTAAAAATATACATTTTATATATATATATATATATATAAATGTATATAGCAGTACTATCGCGATCTGAATGCAATCATTGCGTGACTTGCATTGAGAATAAGGCCAGACGTGACTATTGTCGTCACTACGATGACGAGGTTGAAAAATGTGCAAAAAAAGAATGCAACAAAAAAAACGTTTTTTTTTTTTCATCGATTTTTCAATCACTTAGTTAGGTATTTTAACTGAAATAACAGGGAGTTTTTTTTTTTTTTTTTTTGCGAAAGAGGCGAATGTAACAGTAAATCGTGCAGCTGGTCACGTAACCCAGTATTAACGACAATAGGCGGCACCTGTTGACTCGAAAATTGACACTGGAGACAGCTGTGAACCAAAAGCTTCGACAGGGGGGAGGGGGAATAGCGAATTAATAGAAACTCTCGTCGTTATCAATTGTCCCACTTTTTTTTTCGTCTTCTTCTTCTTCCTCTTCTTCAATTCGTTCAGCTGGGTTAAAAGAGAGGTGGTGCTCGATAAGTAGGGGTGCATTCGGAGTCGTTCATCAGGGGTCAGATCGGCGGGTGGCTCAGTGAAATTTTTGTATCCTTCTTCTTCTTCTTCTTCTTCTTCTTCTATTTTTCTTTTTTTTTTTCGCTCCATCTTCCCTTAACGAATACTTATCCAGAAATTGTAGGAGATTATCGAGAGCGAAAAGCGAAATTTAATTTCAGTGTTCGTCCTGGTGTTCTTTTTAGTTTAGCCTCTCCATAATCGCAAAAGAACTCATCCTCAACTCTCGAAATGGCGTTCACGTGAAATTGCAGTGCCATCTTTCCGTGAGCCATTATTTTCAAATCTACGAAATTACAGACATCCCTTTTGAGGATATTGCGAGCCGGGCCAACAAACTCGGGGCCAAAAACTCGTGTCTATTCGGGACAGGAGTCCCCTCACTTCCCTAACGATACGTTCGCTCTCTTGATGTGTACGGCACACCGGTTCCGGACCGGGGGACCTGCTTTTAATTTAGGTAACGGTCTCGGACGTCCTACTCGACACTGATGCGTTTCGCGCTGTTTGAACCACGCCGCGCATCAAAAACTCCCACATCCTGTAACCACTTATACTGCGCAGGTGATATTCTTTTGTTTGTCATTTTACTGCGTCATTATACCTACCGTAATATTGTGGAAAATCGAGTGAAAACCATTTTCAAGTCGAAATTACATTTTATTTTACGTATAAGGACAGGTCAAAATGAGGTGAAAAAAAACGTGCAATTACGGCAGCTTTGTAATAATGAAAATCTTTCATACAAAATTATTAAAAATCTCATCTCATCACAATGTGATGAGTCCTACTTTTTTTGTTAGACTGTAATTTTATTTTTTGTCTAAGAACCAGTTTTATGGTAGCAATCTAAATTTTTACCTAAAAAGAGTCCAAGAAATTCGGCAAGTTTGGATTTTTTGCACTTTCTCCACAAGCAAATCCAACGTAATATATCATTTTTAAAAATCCTGCATTTAATATTCATCAACGAAAAACGTTTTTACCATGACAAACGCTGAAGTAAAAGATTGATAATTCCACAGTTATTAATGTATTTACGAAAATCAGCGGTCTATAGGAATTTTTAAATTATGAAAAGAAGCTTCAACGCCCATGTGTGTCCGGTAAAAACTCAAACGAAAAAAAAAAGAAGAAGAAGAAACATGTAGAATCGTAAGAATAGGCGTGCGCTCGAGTTTAAGATTTTTTTTTTTTTTTTTTCTTTTCTTTGTATTTCTATGTATGAGTTATGGCGGGACGGCGAAAATGACCACCTATGCTGGAAATATGCGGCGATATAGTCGCGGTTAGCGAAAGGAACGAAGAATATATATACGTGGTATCGAAGAAGCGAAACCCCGAAATTACTTTAACGTTTCCATAATAACGTTGTCTGGTCTCTTTCACGTCGTGGTCCTCCCAACCGCGATCCTGATTTAATTCACCCCGCAATCTTGTCATTACACTTTCGGCAAACGCGCGCGCGCCTTTATTTATTTTAAACTTTCATTATCGTACGCGCTGTTAGACCAGTTATTTCGTACGCATTTAAATGAGTTTTTAATTTAGTGTGACGCCAGATATTTGCTTTAACGAGCGGGCGAATTCAAGTGCCGAGGACTGGCTATGAATAATATTAAACGGAGGAACGCGCACCCCAAGACCGAAACGAGCTCCAAAACGAATTCGTGGCGACGTGTAGGCATACGAAATTCTCATCGGTGTCGTTCAACTTTTCGTCAACATGCTATCAATGTATGCCTTAAAGCTCCTTGGAGAGAAACCGTCGGGTCCTCCACTTTTCTTTACTTCTCTGCTTCCTTTTACACGCTTCACGATTTATGAAAATTATATTAAACACGTCCACCCCTTGAGTTATGCTTAAACAGCGCATTAAAAAAGCGAGATAAAAGTTGTAGAACATGCACCAAGAATTCAGCGAATCTTTTTCTTGTTTTTTTTTTTCTTTTTTTTTCGTTCTTCAAGACTGGATACTTTTTTCTCGCATTAAGACAGAAGAAACGCTTCTAATTAGTTTTATGTACAATTATAAGAGAAAAAATGTAATACTAAAAAAAAAAGAGTTTCTTTTTTCAATAATAATTAATTCGTTCATTTTTCCACATGACATAGAATATAGCAGAAATATTGGACAAATGTTTCCAATATTTTGTCGCAATTAAAAATTCACAACTATGTGATCGTATATTACAAGACATTTAATTGCAAAGTGAAAATAGAAATTTTGTAAAATATTGATGACAAAACTACAAAAATTACATAGCTTCCGATAAATTTCAACATTTTTCATACGCAGTCAAAGTTAAATTGGATATTGTATAATTTAAAAAAAACTGAAATGCTTTAAAAATTAATTACCGATTTAAAGTGACAAAATCCAAGGTTTTAATAGTTTATTGTAATTTTTCTAATGTTTTGTCATTTCTTGAAAATTAAATGAAAATTATTAGCTAGAAATAACAGGATAGAAGTCATATCCTCAACACGATATTTTTTTTCTTTATATTTCATTCTCACATTTTTTTTAGATATGCACCCTCTCCAATACCACATTTACCACGTAAATCGAGAATTGATGTACACATATTTCCCCCTATAATAGAGCCTCCCATGAGAAAAAAGGTATATGTATGTGTGTGTGTGTGAGCAGCGATATCCATTTCCATTTCATCTTCTACATCGAGTGGCACAACAGGCACGATAGAGGGTCGTCTTCGACGCTACAGATATTGCCGTATGATTCGATTTCGAAACACTGATCTTGTTTCTCATATTGTGTGCCACAGGGCCTTGCCTTCTGTTTCCTCGTTAAGGAAATGATTTTATTTGTTTCGGCAATAACACGCTTAAGGAAAATCGATTTATCAGTACGTATTTCCCCGGTGGCCTCGGGGCTCGCTTCCAGTTCAGTACTCCAGCCTGATCAGTTCTACCCTATTCGCCACGTTCAATTCCAAGCCATCTAAAGTATTTTTCGTGCCTGACAATATGGTTTTTCCGTTATAAAAATATATGGTCAAGACGAATAGAAATATTTTCGAAAACTTAATTAATTACAAATAAAATGTACATAACTCTTTCACTCTTGCACACTCACATTTTTTTTGTGTACTTTAAGAGCTTCTATTACTTTTTTTGTTGTTGTTTCTGTGAAAGTGCAGCCGTAAAAAAATGTACATTTGATAAAATCGGTATAATTCAAGAATGAAAAAATATTGCTTAAACAAAGCTGTGCAAAAGTTCTATAATGACGATGATATTTCACAAACCTGGCTTCATTTGTTTATGTTAAAAATATTAGAAAAATAAAAATTCTCCAACTGTATTTTACCCATGAAAAATTTAAATATCTGTCCAATTCTTGGACACTGAAGATTCTCGTATGTTTTTTAAGACCTTCTTATAATTTTCTTATTCCGGTCGAATTACAGTCGTAAAAAAGAAGAATTGCGTTTAATAACAGAAAAAAAAAGAAAATATTGTTCTTATTAAAGCACGTGACCTGACCGGGTGGCCATAAAAACATTGAAATTTCGTAAACCCCTGAGCGTCATTTACATAACTTCATTACAGTGATTCCCATGAACAAAGCATATTGCTCGAATGTTTGCAGAGGGTAGTGTTTACGTTGAATATTACCGGGATGGCGTAAGGCAAAGCATACACACACACACACACACACACAAACCCAAGCAACGATGAGACAGGTCCGGAAAGTCACGAATATATACCGTAGCAGCATCAGCACAGTCAAACGTTAGAGCCTGGTGGAAACACGAAAATACGAGTCAGAATCTGAAGGAGCTAGTTGAGTCCAAACGAAACCGCAGTGAAGCTTGGATTTTGCAGCACCAGCGTGTTATTCCTGGTGGTGGTGGATGGTGGAGCTGTTGCTGCGGTCGTGGACCGCTGGATGGCGACGTCGGCGGTTGATTTTTGCACAACGGTAGTAAACGCTAATCCCACAACTCGTAATCCAGAGGGAGACGCGGGTAATGGGAATCCCTGACTTCAACTGTAATTATAGGGATCATTTAATGGACCCCATCTCAACCTTCTACCATCTTTCTCTCGTGGTTCTCCTTTCGCTTATATATCCCAATGGCATCCCACCACCACTAGCAGCAGCAGCAGCAGCAGCAGCAGAAGCAGCAGCATCAGAAGCAGCTTCTATTCCATAGAAATCCCGTCCAACCTTGGCAAAGCGGTTCTCCAAAACCCCTCTTCCTCATAGTCGACTCTATATCTCTTCCTCACTTCACCCATCTTCCTCCATTCTATCCTCAAGGTTTTGGCTCTTTCTCTCTCTGTCTCTCCTCTCGAGCGCTTTGCCACTCGCGTGGAACAAGTGGCACCGTAAATGGTGAAAGCAGCCGCCTAAACAAGCCTGAACATCGCTATTACGTATGCAGAGAGAGGACCCGAAGGAGTCTCATAGAGAGGAAACGATAAAGGACCAGGATAAATTGCAGGAGGATTTTAAAGAGCCGGCTCTTTCGCGCGACTATTAATATAAATGCCCTATATTTTGCCTCTACTAAAATTCCTCGTTTCTCACGAGAGAGAGAGAGACTTGCTTTTCGTCGCCACCTTTGTATCGGAAGGGTTTAACTGAAGGGACACTGGGGCTAGTTGGCTCAAGCTTGCATAAAGATTAGTGATGGTGGTAATAAATTCGGTCCACGCAAGTCGTATTTATATCGGGTACGTCTCATGGCAAAAGCTGGTTTCCAAATTAAGTCCTCATTATTGGTTATATTTTTGTTTGAAGTATATTGAAGTATCAATGAGATTCTTTCTTTTTCGATTTCTTTATTACTCATTATTTCGTTGAACTTCAGATTCTACCATCTTTTTGTAAATTCAAATAAAAGTACAAACTTGCATAATGCTTCCTCGTGAATTTCCATTATTTATACAACTTCCTCCATAAGGAAGACAAAATTGGTCAACATACTTCCTCATATAAGCTGGCTACATGGAAACTGGGAAATAATTAATGAAGTCGGGAAGTTTGCGCCGGATTCCGTTTGTTTTCAATATAGATATAGGTTACGCACAATATCACTGCGAACTATCTGGCCTTAATAATGAAGAAGGAACATGCATATTCGAAATCACAATCTTTTTATGTCTTTTTTTTTTACCAAACTTGCCTGCTTGATTCAATTTGCCCCGCTCTCGGATAAGTTGGGTCATATTATGAACTTTTAAAAGACTGCCTGCGCCGGAAAGCTATGATTTAGTAAGAAAAAAAAAATAAACAGATTATGGAGCTTAAGAGTTACATAAAAAAGGGCGTCGCTTTAAATCCACTGTACTCAAATTTAAATAAGTGGTTCAGTTCTCGGGTCGATTTTTTTTAAATTCATGTCAAATACGTTGCTTTGAAAAACAGACTAAAACACGAGTGCGCATTTATAAAATAAATGTTTAACCAAATACTTGCAATTATTAAAATTTGTTTGAGAGAATTCTGAAGTAAAAAAGTGACTCAAACAGCCCCGATCACCCGCGTGAAATGTCTGCACTCATATATAATACCACACACCTTGGTTATTATTTATCACAACCACTAATATCCACTTTCATTCCGGAATTCCGCATGGTCGTCGTTGCCATTAAGACGCATCACCGGCAATGAAGAAAATGAGGTCTCGTAGCATCGTAATCACTCCCACCCATATAGCGTGATTCATATACTGATATATGTACTCGAATCAGTGAGTTATGATCATTAAACTCACACGCACACTGGGACAGCTCGTGTCCTCGAGGTTAATAATGAATGCACTGAATGTTGAGATAAAATTCACGTATCCTCGGTATATACCACACATTGAAAGACCAAGAGCAATCAAATCGAAAACACACACACACACATACACAAACGACTCTCGCCCGAGTTAATTTTAGTTTGAACGTGAGAGTTCGAGCAGGTCGGATGTTGAAGGCTCATTCTTGGATTGGAATGAAGGTCTCTCACATACGAATACAAAAAGGACTGTACACATCCTATCCCATTTCTGAGTAAGGATTTTTTTTTTTTTTTTTCAGGTTTACCTTATACAGATCGAGGGTAAATCCTAGGTATAGGCCTAACTCGGACTTTGAGAAAGACACGGGTTAATTATTTCTTGGCACTCTGGAACCGACCGACGAGAATTGGACTGATGGCGAACCTGCAGAATTATGAGAAACACCGTCGATTTAATATTACACAATAAAAAAAATAAAGTTTGTACAGTCGGAGTGCTACGTTCTGTTAAAAAAAAAGGGGACCAAAAAGTCGTTTTTGATTTACAAATATTTTGATGAACTAGAAAAAGGAAAAAAGAAAGTAAAATGGAGCTGTTATGTCTTTTATAAACAAGTTTAGAAAAAAAAATTTACTTTTTTAAAAGTTATTTCATCATTTACGATTTTGTTTCTTAATAACATTTTTATACGTTCTTCCAAATATTAAAAAAATATTTTTTTCTTTTCATTTTTCAAAGTTAATTATTTTTCAACGTTTCGAAGCCGACTGACGTGGATCAGACTTCCTCGTGAAATTGAGAACCAAACTTGCATAGTCGACGTAAAAAGCACAAAACAATTTTTCAGTCGAGATCTTTTTTACAACATTTTCATTTTTTTTTTCTTTTTTTTTTCTTATTATGAATGATGTTTTGTGCCATGGAATTCGGTGTTTGGTTCTCTTAGGTAGAATTACAGCTGATAGACTCGTTTATTCTACTCTTGTAGTTGAATGATACGTTGCAAGAAGAGCAATTTTATTGAGATTTAGCATTTGTAGAACATTCGGTTCTAGACCATCTTTATGCAGTTGAAGATCTCACAAATTTTTTGACTTACAGAACTCTCGTGCTCGCAAGAAGGCGAATGCAAGCGAGTACCGTTTCACTCTCTCACCACGATTACTGGTTATTAGTGCTCCCTTCTGAGTTTCGCCAGTTCTCCACTCCGAACGATGATTAAAGGATGCAGAATTGATGCGTTCTCGAGCTCTCCTGAGTGGCTCTCCAATGGTACCTGAGAGTTCGATAACTATACGAAAATTTCGGTATCGAACCACAGTGGCCAGAGTGTAATAATAAGATGTACATTCGTGAGATGCTGTTTTTTCCTGCTGGGAGTATAACCACAGGAACGAAGAAAGAATCACCTTCTGACACCTGCATTACTCACTGCAAAACGTACGTGAATTATGCAGGTGCGTTGTAGCTAAACAATTATTTTTCACAGAATTACTCTTCGTTGCTATTTCGTTGCTGAAATACACAATTAATTTTACAAACAACATTTTTGTCTTGATACTATTTTCTAAAGTAGCGATATTTTTTTTTTTGTCAATTTTTAACCAAGATTTTTGTCGTAATTTTTTATACGAAAATACTTGTCGAAAAGCACGTGTCAAATTTTTGTTAGATTTTTTAAACACTTTTCACCCGAGATTTAATTTTTCGAAAGTTTTCAGTCTCAGGTGAAAAAATTCAAAAATCTATATCTCAGGTAGAAAGTGCTAAAAAAATCTAAAAAAAAATTTGGCACGTGTTTTTCGACAAGTACTTTTGTATAAAAAATTACGGTGACGATCTGAGATGTCATCGCCAGATATTGATCGAGATTCTGATGGAATGCCTCATATATATACAATCTAAGTAAAATAGATACTACTTCCGTTGTTAAAATATTAATAAAATATAATCCAACCGCTTGAAAAAAAAGACCATTTTTACTTCATTTATCCGCGGAAATAGATATTTAAAAAAAATACTGATGTTCACTCTTGATTATGCTTATTGTCGGTATTAATTAAAATTCTGACATTTGAACGATATTTACACAATGAATGGATATTATTCAGTGAATCGATCTGGGCGAGTGCCGCCGCGCCGAGATAGTTAGTATAACGTTATATTTCATGAAATTCGAGGTGTGTACGTTGGGTCTCACATTTAGTAATAACTAAAATTGCTTTACCCGCGTGTATATATATTTGCGTGGATAACTGTATTTATAATGTAAATACGGGTCAAAATGCATAATATATAATTATCAGATATATCCTCGCGGCTATATGCTAAACGATTTTCACGTTTGCATATTACGGTCAGTATCGCTGGTTTACAAAAGTATACAAATGACGGGCTCAATAGAGGCTGCAGCTCAGAAAAGTACAGCACAATCGGGTTTGAGAGAGATTATTATTAGTCCTCTCATTAGAAAGACAGGATATCTCAATTTATTGTAACTAAAGTTGATACAAGAAATTGCTCTTATTGTTCTTCAAAATGTATATGTATGGTTATGATAATTCAAGTATAAACATAAAAATTGTTTAATTACCTTTACGTTTCTCGTCCGAGCAACATAGAATGTACTTCACGAAGTTGTGAATTTAATTCCAGTTGCACTTTTCATGATATGTAAATAAAATGGTTCAAACTATTTTTTTTTCTTCAGTCAACGCTTTGCGAGTTTTCTCTGCTTCTGTTGAATCTGTTGTTTCAAGGCTGCTGAACGTTTATGAAAAATAAAATAAGAAAGAAAATCAAATTGCGTTCAACTGCTATTTGTGGCTTAATTCAATTTAATTCAACGTACCATTTTTTAAATTATACTTTAATATCTCAGCAAATAATACATGAAATGTATTTTAATTTACGTCGATTATGAGCGTAAAGAATCTAAACCAGTGAGCAAATTTTGTGAAAGATGCTTTGATACTGTAAAACCTAATAATGTCAAGAAGTTTTTTTTTTTGAGTCAATAACAGTCATGAAAAGTCAGAGAACTTCGTAAGATTTTGGAATGTGTTGTTAAATCATCAAAAATCACAATGAGTGTCGCAATTCCGGTCCTTCTTTAACTTAAACTTTAAAAGAGAATCAGTAGGCCAAATATCCTCAAATAATTCTTAATTTAATCTTGAGATACACCTTTACAGTATTAGTGTGGCATTTTCTTTTTGTGTAAACATCGACAGTTGTAAATTAATTTAAGAAAATTATTTCTTTTAAATAAACCCACATTCCGGAAAGACTCAAGCACTACTGATAATTATTTGGGAATATCTGGCCCATCGATTCACTTTTCAAAGCTGAGCAGAGTATAAATGGTTGCAGAGAGCAACCATGTGAAATGATGCCTTGGCCAAAAATTGACCAAGACGGTCAATTCATCTAGCCATGTAAGTGAAGCTCTAACAATTATCTTTTTACCCCAAATTAGTTATTCCACTTCTCGTGAATCCTTTTGCTGCAAGACGTAATCCAATTGGTACAAATGGACCAGGTCCTTTATATATATATATATATATATTTTTTTTTTTTTTCATTTTTTATTAAAAAAACCTATAATGGCAGATGTCCAAAGATGTCCCAGGCGAGTGAAAAGAAAACAAACAAGAAAAATGTTCCGCTGTCGCATTATTGATTATGGCAGTAGTACTTGCTATCGTGACTACGCTTTTGCCCAGCGGTGCTGCGTGCACTCGCTGTCTTTTCCGTTTCCGGGAAAGCATGCCCCAAGTCGCTGCAGCTTTTCCTGGCAAATAAAATATTCAGTGTGCAGTTTCGAGAGAGAGAAGAGAAAGACAGAGAGAGGAAGAGGAAGAGAGAGCAAAAGTAAACGACCGTAGCGTTTGTCTCAGGTGCCCACGACCATACTCTCCCTCAAAGTATGCAGTAGTAGAGTACGGTCAAACCCTGTGAACTCGGTGCAGACAGAGGAAAAGGAGGAGTGAAGGGGCGGTGAGGGCACGCCGTAGGCGCAAAACTAATTTTACAGGTCGATAGGCAGTTTCGCCCGGGGCTTATTTCACCGTAGTTACTGTATGTACATATATATAAATATATATGTCTCCACACAAATATACATACTACTATAATAGATAGTATACCTAGCAAAGTCCTTACTGAAACCGCGGGACCAGCACGAACTTCTGCACACGATGAAGTGACCATAGACGTTGGTGCATTCCCTCAAAGCGATTCAATGTTGTATGTATGTATTTATTTATATGAGGTATTTCATACCAATTGAACTACTCTTGACACTTCTTTGATATGGTTCACTATTTTTTTTTTAGATTTAAAAAATTTTTTTTTTTATTTGTTCACCTGTGTGAATGGAGTTTTCTTTTAGATTTTTTCACACCTTTTCTGGATGCCTCGCAAATTTTGCTCGCTCATAAAGGAGAGAAGCTCACGAGAGCTTTGTATTCGTGAAATTTTGCGATTTCTATAAAAAAAACTTTAGAATAAAGCTTATCAAAAATGCAGAAGATTTTTAGAAATGCAGATACCCCTGAAATGTAAAAGAAAAAAATGTTGCAAAGTAGCTTCCTCGTTATTTTTCATATTGCACAAAGCTTCCTCATTGAGGTAGCTTTATGATAATTCAGAAATAATGAGGAAAGCAATGTGTGTTCTGCTTTGCAGCTTTTTCTTAAAAGCCTTCGGGAAAATTTCGAAAAAAAATTGTGAGGCTCTGAAAAAATTCGAAAAATATTTAAAGAGAAATTTGCAATTTGAACACCTCGATTTTCTCAAAATCGAAACTATTTCATCGATCTTACTTACTACTTCTTATTACTTTATTTGTAAATGATTTTTGTTAAGAAAATTGAGAACGCCCTATAATTTACATTACTGCGTGAATTTTGAATACAGAAAATATAACAGAGTAAATAAGGAGGTCGTACCTGCTTTACTTGGCTACACAATTACAGCGCACTCTCGTTGAAACCATTCTCGAGTTTTGCAGACCTTTGAATTTATAGGTCACTGCACACACAAACACATAAGCATACGTTTGAAACTTTAGTCGAAATGTTATTTCTCGCGTTTTGACACATTTTTAAAACATCAGCCTGTATAAGCTTAAAATATTCGTATTACCAAGTAATCTGTATAAACAATTTTGAAAAAAAAAAAAAAAATTGTCACATACAGAAAATTCAATTTTTACTCAACAATCAGTCACGTTAGCAGAATAAAATCATTCTCACACAAAAATACACTTCAAAACGAAGATCACTCAAGTTTCGACTCAACATTGTTTTAAAGTAAGCTTTAAATTATACAACAGTATAAAAAATAACATCAACGCTTTAACGTGAATTTTGATTAACGGTTGAAAAACCGCAACCGGTTAAAATATTCGTTGCGACCGCCTCACAGTTAATTAGCCCTCCAGCGTCCCCTTAACCCTAGAAAACAAAAAGCGCTCAATAATATTCGCCACAAGAAAATTTCGAAAGTTCATGAATCATTCAAAAACGTCTCAGAAAATATTGCCCAAAAATCAGAGACATTCTCCATTCACTAAAGTGAATAAGAAAAGAAAAAGAAAAAAAAAGAAAGGATACCAAACCATATCAACGAGGATCACTGTTGGGAGCCATTAAATTGGCATGGAATACCTCATATACATACAATATACATATAACATATTTCCAGAGATGGAGTACAGAGGGAGGCTCTCTGCTCTTCCGCTCTGTGGTGTTTCTGCTACACTACAGCTTTTACGGTGGTGAGAAACCGCTAATGTGTTTGTACTGCGGCAATGAGGATACGTTAGGAAAGCGGGGGTTGCTTTTGGGACATATACATATAGAGGCAGTTGGAAATGGCGACTCTGTGATGCTAGGTGGGTGTTGCAGAGGTAAACCAAAAGAGAGACAGAGAGTCAGACGGACCGGTGGATTTAGATGGAGATGGGCGAGAGATGAGTAGTGACGATGAGAGACAACACAGACGCAGACAGATAGAAACTGATGTTTCCATCCACATGTACTTGAAGAGAAGTTTATTTAGAAGGAATTGGTACAGTGTGTAAGAGGTGGTCCCCAATGTTTATTTTCTCAAGCCGCAAAGCTTGTTCCGTCGTCCTTAAGGTAGCAACAAATATATATATATATATATATACGCTTATATGTCGACACAAAGGTACCGCAATGCAATTAATCAACGAACTATCGTTGCAAGTAATTAGCGATCTTTGCCCAACGGGCTTTGGGCGAGACATGGAAAAGCCATTCGTTTATTAGGCGGACAGCCACACCGAGAACAACAGACAAAACTAGCACGAACTCTCTCTCTCTCTCTCTCTTTCACTCTGCCACCCAACCAACGATGCTACATATTATCGTGTATATGTGGGGTGTATAATAGACGTTACAATATAAGCTACCTATGCGTATCTCACATCGCCTGAGGCTTGTGTTACTCCTCTGTTGCCTTTTGCTGCTTGATGCTTGTGCTACCTGGTGCGCCGCGTCGTGTGTTGCCTCGGTAGCGGTTGCCTCTCGGTTGAGAGTGCGAGCTTTGCCGCTCGCTGACGTAACAATAAACAAGTCCTATCTATCCGCGGCAGCGCATCTCTCCCAGGAGCTACAACTTTATAATTCATTAGCAGGTTCCGTGGGGGTTGGTAACATACCAACTGTATGTACTATACCAGCACACGCCTCATCCATTCGTCGCTTCATCTCTGTCGTATACTCTTTTCTGCCTGGGCTTCAAAACTCTTAATATCAGTCGCTCTGGCACGACACTATTTTCTTTCACTCGTGCGGCTTCTATTTTTGATAGTTTTTTTTTTTTTTTTTTTTTTTTGGGCAGTTTGAGATGAAAGGAGGCTTGAATTTTTCATATTGCTGTACTTTGTGGAACGTAATTCTTGTGGCAATTGGTGTCGAATTTTACGGATGTCAGTATACGAACTGCAACTCGATCTTAAGATCATCTTAAGTGCAAAGTTTGATTTCGAACCTTGAGGAAAATTGAGGACTTGGGTCTGAAAATTTCGAGCCTTTAGATATATCACACTTTATTCAGGGGAGAGTGAATTGCGAATTTGTTAGACTTGTTTAAGGTCGGAGCAGTAAGTTCCGGCGTGACACCGTTTAATTAAAATTTAAAATTCAATTTTGCTTATAGAGATAATACATTTTTGTCCAATTAAAAAAAAATAATCCATATTGTCCAATACAAAAAATTATACATTTTTCAAATATGGAATATCAATATTTTCCGGGATAATAATTTTTGGTTTCCACAAGTGTATGATTTTCGAGATTATTCTCTTCATTTTTACATTCAAAAGAAAAATCGATTTACTTAAAACAAAAGTATTTTTTTAAGTTTGACTCTCAATTTAAATAAATGTATTATTGTGAGTAACATTTGGCTATAATTTTTCTTCCACTTCTTAAAAATCACTACAGCCTCTTCTTAAATAATCCTCCACTGACAATTTTCCAAATTTATAAATCTTGACGCAATGCATATTCTTTATTTAACGAAAAATGGGCCACTTTATGTCGTTAAGTACTGTCTATTTATCAATTTGGGTACTTGGTAGCTATATTGCTAGTATCCGTTTAATACTTGAAGAGGAGGAATGTAACGGCCGATGTGGACTGACTAGGTATACAACAATTATGAAGCTAGTCGACGATACTGTTCTTCGTGAGCACGGACCTCGATATCGAGCATCGTCACACTCAAGAATTTATCCAACGGAATATTTTCGTAGTTGCATGAATTATTTACAAGTTCGTGGATCGTTACTTCTCAACGGCATTGTGGTCTTCTACATGTGTAACGCTGTATATAGATATACCATATCTATATATATATATATGTATATACACATGTGTATACATTTTGATGTAAGTATAGTTGCAATACAGTATGTACGTATGCACTTTGGTGCACAAGGCACAGTCACGATGGTGGAAGAGGAATTTATGCGCAAGTTTGCGGGTAAACGTGCGCTCGATAGGAACACACGCTTCCCATCGACCTTAATGTTCATCGGAAGATACGAAATGTTGTGTGCTTCATACGAAACTCTCGCAGCGAATATTGATAAAAGTCATCTCGTTCAACCTAAACTGGTCTATAAAAATTCGCAATTTAAAAAGGAACAAATAAATCGAGAAAACTTGTGCAAAACTTGAAAAGGAGTAGAAAATTATCGTAGAACAGAAATTTCGTATGTTTCGATCTAATGAATTTAGCATAATATTCAAACTTAAAGAGCAACGATTTATTGACAAATTATTGAAGAAGCAATAAATTTATACAACAATGCAAAGTGAAGGAATATAATAACAAAAACTTCTTATTTTTTATGTAATAAAATTGTCACAGGTTCAAGCTAAACGAGATAAAAAAAAAATTGAAGAATTTCTGAAGAAATTAGTAAGTTATTTGAATACAAGAGTGAATACAAAAATGTTGTAATAGGAGAAAATCATTCATACGTGACAATCAAAAAATCTTTTGAAAACTTGCAAAATTATTGCAGAAATAAAAAACTTATACAAAATTATATAATAAATAAAAACGAAGCCCATAAGTATGAAATTTTATAGAAAAATTATGAACGAATAGAAAATGAGGGACAGCAAAGAAAAATGTATATACTTATTCTTATAAATAAACGTGGATCTTATTGGCCAGTATCTCTTAATTCTGCTTCAAATAGTTTCGACTGTAAATTTCTGTCACATCTGGGAATGGTCGCATTTCTGATTGTTATTATAGTCTCCCTCGGAGAGAATAGACGTGATCGTCAATCTCATTTCACTCGAGAAGACGTGCAAAGCAGTCGAACACGGTCGCTGCTCAAAGCAGCGAAGCTGCGAGAGGCTAAAATATAGAAGCAACTACACTCTAGTGACGAAAGAAAGAAAAAAAAAAAAAAAAAAAAAAAAATTTCCGATTGTTCCGCAGTTGGAAAGGAGAAGACGAAGAATCCAGCGGAACTTATTCAGCTAAATTATCTCCTGGGGCTTCGTTTCATCCAGGCATCGCGGGATCGATCTGCATCTTTTTGTTTGCAAAAAAAAAGAACACAAAAAAGAAGTTGACAAAGAAAAGCTTATACAGAGATGTAAAGAAAAACGAAATGACTCTAAAGGCGATAGAAGATTCTGATTCTGATTGTGGTCCTTTATTAAAGGCAAAAACTCGATCCCTCCCCATTTTATTATACCATCACTGATATAATAAAAATGAATTTATATACCTTCTGTATATACGAGATATTCTATGTTGATCTGCCATTTTTATATTGTATCATTCTTTGATGTAGTTAATTATTTATTTTTTTTTTATTCAAGTAAATGAGAAGTGTGCTTAATTTTTTAATGTTATATTTCATGCCATCTTTTCAATGTTTGCCCACAGAGTATATTCAAGAAATTAAAATCAATGATGTACCAAAAGAAAACACAAAAATTAGTTGCATTTCATAAAATACAAGAAAATTTAAAAACTTGCCAAACATTTTTTTTTAAATTGGTGTCATTAAAAAATACCTTTAAAGATCTTTTAAAAAATTGAGCTCTCTGAATTTACTCGAATGATTAGATAAAAAAAAAGTAATGAGAAATATCGAGGATGGTGATGGTCAATTGGCATGGAATATCTCATATATACTTATGACTATGCTTCACGATATGGACGAGCAAAGAATGACACGCTGTTCACGCTGATATCGTTTCAAACGAGTCTTTTGAAATTAAAAAAAAAGACCAGCAGATACAGCAGAAAGTTAGCGGAGGATGTAGCCTCAGTGCGCACAGTGAACTACTGTATATAGGTTGAACTTTGCCGAGCCCAGCTCCCGAAGATTGATGAGAAATTCCATGACCGAACGAATTTCATCCCATTGACGCGGTGGCGTGCATCCACCAAGTAGACGGGAACATTGGGACGAATTGATACCCAACTGTGTTTCCTCTGTACCATATAGATATATAGTACAATACATATATATATAAATATATATATATACATATGTTGCACAGTATCCGGTGTCATTCCCGTAGTCCACTACTGGTACCAATCTCCAACCACTCTGCTGCAGTCCAATATACGTTTAATTACATTAATTGTTTACCTAGATGAACAGGTCAGTGCATCTTTCGGTTTCGTGGGTGAAACAGTCACAATGGCATCGAAGGCAATTAACCCTGTCGAAGTCAGAGGGCCAGAAGCAGTAACGGAGGAAATCTAACCACGCAAAGTGGTTAACGGTGTTGTTAGGAAAATGACGAGTGGATGAGGTCAATAAGCGGGTAAAAGCGAGAATTTTGATGAAATTAATAATTTTTTTTTTTTTTAATTTACCGGAACTTTTAGAGCCTTTTAAGCCGGGGGCTTTATTCGCATTTAATTAAATTGCGTGATAAAAATTCTCGCGAAAATTGGCGATGGGGAAAAATATAATGTTGAAAAACTCTTGCAAATTGCGATGGAATCGTGATAAATATATTTTTGGGGACGTATTTTTATTAAATTGCAATTATTGTATCTGATGTCAGTTATAGTTACAGTGTTGGCTGTTGATATTTCTGTAGGTTGGAACAATGGCAAAATTTGTTAGCTGAAAATTAAAAAAAATAAACTGTTGAACCTTGCACAGTCTTCCTCATTATTTTTCATTTTTCACACAATTCCTCTGAGGAAAAACTGAAATTGGTGAACATACCTTTTTCTTAATTAACAATGATATGAGGGAGCAACGTGGAATTTTCTCCTTTCCATGCTTTTAAGTATCCTAATATAAAAAACAGGCATGAAAACAAATCTTCACAAATAAGTTTTAACAGAAATTCGATCTTAATGCCAGCTTAAGTTCAAACTTTGATCTTCAAGATCATCCTAAGCTCGAAGTTCAGCCTCAACATTGATCTTAATTTTCGAACTTGATAATGTAAAAAAATTCGACATGTAGATTTCATACCATTATGTATGTCCTGCTTTTAGCAACTGATTTGTCGTAGCTCATTGCACTTTTTTTTCTGTAATAATCTCTCAAAGCCCAATCTCGTATACCTATAAAAGATACCTCGACCCTCTTCGATTGTTTGATAATCCTCGTGTCCCAAACACATGACGATTTCGATTGAACGAAAAATCACTAAACGATGTTTGTTTCGCATATACCCCGAAAGATCCTTCTACCATCGGCAGTGCGGAAAATTCATCTCGAAATTGCGGAAAAAGTATAAGCCGTTTGAGGCGAAATATACAGCAGTGAAAGGTCGATAAGCTACCCACGGAATGTTTGCAGTGCCATTCAGATGATATTTTCAAGACAACGAATGAGCTCCCGTTGGCGAAGTCGCGGTTGATTGCAGAGAACGTATATATACGCTCTTATGGGGAGTGAGGCCGGGCACACGGGGCCTCTTGAAGAGCTCTGGGCGCTTCAGAGCTCCACTCTGCTGTAGCAATCGTCGCGGTAATATAGTACCAGTGTCTGTACTAGTAGTAGTTACAGTATAGAGTATGGCAACATCACAGCAGGATTACTACTGCATCAGAGGGTTGCTTATAAAGGTTGGCAAGGTTGGTATAGTCGGTCGATTGCAAGAGGCCCTTCCGGCTACCGAAGGGGCAAAACTTTTCTTTATGGCCTGCTCCTTTTTTTTTTTTTTTCTTTTTTTTTTTTTTTATTCACGTACAAGAGCTGATAATTACTTTTGCCTGCTGGTTGAGACGCGCCAAGACGAATCGACATGGCTTATATTCCCCTCTCATTATTGCGATTCTCGAAGCCCACTTCCGACGCCCCCTTTCGCTATCGCACGCGGAAAGAGAAAGAAGGCCACAGAGAGGAGAGAAAGAGAGAAAGGAAAAACACTAGAATGAAAGGAAGAGAGAGAGAGAGAGAATACACGACAGAATTTCCTGTACGTATTACACGATGTACCAACCGCACTATAAGATCCGCGAGGCTCCAAGTACATAGAGCAATAGACGCGTATAGACGAGAAGAGCTCGGTGAAGCGGCAGGGCGCTTCCAGAGTCTCTCCTCTACGTGAGCGAGGCGAATCGAGATGAGATTGGTAACGGGTTTCCACCGAGAAACGAGTTCAAGGAACGTCGCCGCTCGCGCGAGCACTCGGTGTACGCGCTGCTCTCGATCCCTCGGGGGCCTCGCCGCCTAGCTCATAGGAGATATTCTCCATAGAGACACCGTTAGCTCGGTAATGATCTTCTTGGAGGATGCCAATTTTGGTTTCATCGCAGTTGGCTTTCCAAGCACACTATTATATACTCTATATATATATATATATATATGTATATATATGTATTAATGGTGTACATAGGTTGCAACATGGCACATACTCTTTTTTCGAGGAAAAAGTTTACCTTACGCCTTTTGGGATTGATTTATTGATCGTGAATGTGGGTGAAGAGGCTTTTTTTTGGACGGTGGTAGAAAGTCGAAATTGGGACACGTAGAGAGAAAAACGATATTATTATTTATAAGAACTTAGGAAATAATTATTTTGTAAAATTGGAATGATACTTTTTGATTGAATCGTTTTGGTGAGCAGTACATGTATGGTGATTTTTTATCTATTTATTTGATACTGAACTTAGTGAGAATCCACCGTAGAGCCAAAATTTTAAAGAATTTTCCATTTCTCCGTTTTCTTTTTCATTGTAATTTATGACTTTTTAAAAAATTAAACTTAAAGTGATAAATAAAAATTTGTAAATTTATAGAACCATTTTTTTCTTTGCGAAAAAAAAATAATAATATACATATACCGAAAAATAGAGTAACAATTTTTTTTTTCTTTGACGATAAATATATTATGAAATAAAAATACAATTTCTTAACAATTCTTTGATCCTGCATCTTTCTTCAATTTCAAAGATCTATTTTGTGTCTTCGTACCCAATTTTTTTGTCATGTCTCTGACATATTATTTTTATCTTCCAAATATTAACAACTTTCTTTTCAACGAACTGTCGATTTTTCATTTTGCACTATAATAAAATAACGTAAAAGCTTGAAAAAAAAAAAAAAAAATTACCGCAACACTTTACAGCAACATAATGCAAAAACGTTTTGCCTCTCTCTTTCGACGTTATAGTGAAAATATATAAAGCACCGCGAAATTCTTCAATTTGCGTGTGTGATATATATACCGATCGTTAATAATGCGACGCCGAGAGAGGATTTATCGATGAGTGCTAAATTTTCACACCCAATGTATCCATGATTTTTATTTGATTTAATAAAAGCTCGACTCTCTACCGAGGCACGCATATTATTTCCATATTCATAGGATATTTTTGATTGTCGAATTTATCGTATATCGAGGCGCTTCCTGTTCTTTCATGCAAACAACGTGTATTACGAGAATTTTCTTTTGCCTCTGTGGAACGAAACATAAAACTGGGTCGAACACGTTCAGTATAAGTTCTGGTTATAGACGATGGGGGGTGCGGTTATATTCTATTGCTCACACGAGAGCGAACCCGTAATCGCCTCTTATAACGCGTTTACAGCCTGCTAAAAACTCAAATCCAATCGAGTTTTACCAATGCCCGTGAAATTATGTTTAACACACGCGTACTAGACGCAGATTAAAGTACGCGGAGTCGTGCGCAGATTTAATGCAACTCTCGCTTAATGGAATATTGGAAAAACAAATTTCAAGCTGTTTACCTTCACGTCCGTAAATCTGAAAATGAAAAAAAAAAAAAAAGAAATGTTACGTTTCAGCGAAATTGTGGTATCAAGTGGTGTCAGTGAGCGAATAATTAATTGATCAAAATTTCTGACATTTTATGATATTATTAATGAGTTACTTTTATGTTTTTTTTTGTAATAATTTTTTAAGATATTGATTTTCCCTGAAGAATCCACAAAATTGAAAAAAAAAAAATGGAAAAACAGATTTTATTTTATTGTCTGACTACCGAGACACATACTTGAGATAAAGCTTCGATGATAACAGACGTTTCAAGTGTGAAAACATAATTTATTGACGTGAAATCATGAATCAATTCATACATCTCCGCTTGTCAACGAAACATAGAGGCAGACAGGTTAATTAAATAAAATAAATTTAACTGAATAAATTTAATTAAAAACACATGGCGTATTAAACTTTTATTTGTTGGCAATGAAATAATATATATTTTGATTTAATATTATCTTTCACTTGGTTAATTCAACAAGTGACATCAGTCAGTAGCATTTTTAAAAATTGATTTTAATTTTATTATTCTACAAAATATAAATGAAATAAATATTATTATTAACGTTAATAAATATTTAGTTAAAGCAGTAAAAAATGTCATCAATGAAAAAATGAGTTTCCTTTTTCGTCTCAAAAAAAAAAATGGAAATTGATTTTTTTTTCATTCCAAAAAAAAATATATTTTATGAAAATAATTTTTTTTTCGATGAAAAAAATACTTTTGTTAACTGTTCCCACAGCAAGATAAAAAGCTTGTGGCTATATTGGCGGTAAATATTTCCACAAGGGTAGAAAGGTAGAAAGTTGAAGAGTGACTACTTTACCATTATTCTCTCAAGTAAATTATTCCCCTACGTTTCTCACTATATTTTACCCTGTTAATAAGAAATATTTTCAGCATACATGCAGTCGAGTTGTTTAAAATCAAAATGTTAAATGTTAAGTTGACGAAGACACGTCGAACAGAGGACTCGTTACGAGTTTCTCTATAATTCGCATACCCTTTTTGTGGACACGAGACTGGTTTTGTCAAGTTAACGGACACGTTCGCAAGGCGTTTTAGTTTCATTTAGGTACGGTAAGAGGGTTGAAGCTTACGTCAGAGAGAATCTACAGAGTGTGTTGTAATAGTAGTCGTAGTAGTAGCAGTAGCAAGCACAGCCCAAGGCCCAAGAGGGGGCGGATATAGTATAGGGTTCGTTGCCCATGTACTTGTTCCGAAGTTGGCGAAGTCGCAAGGCGTCGTTAATTACCCTGGCTCCTAGCTCACTCCCGTGTTACCTCGTTCATTCCTCTCTCTCTCTCTCGCTCCCTCTCTTTCTCTTCCTCTCTCTCTCTCTCTCTCTCTCTGGTACCGTTCTCCTGCTTCATCCAACATTCTCCCTCGACCAGGAGCGTTCCATCAAACCCCCTGTGTAGTTTAACCTCGGGTGGATAGGGTAAGGAGACATATAATGGGAGCCACAAATTATACTTTGGAGTGGCGAATAGCTACGCCCAGGGAATAACTATTGTATCGTCGAATAGATATACGTACCGAGCAACCTATGCGTTGTACGTATATCTACGTACGTATAACGAGGGATTTCCAAATCAGCTGCAGCAGACAGCCCTGGCAGAGCAAGCCACCGGTGTATAACACTATTATCTAGGTAGATGGCTCGTGTGGAAATATTTATTGTATGGCGTCTAGGAAACAGACTGCGTAGGAAATAAATGTTTCGAATAATCGAATGTTGTCCGTAGAAGAGACAACATTTTTCCTTATTTTTCTAGGAACATAATCATTTGATTAAAAAAAAAGAGATGCACTTTCATGCATTTTAGAAATGCAATAATTTTGAATCATTATTAAAAAAAGAAGAAAAAAAATCACTCGTGTAAAAAAAATCTAAGAATTCATTTCATATTAAAAAAAAAATTATCTTTCGTTAAGCAACGTTGTACAAATTAATTTATTAATAACCTTTTGTCATTATCATTATTTAAAATCGATGTTCTTAGCTATCATCGACGCCGATGCCTCTCTCCACATTTTTCTCTCGTCCTAAAGAGTCCTCAAATTCCAATCAAATCCATATTTTACTTTAGGAATGCATGTGCATCTTTAAATCAAAATCATTTCAATAATAGAACTGTCAAATATTCTCCGTAGTAGAGACAATATTTTTCCCTTATTGTCCTGAGAGTCATATGATCGAAAAAAGAGCAGCAGTTTCTTGCGTTCCAGAGCGCGAGTTACCAGAAGCACGAAGGGTTTCGTAGGGAGGGGGTGGTTCAGATCCCCGTTTATATGACGTTATGACGGAGAAGTTTATTGAGCCTGGAGGGTGAAATCGTTGGCTCGTCGTCGCTCAGAATCGCGCCTACCCTTCGGCAAATATTTTTCCGCCTGCGGCTGTTCGGGCTCGCGCGCGCGCGAGAGTTTCGTAAAAATCGTTCCCATTGTTCCCGACCTATTCTCTTCGCCTCAGCGGCCCTCGATCTTTTGCCCGTTCTCTTTCTCTTTTCTCTCTCATTCGCTCTTTCTCTCTCTCTCTCTCTCTCTCTGTTCTTTCTCGTTTCCTCTCTGTCTCTCATCTCCCTTGCCGAGCTCGTCATTTCTTTTTCCGTTCTCGCCCGCGCCACTCTGCTATGTATTCTCCGTTCGCGCGTTTTCCCTCCTACCATATCTCGCTCCATAGTACCTTATTCAACCAATATTTTCCGAGCTTCTCGATGCCTCGTCTCGATTCCCCTCTTATGAGAAACGCGCTTCGCTGATTTAGAGGTAAAAAGGGATTGCGAACCACGCTAATCAAGAGGGACGTTATCGCCTGTTCATTCTTCCTTGAACTGATGGAATGCACTTGTGCACATATTATATATATATATATATAGAACCTAAAGAATCTGTGAGTTAAGATCCTATTAGGTGTTTGAAAACCAATGATTGGATCTTAAAAGCCCATAGGCTCTTTAGGTTAGTTTAGGTTTTATTATTTTTGTTAATTAAAAAAAAAATCTCCAGACTTTTCGATGGATGTACCCAACATTGTCAACTGTCCCCAAAACTGCCTTTACATATTAAAAAAAATTGTTGTGAAACTGTCCACTTACATATCTCAACAAATAATGCACAAAATGTTTGGTGGAAAATTATTCATAAGGACAGAAAGTTTCAAAGTTACTTCCCTTCGAATGGGCGAACAAGTTAATTGACTAAAACATTTAGAAAGACTGGTTCGTATAATGAAAGAGGTCCTTTAATAAAAACATTTGGAATTTTTTTAATGTCAAAAGTCCGTCCCCGGCAAAATTTCAAATCTACACTACAGAAGACACTGGAAAATGTGTTTCGTGTAAGTCGCAACCCTTAATACCCGTGCGTTGGCAAGGGAGGGTCAATACTAGCGTATCTAGCGTACCAAAGGTGTTAAATGAAAATGAGACAATTCCGTGAAATGTTCATAGCTGTATGGATATTTTCCTTTTTTTTTTTCAGCTGGTGTCTCAATCGACGTACTACGTGCCGAAGCAACGTTACCGCACGTATGCGTGGTGTGTGACGTATAGATATACACGTGCGACAGTTTCAACATCGGCAAAGTCCGACAAGTCTGTTACCCCCCAGTTCGCAGGAACGCATACCCGACGACAAACAGGGATACAGACGAGTTCGGCTATCTATTTTAAAGCGACGAGACTGCGGGGTTCTCATAAAAAACTCATACGCAGCCGGTGCCGCAATACCGGCTCAGTTCGTGCGTAACGTTTGGAGGAACGAGGACACACGTTATACCCCTCGCCGAGACCTCTCCCTACCGCGCCTTTAAATATGCACCAACTCTCTTCCGTCTCCCCCATTCTGACCTTCCTTTGCTTTCACCGAAGAGAGTCCTCACGAACCGAATATTTTCTTCCCTACGCGTGCCCACGATCAATTTTCCTTTTCAACAGGACTATATATCCCGACACCAAAAGGTACATTCCTCTTCGCGGCCATTTATATACTGGTTTTTTTTTTTTCATTTTTTTCTTTTTTGCATTCTCAACACTTTTTTTTTCTTCCTCTTTTATTGCGCGTGAAACGTGGTGCGAATTGATCGCAAAAGAGGGCGATTTTACGGACGATCCGGTTTCGTATGTGCACAACTGATGAGAGAAAAGATTGTAGCGACAAGGTATACGCGAAATAGGAAGGTAGATAACGACTGCCAGGGCTGTATTGAATCGCCTGGGTGATCTTCTTCCGATCTGACCCTTGTTACCCAGAGGATAATCTTTATCGTGACCAGCGAATTCAATTACCGAGCTTGTTGCCGGTAAGTGTATACGTGTGCGGCAACGAAACTTCGAGGAGGCGCATCGATGCATCAGAGATCAACGATTCGTATTAGCTACAAAGTGTTATACCTGTTGTCTAGTGTAACAGAGTATATCGACGTATAACGATTATCGGAAAAGGTAAAAGATCCAAAGGGGTCTTCAGCGCCTGGCTTTATCGGTAAGCATCAATTATAGGGTTTAACTTTGAACAAAATCAAGTTTTTGTTCAAAGTAAAACGAAACGTTGTACGTGACAATTATTTTCTTTCTATTGCTCTTACGATTAATTCTAGTATGAAATTATTTTAGGCTATTTTTGATAATGGACACGATTAAAGATGGCTGTGAAGTAGAACCTTGTACGATGGATTATTTTCAATTTTTTACGAAGGCACCTAGAGACGACCAATCTTGGCTTCCTCAGTCGATTTATGCTTAACTCTGAATCGATAACGTTATTTGGTATGTAAAAAGTTTTAGCTCACGTTTTCTTCAACTTTTTTCAGGGGTTAGCAGAGACAAATTTTAATAAATACGAAATCCTAAAAAAAATCAACAAAAATTCTCTGAACCAGAGATTTCTACAGAACATCAAACGACATTTATCGATGTAAATCCATAGTTCACTGTTTGCACAAACAAAATCCTCCATACCATTTTTTGCCCTTCACATTTTATCAGAAATATTGCATCGTGTTTGAATGATTAAAAATGAAAATCAACGTAAAAATGATTGGAAAATGTAAAATTAGATGTTCTTTAGTAGTTTGTGTAATTGATGGGCATTAATTTAACGGTGATTTGTTATCGTGTAGGTTAATTAAAAATGCTTGTACGGCTTTGTGTCTTCAATAATGTACCGATCATATTGCAGATGGAATCGATGGAGCTTTTACAACCAGAATAGTGCAATATTGATTGGAGGCTTGGAATGTACAGGAAAATCTGATTGCCAAGAGTGATCATGATATCTGGATATAAATGATAAATGACCGGATGGAATAAATTGATCCTCCTGTTCGAAACTCAGCTGAATGAATGTGAAGCCACGCACGATAAATTGAAAAGCTCCGTGACTATCGCGCGGCCGCGATCAATGTGATATAAAAAATCACTCGTACCCCAAAGCCGCTCATCAGCTGGGTGACGCTTTGAATGCCAACTCCAGAGGGAGAAAAACGATGAGTGTCTGTGCTGTATTTGCTCATGTGTGTTTGGTCGAATACCATACGTTCTCTAATGAGTAAATTCTAACGCTTACTGAAGCAGCGCTTCAGCTCTGCTTCAACCATTGAATTTAACTCGCCTTTGCGGAAATATTACACAGTGAGAGGCTTCGTAGTCGAGAATAAAATTAAAGGGCCTTATATGCCAACCACAAGACCACAGGGTACATGTGGCTGTACTATTGCCGAGTTGAAGTGAGCTTCAACCGTTCAACCTGAATTCGGAAGTTGGTCAGAAACTGGCAGATATTACTTATTTGCGGTAATTGGAGAGAATGTGAGAATCTGTATTTCGGCTTGAAATGCCATCAAGCCTTTGAATGCATTTGAAGTACGTTAAAATAAATATGGTATGAGGCATCTCATGTCTTTTGAATAGGAAACTGTATTTTTCAGAAATAGATCATTTTAGTTATTGCACTCCGATGTAAAGTTGATAAGGCGTTTAAAAACAAGAAGATTAAGTAAAATTCAATTTCGAGGTTCTTATAATAGGAGTGTCGGTAATTCAACTCCAACACTGGCATCCCCTTCAAATCCCTAGAATACGCTGCATCTCCGTTTCGTCGAAGCAAACTTAAACAACCCACTCCACAATGTAATATACACAAGAATAAAATATAGACCCAACCTATCTGATAACCTAAACAAGGCCAAAGATAAGAAACCTCTTACACAACAAAGCACCTCGGGTGAAAACTCCTAGCAAAGTTTATTCGCAACACGCAGAGTCAATTAACATTATAAATATTTTAGACAGTAAACCAAAGATGATATCGAAATGAAATCATTGAACGTACTTATTAAAAAATGAAAGGATGGATGCCATAACGACCAAAGTTTCACTCATCCCATTACGTATTAAAGACAGAAAAAGATTGGATTGAGACTAAACTACTGCGTCCCTATGTTACGAATCTAGGTAGGTAAACTCTCACCTTGGCATCACTTTAAGATACCTTAAGATATCTGCATCTTCGTGTCGTCCGAGCGAACTCAAAGAAACCACTCCACAAGGTAATAAACACCGAAATAAGATATAGACCCACCTCTCTGATAATCTGCACAAGAGACCAAAGATAAGAAACCTCCTACACATCAAAGTACCCTGAGAGAAACCTCCAGCTGAAGTTTATTCGCTTTTCGCAGAGCCAAGTCAAATTAGTAGTATCACAGACAGTGGATTAAAGATGCCTTCATGAGTAGGTAGACATATGCCGCCGTTGGCTAGGAGATATAAATTATGTCGAGGTCTCTCTCGTATACGGGGGTGTTGGTAGCATATAGAACGTTGGGCAAACGTCGAGGATTCCCCGGAGAGTTTTCGAGGGGCACGTGGCTCATACCCCTTGAAAGATCAGGAGTAGGACGGGAGACTGCAAGGAGGGTATATACTGTACCGAGGGGGGGGGGGGGGGAGGGAGGTCAGAGATAGGTAGTAGAGCAGAAGTGGGCCCGTGTGCTTTTGCAGAGTAGGAGGAGGTCGCTCGTGTGAAAGATATAGAACCGGGCCGACTCGCGCGCCGCGGCACCGCTGGTCTTCTCTCCTTCCCCGGTTGAGCGCGAGCCAAATAGCCCCGATATATCATGGGGATGGCCATTATTAAATCATGCTGCAGTTGGTAATTCAGTTTCCTGCGACGTGCCCGAGCCTGGTACGTGTCTCGTGTCGATTATCGAACGATAACAAGCTTCGCGATATCAAGAGGCGAGACCAAGGACGAGAGGGTTGAAGGGAGGGTCTATAGCCGGAGTAGTGGGAAGGACGATAGAAATGGATGAAGCGGAGGGAGGGGGGCGTTAGTGGGCAGGGTGAGGCCGAGGCTCGGTCGATGCGCCCCCGGCACCTCGACGACTAGCACACATAGTCCTCTCTCCCTCCCTCTCTCTCTCTCGCTCCTCCATAAAGGAGGAACAGCCGTGGAGCAAAAGTGCCGGGCCACGAGCGCCGGCAGTCATCGAGAGCGCTCACGTGCGCCGTACCGTTCGATCCGTAAAATGGGAGCGAATCGAAAGGGTGGTGTGGTGTGGCGGGTTACTACATACGGCTCGGCGACTGGAACTGCGTCCATGGCCACAGAGGATGGAGAGCTTGGCGGATGAGAGAGCCGGACGCTACAGTTAGTACCACCTCCAATACCACTATGGACTGTAGAGTTCCACCAGTTACACAGACCGATGTTCCACGTCGGCCTGCGGGTTGAAGTCCGATTCCACACTCTGATGTCATGCACCGTCGGGAATCGAGGGAACGAAAGAGGAGAATTAGGAGGATGAGAAGGTTTCCCTTTATCCCTTTCCGTTTTCCCATTCCCTTCAGCTTTCTCTCTCGCTCCCACCCACTTTCTCTCTCCCTCGCTCTTTCCCTTTAGGTCTCATCTCAACCCGCATCTGCCGACGAGTTAAATTGATTCCTGAAGTGCCGGCTCGCCGGTTGCTTGTAACGGGTTGTGTACCACCGGCAACTCTCCACTGTTTGACGTAGTGGCATACGTATACGTTACAGCGAGAGCGATACAAGATAGAGGCGAATGGGGCTGTAGGATAACGGCCGCCAAATTGAGAGGGCTTTTGGGAAACAGTAAACGAACGAGGTCTTGTCACTCTTGTCGTCTCTGCACACTGAGGCACTCTTCGGCGGAGTAGCAGTTAATTAATGTATTAAGCTGCATTGAAGTTGGGAATTAATATCCTGGCGCCGTTCCGGTGATGCTCTGTAGGTGTCTTTAATCGAAGTTCGAGATGCATTTAAGGAATATAGAGAGATTGAACAGAGTGGAACGTAGATGGAGGTGTGAATTTATTGAGAAGTACCGACGTTCTGTTCAGAACGGTAGTTAATACTCAGAAATACCTATATTAAGTTTCTGTTGGTTATATCTTCAGTTATTAAGTTGGCTACCTGGAGATCTACGCTTCATTAGATGAACATTTAGTGTTCAATTGGCAAATCATCATTGCTGAAGCAACGTTCCTCAGAGGTCCTGTTGGCCAATTAAGGTTTCATTGAAATTGCCTTTTTCTTCATAGCAATTGGAAATTGAATTACTTTGTAGGGTTTAGAAACTAGTCCAAGGAGTATTCAATACTTACGTCCTCATAACAACTGCCACAAGTTTCTGGGCCGTTGAGAAGATCCAGATTCCAATCGTCATAGCATTCACTTGTCAGAATCGAGACTACGAGAAAGAGAGTTCGATTCTCACAACATTGCACTAGTTGATAAAATCCTCATTCCGGTAAGATGAGCCCATCTCGTATCAAGAGTTCTTGATGGATGCGCTGCTGATTCAGAAGGATGGATGGTATACATAGTACCCTATAAGTTACGATACTTAAAGAGAATACCAATATAAAGTTATTGGATATATCTTCAGTTTCGACCTCGGTTTCGACTTCAATGAAAGCCGATGTTTGAACATTTAGTTGTCAGTTGGTAAATTGTCATTACTAACGAAATTTTCCCCAGCGTTTCTGCCGGGCAATTATGTTTTCATTGATATTGCCTCCATGTTCCAAACATCGGACAATTGAACTACTATGTGGAGATGAATTTCAGAACTAATCTAAGAGATATTCAATACTCGCGTCGTCATATCACTTACCACAAGTTTCTGTCCCGTTGAGCAGATTCGTTTTCTTTTCATTCGTCGTGGCTTCTACTTCCCACAATAAACTAAGATAAAGAAGAGTATGATTTTCACAATATTGTACCAGTCCATAGAATTTTCATTCCAGTAGGATCGAGTCCAGTATATGTTTCGTATCAAGAGTTCTCGAGGCTGATCTCGCTGATTCTGAAGGTCAGTCTACACAGTATCGTCGACCAAAATGGCTCATTGGACTTCAATGTATTGGCGTACAGGAATAACGGTGAAAAAAAAGTTGCTTCTGTGTATGTTTCTTCATCGCTCGACGAATTGTGAAAAGGAGACGACGAAGTTGTGCTGGTCGAACACGTAGAGCGAAAGATTGCCGAGCGAATTGGGAGGGGAGACACAGCGTGCTTCGGGTAAAGGACGTCAGAGGACGACGCGAAAGGGTGGGCGGAGTTGGCTGTTGGGTAAAAGGACCCAGGGAGAGGAAGTGGCAACCTGAGTGAGATAAGGGGCTTTAGCAGTTTCTGAAGACAATGCCGGCCATAATTGGATCACGAGGCTCCTGCTCCAGAATCCTTAATTTCGTCGATTGGTTCACTTTCTCCTTTTTTTTCCTCCCTATCTTTCCTCTTTTCATCCCCCCGCTGTCTTCTCTCGCTCACCCTCATGTCTTATCCATCCACATTGCGCTGCCTCTTCGCTTCGCCACTTCGCCTTTCTCTCATCATTCGATCTTATACTCATCTATATATCCTCTCTTCCTCTCTCCAAGGGTTCTACATCGCTCTTCAGCGTATCCGTCATTGAATGCTCTCTTATCTGCTGTCTGCCGTCAAGTTCAATCTACCTTCATAGATTTTCATAACGTATGTGCATCTCTTATACATAAAATCTACATATTAGAAGTCTATGTGCATAGCCATGTACTCTTCACTGTGCAATCTGTCATCGCTCGCGGTACCAGCAGCCCTTTTCAAAGCACAAAGCTTCTTCTCGTCCAATTTTCTAGTCAAGAAAATTCCTTTTGATAGCATCCACGAGAAAGCACCGGGTAAAAAAAGTACAATACGAGGTAGCGCCACGGTACTCGTTTCACGCCGAGAGTAAAGTATCAGTGGAAGGTGGTACAATGCGCATAAAGGAAAACGGAGTTTCAGTTTGCATCGGAGTGTCGAAATTCTCTGCTCTAGCACGTCTATTCACTCTGAACGACTCGTTTTCAGAGATACGAGATAAAGAGGAAGAGTGGGCGAGAGAGAAAGAGATAGATAGAAGATATACGCCTGGCACGCGGTAGTGCTGCAAACGTGAATCACTAAATACGGATGGAACACGTACAACACAACGTGTTATAGGGGTTGGTGTGTATACGAGCTATAGGCCACCCGTCAAATTAATCCGGTATATTTGTTTATCGTGAGTGGATCCCGTTCCGCACGGAGAAGTCTCTGCTCTTCATTAATTCAATTTCGCGCTCGGGGTGAATGGAAGGGCAGCGCACAGGGATTTGATTACAAGTATTGGAGATGGGTCTACCGGCGGTCGGTTTGTGATGAACACTCGGAACTTTATTGACGATGTTACCTTTGCCGTGCACAAAAGCTTCGAATAGATCTCCTTTGGCATGCAGATCGTTGGTCGATTATTTATTTTTTTTTTTCCACCAATTAGGAGGATCAAACGATCTGTAAATAGAAAACCGACATTTCATTGTTGTTGAACATTTGATTCCTTGGAATATTTTCGATAATATTGATCTTATTGCAGGCTTAAACAATTGATGTCGACAACTCAATCTACGAGTCTCTCTCGTGAGTACATGAACGAGGATGGATGCGTTCAGACACCCTTGTGTGTTTCTGATGAGTGCTCGCATTCGTGGAGTCTTATTGTTTGGTGATGAACGTCGAAACACACGGTGGATATATACGAACCGAGCCGTATAAAAGCATTGCCAGCCTGTTGGGAGAACTCGAGCTCTACGCTACTCTGCGCAGCCTGTCATTCGCAGGGATATAGTCATCCAGAAGCAGTTCCAGTACAGCTCTCTACAACAGAATGGTATCGATTGAATACTTTCAGCGGGTTGAATTCCCGCGCGACATCCCTACTCTATCTCTACCTATTTCGTGCGATTCGATGCGTTCCATTTACAAGCCATGTATTTACTATGGCGGACTTTCATGTCGGGCGCAACCGAAAGCTTTAATAGGCGAGTTTACGGGCGCGAGCATTAGAATTCCACCGATTGGAAATTCGGGAAGCTCAATGAACAGTGCTACCGATTTGCAGGCATATACAGAGAAGGAGATTTAGTAGATGTTTACACCTACTGTTAATTAGAAATAAACACCTTTTACACATTTTTTTTCAAAGAGCATATTTTCAAATTTGGAAAACTGCCTC
Organism: Perithous albicinctus; assembly: GCA_964016905.1. Classification (NCBI taxonomy): domain Eukaryota; kingdom Metazoa; phylum Arthropoda; class Insecta; order Hymenoptera; family Ichneumonidae; genus Perithous; species Perithous albicinctus. The sequence goes on along the minus strand of OZ024696.1, from coordinate 19,058,194 downwards.
TTCTGTTGACTGCATCCACAATTATTTTCCACAAACTAGCGCTTAAGGAAAGGCTGAAGTGAGTTGACAAAAAAAAATTCAATTCTTTTTTATTTTAGCTAAATGTTGTTAGACATTGGAAAAAAAAAATTTATTTTTCCATTCTATAGTTAGTAAAGAATCACATGAGAACCTATAATTAACACAAAAATCCATTGTTTTATTAAATAAAAGTTTTTTCTAAAATCAACATTTCTCCAATTCCAAAAGAAGTAGACAATTCGATCATTGATAGGGTTAATCGATTTATTTCCGTCTACATTTCTGCTATCACTTGTATCAGCAAATGATTTTGCAATTAAATCGACGAGTTAATGGCCCCATTGTATCGTAGATGAAAAGTCTGCTGGTCCGGCCACGTAGTAGGTTTGTTCGGCAGTTTCAGCCGCTGCGGTGATAAGAGTAGAGAATAGTATTGCTGACTCGACAGAGTTCTACCTTGATGGGCCGTGGAGGATGAGAAGGAAGGCAGCAGCAGCAGTGGTGGAGAACGAGTACAGGAAGCAGAAGGTTGGCTAGCCTTAAGTTCGATTCAATGGGCCATTGCGAGAGCTGTTAAAACGTGAGCTTCTGGCTGCAGGTTCGAGTCATTGCAGTGGTATTAAGATAGTGAGGGACGGGGAAAAGAACGTCCTTGCTACGACGGTTTTTCCTTCATTCCTGGGTATTACTGTCTCTCTGCACCTTCGCCTCAATTTGTCAAATTGGATGTCTACTAATAGCAGGTACACTGATCCAACTAAAGTATATATATATATATTTTCTGATTGCCACCACTGATTACCACGAATTCTCTTGATTTTACAGGTGCGCCCACCGTAAATTCGACTATGAATCAGGTCACAGGCGTGAATGGATTTTAGCAATGACTTTCATTCCGCATAATACATAATACTACGCTATACTCGCCTACATCCCTCTATTGTTCCACGTGAAATCTCGTATATTGAGTGAATAATGTAGAGCGCAGGATTATGAAGAGAGTGCAGAAGCGGGGCACAAAGCCAAAGCACAATTACTTCCAGAGGCTCTTTGTGTAGCAAAGAGAAGGAGCGACTGCGATAGAGCACGTGTGAGCCCTGCGGGGAAAAGTAGGAAAACTCTTTCATCTTGTGCCGTACAATGCTCTTATCCAACCTCTACACCAAGACCATGTCATAAATAATGATGTAAAATAAAAACAGTATTTCAGGTTTAAAAACAATTTCTCATGTTTGTGGGAGGAAATTTTGATGAAGACGAAAATACAAAACGGGCTACCCTTGATTGTAAGATGTTTAGATGCTGTGGCAGTGGAGTAATGAACAAGGCTATATTATTTCAGAAGCTCACACATATTCGGTAGGCCCTTATATATTAATATTATCCCCAGAGCAGCAGAATGTGAGGCAATCCAGCTCAGTTTTTTGACTACCTGATGACGTCCCTGTGTTTAGGGACTATTATATCTCTATTTTTACGTCCCTATTATGTGTTCAAAATACTGCACAAATGTTCGCATACGTCCGAGTGGAACTACATTTTTTTTAAAGATTTTTCGGAACCATTTTACAGAAGTTATTTTCCTTTGAAATCAAACTACTTAAACCTCGATGAGCAACTCTATGGAATAACATATATTTAATTTAGAACATAAAACATTTGTTTGCAGAGAATATCTGTAAATACAGAACAATTAAACTTTAGGGGAATGCAATTTAACATTGGCGAGGATAAACATATTAACAATTCGTACGACTCTTCACAACATGCATTACTTCAAGTTCAACCTTAAGCTACATTGGATTACAAGATATTTCGCTGTACAATTTCGTAATGAACCTAGGCACAGCTAGAACGTAATTCCGCGCATTCATCTGGCTCGGAGGGATATATCATAAGGTATTATACCGTTCTATACTAATTTCTAGCGGGCGAATGCAACTGTGTGTACATATACAAAGAGAGAGAGAGAGAGAGAGAGAGAAATGTAGCGACTCGACGGTGACGCAGCTTCCCAATTTGGGAAACGAGGGCGCGATACGAGAGTACCAGAGGACATGCTACACATCAGAGAGAGGCTTGTATACTATAAGTGTAGACGTATGCGCACGTATAACAATATATATATACATATATACATATCTGTGGCTGTGGTGCTGCTACCCTTGTAGCAGGTACTGTGGCATATAGAAAGCAAAGAGAAGGGTGACAAGACACAGTCGAGTTGCGGTCTGGGTGAGACCGCGTAGCCGCCTCGCCGTACGTGAGAAACAACTCGTTGCTTGATTCACGTTCAACCCCACCCAACCTACCAGCTACGTGCTTGCAATGCGATCGAGGCAACGCATTTCGAGATGCAACCACTTTTATACTACTACTCCATGCGCTGCGACATCGCGACAGCTTGCTGCCTCGGCAATTTCCAACCTCCCCCTAGGCCTCCCACCCCCTCAAACCCCCCGCCCTTCTTTACGTGCAAAGGGACACAGCCTCGACAATTCTGAAACTCACGCGCCTTCCAACTTGCTCTTTCTCGTTTCATTCCCGAGCTTGAGAAAAGAAAAATAAAAAAAAAGAATTGTACGTTTGTGTATGTAACACCATGATATCATGTCCTCAGGTTGTACTACAAAGTGCTTTGTTGGGGAGATACTTTCCCTGACAATTCTCAGGTTCCAAGACGTATTCATAACTTTTGATAAATCAAAGCATTCGTTTCAATTTTCATGAGATTTTGATTGTACATCACTTGTGCACCGAGAGAAAGATTTGATGCTGGGAAATATGAAATATTTCATTATTTTTCAATATTTAACATATTACTTGCCAATGGATATTAAAAAAAAAAAAGGATCAGTGCAAGCGATTGACGTGTTTCAAGAACCATTTGACTGTCTTCATAGCCAATTTATGCAGTAACGTTAATAATAAATTCCCCATGATTGGACATCTTTTAAAATGTGTAGTGAATCGGTCTATCAATGAAATATTACTTTCGACTGAGTCTAGGGGCGCGCTTTGAGGAATCAAAGGTGAACGCTTTTACAGCACTCATGCTTTTAGATGCTTCCTCCACCGGCTCTCTTGAATTCCCACATATATAGTATACAGACGCGAACCAGGGAGCATGAATTGCGGTGCCTGCTTGCTACTCCTGTTGGGATGTTAGGATTCGTGTGTCCTATATATCTTTCCACTGGATCACTGTATCAGAGCTGAGGTGCGCTCGTTCCGCCAAAGTACGAGTGCGGTGATATAGAACTGGAAGATTTCCGTGATGTAACGTATATACGATGTGTATACCATGTGTGCACTCTAGTTTCTGTGCATGTCCATATAATACGTAACTTTGACTGTTGGCCACTGAATATCGTCTCCGTGAATAGCGGTCGTTGAGAGATTTTCTTTTCACTCTCTGCCTTAACCCCTTAAACAAGAAAAGTCGTGCGACCAACAACGCACATGCTGCGCATTTTAAACAAAAAAAAGTCCCCGGAATTTTTCGAGGTCGAAGAATCCGAAAAAGAAAAAAAAAAAGTCCGACATCCATACAGATGAATATAAAATAAAACGACTGAAGATTTTTAATTAAAAATTTCTGTTTAGTGTATTTGACGTACGATTTACAAACCATTCGACCAACCAATCGCTGTGCCGCCGTCGGTAAAACGAAATTAAAAAACCCTTTTATCCTGCAAACGTTCTATATTTCATGGATCAATATTTAACCATATCACACAAATCGCAAAGCGTTGCGTGAACATTGTCCGGCGATATATAAACGAATTGAGGATACGAATGGATTACATTTTGTCACGGCGCTGCGCCTCAATTTATTATTTACACAACCACCGGGTATTTAACCCTTTAACGTTGCCTGGATAACAGCGAGCTGTACACAACTCGTATGTAGCTCGATCGTGAATTTTTCATTACCCGCTTTTCACAAGGAGAAAAAAAAAAATACGTGTATCGGATTAGCAAACCGTCTTTATGGAAACTAATACAAACGAAATATGAATTATTTTTACACAAAAAGAAAAATAATAAACAAACCGTCTTTATGGAAACTAATACAAACGAAATATGAATTATTTTTACACAAAAAGAAAAATAATAATAAAAAAACATATTTTATCACGAAACTTGAGGTCATTTTCTTTGCTACCTTCTTTGAATTTTTTAATTAAATTTCATTTTACAATGAACAAATAATAAAAACCACTATTAATCCAATTTGTGAATCACAATACTACATTCGTTTTGTAAAACCGAAGGAAGAAAAAAAAACGAAAAAAAACGTGTGACTTTTTCTTTAATTTATCAAGTAAAGATACAATTGCTGCGTCAATTATAAGTCCATTTTTTTAATTACCTGAAATCCATTTATTTTTTCCAACTCCTCCGAAAAATAATAACAAATCGAAAGCTCATATATTTATTGATGAAAATCACATGAAAAGTTTTAGATTTGTCATTTTAACTGCAATTTATTACGATACCAAAAAAATGTTCTACAAAGGATATTACTTTGAAAAATATTTAAAAATGCGACAGTGATTTTTTTTTTAATGGTGACATTCGTAATTAATTGGGGTATAACTGCATTCTTGATGGTTTAATTGCCCCCTTTTGAACTTTTTGACAATCGCGAGTAAGGCCAAGTTGATACACGATATCCGACGGATATTGTTCTTGGAGCAGGGGTCAGGGGTGGTTTAGGTACTACATTATGTCGGAGGCGGGATCGAGACACACGGCCTATAGTTTGATCGGGGCCATGACTGCACGCGTGCGGTTGAATCGACAGTACCGGGGCGATGATCGATCATGTGACAAACGCAAATCAGGCCAATCGACATCAGGTGTACGTAACCGTCTGCGGCTACGGATATTCCGTGTGCTCTCTTGTTCCCGCCATCTATATAGATATAGTATATTGTATATATGTGCATATACGTGTATATACACAGTGGAGCAAGGATAGCGCCCAGTAGAATTTCCAACGTTACGAATCGTGCGCGTTTCCCGCAACTCGTGCAGAAAATACCACTTGTACACTGTTAGCTACGCGAAACTAAAAGCAACCACACCGCGGCCTCTGCTACCAACGATTCTGTAGCTACCCTTGTACGTGATATGGTGACAATATCCAGAATCAATGTACTTCCCCATTTCTGTATTACATTTGGAACAATTTTCATTCCGATTCGATACACTGGTAAATACGTAATAAAAAAAAAAAAAAAAAAAAAAGTCTGCCAAGTAGAACATTGCTTATTGCTTTCTCAGAGTTCTAAAAAATATTTTATAAAGTTACGTCTATGACGAAATTTTGGCATAGATCATACATTTTTTTTTTTTTTTGGATCCTGAATATTTAATTCCGAAAATTAGTGTGCTATTTTTTGTACATATTTAATAGTGTTAAAAAATGTTTGACATAGAATTCGAACAAAATCGATAAAAGGCTTTAATTTTCGTTGTCGTAACTGGAACAAGTTCTTTATACCACGCCAAGCTGTGTAAGTTTCTGGAGCACTTGTCAGATGCAAGATACCTCGTTATACCTGAAGTACATGACACTGACAATGTCATGATTTCACGAGCGTCTACAAATACTTTAATGAGAGGAATCTTATGACTGAAAACTGAATAAATAGAAACAGTCCCTGTGCTGGAGATACAACACTTGACACAGATATGCGACCACAAACAGGTGCTTAAAACCGGGAATGTGCAGCACGCAATAATGAAAATAGTTTGGAGGTTGTCCCGGAGCTCTATAACATATATACAGGTGATACTATACTTGGAGTTAAGCGATATTTTAATTTCAATTAAATTTTATATGTTGTAATTATTTGCGTGTCTATTTTTTTTTTGTGCAAAGCGATCTTTACTCGTTCTACCTGAAACTTTAATTTTTTGCGTACTGCAAAACCATTTGTATACATGTCTTGTCTATGTACAAAATGTTTCCCCTCTAAAAATGAATAAGCAAATAAATCAAATTCAATCTTAACACGGATTGACTCCAAATAGCTAAGTGCATTATACGGCTCCTAAGAAACTTTCCTTTCAGTGCGAAAAGGGGTCAGAAAGCATACAAATCTCTTCGCATTCTCCCCTCGCAAGCATGATGCAAAAGTGTGTTCACCCCTCTAGGCCAATAAAATTCCCAATAAAAAGAAACTATAGCAATATTATGACAAATATTATTATCAATAAATTTTGTGTTTCCTTGTATTACCGTTTTTATATTTATATATTTTTTATACTTTACTTTGCTGTTACTTTAATATTCTATGTTTCAGTGACAGTTCCCATAAATTTCGAAAAAAAAGCTGTACCACCATAACAATTTTCTTTTCCATTAAATTTTCACTTTTTTATGACTTTTATATTCTGACTTTAATCTTTTATTCAAAATGATATTTCTGCTCCAAATATGACAAAATTTGTCAAATGTGGATTAAATATTTTCTATAATTTTTTATATTAAAACATTTTCTTTGTACGATGGATCATTTTTTTTACATACAGCCAATCGAAAAAAAAGAAACACTAAAATCGAAAATCGATATTTAATTTTGTTTAAAATACAAGTTAAAAAAAAATCGAAAATAATTGCTACACATTTTCGACGTTTTACAACTATTCTCCAAAAATGATGAACCTCTTTTTGTGACATATCTCAAGACAATGTTTTACGTAGGAAATATATTGAAATTTTGGTGCTCGATTGACTTGACAGTATACCGAAAGAACTTAAATTAACTGGTTAACTCCAAATGGCTAAGTGCATTATGGATTTGTAAGAAACTTTCATTTCAGTGTCGAAAGGGCTCAGGAAGTGTATAAAAACCTCTCGGCAGTCTCCCCTCGACAGAAGCCAAAAGTGAGATTCACCCCTCTGGGCTCATAAATTTCCGAATAAAAAACTCTACCAATATCATATGACAATACGCATATAATAAGTGCTCCAAAAGAAAATGAATCCCCAGGCCCTGCCCTCTCGTCCCTTTTCGGCAAGGTACAAAAAAAAGGTTACGCACAACAACAAAAAGTGCTGATGCACGTTCACGGATAGGAGATTCAGTGCAATGGCAGTTTATTTTGGTTTTCGCGTGACCAAAATACGTTGGTGCACGACGGGGGGGTTCGATCGCTCGTTTCATCCCTGGCGGGAGGGCGAGGCTCTGGCCGAGAGGTTTAATTACAATCGGTGCTGGATATACTACAGTCCTCTGAATCTTTCTCTCTCTATATATGGGCTATTCCACGATTAATCGACAGGATTGTGATCGTCATTTTTTCCTTTTAGGATATTGCAGGGCAATATGGAAAAGTGCTCCAGAATTTTTTCCAATTTTTTTTTTCGAAAATTTATGTTTTAATAGTAAACCCAAAATTTGATTTCTGAAAAACTACGTCGACGATTTGTTTGACATTTGTTTTCAAATTTTTGTTATTTTTGCTTTGTTGTGAATTTTAATTGTAAAAAGACAAATTTTCGAAAAAATCTGACAAAAAAATAGAGTGCTTTTTTGATGTTTTCTTAGGAAAATGTCCTAAGAGGAAGAAAAATAGGGCCTCGATCCTGTCGATTATTCGTGGAATGCCCTATATATACAGCTACAGGGTCCACAAAAAACGTCCAGAAAACGTATGTATAGGAACTGAGTTGTATAAGCAGCAGCGAATTGACTAACTCGATGCACGAGAGACATCGAAACTTCTTCTCTCGAAACTTTTATAGTATTCCAATATCGTTCTTCCCTTTATTGCTGCGGTTGGCGCGACGAGCTTGAAGAAACGGGACGATGAGAAGGGTCGGGTAATATTTTCATAGCACAGATGGCCGCGAGGGGGCTACGAACAAGAAAAAAAACGTTTTATTTTTATAAAATGAAAATTTATTTATTAGAAGTTTTAGATTTTTGTGCACATATGAATAAATTCTATTAGGAGCAAAAATCTATTTTAGAACATAGAATAATTTAAATAAGTTTACATGATTTATTTATTGGAGAAAATGTCCATAAACTAATTGATTTTTATTATATTTTTACTGAAAGAAAATTTTGTTCTGCCAGAAATTCTTGCTTTTTATGCACCAGAAATAATTTCTATTAATAGTAAAGCTACATCTTAAATTTTTCTTTAAATAAATAAATTTAAGCATCTAATATATATTTCCGTATATTTCAATAAATCGGACAATTTTAGTTGTTTTAGCTATGAAAGTGACATTTTTTTTTTAACAGATTTAATTTTTCGTGCATCCCAAATAAATTGAATTGACGTTGAAATTTTATTTAAAATCATGGAACAATCAAAATGAGTTCACTCGACTTATTTATTTTTTAATTTCGTTTAAATGCCAATTTATTTTTTTGAGAAAATTGTACAAAAAATAGATGATTTATTTTTAAGTTGGAAAAATAAATATATTGTAAAACATAATAACAATTTTTTCCCCATAAAAAATAACGATAAATACAACGTTTTCCAGTTTATCAGAGAATCGACAATTTCTTGTAATTTTCTTTATAAAACAAGAACTCACAAACTTTTTTTTCTAACAATACAAAATTTAACTTAATTGCAACTTCCATTTTTCTGATGGAAATAATTTATTTTTATATTTAGACAACATATCAAAATTGTATTACAATTTTTTTCTAATGAATAAAAAAAATCGAGGACGTTTCATCTCTCTCGGTGCATCAGCTCATCGAAGTTGTGCCACATCCAATTTCACGAAAATCCCCTTCCGGATATCTTCGAGCGATTTAACAAATAGTCTGTGGCGACACGCGCGGGGTAACTACCGTACCAAATACCATACGTACGTATATTAAATCCTCCCCTCGCTGGCTTGTTCTGTTGACGTTTGAGCTTTAGAACGTGTCTTACGGCAGAGAGTTGGGCTTTATCGTCTGTCGTATAGTATCTACACAGAAGAAACATTCGCGCACGCGTGCGTTCCCGTATATTTAACCAATCCCTTTTCTCTTCTTTTTTTTATGCTTGTAACGTCCCTCGGAAGAAGAGGAAGAAGAAAAAAAAAGAAGAAAAAAAAGTTATGTCTCGTCGGCATAATAAGGCCGTCGGTTTCCTTTCCCCCTACTCCTCCTCCTCCTTCGCCTCTTCTTCATCTTCTTTTTCTTCGGCAACCAGAGTTTTTCCACGACTACTTCACAGAGAGCTTTGAGAGTCGCCCCCTCGTGGCCATCTGTGCCATCAAAATGTTTCCCGAGACATTCTCTTCGGCGTTTTGCTTCATCCTCATCGGTGATATCGGAATACGATAAAAGATTTGACAGAAGAAGATGCATTTATGAACATTTTCGTTCATATAAATTAATTGTTCACACTCATTCGATTTATTTGGGATGCATGAAAAGCTAAATCTATTAATAAATATGTTCTTTTAATTGTTGAATAAAAATATATAAATAGCACAATTTAAAATTTTTCTCAAATCAAGTCTTTTTTATCAAATGTAAATAATTTTGTTACGCCACGATTTAATACATCGAATTAAATTTGATAAAATTTCAAAATTTCAGCTAAATGTTTTTGTATAAACGGATTATATGTAAATTTGAGAAATCTAAAGTTTCTTATTTCACTTTTTTAGTTTAACAAAAATTCTTAAATGTCGAACAATTAGATATGTTAAAGTAACAAACAAATTTCTTATTTTTTATAAAACAAAAATATTTGCACTATTCACAGTATGTTTTATAAAATTAATTTATATTGTTTAGTATGAATCAAAAGTTGTGTCAATTCCACAAAGATGCTTTTATGGAGGCGTGTGAATTACATATGTGATATTATAAAAGTTGCGTTTTCTTTTTTTTATTTTATTTTTATTTTAGTATTCGAGTGTCAGTTGTGGACCGAGGTTGAAATTCCAGCATCAAAGAATGTATTTTAATGGATCTCTGGTATTGGAGTGGAAGCAGAGCGCGTTCCGCTTTCCGAGTTAGGAACCTTTTTCGAATAAAAGGCGCGGAACGATCGAGCCCCCCCGCGCCGCGGGACAGCAATTGTTTATCACATCGATCCCACGACGACCCGCTGGGTAAATTAATACCTCCTCACTGACACTGACGACGAGTCTTCCGAATGCTCTTTCCTTTTTTTTTTCGTTTCTTTTCTCTTCGTAATCGATTCACGCGCATTGCCTCCCGGTGCAAGAAAAAAAGAAGCGAAAAGAAAAAGAAAAACTAGCGTCCACATTAAAAGAGAGAGATTTTGAAGTCGCTACATTTTTCTCAAACTCGAACGAATTTCCAGCTATTTGGCTGAAACTTGGCACAAAACTTCATCGGGGTGGTGCGACGTTTGGTACTGAATTTGGGCGAAATCGATAAAGTACTTCAAATTTTAGAAAAATTTCCATTTTTCTATTTTTTTTTTTTTTAATTCTGTAACTCGAGAACGGAATAAATTACTGATTTACAATTTTGCATAGATCTTAAAAAGAGTGTTTTAATATTTGACACTGAATTTGGGCAACATCGATAAAGCAGTTAAGATTTTACAGAAATTTGCATTTTCGTAATTTTTAAACATTTGCAAAGTCGAACCTTGGTTCATCATTTTTTTTATGATCCGCCACCCACAAAGCTTCCTCTATGAGGAAGTCAAATTAAAGAACGTATAGAGGAGAGTTTGTGACAAGGCAAAAAAAAATGCGGAAGCAATGGACAAGGTTCGACTTTGCACCTTTTTTTTACTGCTTCAAAGCAGAACATTTCCTTTTTTTTTTGTAGTTATTAAGAAAAATGCTACATATTTTTAAAATATAGCACAAAATAAAAATAATAAAATAAAAAAATCGCTATTTAATTTTCAGTAAAAAATATTATCAAAAAATCTATAATAATTTTTACACATTATACACCAGTCTCAAAAAAAAATGATAAATTACTTTTTTGTAAAATCTCGAAATTGCGGTAGCCAACTTCGTGCTGAATGCCTCAAATATTTTGTCGAATTCTCCGTATGACTATAAAAATGAAAATGCTGCAAACGTATTTGATATTTCCAATAATTCACACTATAACTCTCGGATTCACGCGACATTGATGATGATATATTCGAATGTTATGTAATACTGTTCAATTAATATTCATGAATATAATATACATATATACGCAGGTGAATAATTAATTTGGCATTGCACGCTGTGCTGTTAATGATATCTGTGTATATCGATATACACAGAAAAAAAAAATTGCAAAAAATGAAAAGTTCGTTCAGAGACGAAATTTTTTTTTCTTTTTTTCATTTCATTACGAGAGTCGCGAATGGTTTTCGAGGGGGTTTCACGATTTTTTTCTCGACGAGAAATCACGACGAGCTACAGGCAAAAGCAAACGATCGAACACCGACGAGTACCTGTCGCGAGCAGCATTCCCAACAATGTGTAAAGGCTGTGCAGTATAATAGGAATGTCGTTCTCCTCGTCGTCGTCGTCGTTGTCGTCGTCGTCGTCGTCGTCGTCGTAGTCGACGTCGTTGCCGGCGGGAGGAAGTTCGGACAAGGGGCGACTTGACTCTGCAACCCTCGCATTTCCGCGAGGGTTCATCGTTGAAGGGAGCCCCAGATCCAACCCCCATGACAACACACACACTGTATATGTATAGGAACGAAGAAGAAAATCCCCGACTGAGGTATCCCACAGCTCCCATCTGTACGACTCTCACTGAGAAACGGACTTACAGCTCCTTGGTTTCAATTTTGTATTACTTTAACTTCCAAGAGTAAATAAAACGGCAATTCCCTACCGTCAGTCTGCCACATATATGTCATTCGTTCCAAGATTTTCGACGTAAAAATTTGTAATTGGGTGAAAATGAAACTACAGATTAAGTCGATTAATGACGAAATTCTAGTTTTAATGAAATTTCATTTTTTCATTATGCTTGAAAAAAAAAAAAAAAATTATCGATCTACTGGAAAAAATCTTTCATGCTCAAGTTGTATTTCATGACAGCATTACATTTTTTTACGAACTCATAATATTTGTTTATTAATTATGCTAACAGAAAATAGATTTGTTCCAAGTTTTTTGATTTTTATACAGCACAAAAAAAAATTGGTCAATATTGAAATTAATAAGTCAAAAAGCTTAGCTCAACTCATTTATTTTAAGAGAATGATTAAATAAATGTTGTGACTCTCGTCTCTTTAGTAAAAGGAAAATTGGCTATTAAAAGTTTCCAGCTTTGTGTACGAAAGTCAAAGAGAATTCTATCAAGCATTATGAAACATCCTTGCACAAAAAAAAAAAAAAAAGATAAAGATAAATGTTTAAACTTTTAATGATGAGATGGAATTTTTAATTTCCATATTGCTCATATCCAGATTTCATATTCTGCGCCGTTTATTCGAGGGAATAATTTCTGTCGACATGAGTTATGCGGACCGTCCAGCCGTCAATGATTTCCATCAAGTGGTGGGTAGTGTGGCAAATATTATGATATGAAAAGCCCGGTTTTGAACTTAATACCAACTGGAGCGAAATTGGAAGCGCTACGGCGACGGCCAAGCGCATTGAACTTTTTTAAATTCTTTAAAACGTCGTCGATATCCTTTGACACAGGATATTCGGGCTCGCAAAGTCGCCCCGTCGCTAAAGGGGCTTTATCAACTAAAACTTGACTGTCTGAGAGCACTTGAGCCCGCAAGGCTTAAGACTCAAAGCCTTGTTTAATAATCCTGTCGACGGGTTATCACTGGCTCTTAACCGTAGTGGCTCCCTGAAATACATATATATATATTCATATATATATATGAACCTTTGCAGTTCTCCACGAATATACGCAGGTGTATGTAACACGAATAAACGTTATGACACAAGAGTCCTTTAGTATATACATAAGCACTGGATTATCTCATGATTCATATTACTGTTATCAAAAAATACGATCAAGTGAAGTCTCGGAATATCTATTTTTTCTTCTCGAGAACTTATTTAGTTTCGAGACAAAAGCTGACGACAAAAAAGTTTTAGATTAAAATATTTGCTTAAGAAAAATAGATAAATTATTATACGACGCATGCTCGAAGTGTATAACCACTTTTTTGAGATGCCACACAAAAAAAAACACTTGATAATTTGTTTGAGAATAACTTCTCAATAATTTCAAAGCTTCAATCCGATTTTTGATTTAAGTATTTTTTTTTTTTACTCGTATATAAAAAATGATCGATTGTACAAACAAAATATTTAAACATAAAATGTAGATACTTCAATGTACAGTTTCCACTGAAAAATTCTCATAGCTGAGCAAAATAAATTTTATGCAATTTTTTTTAGAATACAGTTGAAGAAAAAAAAATGTTTGCGCGGTAGGTATTGATTTTGATGGAAATTTTATTAAAATTCTGTTGTTGTGTGTACAAACTACAAACTTCATTTATTTAAATTTTTTGTACTTTTGTCTTTGCATTTGATATATTTTTTTTAGATTTTCTTTTCATTTCAATTAATTATATTTGAATGTGTTTTGTTGAGATTTTGTTAAGATGTTAGAAATTTTGTCAAAATCAGTTACATGTTCGGTATGAATAATTTTTTTTTTTATTAAAAAACACACAATAAATACCAGTTCGTAATTAATCTAAATGAACACGAAAAAAAAAATCGAAAGCTTCTCGAACTCCAACAATACTTATCATTATTCGAGAGGATATTTTCAAGCGAGGCAAATTGACGAAAAAAAAAAAACAAACACGAAAGAAAAATATGTACTTTAAAAAATATAAAAATTCTCTGTGTATACGTCGTAATCAATATCTGGAACGTTATCCGTCGAGTAAACTTTCGTGAATATGAATTTTCATGGAAACTATTTTTTATGGATAACATTTTTCATGAATATTACATGTCGTGTATACTGGATTTTGTAAATACGACATTTCGTCTACAAAGTTTTTCATGGAAACCCGCAGACAGTGCCAAAAAAAAAAAAAAAAAAAAAAAAAAGACGAGATTGAAAGTTTTTATTCACAGACGATTATAAATTCGTTTTGTTAATTTTACGAAAAGAAAGAAAAATAGAAAATTGTTATTTTATTTTACAACATGTTTTTTTTTTTTGCAATTTCTATTTAACACATTTTTTTTTCTTACAAACCAAAAAAAAAATGGTGCATATTTTATTCTGTCTTCACGCTAGTTTTAACAAAATAAAAATTGTAAACTTTGATTGGTGAATAAAATAATTATTTGTCAAAACACCAATTTGAATAATACTCGACAAATAAATTTTGATATCGAAATATAATAGCAAGCTTTTTTTTATTATTAAATAAAATTACAAGGTCGTAATATTTACTGGTGATTGGACATGACTGGTACATTGACAATTTTCATACTAAATCAGAATGACAGAATACTTTTGACTGCTCGTGCGGCATGACTCGTTATACATAGTTACATGATAGTGAAAATCACGTTGCAATAGGTTTGCAATTCGAAAGATGAATTAGACGGGGCAATCGACGAGCCTCGAGGGAAACCGCCAGCATACGTACTCTGCGTGTCAAAGGACATGGGACACTTTGATATCTGAGCGTTGAATAAGGTATGCGGTATGCATGGATGGCCGCCGGTGGCGGATGCATACGCGCGGCACGATGTAGTGTCGGTCGACTATCGAATATGGATTTGATTGCGTTTGTTGTTCCGTCCATGGAACTTCCTCATCTAGTAGTTATAGCTAACTAGCGTGTACACGTCGAATGAGCAATCAGTTTCGTAATTGGAAAACCGATGTACCCTGTTCTCTTCTCTGTAATACCAAAAATAGATGAAAGATGTTCAATATCATACTATTTTAACTCGAATTGTAAAAAAGAAATATATAAATTACATTTTTATGTAGAAACAATTTTATCTGTACTATCACTACCGAATTGTCATAAAATCTCTACAAATAGCTCAAACAGCCACTTTTGCAAATTTAGTAAAATGCCCAAAAGTGTTCTGAAATGGCACATTAATTCTTCTGAAAATTTAGTAAAAATATCAAAAAGTACTATTTCATTTTTGATTTTATAATTTCCAGAAGCAGCAAAAATAAGGTTTTTCACTATATTTGCTTACAAATAATGACTTCCACAAAGCATAACCAGTGATTTTGAAGTACATGTCTCTCTTTGGATTGCCCCATAATTATTTAGTATTTTAAGATAGTTTTTCTTTTCTCGTTTGGCATTTTTATCTCAGTAACGAGTAGGCCACGTGTCAGAAACGACCATAGTATTATCATTATCAGGCGTGTAAAGTACTTTTCGAACGATAGTCGGGTATTTAGACGTCGTTCATACCAGCCGACATCAGTGAAATGGTTCTAATGTACCATTCTAAAGATATTCACTGTAAGACGCGCGAGTTTTCCCCCTATTTTTTCTTTTTTTTTTTTTTTTCTTCTTCTTCTTCTTTCGTTCTTTCTTCGGAATAAGAAGCAGCAGTTCGAAGTAGGAGCGTTGGAGGAGGTAGAAGGTCCACCACTAGGGGGATAATGGTCCTGCGACACTCCGAGGCTCGCGGGGCTGCTCCTGGGGCTGCTGTTGCGCCACACGACGCGCGTATATTCTACCGAGTGATAAATTATCTTCAGCAGCACTACCGACTCGCGGTCCTCTTCAAGCTAATGGACCGAGATAACGCAGAGCCCCGTGCGATCAGCAAAAGAGCTACAGCGTATTTTAATGAGCGACAGGAGAAGCAAGAAAAAAAAAAGTATGATTCTATACCGCATAAATACACGTATTATGTGCGACACGGTCGTAAAAAAAAAAAAGAGAAAAAAAATTCGAGCCATGAATTTACGTTGCGAACCTGCCGAATATAGTCAATATATAATTAATGACCTCCCCGCGTGACCGAGCCAATCGTATTAGTTGAGACATTAAATTCCAAAGCACACGGAAGTGTGAAAGTAAATACTAAAAAAAAAAAAATGTTTAAGCAATATTTATTTCATGTGAATAGGAAGAGTCAAATGTTGGTAAAAGAAAAGAAAAATAATAGCAGTTTTTAGATTTTAGATTTTAGATTTTAGATTTTAGATTTTAGATTTTAGATTTTAGATTTTAGATTTTAGCCAAAACGTACCGATCATTCTATAAACTTAATGAAATCACCAAAACATTCCTCAACAAATGTAACGGACACGTATCCTAAAAAAATGTGACCTTCTGGGAATTCAATAAAATGTTCAAAATAGTCCTCAAAAGGCCCACACCTCATAAATGCAGATGCGACACGGTCGTAAAAAAAAAAACAAAAACTCGAACCACTCGTCGTAAACCTGGCGAATATAGTTCAACGACCTCTCTCTCTCTCGCTCTCGGGATTGAGTCAACCGTATTTAGTGAAGACATTAAATTTCGAATCACACGGAAGTGGCGTACAAGTAAATACTAAAAAAAAAAGAAAGAAATAACGAATTAATATACAATATTTCTCCCATATGAATGCAAAGAGGCAAATATTGGTGAGGAAAAAAAGAAATAAAACGGACACCCGTGTGACCAGTTAATATAATACAAGCAGTGTATATGTATATATACACTTAATAAAATGTACGATTCATTCGATTCCAGTTTTCGGCCCACGCGGTCCCATTCGGTACCACCAAATGCCATATAACGAACGAGAGTATGAGAGGAAAAGTGGGCGGAAACGAGATCTCTCTCTCTCTCTGAGCATAAGTATTTATTATGCGTCATGAATATATGTTCGTATATATACATATATGTATTTATTCGTACAGAGTAATGTAATAGGAGAGTACACGTATGTATGTTACATCGACGCCTCTGCGTTATTGGGTTAGGTACAAAAGTCACACGCCCCCTTTTAAGCCATTGATCTCAATTCCCCTTTCGTGGTAAACCTAACCGTCTCGAGTTACGCGGCTCTATCTCAGGATTACGTACTATTCGGTGTATATGTATATGCACGAGAGCCTGTATGGTAATACGCGGGCGTGGGTGCCGCAAGGAGAGGCCTCAATGCATCGCGAGAAGTCGAAGAGGCGGTGAAACGCTAGGCAATACCCGTATCCGTGAATCCAACGACCACGAAATGATACACCCTTATACATGTTGTATATATACCCTTAGCATTCGCCTGCGTAACACGATAAAATGCTACGGTGATACTTTCCATGTATATCCTGTATCCTGATTGTGATATTTACGCACGTTAAAGCGTGTATATCCTTTTATATGCCTTGATCCACCCAGGCAGATGTGGAAAACGCGTTTGCACGAGAGCCACGAGCTTTTCGGAGCTCGAGCGAAATCTCGGAGACAATATTTCTCGGGCCATTCCCGTTTGCTTTTGGGAATAGAGACATTTGTAAATGCATAGTTGCTTTTTGTAAAATAATTTTTTTTTTTCAGTAGTAACTACATCTCCGTGTACTCGAGGAAAATGTTATGCGAAAATGTCTTTAGAAGTTCAGTATCGGAATTTTATTTCACGAAAATTCACCAACATTTTATGATCGGTTTGTGGCTAAAGTGAGACACGTAGATTTGTGATCTCAATTTAAAACGCTTTTTGAGGACATTTTGTCCAAATTCACAATTGTACCCAAACAAAAAAAATTGTTAGGAACGTATTATTAATAGTCCAGGTAACCGGAATAAAAACAGTAGAATATCTCTTATTTCTAGATTTTTCTGTCACTCGTGGGAACAAGGTAGTTCTATTTTTCTCTTTTTTTTTTTTGTTAAATCTCGTTTGTACCTAGAATCCTTTTAATTTTATATGCAGAGTCCACACACGAGAGTATAACGAGGGAGAGTCAAAGATCGTCAAGGGATCGTCACACATGCATGCACTGTCCTCTCTAACAAAGTTGTTTTTCGAGTCTCGAGTTTCCGAGAGGTCTATGACACAAGGAGGTCAAAGCCTTATAACCCTCGACGACGGTTTATCTCCTCTCGACCCGTTTTATACGTCACTCTAACGTCGTACTTCATGAGAGTGTGTGAGACACCGTGAAGCCCGGATCTTATAATATATATATATATATATATATATATATGTATACATGTGCAAGTGCATTTGTACACTGCCCTGTAGCCCTTCCCGTTTAATTAGTAGCTACAGATAAATTGCCCAATTAAACAATTATCCGGGAGATGAAGACAGTCGGTGATGTTGGTGTAAGACGTCCCGACGATGCGCCTCCGACACACACCGGAGATGTCAATCTTCCTTCTTTGTCCGTATCTCATCTATCCGGAACGATGGCTCGTCTCATCCAGCGCGGTGAAAGAAAAGCCATGCATTCACGCGGCGAGGAAACAGGGTCAGGGACGCCAGGGACTTGATACCTGTCCTGATACTCTCTTCGTTACGTATCATTATCTTACGAATTTCATTAAACAGTAGTCTCACTCATCAAGAACATCCAACTCAATCAAAACATCCGACGAATTTCGTCGAATAACAACGGCCGAAATTACCTTACCCTCATCCTTTTTTTTTTTGTTACTATAGATCTTAGATTTCAGCTTTTCATAAGATCATTATACTGATACTATCATTTTTTTAAATCACTAAAATGTGCTCGTCACTCTAATATGGAAGCTAGAAAAAAAAACTGTAAGAGATGTTAAGAATCTTTTTTTTTTACATTTTTGTTTTCGTTTATTTCAAGACAATTTGTGAATAAATCACTATGGTTATAATTTTTTTTTTTTTTTTGATGAACGTACAAAAATGTTAGTTTTGTTTTTGCGGTGTTAAAATTATTCTTCTTATATAGTGTATAAAAGTATTCTTGTAACTTCTGCATGAGAATTTTAACTAAAAATTCGTATACTCGTATCAGACAGAGTGTTTTTCTCTAAAAGACCGATAAGACATTAAGTTGATAACATCTATGATAGCAGTCGTTAAACATTATTAGCGAACCTAAGTCTCTAAAACACGACAGAAAAAGCGTTCATACATAAAATGAGTAATGTGAATTTAAATTGTATCGTAGACACTCTCAATCACCACAAAGATAAAAAAAAAGTGATCACAGTACTGCTTGGCAATCATGTTCGCACGACTGGTGTGTAATCGCGCCGGAGTCGAGATTAATCCTCTACACGTGTATATCCAAGCCCTATATGTGCTTTTATACTCAGGTATAGTATAAGTGCCAACTAAACCAACCGGTGCTATGCAGTAAAAGAAGAAAGATCCTCAGACTGAATAAAGCCACTGGATAACCGCTTCGGTATACCTTAGCCGCTCCGGGACTTTAGACGTTCCTTGACTTTACCTATTCCTTGACTTTAAGTACTTCAGCACTTTAGCCAGTCGCTCAATTTAGCCAGTCGGTGAATTTAGACAGTCATTGACTTTAGCCAGTCGGTGACTATAGCCAGTTGGTGACTTTGGACATTCGGTGACTTTAGCCAGTTGGTGACTTTGGACAGTCGGTGACTTTAACCAGTTGGTGACTTTGGCCAGTCGGTGTCTTCAGGCTGACGGTGACTTTAGCCAATTGTAACTTCGGAAAATAAGTGCATTTGGCCAATCGGCGACTTTAGCCAGTTGGTGACTTTGGACAGTCGGTGACTTTAGCCAGTTGGTGACTTTGGACAGTCGGCGACTTTAGCCAGTTGGTGACTTTGGACAGTCGGTGACTAAAGACAGTTGGTGACTTCAGATAGTCGGTGACTTTAGCCAGTCGGCGACTTTAGCTGTTCGGTGACTTTAACTAGTCAGTAACATTAGCCACTTTACGACTCTCGATGACATTGTCAATTCGTGATTTTGGATATTCCGATAATTATATCACCCCTTGACTTTAGCACAGAGTCTAGTTAACCACTTTGTATACGATGACGACGAAATATTTTTATAATGTACGGAGATAATTGGCGATTTAAACTGAATCTCTGAATCACCGCATAGTAAAAAAAAAATGGTGATCAGTACTGCTTAGCAATCGTGTTCGCACGATGCAGTGTGTAATCGCGCTGCAGCCGAGATTAATCCACTACACGAGTATATCCAAGCCCTATATGTGCCTTTATACTCCGGTGTATATCGTATAAGTGCCACAGAGCTAAACTATACGGTGCCATATAGTAAACGAGGATAGATCCTCGTTTCTCTTGGAGCAACGGCGAGGAGCACTCGTGCACATGAGAGACCTCCTAGCTTAGGAATTCCACGGTAATAATTCCGTTGCACAACCAGCACCGCGAGCAAGTACCGTTCGTCTCCTCTGCTCCTTTCTGGCTTGTCCACCGACCGACTAGAGTATTCTCAGTCGAGCGTTAAGAAAGGCCTCGACGATGTGTCCGAATGCTGTGGGCACATCTCCGGAGCTGTGAGTATACTATATACTACCACGACTCGTAAGTTCCTCGTCGTGTTCGCGTTCATCGAGCTTCTCGTCGCTCACTCACGCGGACCACGCCGAGAGAACACGGAAAGGAAAAGGAAAAAGAAACGGAAAAAAGGAAGAGGAGAGGCAAAAAAAAAAAAGAAGAAGGAAAAGGAAGAAGAAACGGTCCAATTGAGGATTCGTCACCGACAGCGCGAAGACCATCATTAGAGCGCCGGGGGAACGAAGAAAGTTTTTCGTCGTCGAGGCCGTAAAAAGGTTTATCGGATTGGGCGAGAGGCCAGCAACGCCGCGGCAGAGGCAGCAAGCACAACGTCGTTCCTCGGTTCCTCGTATACACCCGAAGTTTATACGTTAACTTGCCGCTGTATGTATTTACATTCTATATGTACATATGTAGGCAATGTCTATAGGCGATTTCATGTAATTTCTTGTTTTTTTTTTAGATTTTCTTCAATCACTTTGATTTTTAGATAATTAAAAAAATACAGTTTCTCGATATGTTGGTTTGGCATATTTTTATAATATTCACAAGATTTTTACGATAAACGTTTATAGATTATCTGATATTAATGCTGTATTTAAAGAATTACAATTTTTGGATTTACGAGCTAAGAGTATCGAATTTTCTGTATTTTTATTCAGAGCATCGATGAGTGAAAAGATTGTACATATTTGTAAAATCTGTATGGGCAATTTCACACACCATTCTCCAGTTCTCTTCACAGAACCTTTGAAATATTTCAGTGAGATAGTTTTTGCAATTTTTTCCAGCAGATTATTAGTAACTTCAAAAAATTTTGACACCAAATGTTTATAGATTCTTCAAAAATTCAACGTGAAAAAAAAATTACAATTATGCCTCCATTTATGTGTTTAAACGAACTGTGTTAAAATTTCTATCGAATACGAAGTGGAGATGAAAAAAGATTAACCTGACATAAAAGGTCCTGTGTAGGCAGTAGGTATATGTATGTACAGGTAGATTGGTTAGGTGCTGTGTTTAACGTTCCGACCACCGAATGACGAGGTGAAAAACCCGAGTACCAAGAGCTACGCGCCCGCCGTTGTACACTACACGTCAGGCCGCAGCTCTCTAAATTCGAAAACACATAGCGCAGCACGCGCCCGCGCTCCACAACCGTCCACCATATGTAAAGCGCCAGAGCTCTTTAGTGTATTTTGCGAATGCTACACCCACGAATATACGTAACTACATGCATCATGCCATGCGGTCGGTATGCGCGAATAAATAGCTATGGCGTTTCGCTATTTCGTATTTATATAGGCGCCGCACAGTCTACGCGTAACGTGCGTGAGTCACGCTTCGCTTTCCCATATTGTCGAGAAGAGAATAGCTCCCGACAGCGATTTCACTGGTGCATACATACGCGATACATTCGTACACGTTTCCTATTATGCGGAAAGGGGATTCGATATGGGATATACGCAAACACGTGTCTATGTAGTTTTATGTAAATATATATTTATAAAGGATGATTCCATATGAAATAAACGTCCCTCCTTTCGGCGGCCATTTATATTATTCTACACTAACTCGGACACTTTTTTTTTTTAGTCTCTCGGATCTCTTCCATAATTCGCTACGTAGTAGTACTACCTAAAGGTACGCTCTGTGAATTTTTTCAAATTTTTTAATTCACTCATTTCTGAAATTAGTATTGAACTTTTTTTTTTTTTTAATTATTAGAGATGTGGGACAAAATATGTCATCGTTAAAAAATCCGCCCTTAGAGGTTCAAAATTTAAAATAAAGACAATTTTACGTCGAAATTTGAGGTTTAATAATTTGAAGAAAAAGCAAAAAAAAAACCTAGGCCGAAAAGTGGCATCATTTCGTACGAAAAAAAAATCGCATATAATAGACAAAGAGAGATTTCCATTCGTCGAGTGGTCCAGGCACACTCGTTCGATCGAATTCGTTATACCAGATAAGAGAAGAACGTGACTCACCCGTGGCGTCTCGTGGAATCGTCGCACAGGGGTGAAATTGCGGAACTGAAACATCGAGAATCGTACAGAGTAGCGGGCACACACAGACACACAGTGTACGTGGAAATCGATCTGCGGTATATATATGGTGTGAGTGTATCTGTTTGTCGGAGTGAGGGATGCATGAATGCGCGAGAAGCTCCTCTGGGCATCAGCGTATCGAACGTCAATGAGATCTGAGTGCTAGACTGGCTGTGTATAACGCGGCATTGCCGGCGGGGAAATACGCGAGGGAACCACATCCCCTTGATTTCATTAGCATTGGTGTAGGAGTGAGCGCAACCGCATACGATGTCAACTCTTGGATTCTGGTGAAATAATGAAAATACGCGCGAGATACTCTCGGTTTAACGTTAATACCCAGCGAGAGATAATTCGGTTGGGAAGAGACGTCGCTCATCCGCAAAGTAATTAGACGTTGAGCTTATATTGGATACAGGAATGAAGCTAATGTATCATAGTACGAGCCACACTTGATCCTTCATTCAGGAAATTATATAATGGCATAGTAATATCCATAGTACGGGAATAAAATAATTTAATAACATCAGCGACACTATAATTCGCCTCCCCTCCTTTCGCTTCGCTTACCAATCATTTTACTTGCGGAATTAAAACAAAAGAAAATAAATAATTTCTTTCGATATAATTATTTTAGCACGAAGAATTAGTCACGATATTGTGGATTTATGGAAAAGGAATGAACGTCGAATTTATCGGTAATTTATTCGCGGCATTGAAATATACGCCTAAGGCGTATGGCGATAAATAAACATTTTGTATTATAGAAAGATAAAAATTGAGTGTCATTGTAATAATTGTAAAATCGTGAATTAACGAATTCTTGAAGGATTATAAATAAACAGAATAAACGATGTTACCGATTTCAGTTGAAAACAAAAATACATGTTTTATCTTTGTTCGTCGATTGTAAAAATGATTAATCTCGATTTCTTTTTTACATTATCAAAACACTCTTACGAAAAATTAAGCAAATACTAAATTTTTTATACATTCTTTTTAATAAACAGTAAAACTTCTCTTTCTTCTGAAAACCAACGAAAATTCTTGCATTTCATTAAAACGATTTGTTATCTTTTATTCTTTTTACAAGACTTTTGGAAAAGTGAAATGGAATGTGAGCCACAAAATACTTTGTTTGCTCGCTGTCGTTAGGTTCGAAATTTCGTGGTGTTCTAATGTGCCACACATGTAGCTTTAATTACCGTGGTAATCAGCGTTCCCGTCATCGAACAATGATTGACGAGAGTGGTACGTATACACGTGAGGATCGGCACCGTACAAACTGCCAGAAAGTCCAATCACGAGATCCCCATTCCTCAGGCTCTCTCAAAAATAAATTACAAGTTATTAGTCTTATTAGGTGAAACATTTTCTATTCCACATTGGTATTTATATACATATACATATATATATATATATATTTTTACCATGAACAAAAGTAGCTATATTTGTATACACTGACAATGCAAGACTATTTAGATTTCGTGAAGCCAACCTCCTAATGTTACATCGAACGGCTCGCTATAATTGCAGCCATCATCATAATCCCAGCCTCCGAATAATGATTAACGACGGAGGTGTCTATGCTCTGCCTATGTGTTAAGCATCGAGCCTCATCCGTACAGAATCTCTCCGGCGACGAGGTAGAGTTGTCTCGGTCCAGGGCAGACATGAGCGTGCGTGCCGTACAGACATAGCACACGATATCACCTGTACAGAATGTCTGGCTTTTTTTTTCGTTAGCCTTTTCTTTTTTTCGCCTATAGATGGTACGTCCCTCCTGGGGACTTGCGCTACTCACAACTAGTACGCCTGGTTATCGGTGTCCCGCGAGTACTGGCTATACACAGCAACAGCAGAGGCAGCAACAGCAGCAACAGCAGCAGCAGCAGCAGCAGCAGCAGGTGATGCGGATATAGCATTCACGAGATCGCATGTGTTTCGTGCGTCAGTCGAGCTCATCCCCTCTCACAATGAGCTAAAGTATGCGCACGTGCATACACGAGAAGATAGGTAGTGGCTAAGTAACCAGTGATTGGCAGTATAGGATATTAATATTAAAATAATTTCATCTTTTTACGGTTGTTTATTCATTATTTTTTTCAGCTGTTGGCTGCTCTGCCGTCAATGACAGTGTTGGTATTTAGAGAATTGAGACAGACAGTTTGTTGACTAAGACGCATTGATATAGAAGATGAAATAGAGCTTAATTGGCATTTGGTTACTTGTGTTTGTAGCGCAAAAAGTAAGATCAATAAGTCGAAAGCCAAAAGAGGAAAATTTGGAGAAGCCTGTTTCCGACTATGATTGGTTTCTTATATTCGCAGTTTTATTTCTTGATAACTAGATGTAGGACTGTGACACACATTTTTTGTATCATTTATCGTTTTTTCGATGGCTTAATCTTGACGAGAAATTCCTGGCTTTTGTTCAATCATTTTTTAATAGCTTTATTGAGAGTATCCTAAAAAAATTGGTATCACCAAAAAGGGTCAATCTTTTGTTTAAATATCCTTACTTGACGTATTTCCAGTATCCAAATAAAGTAGAAAAAAGTAGACGCAAAACCTGCTGTTCAAAAATCAAATGAAGAACCAACAGAAATACCATCTCTCAAGTCAAACCCCCAATAAAATTAATTCCTCACGAGACTGTAACCTCCGCAGTGATCACACTTAGCGCTAAACTAACTGCCTTCAAAAATGTCAAGTAGACCCCCCTGTACCTTTACCATTAGCAAACATTTCGTTTGGTACTCAAGGGTTTTATACCAAAGGGGCTCCAATTGCGATAAGGGAGCCAAGTCCATCTGTAACGCACGATAATCCATTGCAGCCATCAACCGCCACGCACACCAATGCACTCTCAACAATGCACGTGAATTCACACACGCTGGGGCGGCAGGGGGGGGAGGCTACGGGGGTGGTTGCATATTCTCCGAAACTCCGTCCGCAAGTGCATCCGAGAGTGGACAGTGACCATCCGTGGTATACGTGTCCTACGAGGAGTCCCATTTCGCGCCTAACCGCATGCGTATGTGCCCACGTGTACATCAACGTGTTCACGCACCATACACACACACACACACACACACACACATGTATATACATATATAGGTAAGTGTGTTGTGTTGCGCTCATCGTTAACGCAGAGGCGGTGGCGGCTCGCCGCTCGATCGCCGTGGTGGCACTGTCCCTCGTGGAGAAGAGGTCATTACCAACAACGCGCGGGGATCCGACACTATATTCACCTTCTCTTTCCTTCCTCTCTCTCTCTCTCTCTCTCTCTCTCTTTCTCTTCAGCTCCTCTCTCAACGTTTGCAAATCGAAGCGGCCGAGCGGCATGGATTAAAACGGTGAATGCAAGAGAGAGAGAAAGACGAGAAGGGCATAATCAAGCAACGAGTGAGACGGAGGTAGTCGGCTATGCGGCCCAGCAGCATGCACCACCAAGTTTATGTCTCAATTATGATGGTCTCGAGCGTAATAACAATAAACGTCACATATATATTCGGGCGTATAGAGCGGGACGAAGGTGAAGAGGGAAGTGGAACGAAGAGAAATGAAGAGAAACGAAGAGGGAACGGAGCAAGGGGGAAATATATATAGGAATATAGTATAGTATATAGGAAGAACGGTGTGCAGAGAGAGAGAGACAGAGAGAGGGGGGGGGGGGGAGAGGAGAAGGAGAGGCTCAGGGTACGCTGATAGCGGGAGAATCTTGTTTGCCTTAAACGAACTTCACCGCCGCAATTAACCGTCGGGAATGAGGCAGCACCAACGCCACAGAGCTGCAGAGATGTGAAGCTGCTGCTGCTGCTGCTGCTGCTGTTGCTGTTGCTCTCCTCTCCTCGTCGACTCTCGTTCCCTGTTTTTTTTTTTTTTCACTCTCTTGGGCTTTTGGCACTCTATTTACTTCTTCCTGTATAACTCACTCGGTTTTTCGTCCTCTTCCTGGATTCTGTTACGTTATTCATCTTTTTTTGTTGTTGTCTGATGCACACCAGTGTGTATAGATATATAGGGGTATGATATGTGTGGAACCTAAACAGGAGAAAATTCGAATTATTGACATACCAGGGTGGGCTTTCATTTGGGATTTAGGGCAATGATTGGCAATTATCGAGGGGTGGACAGCAAGAGAATCGAAAAAATTATTGGGAATTGAGGGAGAAAAAAGAAATGCGGCTATTAATTTTTAGTGTACCACACTGGGTTAGTTGGTTTGGGCGTGACCAGCAATTGAATGGCAACGAAAATATTGGCGCGAATGGAGAACGAGTTTTGCTTTAATTTTGGTATCCTACTTGAGAACAAAAAATTACTAAATTCGAAGGGATTAATTTATTTATGAATTATGAATCGAAAAAGTGAATAAAAAAAATTATTGGGAATTAAAAAGAAAAAAACGTTGTTGCAACTTTAGTATCCTACGATGAGAGAGAAAAAAATGACTTAAATCGAAGGGAAACATTTATCTGCGAATTCGAAATATTGTTTCGATAATAGCTCTTAGACTGTATTTTGTCAAACTTATACAAATCTGCTCGTATTATTTTTAAAAAATATATATTACTCACCAATGAAATAAAAAAAATGTTTGCCAAGTGGCAAAAGCATGCAGGTAATGGGGATCACCTACAACATTTCGTTTTTTTTACACTCATCGCACCTTTGAAAGTGAATCGAAAAATCAAATATGCTCAAACAATTTTCAGTTAAGCTTGAGATTATTTTTTTCGAAATCAGTGTAACAGTTTTCGATAATTTTTACAAAAAAAAAAACCTACTCTCATGATGTATACAGTCAACATAAAAATAACATTTTTTTTCTCAGTCTAACGACACTCTTTGTTTTCCCTCACAACGACAAAATATGATAAGGGTCGTATATATATATATATACAGTGGAATCGATAAAGCACGTATTTGCTATAATTTCAACGAGACGACAAAAGCCCAGCAATAAAAAATCGCGACTCTTTCATAGCTTCGTGGAATATAATGTTTCATTGCGATAACGCCCACACTGGCTGCACAGGCGAGGGGAACGAAAATTTGCAAAGCGTCTATGACCATGAGTCAAGGGATCGACGTGTTCTTTATTGTTATGGAGATAGTCGTTATATACACGTTATAGCATCGTAACACAGTGTAAGCACACACTCATCAGTGCATTACCGTCCCGCAATATGCAGCGGTACACCTCTGTCTATACATATATATATACATATATATGTATATATGTATACACATATAGCATCGAATGAATGATGACTCGGCTGGAAGAGCGTCACGAGAGAGTCTGCCGAACGAGGCGCCCCGAATGACCGGTGTATAGCGTTGTGTGCACGTGCGAGTAAATGCGAGCATCCTCAACTCTGTACACCAGCGAGCATAATATGGTACAGTGCTTCGGATTCTGTGCGTTTGTCCGGAGGCAAAGGACCGAGCAACCGGACTTCTGACAAATCGTCTGTCTTTCTTCTTCTTTTTTTTTTTCTTTTTTTTTTTTTGTGCTTGTTCGCTTCACGGATATATACATGACACGTGCGCTCATATTAGACTCTGAGAGGCAGAGTCTCATATCTTATATGGGGCATTACACACAGATCGGACCACCTTTTATCACGACCATCGTCGATACGGTTGATTATTTTTTTGGTCACTCACTTCGGTGGATGGAGGATGCTCCATTTTTTTTTCAAATTTTTCGTCGCATATTTTTTCCGAACAAAAATCTCGAAAATACCACTAATAAAGTCGAACATTTCGAGCCAAGACAGCAAGTGGGAACATCTTTTTTCGAATTTTTGTGAGATTTTGAAAAAAATAAATAAAAAATAAAAACTCTCATAAAATTTCAGAAAAAAATTTCCATCCATTGGGGTTGAATGACTAACAAAATAATCAACTACATCGACGATGGTCATGGTAAAAGATGGTCCGATCGGTGTATAATGCCCCATATCTGTCTACTATATTTTTGTTTCTCCCTTTAGCTCTTACTCGCTTTGTCTCTGTCCGTCTATCTTCTGTCTTACCACTTGATCTTCGTACCCGAGAGGCTTAATTATTTAATCGTCGAGGGAACGGAAGGAATGAGGAAGATGCGAATTTCCACGTAGCTAGATAGTTATAAGAAGAACAAAAAGAAGTTTTGTCTCACCTTTTTTAGGTGACAAGGGTATTAAGTTTTTTTTTTTTTTTAACAATTATAGAGTATTGCGACTTTTAACAATTTTTGAGATATTTTCGACACAAAAGAATTTTGAATTTGGAAAAGGACCGAGGCGGCCGCAAAAAAATTACTTCTGTTTTTTTTTTTCAATTAATCGATAAATATGAAATTTATTTATCATTTAAAGACAAGAATGAAGAATATTTTTGTCAAAAATTCATTTTTTTCTGCCTGATTCGATTCCCTCAAAAATTCGTGTAGGTTTTTTAGGATTTTTAAGGATATTTTTTCTATTCTTTTCTGTTGGTTCTTCCTTCATATCTTTTTTAAAGAATACTATTTTTTTTTTGAATGACTAAAAATAATTGAACATATTTTTTTATTGGACAACAGATTTTACAGTTTTCTTCCTCAACATTAAAACTCAAAGTTTCAATGAACAACTATTTTCTTACAGGACAAAAAGCAATCATATCGATTACACTGTTATTTTAATTCGAAATTACAATCATGATTACATTATTTCACTGTTTTAATAAACGTATTGTAAATGGCCATTGCTTTTTGAGAACAGTAAAAAAAAAAATAAAAAAGAAACAAAAATTGGTATGACGTAAAGATTGAGTAAATACACTGGTGGGTGTTTTTCTTACTGTTACATTACGCTTGTTCGCTTCACGCATACGTGGCACGTGCGGAGAATAATGAGAGAGCATCGTCTCTCGCTCTTCTATCACTGTCTACTATATATATATTTCCTCTCTCATTCGCTTTCTCGACTGTCTCTCTTTTCTTCTGTTTCTTCGCTCGATCTTCGTCCCAGAGAGGCTTAATTGTTTAATCGTCGAGAGCGACGGAAGGAATGAGGAAGAGCGAGTTTCTACGACGCTCGTGCGAGATTCCCGGCATCGATGACGTTCCAACGCGAGTTTATAGCGCGCGGAGCTGGCTCTTCTCGTATAAACCCGCCCCGGACCTCCTGTCTTGACTCCTCGCTCTTAATAAATTGTCCCGAATTGAGTTTTCGCGGCTGCGAAGCCCCCACGGCGCCGGAGATGAAGAGAGACTGAGAGAGAGAGAGAAAGAGAGATGGAGAGAACGAGAGAAACAAGTGGTTGTTTCCTACGTGAGTCATGATGACTCGTGATTATACGCCCGAATGACACAAACGCTTGTTAAATTCTTCCTCGCACTCTCTCTCTCTCTCTCTGTCTCGTAATTTTTATCAACTCTCTACTCGTAGTTATTGCAAACGTCACCGTACACGATTAGACAACATTTTATTTAGCTGCTCTATTATCTAGTTGGATCTTGAGTTAAAGGCCTTTTCAATTTCACATACGGTTCGTGCATCAAGAATTTAATGTTACGACTATTTAGAGCAGTGAATAATGATAATAATTACGTTTTTCTTATTACCGCATAGAAGTGCGATGATGTTAAAAGATAATTTAAGAAGAAGGAGTCAGTGGAGTCAGTTGACACTTACGGATATTTTTTTTTTTTTAAATACATATATCAGGGAACAAGACACTTTGCAGCAGAATCTTGCGGCAAAAAGTCAAACGCATCAAACACTCGTCTATTTTTCAGTCGGGTGTTAAAAGGCTAATGCGATTTATCGAACTTACTAACATCAATCACGTCCTATTACTGCACTAATCGATGACCGTTTTAGCGCAAAGACATGAGCAAAGACGTTGATGGCAATGTAAGCCGATTAAGTGTGATGCATATAGTAGATGCAGCATTATTGATTAGCTTACGGTTGATTCATGCAGTAGCTTGTGGCATCTAAGATGATGCACTTTCGGTTATAAATGTACTTAGCGTCATAAACGTTACCGCGTCTCTCTTGATGTTCAGTCTTTTTTTTTTTAACCACAAAGATGCGAAGAACTTCTTATTCAATGATTACAGCATCCCAACAAAAGCTTTGTCCCCACATTAATTTTACACTGTTGGAAAATCGAGTCTGTTAAAAGCAAGTGGTATCGACTTTTCTCCAGTATTCACATCAGATTTCGTGTTAATAGTAACACTTTTTACAATTTTAAATTCACACGAGCGATTGTGCTTAAATATTATTGCGCTTCCACCTGAAAACTTTACAGCCATGTTCGGGAGAAATCAATGAAAATCAATGAACTGTTGGTAATCAATGCAAAATTGTGGGACGAATAAAATTCCATATGAACGAATTTTATTTATTTGCCGGATTTTAGACAATAATGCAAATTGACACCAACTACTGCATTTTAACACCGAATTTTTAACAGTGTATATCTAATCGACAGAAACAGCGAACAAGTGACAAAATTCGTACGTTAAGACACTCCGATAAAATTGAAGTCGACGACACTGTTTTCGATCAATCGAATATATTTCGCCCAGCCTCTTAATATTCGCGAGGGGCAGATCGATAACCCTTCCTCAACCCTCGCCTCGTCAACCCTAAAACATCATCGTACTCCCTGCCAAACGCTTTAATAATAATAATAATAATAACCGGTGAATTAGTTTGCCACTGAAGGGCTACTCCACACCTTGTACTCACTCTTTTCTCACTTTTTCCACTTTCTTACTCCCTCCCTCTGACCTACGTTCGTGGAGAACACGTTTTTGCAATTTCTGTAAGAACTACAATATTCGGTAAACGCACGAAATTGTTCGGACCTGGTGGTATTTGTAGAATTGTAGAAGTCGGGACAAATAGAGGGTTGGCAAAAGCCTCAACTATGGAGAGAAAGAGAGACGTAATATCGCGGCGAACTGCGAGAGGGGAGACAAGGTAATACATTCTCTCTCCAGAGGCATGAAAGAATAATTTGCCAACGAAATTCCGACGGCGCAATTAACTCCCCGAAAGTCGGGCCTCCTGGGGAATGATGAGGGTGACGGGAATGTGTGTGTGTGTGTGTGTGTGCGTGTGTGTGTGCGTCGGTGTGCTTGGCCGCTGGAGCGAGACACGGGAGACCGGGGCAAGATGTATTCATTGAATTTTTTACAATTTTATAACAATTTTATCAGTCCTATTATTATTTTTTTTTTTTTCAAATTTTCTGTTACTATTTATTTCCGCGATAAAGCAAATTATTTGTATGTTTATTGTCATTTACATATTTTCAGTCACAAACGTTTGTTTTTTAATGTTTTATGTAAATGCTGTGAAAGATAAAATGACAATAAACAGACAATATGTAAATTATTTATAAAATGTAAAATTTGGTAACATGTGAAACTCATTTGAACGGTTCTGATAGGCTTTTGTCAATTTATAAACTATGTCTAGTTATATTTGTTATATTTTATGCTTATTTGAATTTGTTATCTATGTTACATTTCACAAAATATCGTATTGTATCATAATGATATAGATCGGGCAATATTGAGACTGTGACAAATGTAAAATGGGCTTAGCGATTAAGGGAACGAGTCCCAGAGCGCGAAATAAATTTCGCTGCTTATCTGTCCATCTAATTTTTATGTAATAGCTATCTCCGCTTCGTTTATTTTAATACACGATGGAAGGCATTTCGCCAATTATCGATTAAACATCTGACGCTTCATTTTTTATTTGTCTACAATTTTTTACAGGGTACTCAGTGTCACAAGGGATGAGGGTCTGGCAAATCTTCGATCCACAGAATTTTATATTTTTTCGAAACAATGTAAATTACATTTTTTTTTATAAATTAAATCCATCTGAGTGAATGTTTACTGGTCTGGGTGAAGATTTTTGGAGACTCCTATAAGCGGATTTAGATTTTACAGACAACCCTTCAATAATCCCCGATTTCGATTTCATATGATTATTGGAAAATAAAGAAAGTAGCTTTCCTGACGATAATCTTTAAATCCTGCAGCAGATAGTTTTTAAATACTCTTGTCACTCCTTGCGTACTTTTTAAAATATCGGAAGAATGACATTACTATTATGACGCAATATTCTCGAAGGACAGAAAAAAAAAATCCTGATATAAAATTTACCGTAAAAAAAAACAAAAATTGACAATTATTATTATCATTATATCAACATCGGTTTTTAATTTCCCACATTTTCTTGCTATCTTCGATGTTTATTTTGTCAGAGAAGCTCAAATTGCGATTACAAGTTTGGATTACAGTTGACATACTTTTAGTTTATACTTTTGTGTCTATATTTTCTGCCGAAAATCCGATTTTTTAAGAGACGTAACCACGTGATTTCTCATCCAGGTTTTTCGGTAAAATTATTCTGGACAACCTGGAAATATTTATTTTCACGTGGATAAAAATGTCTCTAATGAGATTTATGGTATAAAAATTTGTGTCTCACGTATCCAAAGCAAATTAGCTATTCTGCCAAAAAGTGTGCTCGACCTTTTGTTACTGCATTAGCGACGTTCCAACAGACCCCGGGTTTCCCAAACCCTACAATACAGTCCGTAGTACTGTTACGCTTCAACAGAGTGCGTGCGCGTGTGCGTCTACGTTCACGCAGTCTCGTCGTTGGCCGGTGGCGCGATGGAGGGGAGAGAGAGGTAATCGGGATAGGGCGACTTCACAGTGAAACAGTGGGAAGGTCTATAGGGAAGGGTGGGGTGGGGGGGACACGTAACAGCGCGTCATAAAGCAATTAGGGGAATAAAAGACGCAACGAGGTATAATGAACCCTCCCGGAGTGCTAGAGTAAAGCCTCTCTCTCTCTCTCACTCTATCTGTCTAACAAACACGTTGTTACGCTTGGCTCTTCGCTCGTTGCTTCTGAAAACATCGACCTAATTATCGATCCTCCAGGTCATTACGACACCCTCGCACTATCAACCCTTGGTGCCCTCAAAAATGTAAAAAATAAACCTCCAACCGCATACCTCGAACATACATTAATGTCTCTTCTTGCGTCTTAATAAGAATAAAAAAAACCCCTCTTCAAAATACCCAGCAATTTTTAGGCGCCAAATAATTCACGGTGTTTTTGTTGTTGTTGATGCATTCTTTTTTTCTTTTTTTTTCTTTTCTGTAATCCTGAAACCGTACTTGTATATAACGCAGGTTATAAAGAGTGTACACAGTCAGTAAAGAGAAATAAAAAGTTTACACGTTGCAAAGACTATTTCCTTTTATTCTCTTAGCTCTTCTTCTTTCACTTCTTCCTTTTCCTTTTCTTTTTCTTCCTCTTCTTCATGTTCTCCCGGGCGTTCTCACTTTTTCACTTTTTTATTATACTCCATAGAAACGAAATTGTTGAGAGGATGTATATAGCGCACGGTGGATCCTCGCTCGAGAATGGCAAGCCACTTTTTTGGGTGTGTCTCGAGAGAGGTAACAGCGAGGATGAGGACGCAGTTGGCGGCCAGAAGAAGAAGAAGAAGAAGAAGAAGAAGAAGGACCATGAGAGTACAGCCATCCAAGCCAGGATAATATAAAGGCGCGCTGCACTCATCGCGTTTGTGTAGGATATGCGCGAACCCTCGCGAATGACCGCTCGACATTTCTATGCCCGTTATACTACTACCAAAGTACCAGTGATGCTATTGCTGCTGGTACGTGTTAGTGTAATAACGCATAGTGCACGGCGCACAGAACCCCTCGACAGATCCTCCGACCGGAAAGAAACCAGCCCTCCCTTAACGCAGACGGCTTCTCTCTCCAAGTTTTTTTTTTTTTTTTTTTTTCTTTGCGTATCTTTCACGTCTTTGCCACCTCACCCTAGTAGCTTTCACTCGGCAAGCTCGAGAAATAAGCTTGTAATTTGCTACACCTTGGCTCAGGTTTCCTGCTGTGTGTTCCCTCGCTTTCATCAATCTCGATTCGCTAACAGTCAATTAGAGCTGATTTTCAACGAATTTCCATGTGTGCTGTTAGGATTTTTCTTTTGGTACATTGCAACCAAAAAGTCCTAACGGCTTATATGGAATTTTGTTAAAAGTCTCGAGTATTATGGTGGCTATATCGCGAAAGCAATTTTGATTCTTGTAGCACTCCGACAAGCTCGAGAAATAAGTTTGTTGTTTGTTACAGCTTGGCTCAGGTTTCCTGCTTAATTCCTTCGCCTTCATCAATATCAATTCGCCAACACTTAATTAGGTCTGATTTTCAACGAATTTCTATGTATTCTGTTGAGATTCTCTGGTTACAAGATTTAACAAGACAATGCTTAATTCTTGTATGTTTTTTTTTTTGTAATGCATTTTGAGACTCTATTTTTATGTTGATAGATTTAGAAAGTTACGGACTGTTGGAAACTTAATTCTAACACGATACATCAGATTTTCAATATGTTATAAAAATGGATTTTTATAATTGTGGACATTTTGTATTCACGAACTCTGACAATTAATTCATAATCGAAAACCATCATCCATAACAGCCTCCGCTATGAGGACATCTGTTAATAAATCCTGTCTTACTCACAAAGTGAACTTTGTGAACGACATACTGAAACAATGAGAAAGCAACATGCAAGTTTCTACGTCCAACTTTTAGTTCACATTTCCTACAGTGAATTTTATTTGATAATTGATTAAATACTGATTAAATAAAAGGAGGAATGAAAAAAAGAAAAGCATTGGTAAGTGAAAAAGTGGAGATTGGCGATGGCCACTGAGATTGCTGGGTCCGCATGGCCAGTAAAAAAAAAGCACAGGATTACGAAAGATGACAGAGATAAAAATATATTGAAGACTCTTGGATAGGACTCCATTCGCAAGCGGATATAATTCATATCCGCTCGCGAAATGATAAGTTATATCCGGCTCTATCGAATAACCGTCTGGAAGACTTCCTATTCCGTTCAATAAAAATTACTTTGCGATAAAGTGAAGTTTCCCAGAGTGAAGAGTGAAGATTTTTGTATTAACTAAATAACAGTAAATTGAAACAACAATTAAAAGAGATAAAAAGGGCCGGAATGTTGTACATTACAGAATATTTATCATTTTACAATTAATAAACTTCACGTCAGTTTCCAGAGAATTTCAATTTCACTTTTGTGCGAACATTTTGTGGTTTCATAGGCACGTCTGCACTATAACAACCGCAAAACCCATATTAAAACGCATCCTGAAGCTCGCACGTGCATAAAACAAAATCGATAAGTTTCGAACTTATATTAGTGAAGCCACAATTCCAAGATGAAACCCTTAAATCTCATCCACACTCAACATTCATCCCTCTGTCTCGAATATCCTTTCACGAGGAGAGCTAAGTTTCCGATATTTCGATTGAATTATAAAACGAGCCTGACACTCTCGCGTTTCTACATGTGAAATTATATATCTGTGAGATACATTACTAGCATACATGGTGACAATTAAAATTCAATTAGTCACTCCATATCGGTGTTAAGATTAACGAGTTTGGTGTTCTCGGAGTCTGGCTGGATTGGTGCATTATCGAAAACTGACGGAAAGACAAATTTCTTACGGCGAAAGATTTTGAGGAAAGATCCAGAGTGAGAGCTCTCATTTCCGTTTTATTATTAGCCAATCCACTCGAGTACAAAAGCTAATGATTTTCAGAGTCGGAGAGGTGAAAGGGAAAACCTAAATGGAGAAATGCACGCTGCATTATTTTGTCTTCTATGTATCTTACATGTATGTATAACGCCTGGCCGAGAATCCCCTTGCGAAGCGAACGCCCAAGTAAATGCATTTTAATTCCATATCCCTCGCAGAAAGCCTGGCAAGCCAGAAGCACCTTCTCTCCCGGCTCTACAAACCATGTATTATATTCCGATAATCCTCTGCGGAATGGATAAAGGCGTTAGCTCACAGCACATAAGCTAACGTGTTATATATTTATGTATATAACCTCCTTGCATCGTTGTAATGGTATTACATATTTTGGCTGAAAAATATGACTTAATTATCGTACCTTTCGCCTTCGTTTTATTTTATTTTTTTTTTTTTGTATTTGCTTTTTTTTCACGCGTTTGGGAGAAGAGAAAATAATCCTCGGCTTAGAGTGTGCTAATGAGATATATTTCGATCACTTTTTGAATTCATATTTTATGTAAAATTGTGCGTTTACCGACGCATGCGAACTTAGTTTTTTTTTTTTTTTTATAGGTTCTGTGTTTGTCACTGTAGGTTATATAAAATTGAAAGCAAAATAAAAAGTTTCGAAATCTGTGAGGAAAATAATAATTAGAAAAAAAGGGAACCCTTTTTCAAATAGGCAATTCAATAAAAAAAAAAAGTGACTGGTTGGTGATTGACATTTTCCATTTATTCAGGCATTAATGTTTTTCTATTTTATTTTAAAAAATGTCAGGATTCGATGAAAAATTTACGTCATAATTAAATATATAATTTTTTCTCCATTTTTATTTTTTATATAATTTAAGAAATATTTTCCATTAAAGAATAAATAAAATAATTCGTAACAGCAATTTTAAATTCGGATTAAAAAAAAAGGGTTTAGCCGAGTGACGTAAAAATAAGAATTCCTTTACAGTGACACACTTGTAACTTCTTGAATGTACTTTAATTTTCACTTCTCAGAATATTCACAATCCCAGCAATAATTTTAATGGCCTCTTTCACAGAGGCAATAAAAACCCCAACGATATCGGCGCAATAAAAAAAAAAAACAAATCTCTTGTGACTAATACACGCATTCATTCTTTGCGCAACCGAACTGCGAGTAACCTTTGCCAACCAAACATAAACCGCACTACTAACTCACAAGATCTGTCCGAGATTTGGCCACAAAAATGCGGAGAATAGCTATTTCACTTCCATAAAACCTCAATTTCGGATTAGTCGACGTGTAACAGAATTTTCAAACCCAAAATAAAAAAAAGAAAAAAAAAACTTTCGTGTATACTTCGCCAGCCATTAACGCACTCACGTCATTATCATCGTCACCAAGACCTCTGATGCCTCATTTCGGTAAGTATGTCGACTCCGCCATATATCGAAACCTTTGAGGACATTAAAAAAGTAGAAAAAAGGAAAAATAAAACGACAAAAGATTTTATAGGGAGTTTGGTCGAAAATACAATTTACGTGAGACGCTTCATATATATATATGTATATATATACCAATGCCATCCAGCATTCGGAGTATGCATATTGATATACGACGATGGTCTCCTGAGTTATTCCGTTAAAAGTTTCCTGCTGATAACCGAATCTCGATACAGGCT
Organism: Perithous albicinctus; assembly: GCA_964016905.1. NCBI lineage: Eukaryota > Metazoa > Arthropoda > Insecta > Hymenoptera > Ichneumonidae > Perithous > Perithous albicinctus. The sequence continues at coordinate 19,020,418 of OZ024696.1, read as the reverse complement.
ATAAATCTTGGGCTCGTTAAACGATACACGGTACCAACTATAGTGTGTATGTGTGTGTGTGCGCGCGCGGATAGTTTTGTCGTATATATAGTGCGATGGCATAGCTAGGATATAGCTTCTGGTATGTGCCAAGGGTATATAATAGTGAAGTTCTTGCTTCGTATTACGGTTATCCTTCGGTCAAAGGACGAGAGAGAGAGAGAGAGAGAGAGAGAGAAGCCGAACTCGTGAGGAATGTCCGGCTTCTGGCGGAAATGGTCGAGACAGGTCGCTGACGAATTATCTTCCCAACCACTTACCCTCTTGCCTCCTCGTTCCTTTATATACCAAAGCTACATATACATACATACATACATACATACATGCATATATATCTATGCTGGAGATATTCATGTAGAAAAGCCCACGGGGAAAACGAGACACTCGGCGTATAGGCAGAAGACAGGATGTACCTTAGTCCATAAAAGCTGCTATGCTATAGTCACTAAAACCTTACGTGTCTCTAAAATATTTGTGAGGATTTTATAGCGTGAGAGGAAAAAATACAGCGAGAAGAGGCAAACGAAGGGGCACAAAAAATAAAGGAATAAAGACGAGAATAAAAAATAAATAAATTAAAAAAAGAGAGAGGAGATCGTTGCCCTGACTCTTGTCGCAAACGGATGTTGTGATATATTTATGTTTGTATATATATGGGGCATTCCACCTGGCTTCGAATTGTCTGAAACCCTCGACTTTTTTCAGAACGAATTATCGAGCCATAGATTTTTTTTACTTAATTCTGAAAAATCTTTTTTCGTAATCAACATTTTTGGTAAGCAAGCCGAAGTGGACAAGCGATTCAATTTTTTAAGAATGACAAAAAATAGTAAGTGCGATGGGCAGCAGCTAGAAAATTTTTATATGGAAAATTTTTTTTTTTTAGAAAATTTTAATATAGAACCTTTAAGAAAAAGGCGTAATTTGAGATTATTTAAGTAAAATCTAGATGTGTGTTTGGAAAAATTTGAAAAAAAAAAATCATCTATTAGATACAAAAATTTTTTAAATTAATAAATTAGAAAAATAAATTAGGTTGTTTTAGATTCAATCTATAGAATCTAAAACAACCTAAGTGTTGTGAAAAAAATATATATGTTCCAAGATTTTTCGGGTACAGTCGCCAAAACTCACGTTACATAAGAAAAAGTCCTCAAAACTGCATTTTAATATACACAGTGGAATTTAATCTCGCATTGGAGTGTATGCATTCGAACATACGAGGAAGAGAAGTGTTGCTTCGTCAACGTGATTGGCTCTTCGCATACTTTACTTGTATATAGGCATAATATGTTTATGTGCACGGTTAATAAACTGCTTCGGTGCTAAAAAAAACGAGTTTCGAACGGATGTAAGTATGGATACTAAAATAAGAACGAGTGTTTATATATACTGCTTTTCAGCAATATTCTCGTATTCGACCTCGACAAGGCCGACGTCATCTGCAATATAGGCATATCCTCGCGGATAGTGCATATATATGGGGCATTCCAAGACAATTCACCTAGCCATCGGCCTGACCCTCTCGGATTCAGTTGGCCAATTTTTTTTTATCATATTTTGGTTAAAAAAAATTGATATTTTTTTTCATATTTTTATCACTTGTTTTACCCTTTAAAATATATTTTTTTTTCATAACTGGTGAGTAAAAATTAATTTCGTCCATGTTTAAAATTTTCAAATTTTTTCCATAAAATTTAAGAAAATTTAAGAAAAAAAACCAAATTTTACCATATTTTGAAACTTAAAAATTTCAATAATGGTTTTTTGTAAGAAAAAAAATAAATAAAACGTGTGACGGTAAAAAGAAATATTCCTATAATTTGCGAGTAAAACGCTGAAAATTTCGTCAATAATTAAAATAAAATTTGAGAAGCGCTATTTCAATTAGAACAAAAATTGGGGAAAATTTCTTTTTTCTTAAAATAAAAAAAAATTATTTATTATTGATCCACTCTCGAAGTACTTATTTTTAGTCCTAGATTTTATGGAAAAACAAATTTAGGTTTTTAATGCTGCTCGAAATTTATTTTTACTCAAAAATATAATGGAAAAAAATATTTTATAGGGTGAAAAAAATCTGAAAAAAATATTTTCATTTTTTTATCAAAATATGCCAAAAAAAAAAAAAATCGTCAACTGAATCCGAGGGGGTCAGGCCAATGACCACGTGAATTGACTTGGAATGCCCTATATATACTTATACGATATACATATCGCGACATCCCCTCTATTCAAGCGCCACGATATCGTGTTATGTGCTGGGAATTAAAAAATTTCAGCGACGTCGTTCTCGCTACAATACACCATCGGTGTGTGTTTGTGTATTGTACACAGAGTGCGCCCTCTGGATTAGTCGTTGGGGAGGGACACACGGGGAGAGTGCTTGATAAAAAAGAATGTGACGCAGCGAGGTGCGGAAAAAACAGCGTGGGCGCAATAGTCTTCAAATGGCAAGGGTTAATGAGGTTTCTGAAAGAAACTTTAAGAAAAAATAATTGTGGAAAAAGAAGTAACTTCTAATTGGAATACCGAAGGGAGGTCTTAGCTTGAATGTAAATTAAATATGCGTTACACATACATTTAGATATTAAATTTTGATTTCATAAAAATTAAAAAAAAAAATAATAATAATAATGTCATCGAAGATAATAAAAAAAAGTGACTTTCAATAACAATGCTAAATAATTATTGATCAATGAGTCTAAAAAAAAATTTTTATAAATGAGAAGTAACTTTTTTTAACACATTATTTTTTAAATGATGTTTGAATGTTTTGGAAGTTTCTGTTTTCGAAATTTTTTTTTTTCTCATCGTAGATTTATTTATAACTGTTTAGTCAATGTTCCTAAAATTTGCTGAGTTTAATTTGAAATCCTTTTATGGAAATATTTTAAAAAATGGTGACATCTCAAACATTTAAAAAATGCAGCTGCAAAAGCAGCCATTTCTAAAAGAACAAAAAATACGATTCCCCATACACATTACACAGCTTTCTGAGTTAAAAAAAAAAAAGTTACTACAGTATAAGAAAGAAATTTCAGCATAAAGTTGGTCTGAATCTCGCGTTGGCAGACAATTATAATAATTGTACAGCTTGCTTGTCACCTGTCGTCGCAACCATCGTTTGACTATACTCATTATCATACGTGATTCACGTAACATGTATTTGAATTATGCAAACAGTACACACGATACCAGCGCACATAAACTTGACACACAGTTGTTGTTAGTTAAATGAATGTTCTTCAAAATGAAACTACGATTAATTTATGCCTGTGTAACCTCGAATACTGGTCGCACTGAAATCAAGTTTGTAAGACTAGTTTTAGTAATTTTAAAACGTAAGTTCTAGGAAATCTATCTATATATAAAATATCTCAAATATATATTTGTTACATGCTGCTAAGATTATTTGACTGTAAAGTACAGTCGCATACATGATTAATTTCACACGCTTATCATTGTGACGATCAAAGGAGGCTTGAAAAAAAAATGGGCTTCAAATTCTTGTTTGAATCCCAAATTGGTACTTTAGTCCATTTAAGAACACTTTATCGTCAAATTCAGTTGAGCGACGACCGAAGACCTTCCCGTCATACAATGAATTGAATATTCTTCGCTGGAAGGTTTCGACCGTCGAAAAATTTGATGGCAGAGTCTGTCTATGGAAGGTCCTGGCGATCTAATGAAGGACTCTGGAAAAAAAGGCAAAAGAAAAATCTGCTTCATACCGATTCCGCTCTCATCGATAGGAACGAGATTCTCTTGGTTGAAGAACAGGAGACATCCTTTTGCTGCAAACGTACCTTGATAAATGACTAACCGCAACCAATTCTCAAGGAACCTAATCAATCTAGCGCCATTGCATGACTGTCGATACCCTGAAAAGGGAATGAAAAATTTCGTCTCGGCTTCCAGACCTGTCGTGTGCCAAAAAGTCTGCACACACAACAATTGGTCAGAATAGATTTTCTGCTCTGGATCACCTATACGCGACCCCACACGAATGTTTGGAAATTTCGCAAACCCGCAGTTTTGAAATGACAGTTAACGTGGAAAACACAGGCAAAGCCAGGTTGGTCCGTAGGACCACATCGAGAAAGGGAGTCGAGGACTCGCTGTATTGTACACCACGTGATATCTTTGTGGCGTCGGGCAGTCTACGCGCGCGCTAGAGCCTGAAGCTAACATTGCGCAGGCTGTCATCGCAGGGGTGCAGCAGGTTGGAAAGAGGGCTTGGAAAATGGGTGGCTTGAATAGGGGGCAAGGGGGCAGAAAGGGAGGGGGAGAGTTCGGGTAAATATGCGATAACTCGGCGTCCGCTTATAAATCCAGCAAGGCTCACGGTGACAGGTCACGCAGTATGCGCCACACAAACGTGGTATATACCAACAGGAACGGTAGCAACAGCAGTAGCAGCAGAAGCAACATTACTGCTACCAGCTCTCACTACTACATACAGTCGTACCTTCACTCTTGCCACGTTACTTCGCTGCTTTTCTCATAGCCATAAGCTGGTACCACCAGTATCGTTATACGTACATGTTCTACAGAGTCTACACTAATACAGAGTGTAGATCTCTCATGACCAGCGAACCCCTTCCAATCCATTCCCTTATCCACCCGTATAACCAGCCTTATTTCGCTACTAACGCGATTCACGCGACAAATACGCAGCTCCGCCTCGTTCGTTCGTTCGGTCAGCCCCCGAAACGTTCACTTTGTGGAAATTTCAAAACATTTCTTTCCTATCAGGTTATTCTAAGAGCCCTTACACGCTAATTTATGCATGTATTTTTTAGTGTATACTGTTGTGTTTGAACACATGCATGCGTGTATCTGTGTATGGGGCATTCCATACGAGAGGAAGTCGCTTCTTAGATGGAACTTTTTTTGGGATTTTAAAATTGAAGCCTATTGTAATAACGATGAAAAGAGGTATTCAGTTGTATTTTCAAGAAGTATTATTTTAATCGTTATTAAGATTGGTAGGAGGAAGAAAAACCCTTGGACTAAGGATCCCAGAAAAAAAAAGTGCGGACAAAAAATCCTCCTGGAAAGGCACCCCCTGGGAAAGAGGAAAATCGTCGTTGGTGGCCATCAAGTTGTTAAGGCTCTTTACACAATTATTTACACTCTAGAAATTGTACACTTCCTACCCCTTGCAAACTGATGGATTTTTATTTCTGGGGTTCATTTTCGGGGGGTTTTTTTTTAGAAGTCGGAGAGGTCCGTATTACGAATTTAAATTTGTGGTTTCTCGCCAGTGTTTGGAAACTAAAATGTTTTTGTACTTTTAAACAAAATTATGATCGTGACGTAATTATGGGAATTTTTGATATTTCCAAAATTTAATATTTCTGAGAAATTTACAAAGTGATCTTATTGTTACTTGTCATATCTATTTACAATAATATTTTTTTAACTACAAAAAAAAATTGAAATAATCTCGTTATTTGCATTATTACAAAAATTCAAACCGGTATCTTCGCCAAATTTCGAGGTATTATGAGATGATAAAATCTCTGAAAAAAAAATTGATATTTAAAAAAAACTCTTTTCGTTTTTTTTGCCTCTTTGAAATCATTTTAATTTTACAATTTCAATTATGATCTCAGGTACGAAAAACTTTCGTTCCAAAAAACTCGTGGAAATATTAATTTAATTTATTTACGAGGACTATCATAATTTCGAAGGATTAAAAAAAAAAAAGGAAAAAATATTGATATCAGCATATCTTAATGGGGTTCAGACTTGAAGGTCTGGAAATTAGAACGACTAATTCGGGTGATACTATAAAAGCCTTTTTTCATTTTCAGGAGAATGTTGGAATTTCGGCTGAATAGAGGGTTCGGTACAGATGAAAAACCCCATATATATATATATATATGTTCAGTCGTATACCGAGGCACGAAACGACCACGCGAGCTAATAATATATGTGTACCTGTGTAGTCCATTCGAGATGTCCGCGTAGTAATGCTTTCGTGTTGTTGTCGCGGTATCGAATAAATTTTCAGGTAAAATAAGTGTCACACTCGACGAAATAACACTTTTTCACATTCCCAGTATCGCTTTCTATATATTCACCGAGTTGTTCTACCTTTGCTAGCGGTGTTAATAATAATATATATATATATATATATATATATATGTATGTATAAATTAGTAGGTAGACGGTTTATGTGGACACGTAATCCGATATACGCAGTTTGAAATATACAGAATTCATTGAAACATGTGACGAGAGTTAGACGAACTCACGCTGACAGCGAATGATTTTTGAGAAAATAAATGACAGCTTGGATTGTTTACATAAGTATGAGGAGATGAAGTTCAGCTGTCAGCGAAACTACCGGATGATAACTTCCTGTAATTTATGTGACGAGCAACTATATAGCATCTATGAAGCGTAATCTTCGTTTCGTTTATCTTTTAAAAAAAAATCATGTTTTTTTGGCAACATTTTTTTTTTCAATTAAACAAATGTCTTGTGTTGATCATTAAAAGGATTATGAAACAGTTAATTCTCACGAATTCTTTCATTAGTATTTAAAAGTCTAATATTCTAATTTAGTAGAAATATATTGAATACATTTTTATTATTGATCATTGAAGTGATTTTTTTTAATTTCACTTTTACTGAGTTTAGAAAATTATTTTTTCCAAAATATATACGTTTTTATGTTTAAAAAAAAAAATCTTATTCTTAAATAGCAGTTTGGAAGTCGTAAAATGTATTTCATCTATATGCGAAATTATTTATTATTGTAACTATTGAAACTAATAAAAATTGTAAATTTTGAATGGAATAAAAAAAAATGTCTAACTTTTCGAAATGTAAAATTCTTTTTAAACGCGTGAGAACTCAGTAAAAAAGATAAAACACTTAAAAACTGTTTTTTTTTTCAGAGGCTAAAAACATTTCTAATGTCAACACGAATATTTTTGTTAAGAAAGTACAGAATTTCGTGGATAAAAAACAATACGATTTTTTTTTCTACTCTCAACTATGTTCGTAAAAAAAATATCCAGCTTCCTCTACGAGAAACCAAAAAGATGTAACATTAATTTTTTTTTTTTAAAAAGCCATTTACATTTAGCTCTAAAATTAAAAAAAAATCTTTCGACTCATTCGTCTGCTGAAGCAATAATTTTACATATGATTCGAATAGAATTTAATTTCCTCCAATTTTTATTTTCCAAATACACAATAAAAAAAAATATCAAAAATAAACGAATATGTCACAGACAAGAAAGTTTAATCTAATATATTTCTTATTTAGTTCCACGCATTTACGACCATAAAATAGACATTACAGTAGAAAGATACACACAGCAAATTATTCACGTTACATAATCGGCATCTTCTTTTTTTTTGTTCAAATTGTATAAAGCGTTATCTGCCCCGACAGCAATTGGCGAACAATTAAATTAATTCATTTTCCACTGTCACGCGTTATTGTGCGAAAATAAAGCATTACAATCAGCGTCATCTCGAGTGTACATGCTCCGAAAAATTTACATATATATTTACAATTAGTATACATATTACTTGAATACATGTATAAATCTCATCTTCGAGGGTGACTCTCGCGAACGTAGCGAAATAGTTGAGAAAAGATAACGAAGGAGAAGAGGCGTTTCTCGCGAGATAACGGATAAACGCTCTTTTGAAAATTACTGGAAACCGCAAGAACGGGTTGGGGCGATCTGTGGGGCGAGGGGTTGAATTGCTGGGGGTTGCGGGTTCCAAGCTCGTAAATCTTCAAAGTTTCTCACCCGAACCTTTCATGCATAAGTGATATCTATACACATCGAGGTCCTCTCTCTACTCTTGCTCTCTGTTTTCTTGCTCGCTCACAGAAACTTTTGGCTCAGCTAGAAATACTTGTATAAGAGAGTGTCGTAGAAGCTGCGTCGTCGTCTTTCGAGGTTTTTCGTCCGCCCCCGCCGTTGTCCTTGTCTCTGTCTTTCTCTCTCTCTCTCTCTGTCTCTCTCTCTCTCTTTTTTCGCATCTCTATATCTTTCTCTCTTTTTTTTCTTTCGCGGGCATTAAAACATCCGACGATATCCGCGAGCCAGACGGTAAAATCCATCACGAAGAATGTCATTATTTCAGGAACATCGATATTCAAACTCGGCTCAGTGTCAGAAACGTCGGGCGAGGGGAAGAAAAAAAAAAGCTGTAAGCAGATGAGATTGTCGTGGAACTTTTCCGTCTATATATGCTGTAAAGACTCTCGTGCCTGATTTGAAATTCTTCGTTGTTATGACGCGAAGAGAAAACTGATCCGATTTCTACTAACGAGCTTTTGAAGAGACGTCATTACAAAAATTTCGATTCTCCTCGTATACAAAGTATACTGCGAATAAAGTTTTGGGGGGTTCCTTTTTTTTTTTATTTATGAAGGATTTGTATGGTTTTTATAGATTTTATGGATGTGGATTTTTCGGTCGATTCCAAACTTTTTTTTCGATTCTAAGATATTTCTCATAATTTGGCAGATTTAAAGAGGCTGCTTGAAAGTACTTTCTGTGATTTTCTTTTTTTTCAATTCTTAAATGCATTTCGGAATTTGGTGTATTTTCTTTTTAGAGAAAATTGTAAGATATACTTTTTTGTACTAATTTTTTTTTTTTTTAAATTCAATTGTGTTGATTTTTCGCTAAAAACATGTAGATAACTAAATAATATTTCTCAAAATTAGCTAGATTTGAGACTACTTGATTCTCTGAGATTTCAGAATCCTAAAATTAGAAGAAAAAAAAATGTATATTTTTATTGCCGACGTATCTCGAAAGCTATAGCACACACAAAACAAATATTTCACCATAAAAGGTGTGGATTAGTATCAGCTTTTCAATGAAATGCTTTAAATACGTTTTTTCGACTTCATATCGTCGATTAAAAAAAAAAAAAAAAGATATAAGAATTATGTTTTTCTTTCAAGAAAAGCCACTTTTATGTGGCTCTAAAATTGGAAGGATTTTTACAATGCAATCATGCAGAATCCTATAAAACTGATCATTATCTTGTTAATCATTAATTAATAATTAGTCATTCAATAAATTATTCTTAACGCATAAGTAAAATAAATAAATAATTATTATTTCACTGTAGACGAAGATAATTAATGTATTTAAAATAGGGTGTGTCGTTTATCGTCTCTAAATTGAGTATCTAGAAATAGCGATATCGTATCAGCGCCAATTATTAATTTTCGCCCCTCGTAGAATTGCTAAATATTACGCAAGTGGTCGAAAATTTAACTCGTAAATCCGCGAATCGAGCCAGCAGCATCGATTAGAAATCATAGACATGAAATTTCGTGTACTCAGTACACATGATGTTACGTTAATTATAATAATTTAATTACATTAAGCCGCCTAGACAGTTGGTGGTTTCACAGCTTTCACCTCTCTCTCTCTCTCTCTCCCTCTCTGTCTCACTAAAACCACTGTCAGACGCGGGTGTATATGTATCACGTTATAATGATGTGTCGAAATCCACATACATCTCTCGCTGCATATTAGATTTCACGTTTTGGTATTATAAACGCCTGGGCCTCGACTCTCGACCCACAAGCATTAAACGCATGTATGCTCTCTGCTCTCTCTCCCTCCCTCTCTCTCTCTCTCACATCCGCCCACACATACATAGTTCACTCGACTTAAATTGAGTTTCGTGCTCACTCGCGAAATATAACGTGTAACTCTGGCAACTTCAGAAATCCGCGAATGTAGCTTATCGAAAAGTTTCGACAAACGCCGAACAAATTTGCGTTAATAAAATTTTTATTCACAGTTACGAGCTCCGGCGATGTAATTGTACTAAACGTGGTGGCTTGGATTTTACGCTGAAATAAAAAAAAAAAAAAACGAATTTGCCTCAATTATAATGCATTTTTGCGCGAGAAAAAAAAAGTAGAGAGTGGAAATTATTTTTCTCGAGAAATTAAATTACCGCGAATATTATAACGGTTATATATATTTTTATGGGTATCAGATTTTGCTGGCTGATGAGGGTATGAAACGAGCTTTGGTGATACGTGACCGAGATACACGGCTTTATTATCTATATATATATGAGGTATTTCAGGCCAAATTGGCCCTCAACTTTTTCGATGTGGTTCATTTTTGTTTTTATTTATTCACTTATTCAGACTTAATTTATTATTTTATTTATTGTTATGTGAGGGCATTCAATTTTTCAACGTTATTTTTAAAAATTATTTTTAGGATTTTTGACTCCTATGGGATGTTAAAAAGTTTAGTATGGATGTGCATATTATCGTAAAAATAGACGCACGAAAGTTACTCACTTAAAATCGTACTTTTATGTAAGTATTTTTTTTTCAAACTTCAACTCTTTTGGAACGCCTGCTTTTTATGTAAATATGTAAAGATCAATTTTTTCGGAAGCAAAGATTTTTTTTTACAAAAGGTCTTCAAAAACTAAAATTTTAAGCACATGCAGTCTAGTGAATTTCTATTTTATTTTTTGCTTTTAATTTTTTGCTGAAGTTAACATTTTTAAAAAATTATCTGCAAGGTTGCTCATGAAATATTTGTTCAAATATCAATCGGTTATGTAAATTTATTTTAATAGCATCCACTGAGAGTTCACTTTGACTTTTTTTAATTTACACTATTTTTGGCTGATTGACGAATGAAAAATTGTTTCTTGTGCACCATTGTTTTTTTTTTTTTTAATTTACGTCAAGAATTGTAAAAATTCTAAAGTCGCCCAAAGTATTTTGGGCGACTTTAGAATATTATATTATTTATCATGTATAGAAAATACAGTAGAACATCTAAAAGAAATGGAGCACGGTCCATTATTCACTGAAATAAAAAAAAAATAATGAACCACATTGAAAAGAGTGAGGCACGTGAGCTGTCGAATTTGCATGAAATGCCTCATATATAAAAGTTTAGGTGAGGACCGTGCAAAGTGGATTCCCTCTCTATGTGGGATATACTGTGGGCCGCCGAATTTTACAGGATTATATTATTGAGCCACGAACGACAGCGGCACTCAGCACCAGGTACAGATTACGCACTCATATATACATATATAGTAATATCATAAATGCATCGACAAATATTGAGCTTTATTCTGTGTGTATGTGTGTGCGTCACCGACCGTGAATATTGTGTTTTTCATAAGTTTTTTTTTCGAACAATCAATTGGAAATATGTCGTTGCTGATGGGTATGTACTTTAAATCAACCGAGAGGACGAGTAATTAATTATGATATACATATAATTACCAAACGTATCTTTGATTTATGATTTGGTTGCAATTATTCACACATTGCATCATATTACATCAATTATTGTTGATAATTTCGTGATCTTCGAGTCTCTTCAAATGACTAATGAATGTCAAATTTGTTCGATTGTTATTCAAAATTATATAGATAATTAATAAGTTAAAATTTAGTAGAACATTTTTGTCTCGTTGAAAGCTATTTTATTCATGGCTTTGTAAAAGTTAGTTCTCTGTTTTCTAGTTCTGAAAATTTTGCAAGTGCTTCGTAGAAAATATATTTTAATATTCGGTAGATAAGTGAGTCCAATAATTAAAAAAAAATGTCAACTTGTTAATTGATTGTACACACCGAAAAAAATGATTTTGATTTTTCGTACGCGAAGATAAAAAAATAATACAATTTGTCACAAATCTTTGTATTCAATCGGCAATCGAATGATAAACGTTTCAATAATTTCATCGTTCGTATCCCGTCGTTTCATCGACTGTACTTATTCCGTGTGTTTTATCATCTGCAGAATAGCGTGAGCGTGCTGACGGGAAGCAGATGTGAAAGATCCGCTGGCTATTTTTTTTTTTCCCCCCCGACAGCAAAAGCTAGCCAGCACCCAAAATATCCGGTGTCTCTGTACGTTGTTCTAGGTTTGTGAAAAAAAAAAAAAAAAAAAAAAAAAAAGCAAAGCACAGTAGCAAAGCAGAGGCGCGACACGTCGCATCTTCGCGTCGCTTTGGCGCGGTCTGGTGCCTCTCCTGATGTTCCTTCGGGTCGTTAAGTAGGGTGCGAGATGTTTTCAAGGAAAGGAGGTACTGTCATCATTCGTAGAGTCGTGTTACCAGAGCCGAAAGGACGGACGCTGTATGCAGCATCCAGTCAGAGAGCGTACACGCATAGGAAACATGCGTGGATATAACGCAGATGCTTTTACGAGAGGACAGGAGCAAGAGAGATGAAGAGAGAGAGAAAGATGGAGAGAGGGTCTCTCGTTCGCTCACACCCGACGTTATAAATCAAGTGCAGAGCTCGTCGTCGTAGCGTCATGGAACAGGGAGGTTGCCTAATCATCGGGCCTTCAAAGCCCTGCGCCACAGGCGGGGACTCCGATCATCAAACCAGCGGCGAAGGGCTGCGTGTGCTGCATTTCACTACGTACTCACTTATATCCAGTGGCTTCATCACCATCGTCTTAACATACTATACTTTATGTAGATGAATTTTATTATCTCTCCACACTGCGGATAGATAGACGATCTCGTGTCACGTGAATTTCTTTATCGCGAAGGAAAACATTTAAATGGAAATTACGATTTATTGGTGGACTGTAAAAGAATTACAAACGACTACAAAATCTATTTATATGTGTGTGTATGATTTTTTTTTTTAACGATGTAAAGAAGAAACTTTGGCTTCATGCCTGGAGGCGAAGAGGAACTTCCTCGATGATAAGTCGATGAATGTACAATCATTAGCGAGAGACTTCATATCAATCCGGACTTGTATTTCCAAACGACATTTTTTCGATTTTTCAAAGCTTTTTATATATCCTGAAATAAAAATCTCGAAAGTCTTTTTTTGGTCGTAAAAACATTTCTTTTTTCATTTTTTTTTTTCGAACTCCTATCATTTTTTTGTATATATAAATCGAAATATATTTTAATTTCTAAATTTTCAATAAAGTTATGGATGTAACGAAAAAATTCATAACTTTTATCTCATTAATAAAAAAAAAATCTTAAAACGTCACAATGATAATATAGATTTTTTCAAATTAATTTCAACATGAAAATCGAGCTATGACTGCTCCATTTCTCGAGTCAAAAGAATTAATAAAATGTATACATTTAAATTTCTGTAAATTTCTGTCAAACTTAAAGCCCGATAGCTTGAAATTCGCTCAAATTATCTTCATGTCCTTTTTGCATAAAAAAGAAAAATCAAATTGCAGTAAAATTGCAAATAAATTTGCAGCGATAAAAGTGCCAATTATCAGTTAGACTTTTGTCCAAGTGCTTCTAAATTTACAAAAAATTCCATTTTTTTTTACACCGAATACTTTTTTCGATACGACTATTCTCGTCGTTTTTACCCCATTTGGATTGTAACGAAAATCGTTAAACAAAAAAGAAAATTCACAAAAATAAAGCTTCTTCTGTGAGGAAGCAAAAATGATTGAATTAATTTTAAAACCATTGATGAGGCTTCTCGAGAGAATGTTTCGGCCCTCACACGAGACACACGACGCATAGAGCAAAGCGCCATGTGTTATATTGCTGTGAATTCAGTGGGTCGACAATTCATTGGCAGTTATAGGCCTGACGGTAAGTGATAATAGATCGATAATATATATCCGCAACGTGTTCTACGTTTCATCGTAGTTGCGGGAAGTGCTTTAGCGTCGGTTATACGACATTAATGCTTAGCGTGAATTATTCCGCGTTGGTAGGCCCTATTATATTGTATATATACATACACACATCTATATATATATATATATATATATATGTGTGTGTATACTATGTGTTGTATATAGCGTAGCGTAGGATTCCTTGTGCAATCTGGCGTGGCCATAACCAGCGACCGCACCACATTGCACACCGAGCGCACTCCGCACACCAGGTCGATGATAATAAATGAATAGCTTGTATGGTATATACATATACGTACATATATATATATGTGTGTATATATATATATATATATAACATTTATTGAAGGGAGCCCGATGTAACTTTGCATTGCACATATGTTACACTTGGAAATTTCATAGAATCGTCAGGGAATAGATATTGTATAATACACAAAAAGTTTTCAAAGTTTTACTCAATGGGTTATATTTTAATTATCGATCTGCACATCTGTGTTTTTTTTTTTTTTTTCTTTCTCTTCGGAGAGGAAACTTTGTGTTTTGTTCATATAAGCTTCGAGCTTTGAGAGTCAGTAGGGAAATTCATCTAAAAATACGAAATAATTGAAGATAAATGAAAATTTGTATAAAATATTTATAATATAATATATTATTATATTATTTATTATTATATTATAAGTATCATTTTACATTCGTTATTCTTATTACTTTTTGTGGTTTGGAATAAAAAGATGAGGATGATCATTTTTAATCTAGAGGAAATATTGGAAAAAATCAGCACGCATAAAAGATTGCATAATTATACGTTATAAAAATTATGGATATCTGAAAATAATAATTAAGTCTCTAACTACACAAATTTCATCTTCAAACAAAACGTTTTTTTTTCTATGTTAGAGGCCTAATTATTAATTTTTATATTCCCTTGAAATCGGCGAAAGCTTCAAATAATGCGATTTGAAAAAAAAAATGTATTTCCACCAAAAGTGCAAATTCGAAAGCTCTTTAAAGTTAAATACGCATAATAGGTTTCTGATAATCGACGGAACCTCACAAAATTGCAGGCGTTTTATTGCATAAAAGAGGCGAAGTCATTAAAAATGGTACAATAGACGGTCAGCGTTGTGCGAATTTATTTTCAACCTTTTGTTTGCTATTTTAAAGCAGCTTTTCAAAATCCAGATCTATGATATAATAAATAAATATAATACATGAATAGCGTGTCAGTTTATATAGAATAATATTGAGTAATTGAAAAAGGTACTTCATGTAACTGTACGTTGCACATAGTTGTAGTATCCTTGGTAATTAAATTTCAACATTTCTGTCTTTATCAACGATCTGTGCATTTTTTTCTCTCCTTTTGCCTGTTCAAACTGCAGTTGAAAAAAAAATGTTAATGACAAAATCAATTTTAAGGCTACAGTGACGTTTCACTGACAAATCTTCTTCTTTTCAATTGCTAAACGTACCTAATAATATTTCCGATCAATGTACAATGAGCCGATAAAGCCAGATTTTTTTCTTCATTAAAAAAAAATGTATATAAAAAAAAAATGAAAATAAATTTATTCCGAGTCATAAAGGAAAACGTAATAAATTTATTCTACAAAAATGACATCACGTCGATGGTGTTTGTTTGAAATCAATACCTTCGAATCGCGTTATTTTTAATATTTCCAACAAGTACCAATTAAAAAATCCAATTTGAAAAACCGACAAAATTGAAATGCCCTCAATGCATATTCTGATAATCGTCGAACCATGAGAATATATATAGCTGGGAATATTGGACAAAAGTAGTTGCCAGTCATTGCAAACGATTCAATACAGAGTGGGTCATGCGATGTGCAAATTTTATTTGCACCCTTTTATTTGTGCATTTAAAGCCACTTTTCGAAATAGCTGGATCGCCCATAGGATGGTGGACATTGAAATCGTCGATGAATTGCGCTAATGCAAGCCCTCGCGTGGTATATTATGTGTCGGTTGATGGCAGAGGCTCACGGCAATTTCGAACAATGCCGAGCTTGAATACTATGCAGCACTACTTACTCTACGTGCATTAGAGTAGCTGCCTACGGGTTTCCTATATGAATGGTATATAACAGAGAGACAGACAAATCGCAGAGCAAAGCCAGAGCCGATAGTGTCAACAGCAGGAAGCTCGGGACTGCGTATCGTTTAACACTCTGAACGTACAGTACAGCATGTTAGATATATGTATATACATGTGTGTGTTATATATACATATATATACATATATATATAGAAGAGAAATCGGGGCTAGGCGGGTCGGAAGCAAGGAAAGTAAAGCTAGTTGAAAAATCGGCATTATTTTTTGTTCCTAAGAGAACATTGCTATTGAAATAAATTGCTATTCCTAAAGATGATTTTTTTTATTTTAATTACATTTAAATTTAAAGCCGGGGAAATAATTGACGACGACGATGTTTTCTATTTATTTATGAAAATCAAGAAGTTACTCAACTAGCCCGTCTTCCATGCAGTTGCAACTGCAGCTGAGTTGGACTGGAGAATATCTCGCGCCTCTATCAGCGAGATTGTGTCATTGGCGTGCTAGCTTGTTTCCCACATCCCCGGGATCGTCCACATTACAAAGAAGGCAAACCAAATCTCGTGCACGTACGGAATATATATATATATATATATACAGTATAAATCGTGTTATATACACGAGAGAAGTCAGAAACGTCGATCAATTGCACGTACGATAATGTCAGATAGACAGTGAAATCGAGGGAAACTCGTCTTTCGTATATATCCGAAAAAGAGGAACCTCTGTTACAGTCGAAATCAGGGATTCGGTGTGTCTCTTTGCCACGGCAATCAAGTAATAAAAGGGCGGCCCTCTTATCTTAACGAGCGATTGTGTGTGTTTGGTGGAGGTTGTAGTAACGACAGTGTAGAGGGTGACATGCGGCGAAGCAAAAGCCTATCGTACGCCGAAGGGGACAACCCCTAACACACACTCGCTATCGTGCCATGGGATGCGTCTGTTTCTGATGGCGAGGAGCGAAACTCGGAATGGACACACTATAAGGAATCATGGAAGTTCAGTCATTGGCCGTCTATTGAGATTTTTCGGTTCGATCTTGGTTGAATAGATTTCGTTGACTTCACCAGCGTGAAATGGAAAGTATTGAAACAGTATGGAAAGTAAAAAAAAAAGTCTTAAGTATAATCTATTGGACTGAGCAATACTAAAGTATATTAGAGCGAATTATTATGGACACCAAAAATTATGGAGAAGGTTTGAAATACATGATCACTTTATGTACGTACTTAGTGCGTCACCTGCGAATGAACAAAATGGAACTATCAAATCAGATGCTTCATTGATAAAATAAAAACAGAGGAAATATCATCTTTCCATTGACTCGCGATTGACGCTCAATGAGCAAAGGCAATTTCGCGCTGTTCTCTTGTTACTAGCAGCGAAACTATTCACAGGCAACACTTCAATAATTATACAAAAAATTTGAGACTCGAAATCCTGTTACCAAGTTGACTAATCCAAAATTGAGGTTTTCTTTTTATGGACCTGAATAGCTATCTCGACATTTTTGTGGCTGTATCTCTGTCAGATCTTGAGTTAGGAGCGCGGTCTAAGCGGTTGCAAACGTATGCGCAATCGGCTGCGCAAAGGATAAAGCGTATTAGTCACAGGAGATTTGTCTAAAAGAGCGGATATCGTGGGGCTTTTTAATGCCTTTAGAAACCCATTAAAATTATTGGTGGGATCACGACCATTCCAAGAAAAGTATACAACATGGAATCGGCTGTCTTGTCTTAGTACATTTAAGGAGGTTAAAATGCGTGTAAGTTGTAAAGGAATTTTTATTTCTACGTAGTTGAGTGACGTAGAAATAAAAATTCCTTTAGCTTAATCATTAACCCTCTTTAGAGCCATTTTCCCAAATTTTGTTTTCCCCCAAAAATGATTTTCTGAATGTAATTGTACATTAAAAAAATGTTCATCGTTGAAAATATTCAATCACCGAGTCATACGAAGCCCACTGAAATATTTCTTTTAATCTAGAAAATCAAAGCGTTTCAACAACGTAATTCAAAATATTTCTGAAGTAATTGAATTTTCGTCGCTTCACACAATACATTCTACAAAATAAACAATACGGCTTGTCAATTAAATATTTCGCACTATTCGAGCACAATAGTTGAAGCAATATTTTAATTACAATGAAATGTATTACAATCACTTTTCTGCAATATTGTGTGCTTCTTAATTGAAGGTTTTTTTTGGTGCGATATTTCAATATACAATATCGTGAAATACGAGATTTTTATTCATTTATTGTGTCGATATAATAAAGCATTATTGTCCCTACAGGGAACGATTGTCTGCCAATGACTGATGATTGGAGCTTTCCCAAGCTGCCAATAACCGTACAGGTTGCCGTATACAGAGGCGTTGGGTGCCCAGCAACGGACGAGTCAGTGACGGACGGACGTACGTTCTATAGAGCCGGTACAGGACATCGTTGACCGTCCTTCTATGGAGCGGTAGCAGCATCATTCGCGAGGATAGCCAACGTGTATTGATTTATGAGGAGATCCCCCCAAAATCCTAGCACTCCGCCCTTCCAACCATCCCCCCTTGGACACACACACACAGCACAGAGCACAGTAGTCGGTTATAATTCACGAAAATTCGAGATACAGTATACGCACATCAGCAGGAACGTGCCCATCCATATGACGACACTTGACTCCGCCTGTTCGTGGGTCAGAAGCTTCCCCATAACTTCTGTGTATTAACAACGACAATACAGTCGAAACGAACGAGGTTCGAATTTTCGCCAATGCCAAATAATATATATAATATATATAGGAAAGCTTCAAAGGGTGGGGGAGGGGGAGGTGAATTAAGGCTTTGGTTTGAATACACCGTTTCAAACATACCAATGTCACATATGGCGAAGTAGCAATTTCCTCGTTTGTCCCTTTTCTATAGGTGAAGGGTCGCGAGCTCGATGACGATGCCCTTTGACACCAAAAGCCACCAACGATAAATGATCCTCTATACTTAAACATAAAGCGTTGAAAAGCATTGGAATTGTTCGACGAAAAGTGATACCCACTCATACAAATGTGATATCAATCCCATTGAATTGTGATAGTCTTTCTCTCGCTCATTCTCTCACTCTTCTATTTATCTGTACATTCACGTTCAAGTGCACAACGCACGTCTTCCTATACGAATACAAATTTAATTCAACTAAACGAAATAGAGAGAAAAAGAAAAACGCGATGGGAAAAAGAATCGGAAACGATAATACAGAATTGCTTGGGATTCTCCGCAACAAATAAATGCGAATGCGATTGGAGAATCGAATCGTTTCGTGATCGTGATGCGGTTGAGATACATGGCGTGTAGTGAGATCGCACGAGAAGCCTAGCAAAGTTAGCTTGCAAGCTACTCTCGCACATAGGAGAGGGTGTAAAACGAATACCGGAGATCGGGGCAAGTTGAAGCGAGATAACTTAAAACAGTTCTTCGCCACTTTACACTTTACCACCTTGAAAGTATTTAAACTAAGGGCGAAACCTCCTGACACCTGTTCTCCCAAAACACTGATTTAAAAAAGCCTCTCTATGAAAATATTACTTTGAAATATGGTAATATGGCAAAGTTTTGAAATCTGTTAACAGTGTTGTTGAAGTATTTCAGCAATATTGTAACATTCACGTAAAATATTACGAAAATATACTTGCAAAATATAGAAAAATCCTATAAACACATGAAGAATATTTTTGTTATTATGAATTACCAATTATTGTAAATATATATTACAGTAATATAAATAGAATTATTATTGAAAAATATTAAAAATACTTAAGAGTATCAGGATTTTTTTTTTCTGTTAAGACTTGCGTACTTATTTTTGCAAAATGAATATCTATCCCGGAATTTTGCCAACCTGGCAAAAATGTTCCATTCGATTATTGACAATATTAAGTAAAATAAAGTAACATGTTACTGTATTTGGCATAAATGACCCCCCTGAAAAATGACTTTGAATGAAAATCACGAGTGAAAATCGGCTACAGAAAAGAAATTGTAAAATCACCCGGGTCTTCCCTAACGAACTTTGCGGGGCCGTGAGCCTCTTACACAGCATCTCATGGTGGGTATACGCGAATTCGAAATGGAATAAAAAAAGGTGCGTGCATTGAATAGAATGTGTCTTCAAGCGTCTTTGGTTGTAGTCCTATATACATACATCGATACAGCCTCAGATCCGTCTGCTTCCATTGCACTGAATCCGACATTGAGGTGATGTATATGTTAACGTTAAAGCCCAGTATTCCATCCATACATCGTTCGCATACATGCTATATCTCCCCTCAGTCACTCGCTCCATCTCCGAGTCTTGAAGCGCCGGTTCGATTACCGGAAGAAGTAGTTGGGTTAGTTTAGTCGGCTGATCGAGTTAGCGTATAGTTACCGGGTGGAAGCCGGATGACAAATAACAGATGAGGTTTCGGAATGCTGCACACGTAGACGAACAGGAGGCATCCCCGGGTTTCTCTCCTCCTTTTCCTGTCCCGCCATCACTGGGTTCTCCGCACACGACTCGCTTCAGCCAAACGCAACCAGCCAAGGCTTCTACGAGACGAGGATGCTAGAGGGAAAAGTGTATATAGATATAAAAGCAGAGAGTCAGAGAGAAAGAGAGGATGAGGCTTCGTGAAGGAGCTCAAGACAGGGTTACCCCTCGAGGGTGATTTAATACCCACGTTTGATCCGATATTCTTTATAAAGTTTGTCCCAGGACGATGCTATACAGCTGCTTCTCGCAGCTTCTTCGTGTGGCGCGCACACAGTCGTGGTAGATGAAAGTTTCTCGCCTGGACTATACGAGCAAATACGGCGTCGTCGACGACAACGACGACGACGACGACGACGACAACGATAGTGACGACGAAGCGCCCCGTTTGTGGATCCTAAACCCGTATCTCATTCTCCAAGCACTTGTATGCCAACACACACCTTGTGCGGCTATTTAACTCCAGTTCTATCATCACCTTCTTGGTGAATTTTCCCGCGAAGGGATCAAGCATCCTTCTTTACGCAGCTTGAAAAGTTTCGACGAAACGTTTTGCACGCAAGGGGCGCGTTTCCACGATAAAAGATGCGTGGACTCTCCGATGCCAGACCGATCAGACGGATGTCTGATCTATATGGAAAGGGGAACACTAAGCGCGTGGTGCGAAGGGTTCTCAGCTCTACGTGGCGTGAATGGGAACCCTATGGTCGAAGAGATTATAGGGGGTGGGTTTCTGTAGGATATGCGTACTCTGCCATGATCGAGGTATGATTGGATGAGGAAAAAAAAAGGTGTTGGCTTCGGAAAGTGGAAAAGTTGATTTTAATCAATGATGGGGGTGAGAGGCCGTAAAGTCAAGAAGGAGCTGCATCCTAGTTTTTGATGAGGAGGAAAGGTAAGGTTGGTTAAGCTGGGTTATTGCCAATGAGCGAGTTTTTATTCGGTGGTTATATGAATTATGAGATTTTTATCACTCAACAGCGGATAATGATATAACGCAACTTTTATGACAAGGAGACAGTGCTTGCATTAAGTGCTACAGGTCATAAAAATTAATCTCGTAACTGCATATACAACGTTTTTCAACTTTATAAAGAAAGAAACTTGAGCAACATAAAAAGTGGAATATCTTTATAAGTTGTATCTTCATTTTGTAGACCAATTCATCGGACTACAAACATCTTGTAGCCCTCATGTTTTGTTGGCACATCAAATGCTTTGTAAGATTTTATTCCGTTTGTACGAAGACTTTGTCTGGTCCGAGTAAGAATTACGGTTTAGAACTCTTGTTGCAGAGGGTAGCTTTTGTGAAAATCGCTTTTGTAACAAATTTATCTTCTGGCAAATATTGTTTATAAAGTTTCCGCTATAACTGCGCTGTGTAAAATATTCAAATATTTAGGTGATTCGGTATGCTTTTAACGGGTTGTAATGAGATTCGATAGATTGGCGTGAGGATGAAGAATGCCTGAGGAAATCATCAGCAACTAGAAAACTCACTGACAACTATGACACAAGCTTGCACGCGATAATTTTCACACACCATCATCGCAGCCCTCAAGTACCATAATTAAATGTTTTTAACCAAAGGCAAAAAGCAACAAAAGACATTCTACCTCAAGCGACAAGAAAATCTATCCGAAAGCTCTTTTCACAGCCGTAATATTTGTCTCAACTGCCATTAAACCTCACTGCAGCTACTTAAGCCAAAAACAGCTGCATTACAATCGTTTCAATGTGTATTACACACCTGTGATGTTTTGTCGCCGTTGATTTGCCGCCTGGTACAGGCTGCGACAGTGCGTGACGGTAATGGTATTAACGAGGGAATATCGGCAAAGTTCTTTTTTTCCTTCTCTTTCCCCCGTCGTCGCGCTCGTCGTGAGTCACGTTAACGTTTCGAACCGAATAATCGTCGAGGCTCAAGAATTCCCGGTTGCGCCGGGGTGAAGACGAAGCAGTGTAGCGCGTGAGTCCCAGAGCCGAGAAGGTATAACGAGAGCTCTTCTTCCCTTGTCCTTCCCTTATCCTTCATTCTTTTAACTCACTCTACCAACCAGCGCTGCTTCCTCGCAACTCTGTCCTCGCGACAGTCAAGAGAGAAGAACCTGCGGAAAGAGTGTGAGAGAGTGAGAGAGAAACAGGAGCGAGCTTTTGCAAAGAGAAGCTCTGTCGCTCGGACGTACCTGATGCATATACACGTACGTGTATATATGTAGCACATTACATACGTATCACAGAGGGGGGAGAACGTGCGCGCTTGCTGGGCTCGTTCGCACTGAGTTCAAGCGGAGAGGCCCCCCGATGTATGAGACAGGCAGACTCGGGTTGCGTGACAGTGACACATATAGGCGGCAAGGCAAACAGTGAATCGCTCGGGGGCGCCTTAATTACATGGCGGCTTTTTCCTTTAGCAAGGGTTTTACTTTTACGACTGACATACGGACGACAGTCGGACAGACGTACTAGAGAGCGCGCGCGCGAGCAACCGAGCGCGGCCAGAAGAGAGGTCCTCGCTGGCAGCACCATGCGAGGTTTATATCACTACCTCTCTTTCTATCTCACTATATACAGCCAAGAGAGGGCACCCATCTCGGGCGTCGTCTACTCAGTTGCTTGCAACAGAACGTCCCATCGTTTCTTCTCTTCTTTTCATTCCCTCTCCTCTTTGCCTTCTACCTTCAGCGGGAGTTAGCATGCCCGTGTTTCAACCGTGCTGCTATATAGTGCATTTGCCTGCTTGCTTTATAGTGCACCGGACATGTGCAACTAGAGGATGAGGATAGGGAAAGGGGGCGCACAGGCGAGCGCCTCTTTTTCATTTCCTATTCATTTCCTATATGTGTAAACCAGGGGGTAAACAGTGTTGGTATGACCTAGGCTCGAGAGGTTATTTTTATAAGGGTTTATTAAGCGACGCTTCGCAGTAGCTATTAAGCTGTGTATACGTCAGAGGCACGAGTCCCTTCGCGAATGGGAGGATAACCTTTTTTTTTTTTTTTTTTCTTCGTTTTTTGCCGTGTTGGTCAAATTATTCTCTTACGCGAATGACGTTATAATTTTGTTAACATTGCGGACAAGGGGCTCGTCTTAATTGCTGTGTTTATGTTCAAGATGAGGTTGCTTTTTTTAAGGATGTGGTTATGGTGAGATAATTGGAGTTTAGTACCACTGGTGACGACAATGTTGGGAGCTCTTTCTTGTCGCACGGATTTTATAACTGTAATTAAATGATTATAACAATAAGTAGCGACACTTTTCTGACAAATGTCTAGCGAATGTGCTGTATTAATATGTCAATGATTAACCTAAATAGATGTATTTTATTTATTTGAAATCTCAGACAAATGTTTTGTTCAATATTATCTTTTATCAAGACACACGGTAGATTCTTGACATCCATAAATATTAAGGATTTTCATTTAGATATTTTCAAGTAATTAAAATGTTTGCGGTTTTAATGCAAATTAACACCAGCTGTGTGAAGACCGTGTAGTAATGACATTTAGTACCCAATTTTTAACAGTGTAACAGTGATATGTACGGAACCTAGACAAAAAGAAAAAGAAATTAGCAGAGTGGGTAAAAAATACTCGGAGGATTAAAAAAAAAAGATTTTCAAAAGTGATAGTGGCCTAGTTGATAAAGAATGCCTGATATATAAAAGAAGTAAATTATATATTCCCGTACCTACTTAATTTTCATGAGGCACAGTGCGCAAACGTCACATACGATTTAATGATAAACAGCTAGTCATTGGAGGTATATCATATACCCTATCGGGGAATCCCCGATCTCATATATATATACATTTCTTCGATTTAATCGCCGCCCATTTAACCACAGGTTCGACCAATTCGTCTCATTAAATATATATAACCAACGTGACGCAAAGTGGAAGGGTAAGTTAGCGCCTCACCATACATGCACACAAACACACACACACATGCACACACATATATAGTACATACATCCTAGTCTAGTTAGTACCCGCGCAACAGAACGGTAGTGCCGCGAGGCCATGGCATATCCGAAGGGCTTCGCTGGGGTGCATGACGATAGTGGTACGTGCACTTAACTCAACCCACGGCTCGAAAGTGTACACGTTCCTAACTCAGGCCTGCGGGGGATACCGATTTGCTCGCTATACAATATATATATATATATATATATGTATATATATATGTATATGCTATACATACTGTATACGTATCGTTGCACTGTCAGTTTTCGACTGTGAGACGCGCATAGCACACCCCCTGTTTTGTGAAGGGTGTGGTGGGCGGAGGAGGGGTTGTGCTGCTGCTTTCCCGTCCATCCGATTCACGTGTTAGCACGTGATATCGTTCACACGAATTGCGCGGGTTGTGATGCCTCGTTTGGGCAAACGGTGCTGTGAGGCATCAGCAGGCGAGGGACAGCCGCCAGACTCGCTACCAGTCGGTAATACCGCTACCAAATGTGCTCTATATGCACATTCCGGGCCTGGGCCGTTCAGCCTGCTGTGACGTTTGCTTGCTCAAATCTCACTGGATTCTCTCCCCACCGAAATATACATATACATAATCTCGTATCTCTGTCTTTTCTAAGTTGAGAGCGTTAACTCGATCCACGTGGCTCACTCGCACTCACGTGATAGTTTCAATGACGTGCGATTAGCATTGACTGAAACAGGGCGGTGGAGGGGGTTTAAGGGGGGGGGGGGGGGGTTAAGCTTTTGTACGTCAGTCACTTCGAATTCGCGCGATATCGCTTGATGATATTATCCGATCACGAGCGACCCGCCAACAGTCAGGATAGGGATGTATAGCCGCGAAGGGCGGATTTATGTATACAGGAGGGACAGAGCTGAGAAGACTTACGAAATCGGCCGGCACACCCGGCACGGTGTACGCTTATATTGCGAACACGGAATAGCAGTGGAGCGCGCGGACAAACGCTTCACTAGGCGATATTATTAGGTTGAGAGTACTGACGTATATAAAGCATGGGACACACGGTATAACACCTCTGTGTTTGTGTGTGCTGCTATCTAGATCAGTCATTCAAACGATCACTAATGTGCTTGGTTTTGCAGACGTGGCGATGCACTTTGTCGATTGCCGGCTCTGTTATACTTAGCGAAGCATATGAATGCACGGAAATCGTCAGGTAAAATGAAACAGCTTTTGAAGAATACTTTTTCGTGTATAATGAAATTAAAGACTGTTACTGTGATAGATCTTCCGTCGATGTGCAATGAGTAAAATAATTGAAGCGTGTGACATCTGTCGGGAAGTTTCAGTTTTCAATTGGAAACTGATTGGGTTTTTGGTCAATTTGTCCGAATTGCGTAACCCTAGTTGGAATCCGAATGGATTCCATATCTTGTTTTCATTTTCCACTGACCACCGGATTTTCATTGTTCAGGATTTTCTTGGGTTTCACCAAACAGGTAATCCTACTTGGAATCCAAGTGGATCCCAAATCTTCTTCCTGTATTGCTACGAACACCGGATTTTCATTAGTCGGGATTTGTTAGGATCTTCCTAAAAGGGTAGTCTCACTCGGAATCCCAATAGATTCCGGAACGTCTGTTCTATTTATCGGTGGGAAACACTATTCCGTCGAATAACGAAAGAAAGATATGGAATCCCTAGCCCTAGTGGACGCATAAAAAACACCAAATTTTCCTAATTCCTAAGTACCACTTTCTATCCTTAAAAAGTACTGACTAACACAGTCGAATAAGATAAAAATCAATGTTATCAAAGCAATATATAAGCGTTTCATCTCGCCCCACCCAATTCCCACGTGCTATCGACCTCATGCTCATTGCGTACAACCTGTAAAGCGATTCGATCAGGACGTGCATCAACCTTTGACACGTGTCACACAATGAAAAAGCAAATGAAGCGACTGAGTAGAGAGACGGAGAGGAAAAAAAAACCGAGATAAAAACTCTCACGTCATTTTTCATCATTACTAAGTTACGAGACCTGTGCTTTTTTTCTTTTTTTTTTTAACTGGTTGTTTTATCCATGCCGCATACCTATACCTACGTGTGTTATAGGTATATGGGACAGGCATACAGGTAGTGCATCGAGTCACTGCGGCGAGAGGCTATTATCCGGTGATGCCGCCGTCGCTCTCTCGCTAGCTGTGTGTGTGTGTGTGTGTGTGTGCGTGTGTATGTGTGGCGTAGCGTGAGAGGATCGGCTCGTTGCGCGGTGGTGGTGGTTGGTTTTAACGTGCTAGCCAGGCCAGCTCGCGCGAACGATCGAACGGATGCCCCAGCAATGACAATATCGCTAACGAGCGATTCGGAGTTCGAGGCCTCCCCTTCCATCCTAGTCTATCAGTCACTCATTCTCCATCTCCCCCGTTCACTGATTTTGTTCCTCGTTCGTTGATCCCCCACTCCAACATTTCCCCCCTCCGTCTCGTTTCTCTCTCTCTCTCTCTATCTGTTTCTGTCTCTCCTTGATATCGTAAATCAAATAAAAATCACGGCACGCGCCGCGCTGCTGCCCATTCACTGGTAATGATACATGTATACCACCACATACAATCGCGGTCCTACTTGAAGGTGGTTTAAACACTATTTAGTTAAATGGCTCCTGCACAATCGCTACGTACATACTATATACCAAGCCTTTTATTATCAACGATCTGACGTTTTTCCTCAGGCAGCCCCGAATCGTCAATCATGGAAAGAATTAAGTCTACGAGACGCACAACAACGCGTGTCATGCAACAAGTGTATAAATGACGTTTCGGATAAGAGGTCACTGACACACTTAACGGATGGAAGTGACCAAATTTACGCACTCGAGGAAAAATGATTTATTACTTAGCTTTTTATAACACTTTGATTTGTGCCAGTTTTACGACTTGTTTTTCTTTTTTACTTTTTAACACGCTTTGTTTATTTCATACGCGAGTTATTTGATATTAATTAATTTTTTCATGTACGAGAATAATTTTTTTTAAAATACAATATGAAAATACCGCGAAGAAAAAGTAGTGGATAATGAGGAATAGGAAAAATGATATCCTAGTGTTTTCTGTATTACTTTTATTCTGAATGAATTTTATGGACAATACTTTACGTTGTTTTCGCAGCAAAAAAGCGTTTCTTTTTTTTTATTAGTGGAAAAAAATCGTACGAAACTTCGATGCGCTTCATTGTTTGTAAAAGCATTCGACATCATTTTTAAAAAACATTTCGCGCTTTAAAAGAAAAATGGAATTCCTTCTGCAAGCTCTTTCACATTCGAAACTGGGTGATTCTCATGGATTAAAAAAATGTATTTTCACGACAAATGCTTCACATGGAATGCAAAAAAGTAAGCGTCTTTCTTCATCTACAAAAAAAAAATCTTATGAAAAATTCAGCGCGCTTGTTCGTTTATTCAGGTGTTCTGATAATATTGAAAAACGTCCATATTCAACTATTAAAAATTGTTACATTTTCTGGCACATCATTTGTTTATTGAACTCACACAAGTTTTTATATTCGATCTTTAATTATTTTTTCTTTCTCCTTTCATTACCACACACAATTCACTTGATTCATTAACGTAAATTTTCAAAAATTGTTCTTTTTTTAAATAAATTTATGACGAAGTAAAGTTATGCGAGACTTCACTGTGCTTTGGATTTCTCCCTTGGAGCTACCAATACTCGAATATATTCGAATATTTTAGCGTGATCGACGTCGGTATATCGATGACGTGCCATTAATATCGCGGTTGAAGTATGTGCTAAAATTGATGGCAAAAAATGTCATGCCAGAGAGAAGTCGAGAGAAAGATAGTGCTTCGATTGTCGCGAGGGGGGGGGGGGGGGGGGGAGGTTCCGAGGGGATGGAAGAGGGTGGTAAAAGGGACAAAAGAATAGTGAGCGAGACACAGACATTCTGTAGAGTTCTCTCTCACTCTCCACCCTCTCTTCAACGTCCGAATCGCAAATGTTAACGCCGGAATGTCACGCGAACAGCGCGCGAGCGGCTTATATTCGGTTGTGCTAACGTATAAGCAGAGAAGGAAAGCAAAGAGTTTCGTTACACCCTCCTCCACTATCGGTGGTGCTGAGCTGTGTGTATGGCAAAATGCTGCTGCTCGATTCGCTCTATACCTCAAACTATTTCAGCCCGTGAAAGAGACTTCTGGACTTTATACGTAGAAGGGAGCAATAAATCTCCGAGTCGCTATCCGAATCCTTTTATATTACCCCCCTCCCTGCCTCCCACCCCCGCCCACCTTTTATTATATCACTCGTAGCTCTCAACGAGTTATTTCCCTGGTTCGCCCAAACGCCTGCCTAAATATTGGAGCGTTCACGACGACGACGACGACGACTACTAAGAGGTGAAATTTCCGAATATACATGCATATAAGCCATTCCAGACGATGTGGGTCATGCCACCAACATTTTTGAAATTCTTTTATTCCATTACAGACTCCGGTGATTTTAGATTTAATTTTTTTATTTTTTTGTCGATAAACAAAAATTTGCAGTGAGAATCCCGACGTTTTTTTGAAAACTTTGAACATAAAATTAATTTTTTTTTTAAGTTAATTTTCTAAATTCTTTTTCTTTGTAAAATGAATATAATGACTCTTTGAAAAATTTGAAAAATCCTTGACTATTTTCCCAT
Organism: Perithous albicinctus; assembly: GCA_964016905.1. Classification (NCBI taxonomy): domain Eukaryota; kingdom Metazoa; phylum Arthropoda; class Insecta; order Hymenoptera; family Ichneumonidae; genus Perithous; species Perithous albicinctus. The sequence goes on along the minus strand of OZ024696.1, from coordinate 18,991,502 downwards.
TTTTATTTTCTGAATTCTCTGATAAAAAGCGATTTATCGAGTGGCCTAATTTTGATTTTTTTTTCCAAAGTCTGAAAATCTTGAATTAAGCAAGAGAATGTTTAATTTGTTTTTCTCATTATCTTCGTCTCCGTAGTTGCGTGAGTGGCTTTTCAGTTGATTTCTGGGTATGTAATTTTTGGCTGAAATTTCTTATTATGCATGATCCACATTGGGAATGGCGGGGTATGTCGTTTCTGGCCTCGGGAACGCGATGGTGGCCTCTAAGCATGAATTTCCGCCGATAAAGCTTATCGGTACCGCGGTCCCGTTCGTGACTTCCTCGGAATCTGCGATCAACGCGTTCAGCCCTCTCGCTCACGCTCCCTCGTACGCCTTTTATTCTCGCTTACTTCATATACGCCACCACCAACAGTCCGGTACACTTTATTGATTGAGGCACTTGGATTCGTCGGGATTTAGTCAACACTCCGTCGACGACGACGACGACGACGACGACGCCGACGAGGACGACGACGACGACGCGCTATTTAACAGTCGCAGAGTGAGTTACGTGAGTCGCACCTACTAATATTCGCGGTAAACGAGCACTTAACTCTATCTCGCTGTATACATCTCGACTAGGATGATTTAGTGTGTGTTTGTTTTTTTTTTTCTCCCTTTCATAAGCCATCACGCTATTATGCAATACAATGCGAGATATTTCTCATTAAATTAGATAAGCGTGAAAAAAGGCATTCAATCAACATTTATTAACGTGTATTTAATGTCAATGATGGATGAGTTCAACTAGGGAAAGTCTGAGTCAGTTGTGCATTTTTTTTTTTAATTCAACTCTTAACAATATTCTAATCTTATGGCAAAAAAAACGACATACAGTATTTTTTGAGGGTCGGTGAGTCCTTCTTTTCTTGCCTTTTTTTAATCAAAAGAAAAATGGAAAAAATAGTACATTTATTATGGACAGCAGCTAGAAATTTTTTGCACACAACACACGATTTTTAGAATTTTTTTTCAAATTTTTTTCAATGCACGTATATTTTATTTCATAATGAGCGTTAAATAATCATTGATTTAAAAAAGCCATATTCGAGATTATTTAAGCAAAATCTCTAGGATTTATTTAGATCTTTGTAAAAATTGAAAAATAATGAGGAAGCCATGTATTTTCCTTTCTACTTTGAATAGAATCTCTTTGATCCAGACCCATCCTAGTTTGCACTAATTTCTCTTTCAAAACGTATACAATTATTATTTTTTTTTTTTCAATCTCAGTGCTCAATCGATCAAAAAACAAAGTTCATCAATGGACCACTTTTTTGTATTTTCTGAAGAAAAAATTGAAATAAATTGCACCGCAATTGCGTTGACTCTAAATGTTCATATTAGTTAAGTGTAACGATTAAAATGCGTGGATATATATCGCAAACACGTCGAGTATAATCAAACGTTTCTCAATAGCTCACGTCGATAAGTTCACACAAGCACGTCTCGTTGCTTTGGAACGTTAAATTGCCGCAATAACTAGAGCGGAGTGGAGAGTTTCCCACGAGGTAGATCTAGCTGTAGAACCCACCACAAGCTACCTTATGCCAGCTAGGCATACTGCAAAAGCGTTATTCCGTTGCATGGTGCGCTTGTTGCTGTTGCTGGTGCTGCTGGTGGTGGTGCTGCTGCTGCTACTGCTGGTGTAAGAAGTTGGCACATAAACTTCACTTCCTCTATTACGTGTGCGCGAATTCTGCCTCGCAAGGCCTCGGGGTACCGCAGCACCGGTTAGTGGAAACTCTCTGTCTAATACCGAGGGCCTCTACTGGCAAAGGCGTTGCCAGAGCCTTCTGCCGTTATTCGAGAGCTGATGCATGCACTCCTGGTGCCTCTCTGTGCACCAACTATGTATATCCTGTAAATAGATGTTGCACATTGAGGGATTTTGTGGGCAAAGAAACCTCGCGTTTAAACGTGAAAACTGTGACGATGCGTGTACGGTTATATTATATTCGGTATTGTTAGGTATTGTTAAAATCAACGGCTCATTAAAACACGCGATCGATTTCGACCCAGTTACCTCTTGTGTATCACAATAGCAGGACAAAAATCCATGCGAAAGTATATGAAAACGCTCCATCATATTCCGCGCAGAACGTTCGTTCGTTTTTATATCCTCTGGCTGTATTCAAATTGTTAAAAATGGATGTAAAGTAGAACCTTGCATGCTGCTTCATTATTTTTATTTTTCACTTTTTATTTTGTTTTTTTTTTTTTGTATACATGGACAACTTCATAACGAAGAGTGATGCTGATTAATTTTGGGTTCTTCGGTCGACGAGGCTGTGTAGGAAAAATGGAAAATAATGAGGAAGCAATGTGCAAGGTTGGACTTTATAATTTTTATTTTATTTTGCTACGCAATGGACGAAGAAGATATGTTGATTCATTTTGAGTACCTCAATGGTTGAAGCTGTGTAGGAAATATGGCAAATAATGAGGAAGCAATGCGCAACGCTGGAAATATAATTTATTTTTTAATCTATTAAAAAATGTATGAAATCAAATTAAATGAGGACCACTAATTTTAATAGATTTATTACAAATTATTTAGAGAGGTTTTCCAAAAACCTAATTTTTTTTTTTTACGAATCTAATAAAATTGACAGTTCTTTGTTTACTCAAAATGAAGACACTCAGGGTTTGAAAAAAGAGAGAAAAAAAGAAGTTTTAGCAGGCCACCTTCTTGCGTATTAAAGACAATAATACATAAATCTTGTAGTCATAATAGAGAAGTTATGTATACTGTTATTATAATCACTATTATAGTCATTATTGACTTGAGCAGCACATCAAAACCCGCGATCGATGTTGCTCCAGTTATCTGCCCACATGTATCACAATACCAGTGCAGCTCCATACGCCACTCCTAAAGCGTAATCATATTGCGCTACATCGTCCGTCCGTTTCTGGTTATATATATATATATACTCGGCATATTCAACTTGTCCGAAAATTCATTTTGCTCCGGTACGAAATTCTATTTGCCAGTGGACGAAACTGGCACAGAGAACAGACGGTGTACCGAAGCTCTGTGATATGTACATATGGGGCATTCCAAGTCAATTCACGTGGTCATCGAGCTGACCCTCTCGGATTCAGTTGACGAATTTTTTTTTCGCACATTTCGGTCCAGAAAAGAGATGATATTTTTCTCAGATTTTTATCACCTGTTTTTACGCTATAAAATAATTTTTTTTCCATAATTTTTGAGTAAAAATTAAATTTCGACCGGTTTTAAAATGCTGAATTTTTCTTTCCACAAAATCTAGGACTAAAAACAAGTATTTTGGAGAATAATTTATATGTTTTTTTATTTTAAGAAAAAAAAATTTCCCTATTTTTTCGTCTTATTGAAATAACTTTCTTCAATTTTATTTTAATTATTGGACGAATTTTCCGCGTTTTACACTCAAAATATGGCAACATTTTTCTTTTCACTACGACATGTTTTATTTTTCTTTTTTTTCCCACAAGAAACCATTATTGAAGTTATTAAATTTCAAAATATGAAAAAAAAATTGTTTTTTCATAAATTAGAAAAAAATAAAAAAATTAGTCCCGGCCCATTCTTGAATTACGATAGAAATACTTTTATCGAAAAATTTTCCGAATTTTAATCCTGGTTGAAGTTCATTTTTACCCAAAAGTGATGGAAAAAGAAAATTATTTTAAATGTTAAAACAAATGATAAAAATCTGAATAAAAATATCTTCTTTTTTTGGACCAAAATATGACAAAAAAAAAAAATCGTCAACTGAATCCGAGACGGTCAGGCCGATGGCCAAGTGAATTCACTTGGAATGCCCCATATATATACGTGTACATGACCACGTATAACTTATACCTTTAATATATCTATACATACATCGGACGAATTAACGGTGAGTTTGCAGTTTATAACGTTACAGTTGCAGTAAGCTGCGAACTCACGTATATATATATATACATATATATGTAACATTGCTATACATCCTCGAGCTTCTGCCACATAGTACGAGTAGCAAACATCGAAAACTCACGAGGGACTACATTAACAAACGGATACCGGCGCGTATATATAGCGCGAGTATGATTGCAATGATACAACTCTTTTAATTACTATGTTGAACAACAATGACGTGCAGGATGAGTCGAGGCTTTCATGCGTTTGTGGTACATCCATGATGAGCTACAGGTGTTGTCCAGCTTCGTATTTAATATTTATATGCAGGAAAGGGTGCATCCTATTAAAAACTTCACTCATCATAGCTGTATTATGTCGTGGATGTATTTTTAGTAGAATAATAAAGAGCATGCTATTCTTTTATAGTAAAACATCTTCAGCGAAATTATTTGTTGAAAAATGTTGCCAAGTGTCCGTAGAAACTGTTATGACTTTTCTTAAATTTGAGTTAAATGGTGGAAAGAGGCTTCAAAAGCGCCAACGTCGTTCTCAAAAATAAGTTGATATGTTGCAAAATGTCCTCAAGGGCCATAATGGCCCTTCACAAGATTTTGAAGTGTCCTCAAAATGCGTTACAACATTTTTTTAAATTTTCTGTAATATGATGCAAAGTGTTCTCAAAAAGCGTTCGATGTAAATCTAAATAATAAAAAAGTGTTCTGTCTAATTTACTCCAACAGACCTTTTTTCACATCACACAGTGAATAAACTAAGTTTACTATTTTTTTTTTTTTTTTTCAGGAACAAGATCTCTGAATTATTGTTCCTTTGATTAATTAAAGGAAAGCCAAAGAAATCTCGAAATTATTAGAATCCCAATATCTAAAAAAAAAATAAGTCGACATACGTTGAAAGAACATTGAGATCAATGTTGATTTATTGAATTATGCATCCTGTTAAAAACTTCACTAAATTTATTATGCAGTAGATACAAATTTACCTGAATTATCAAAGAATATATTTTTATCAGATATTCCAAGTTGTATTGTCTGGCAAAAAAGCCAAACTATCAATTATACGTCGATGAAATATTGACACGAACACGATTTAATTTGATTATTTTGACGTTGGCAATGGATGGTTTTTAATGACTATTTTTATGTTAATCACTGGGTTATAAAATCACGTATTCATTGACTCGGTTAAATGGTCGATGACAGGGATATTTCACTTTATAGTTATGAATCAACTCGAGTGAAAGTGCTGAATTGCGCTCATTATACACCAGTTAGAGTTTTACTTGATCGTAAAAGCAGCGCCAACTGTCAGACACTCAGATGCAATAAACTTCAAAGTGCAGCGCTGTTACTGCGCTTAGGTATATAGCATTCAAAAATGACGACGATTTAGCATATTTCCGACGGATTATTCAAGTGGGTACTTTGTGAACTAGTAGCGCTCATTAAACCCGCTGAAATCACTACTTTTTCCTTTTCACTTTTCGCGGCTCCGAGCAAGTTACATTCAAGTGGTTTTAAAAGATCAAAACTTTCGAAACTGCCAATGCAACAAGGCGACGATCAAATCATTTGAAAAATTAATTCGCGGCCTCGCATAAGTTTTGCATCGACTTTCATTTCGTCGGCGATTTTTTTTTTCAGCATTTGTATTCATTATTCCAAAATTATGTTCATTTTATAATCATTTGAAATCATGTCAAATACTTACTTATTTTTTTTCAGTCTAACAAAAATTGAAATACGTTCAAGAAATTGGAAATTTCGAATTGATTGTATTTTATGCGTTTAAATTGAATTTGATATTTTCCACGAAAATATAAGTGTCTTTCCTGCAAATTCTATTCAAGTAAAAATAAAATAGTAATAATGAGATTGTCAGGTTGTTATTTATGTATTAACATTTTAATTACACTGACTTTCTATATTATAACTAATCAAAGTTACTAAAACCTGTGAAATAAATAACACATACGCTAATGATCGCTAGTCTCCAGTTAATGATATTTAAACTTACAATCAAGTTACGTAATTAAATAATACCGTGTATTAGCTCTGACGTAAAATTGACTTTCCATTAACAACCAATAATCGGAGATGACGTTTTGCCACGAAAATTAATGGTCTGCCCAATCCATTTGTCGTTAATATTTCATCCGAGTTTACAGACCAATAAGCCATATATTTCTGGAAAGTTGTATATATGCTTCTCGTGCCTCCTCTGTATTCGTAAAATATTTGTATTCGTAAAGAGCCGATATTCGTAACAAATCGGTTGTTCACAAAAAAGATCGTTATTCGTAAAATATTTGTAAGCAAGTAATCTGTGCTCGTAAAGAATCGGTATTGGTCAGAAATCTGGCTTTGTAAAAAAATCGGTATTTGTTTAAAAATCGGTATTCGTAAAAAAAAAATCGGTATTTGTTTAAAAATCGGTATTCGTAAAAAAAAAATCGGTATTTGCTTAAAAAAATCGGTTTCCGGAAAATATCATTATTCGCTTAACAATGAAGCGAATAATGCATACAAATCGTTTTGCATAGTCTAACGATCACTAGTCACGACTTAATGGTAATCTTAACTTTTACAATCAAGTTACGTAATTAAATGTAGCATTGCGTATTAGCTCGCACTGAAAATTGACTTTCCATCAACAACTAATAATCGGGAGTTGACCGATTATCCCACGAAAATTAATCGTCTGCCCAAGCCATTTGTTCATCCGATATTTGTCGTTAATATTTCATCCGAGCATATAGGAGCAATAAGCGATATATTTCTCGAGAATTGTATAGGCTTCTCGTGTGCCTAATAGCCTCGAGGAACCAACAAACGAACTGGAACACTTTCACTGGTAATACCGGGCGCGGTATTACAGCAGCTACATGCATGTAGCGAATATATATATATATCAACCACCAGATAATAAAGCCAGTGTAATATGCTCACGAGAGATATACGTCGAGCTATTGTGGTTTAGCAGCTCATATTTTTCTCTCCTTGATCCGGTTTTGAATTCTTGGCTGGTTTGTTAGTCCAGCTTGTTGATTCTCAAACACATACATGCGCAAACTCAATGTCCGGTCTGGACTCCCTCAGCGGTCTCTTGTATTATGCAATTGAGCAAATAACTTTCGGTTCACTTGTCACATAAGCGTGGGTTTCGCGTTTGATTGTTTGTTTTTTGTTGGGGGGTTTTTTTTTTTTCTTTTTTTTTTTTCTTTTTTTTTTTTCTTTAACGACCTATCGGCTGTATAAACGCATTTAATGACCCAACAGCCGGCAATGGGAAATATCGCCATCGTTACCCACGCCTATAATATATCAGTCTGGCTATTATACCGTGTCAATGACTATAAATATATAGATATACACATGTATACGTGTGTGTTTATATTTTAATATCTATATACAGCATTCCGCATGAAACTACTATATATCAATTAATAATAATGCATCGACACGTAACCATTGCCGAGCACATTTCCGTTGTTCCCTGTAGAATCCATGCATATGCACTTTGTGCTGATATTTCGGTGTACAAATACAAATATATATATGGGACATTCCATACCTGTTAGAACTGGGCTTTGATTAGCATTTTTTATCAGCCACGTAGTAGGATATTGAAAATCTCTGTATGTCAGTAAATTTGATCTGATTCGCTCCTCTTAAAAAGCAACATATCGTTTGACGTTATTTAAAAATTTGATGAAATTTTGAAAAATTCTGTATCAGGTATTAATATTTTGACCACACTTCTATTTTTTTTTTTTTTTTGTAATTTAGTTTAAAAAAAATCCAATAAAATTAGACGTGTAAGTCAATTCACTGCGGATTGTTGCATCATTTAAAATATATAAGTCATGATTTCTGATCATTTTTTCGAAAGCAATTTTTTTTTTCATTATCACTAGTCATGGTCATAAAAGAATTTTTTGACTTTTTATAACGTCAGAAAATCTCAAAAAAAAAATTCTGTAAAATCCTGACTAATATTTTGAAATTTTCATTATGGAAAAAAATAATCGAAAAAAAAGAAACAGAATCGAGGTCTGGCAGAATTTTTAGATACAGAATTTTTTCAAATTTTTATATGACGTCCATCGTTATGTTGGTTTTATATAATCATGAGTAAGTCGAATAATTAAAAAAAAAACTAATAAAAATTCTAATTGCTTTTTACAGTTGGGACTATAAATTAAAATAATAGCGGATCAAATCCGCGAGATCGAGTGTCAGACCCAGGCAATCCAGGTCGAATCGGTATGGAATGCCCCATAGATAAATATATATATACATATATGCATATATGATGTATGATATGCGATTCGATGAAAGCTACTGGACATAATATTGATAGGGTTCGTGCTCGTTGTATGAGGTCGCAAATTGACATTTGGGCCCTCACAATGACCCTCTCCCTAACCGGCGTCACGCTACACCTGAAGTAGATTGAACGTGAAATAGCCAGACCGCTCGGCACGCGCGAGCGCACAATCAATATAAAAATGTTCACGTTGAAAAATTCAGAGGTCGAAATATTACTCGACGTCGAGATGAGGAGGCGGGTCAACGACGTCAAAGTGGTACACAAGGAAAAAAAAAAAAAGAAAAAAAAAAAAAAAGTCGAGTGTTCACAAACACACATGCGTGTTTGAAGATTTGATGGAAATTAATTTTTCACTAAAATACGTTTCGTGATATATGGCTGTATACACGATTAAGAGGGAGGAAAGTTTTGGAAGACTTTTAGAAATATCGGTTTGAATGTCTCAATTTTTTTGTTTTTGTTTCTATAACATTTTTCTCATAATTGTATAGCTGTACTGAAAATTATTATTTTTTATTAAAAATGTAATATTTATGTTTTACAGTTAATATATACATATATTTTTTTGTGATGTGAAATAGAAAATATAATGAGAATAATATCGTAATCCACATAAAAATAAAATGAATAATATAAATTTGAAAAATGAGGCAATACATGTTTTTTCGTGACAACCCAAAACAAAAAAATGACAATTTATTGATTTTAAAAAAGATACAAATGGCCACTAAAATGATGAAAAAGTCACAACTGTTTGACAATACACTCGTCAGTGTAGAGTCAACTAAAATGTGGTTTGTAAAAAATGCAGAGTTTTAAAAACCGATTGTTGTGGACTTTTGACCAGAGATGACCTATTTTCTGTTTACAGCAATATTTTTACACACAGTTTTAAATACATACTGGCGAGTCTGTTGAAAATATTCGGTTGTGACAACCGAAAAAAGAATTCCAACATGTAAATGTTTGGGGAAATGAGTAGCGGAGCACATAAAAATCAATAAGTTGCTGCTGGCATTCAATGCAGGATTATAATAGAGTTATAAATACAGAAATTTTATTGGACTTCGATCATCTGTTTTTAAGTAAAATGTATCGAAATTTTTCAGATCATAATGCAAATTGACTCGTTGGTTTATTGAACTCATATCGACACACTGCACAGGGTTTCATTTTAAAGTAGGTGCATATATATCGCAAATGCGATTTTATCTCTCGTGAAGAAAATTCATTTTATGTAGTTTGGAGCTCCCTTCTTGGGCTAACAGAACTGGAGATTGTGATAACCGTCCCTTAGAAACCGAAATTAATTAGCTGAATTTTTAATACTGTGTAATGACAAAAATTGGAATTTTTATACATGCAAATAAAAAAATTCACACACTTATTTTAATTTCTCAAAGAAAAAAAAGGTTACAAACTTTGTTACAAATTTAGTATCAGAAAATGTATCACAACTTTGATTATGTGACGTACTTACTGACTCAGTGAATTTAAGAAGAAATAAAAAAAACTAAATTAAACTAAAAATCACCCATCACTTGTCTGATCGATAATGCGATTCATAATGAAGATGCTCATATGAATTTTAAGTAAATTCAATACTCGCATGACTCTATAAATCCGCAGTTTAATGTCAGCTTCGACGAACATGGAATCCTAAATGGCGATATCGAAATTCATTGAAACGCCTCTTTCATCATTAAATTACAATCCAAAATGATTTCACAAAAGTGACGTACATTATAATTGCAATTAAAAATCACTCTTCAATGCATCTCCAATATTTTTGATACTCAACGAAAGCTATTTATTTCATTAAAAACTAAATTCTTTTCATAATCAGCATCCAGTCGCTGCCGCGACTCTTGATTAGCAGATACATTTTCCGAGACAGCAATATTTTCCTTATTTCGACGCTACGAGCGCTGCCAGTCCATTCACCGCGCTATATCACACCATCGCACGTACATAAACGAAGCGTCCCTTCTCAACAGCGCTCTAATTCAGGAAAATAAGAAATGAAAAAAAATGCCAATAATTCTCAGCGGAATATATAAAAAGCCACTCGTATGAATGGTCGAAGCGCCCTCGGATCTTCAGCGTATCGTTGACGACGAGCATTTTTCTATTTCTCTACATATCATATACATACATATTCACGATCAATTAAACGCCGCCGTTGCTTTCGTTGCCCCTGCTGCTGCTGCTGCTGGGCATTCTATATCCATCAAAGTTCGATGATACGAGCATCGAAAAGGTACCTGCGTGCATACAAATATACACATATATGTATGCATACATTTATATATCTAGAAGTTTACATATATATATATAAATATATATATATATACCTATATAACCTCCTCGTAACCGTACGGACGGCTGCAAATCAGAGTCGAGTGGCATTCGAGTATAGATTGCGATATCAAGTACCTTCGTGAATCGTCGGATGAATGCAATGCCGCATCAGCGGTGGTCGAGAGGAGGGGGAGGGATGAGAGGAGGAGGGGAGGGAGGGGGGATAAAGCTGCGAAGCACGGAGGGACGTCGACGACGACGAGTGAGTCGAATAGAGGAGGAGGGATAATCTCTGGTCGACCCCACAGCAGTCCCGGTGCAGAGTCTACGCTTCGTTGCACTTCTCGATATACTCGAAGCGTGAAGCCAGAAATGGATTTGCTATGAGTCAAAAATTTATCCTAAAATGTGAAAAAAAAAAAAAAAAAAAAAAAAAAAAATTGGAAAAATGTATGTGTTAGCAGGTAGATACCACTAGACACGTACGTTTCATAAGTACGAAAATAACTTTAAAGGCATTATACATACATTAGATATATCTATAGATAGCTATATACCGTTTGACTATATTATAGCAGATTCGAGGCAAGTACGTGGCACGCAATGATTGTTGGTAAAACGTGACCGTCGCAGATAACACGCGAGTGACTTTATGTACATGGGACATTCCAAGTCAATTCACTTGGCCATTGGCCTGATCCTCCCGGATTCAGATGACGATTTTTTTTTTTTTTTTTGCCATATTTTGGTTCTGAAAAAGAGGATATTTTTTGCAGATTTTTATGACTTTTTTTAACCTTTAGAATAATTTTTTTTTCATAACTTTTGAGTAAAAAACACAAAAATTATAGGAAAAAAAAAAAATGAAAATAATATCGTAAAACAAATGATAAAAATGTGAAAAAAAATATCCTCCTTTTTCTGGACCGAAAAATGCCAAAAAAAATTCGTCACCTGAATCCGAGAGGCTCAGGCCGACGACCACGTGGATTGACTTGGAATGCCCCATACATATATACATACATTTATATATCTGTATGTATACTGTACGACGCAATATTCGTAAAACGACTGAAACAAAAGAGGCTATCGAGGGTGTCTCACCGCTCCAGTTCTTCTATCTTGCATACATTCACCCAGATAACAACCGTGAGCACACACTTTGACATTTCTTTACTTTCGCGCTCGCGCGGCTCTTAGCAAACCTCTACGCAATTACTTTCGTGACAATCGGCTTTTTCTTTTGAATAGCCGTGTTTTGTAGTTGTATTGGCTTTATAGTTGTTTTTTTTCTATTGAAGGAGAGTAATTATCGTGGTTCGAAAGCTTTGGGCTAAATGGACTGAAAATTTTAGCACTAGTTGGTTTTTTTTTGCTTCTGCTTATTAGCATTTGAAGTTGTTATGTACATTCGAATTACCGGATTTTTTAAAATCTTCAATAAGATACTAAAATTACATTGCGATATATTTGACAAATTTTTTTTTTTTTTAATATTTTATCGTCTATTTGGTACAAAAAATATAAATCGTACAAAACGCTTGAAAAAATCCCTCAAAACAGTCTCAACAAGATTCGTTCCTCAAGGAATTAAAAAAAAGACATATGCCAATATTTTGCTTCACATTGTGAGACCCACGAAAATAATACATAAAATCAATTCAAATTTACAGGTATCCTGCATTTTGCACAAAAACATAAAAGCTGTGTGAAAGTTACATGTGAAATGTTTCACAATGATTGAAATTTCAAAGCCAACAATATCTTTCCCTTGTATTCGATTTGTACAGAGTGCAATCACAATGAGAATTCAACTCTGTGACACTCCACGACATTTATTTCCAGACAGACCTTCTTTAGAAGGCTCAAATTTGATCCGAATTGGCAAAGGAGATTGGGCAAAGTATACCCGATTGGTTGTGGGACTGCCGGTTCCGACAAAATGTATGACACGGTACGTAGTAATTGAGAAACGGGTCAAGCAAAGGAGACACCGTGTAGAGTAAAAGAACGAGAGGATGATTGCAACAGTGTGGCTCGATACTTTCCTCGTCGTGCGGCAAAAGAGAGGAGAGTTCTACTGCAGATACATTGAAGCAAAGTCGAAGGGAAAGGAAAAGAGGGAACACAAACGTACGAACGTGTGAGTGTCTCTGTGTGCATTTGATGTCATCGAGGGAACGTGAGGAGCTCGGCTTCTCGAAGTCCCAGAGGCTGGTTTTTTTATTCTTTTTTTTTTTTTTTTTTTTTGCAGTGTGTGATCCAAGCCATGAGAGAGACTCGCGATTTCCGATGCGTCGCGACTTCTGCATCAATCTTCGTTCACTTGGGTCGTAAAAAAAAAATCGACATAATGTTCAATCGGTCCTACTCCGTCTCTGCGTGTATATAGTATAACGAACACGAAACTATGCGCATCAGTGAAAGAGACTCCTGCGCCAAATTAATTCTGTATTCGCGATTTTTTCGCTGACCCCTCGGAGCTCGATCGCTTTAGCTTTAGCGACCGCGAATACATAAGAACCACAGGACGAGACGAAAATGTCGGCGGTAAAGTGCCTAGTAACGAGCGATTCTTTTGCGATAAGAAATAACTCGCCCCACAATCCACTTTTCCTCCCTCTGTTCGAGCTCATGTATGTATACGTGCTTCGATCTCTCTCTCTCTTTCTCGACTTTGGAGAGACTTCACTCGCGTCACGTTTTTTTTTTTTTTTATTTTTACGCTATTCAAGCACATACGGCAACCTTTAAAGCCCTATATACGTACCCGTACCATTTAGGGCTAAAGTCGTCTAGAATAATCACTTTTTCTCGCAAGGCAAATGAGGAGCATTTTGAAGTTGAGTCGTTTATCATTAACAATGACTTTTTATATGAGCAGTCGAACAGTCCCAGTTTTATATTTCAACTCATCAAGCAATAAATTTATCTTTTTCACTTTTTTTTTTTTTCTTTCCTTGTTCTGTATCGGCTTGAGCAATATATTTCGTTACATGAATGTTGTATTATTTTCGGTTATTTTAACTAATTGCTTGGATTGACTTAGCTTGGAATGGTTTTGTACAATTTTTAACCAAGTTTCTTGATTTTTCCAAGCAAACTTTTCTCCCCGTGTGACACAATTAGCCCCGGTCTTTACTACTATATATATTTTTATCATAGAGTGTGAGTTGCACTTATACAATATATATATATATATATATATATATAAAACTACGGATATTGGGAGCGCCACACGATCGTCCACGCGGATTCGCTCCGATTTATTTGTAACAATAAAAATAAAGGGAATACCCTTCGGGCGACCATCAATCACAACAAAACGCACGAGCGGCGAGTCCGAACGAAGAGGAGACGACGACATTCGCTGGACGTGAATTTCGCCGTGGCGGCATCGGTGTGTCGAGGAGACACCGGAATCAAAAGAGCGAAAAGCGAAGAGCCACAGAGCGAGAGATGAAGAGGGGACCAAAGTGGGAGCGAGAGATTTATTGATTTAGGAACTGAAGAACCGAAACGCCAAGTGATTCGACAACCTCGCGTTATATTATCCAAATTGAAGGTTTGCCGGGCTCTTTGTTCATCTGGATGAGCACGTCAAAAAAACACGCTTAGTTATCATCTCGATTTCGCGATCGAATTGTCTTTCGGAGCCAGAGTATTAATAGTCGTAGAACTCGATCCCCGAGAACTTTTGTCAAACGTATATTACTCGTGTATAAGAAACCACGAAATTCAAATGGAAAAATCCAAGCAGAGGCTCCGATCGACTAGATTAAATTAGTACGATCGTAAATTCGATTGTCTTGATTCTAAATTGATATACCTGCTTGAATTTACTTTTTAAGAGGACATCAATATTTTAGTTGAAATTCTACTCGATAGTTATTTACGGCTTTTTTTTATAATTTGGGCAACAATTTTTTTTATGATTTTCATGTGAAACATCTGCGTGGGTGAATGTTTATGAAAATTGATTAATTTATGATATAGAAGTAGAAATCAGAAAAGAAATTAGTGTTTTAGTGGATTTTGTGATCTTTTGAGCAATTCTTGTGTCCAAATTTGGAGATCCAAGAAAATGTATTACTTGAGATTTGACAAAAGCTGAGAGAGAAAGTAAAAAAAATCTATTTTGCAGATCATTTTGTAGAACAATGATTTTATTTGTGACTTTTATTTCTTTTGGGTAATTATTGTTTCATGTATTAGTCAAAATGTATGGAAATCACATAATGTTCGAATCAGATAATTTTCGAAGCACCTTTAAAAATCGTGAAAAGCCAATTCTCACTTTAAAAAGTAAAATTTCGTAATCATTATATGAAACGATTTTTCGAGAGGCAACAATTAAACGCGGGCAGTTGAAACTTTTTTCATTTCAAAGCTTGATTCTTTGCCTACAATTTGAGCCCAGTTCAAATACATCTGCTCGATTCTACCCAGAGAGATTCTATATTGTACTGAAACGAGGGGGCAAAATGAATCACCACGAAAGAAGTAATTTTTCGTCAAACTATAATTTAATAATAAAAAATTATATTCAAATAATTTCGTCATTTTATGAATTTTTTAATGATTCCTTGCACCGGATTGCACTGATTGTGGGTAAAGAATATAAATTTACAGATCAACGTAGCTTAAGAATCTCATCAAAAAATTGTATTGTCTTTAACGTGATGTACAAAACCAATTTGTTTTTATCCAAAAGAAAAAAGCGACACAACTGACCCCGGTCGCCCCATAAAATACTGTGTGAGAGGGAGAGAAAGAGAAAGAGAGACGAGTGCTCGATGTTCGCGAAACTTTTGTGGCCTCGAGATACCTTCAGTAGCCTCTCTCAATACTTTCGTGCTGTTGCAGCCTATGTTCACTTTTTTACCACGTTCCTTCTCACATCGTTAGGTGCACGCGTTCCTCGCCTATACATATTTGATGTATACTAACGCACTAAAACTCCGGTTATACTGTAATGCACTAAAAGCACTAGGTAAGCTGTAAAATTGATGACCACCCTCTTCGGTGATTGGCAGTCTTTGCAGTAAATCGTAAGAAATGAAAGTAGTATGGCAATAAACTGGTCTGCCATATTATACTCGGTATACTGCGCTCTTTATACCAGTCTGCGGAAGAGTGGGCAACTTTACTCTCGTTGGTCTACAACGAATTTTCAATTTATAGGCTACGTTGTTGAGATTAATACATTTTTATTGTATTACACAATTGTGCGAGACAATTCAAGTCTGTTTTTCATCCTCATTTTTTCTAAACATTTTTCGTGCACCTGTGCAGGAGATGTTCAATTTTTTAAATTCATCTATTAGAAAAAAAGAAAACAAAAATACTCGACAAGAAGAAAAGTGTAGAAAATAATTTTTTTATGTAACAAAAATTAAGATTTCGATAGTAAAGGTATTTTTTATAATTAATTTATTTTCTATCTAAAAACTGAGCTGGTCTAGTTTATATACTTTGCCTTTAAAAAAATATAATCCATTTATTTTTAATTCAACAAACAAAAACAATTTCATATTGTAATGCACTTTGTAAATGCTGTGCCAATAGGTACTTTTATGTAGTTCACCTACTCATTTAACTTTTATATCATTTTTTTTTTTAGTAAATGATGAGAGCTGAGGTAAAAAAAAATTGTAATTGTACGCAGTACGCTTTGCGGTTGTAATTTCATGTAATTTTAATTTGTTTGTCTCCTCAATTAATTTATATTTCATTGTTTTTTTTTTTTTAACAAATACATAATATTTATTTTCGAAAAACAGTAGATTTACTTTTACTTAATTTTTTTTTTTTAGTCTAATCGATGGGAAACATGACTAAAAACAATTTCAAAGTCCACCGCCCTTTGGCGCCCTTCTGTAATTTCTACACTTTCATTTAATTAATCTTCTGAATTAACTTTTCTTTCATTTATCTTATTTTGCGTTATGTAATTATTTGCTCTTTAAAAACCAGGGTAAATTTTTTTTTTAATATTACAGATAAATGCTTCCTTTAAATTTGGTGTTCTTAATTAGCCCATTACTGTGCATAAAATCCGAAATAATTCACACTTGATATTTATTTCAGTCGATTCCACGAGAACTTCGGTAAAACAGTTAAAAGTTCTCGGCTATTCTTTGACTTCTTTCTCTACTCCCTCCACTTATATTTAATTAACCATCTCTCAATTAACTTCCATTTCATCTTTTTATTTATATTCATACCAATCATTTTACTCCGTGAAAGCACGAAGTTAATCACGGTCTCATTAAAAATAAAAAAAAATTTCATAATAAGTTTTTAATCCTTCTCGAGACCAGAGTGAAAATTATAGGGAAATCTGTTTTTCGTACACCTTTAACTTTATATATCTTAGGCGTCGAGCGGGCAAAACCAAAAGCTGACCACTGATTTTTCTACTGAAAAAATGTGCACTTTACAATAAAGTTCTACCATTATTTTTGTTTTCGTCCCTTAGGACGAAAACAAAAATATTTTATTTACTTGAAAATTTTACGGAACAGAGTTTTAGGTATCAAAACGGACAACAAGATTTTTAGCTTTACTTTTTCTTTCGTTCACTTGCAATAAATAAACGCAATAACCTTTTTTTTTTTTTTCAATGCTAAGGAACAGGATCATCAATAGACGTCAGATTCGTCAACCTTCGGCCAAAATCTCTTCCACCTCTCGTGGAACAACCCTCACGTTTCCTACTTTTCTTAGTCAGCCAATGACTGGTAGACCTAAAATCTCAAGTAATTTACATAGATGCATTTAAATGCGGTCTTGCACACACGTAGCTGAAAGTGTTTATCCATATTCCACTCAGGTTTAGTCGCGGCAACTCGGTTGAATTCGCTCGACTAATGCGAGGCACACCCTTTTCCCTGCTACTAGTTCACCAGCTCTCGCAACCAACAACGCTTCTCTATATATCCGCTTTGCGCTGTGTGCTCTCGAACGCCGGAGATTAGGAACTTGGCATACTTACCAAGAGCGCGGGGTGCGCAAGCGGTAAGCGAAATATTCGCGGCTTTCCACTCTCGGCGCACACGTTCTCCCGCTCTAGCTCGCTTCAACGATCCGACGAATATGCTCCGCAATGATTAGAGCTCCACACAGTATCCGCGCTTTACGTACAATCCACATATACACGTGCATCGATTGTATGAATGTATACATATGTGTGTGCGCAAGTGTGTGCATGTATGTATGGGGCATTCCAAGTCAATTCACTTGGCCATCGGGCTGACCCCCTCGGATTTCAATTGACGTATTTTTTTTTTGGCATATTTTGGTACTGAAAAAGAGGATTTTTTTTCTTCAGATTTTTAACACTTTTTTTGGTCTTTAAAAAAAAAAAATTTCCATAACTTTTGAGTAGAAATGAATTTCGACCAGGTTTAAAATTTGGACATTCTTTCCAATTTATTTTTACTCAAAAATTATGAAAAAAAATTGTTTTATAGGGTAAAAAAAGTGATAAAAATCTGAAACAAAATATCCTCTTTTTTGGACCTAAATATGGCCAGAAAAAATTCTGCTTGGTTCCCAAAAATGTTTGTCTTGCTAAAATGTTTTTTCAGAATTTTTTCAGATTTTTAAAATGTGTCGATCGATAATTTGTTTTGAAAAAATCGTAAATAATTAAAAATGTGTATATTTTTTTTTTTAATTAATGCTATGTCAATCGTATAAAAAATTGCGGACCCCATCGGAAGTCTGAAGTGTCAAACCCAGATCGAAACCAGATGGAATACCCCATATATGCAGCAGGTAGTCCAACCAGAGAATCTGGCTTGTAACGAGAAGCACGCGTGATCGGATAACCGATAGTTACGAGGAAATTCATTCAATACCGCGAGGAAAGAGACGAGAGGAGGGCTAGCTGAATTGAGTCAGCGGATTCGCTTTGTACTGTCATAATATTTGCAATATGTGATGAGATTCAGCTGAATTCTTTGTTATAGTTATTACAGACCTTTTTCCAGAACTCCAACTATCGTGTCTGTGCTTATCAGAGAGTGGCTTTCATGTCAGTACCAGCGATCCTATATCGTACATATATATATATATATATATATATATATATATATGATATTTATATACATGACATGCAAAGCAAAGTCACGTCAACGCATTTTTATCATCGCAAATACGTAGAATAACTGTTCTTTTTTAATCTTTGGAGACATGATTAATTTTTTATTTAAAAAATAAATAAAATGACATATTTATTTTTTTAGAGATTATTTTTGTGCACTTTTTGAAAATTTGTTATCATTTAATTACACTAAATGTATGAAAATCTTGATTTTCTTTAAATTAAAAAAAAAAAAAGGTCGTCAGAAAAATAATACAAATAATAAACATGAATAATTGTTATTTGTATTTTTAATCATTGGAGACATGATTATTATTTTTTCTTATAAAAATTAATCATTTATTGTGATTTTATTTATTTCCTTAGAGATTATTTTTGTGCACTTTTTGAAAATTTGTTATCATTTAATTACACTAAATGTATGAAAATCTTGATTTTCTTTAAATTAAAAAAAAAAAAAAAGGTCGTCAGAAAAATAATACAAATAATAAACATGAATAATTGTTATTTGTATTTTTAATCATTGGAGACATGATTATTATTTTTTCTTATAAAAATTAATCATTTATTGTGATTTTATTATATTTTTTTAGAGATTATTTTTATGCACTTTTTGAAAATTTGTTATCATTTAATTACACTAAATGTATGAAAATCTTGATTTTCTTTAAATAAAAAAAAAAAGACGACGTCAAAAAAATAGTACAAATAATAAACATGGAAATGTTAGTAGTCGGGCATCGACTTCTCTTCGTCTCTTTGGCCCCGATTCTGCATTATAGAGTAGCCCCGCAACGAAATGAGAACGAAAAAAAAGCTCTCTCTCGGCAAGTTGTCGGACGCTGCGCGCGGTAGCACACGGTTGCACACGCGACGGTGATTAAAAAGTTTGCGCATAAATCGACGCGATAAATTAAGTCTGATTTCGTTGAGGCATATACGGGTGAAGAATGAAGGGGGTCGGTGGGGGGAGGTGGGGATCGGGTATATACAGTATGAAACGAGAATCGCAAAGTCAACGAGATTTACTGCACCCGATGTTGGACGAACGAGAGAAAGAGTTTCGCGTCTTCGCTGCCGATCGCTCGTGTGCGATTCGCCAGGGGGCCTAAAACGTCTTGAATTCGATACAGAGCACGTGCCCGACTTATAGCTACTCTCGTATAGGTTTTGCCATCAGACCGAGCACGTATTTTGAGAAGGTATACGGCGCTTTTATTTGTACTTTTCGTACACGATTAATGGTACATGAAATAAAGAAAAAAAAAATTAAAAAAATAAATATATCGATGCATATGGGGCACTCCAAGTAAATTCACGTGGTCATCGGCCTGACCCTCTCCGATTCAGTTGACGAATTTTTTTTTTTGCATTTTTCGGTACGAAGAAAGAGGATATTTTTTTTAGATTTATATCACTTGTTTTAGCCTTTAAAATAATTTTTCTTTCCCTCATTTTTGAGTAAAAATAAATTTCGAGCAGTTTTAAAATTCTGAATATTTTTCCATAAAATCTGGGACTAAAAACAAGCATTTCCATCGTAGTTCGAGAATGGGCCGAGAATAATTTATATTTTTTTTTATTTTAAGAAAAAAAATATTTTTCCCTTATTTTTATTCTGATTGAAATAGATTTTTTCAATTTTTTTTTAAATTATTGGACAAATTTGCAGAGTTTTACTCTCAAAATGTGGGAACAGATGTGTTCCCACATATGCCAAAATTCATATGCCAAATTTTTTTTCCCAAAATATGCCAAAAAAAAAAAATCGTCAACTGAATCCGAGAGAGTCAGACCAATGGCCAAGTGAATTCACTTGGAATGCCCCATATAGATATTGGCTCGACAATCGAAAAATGTGTATAGATGTCTTTACTTCTTTTGCCAGCTGAGAAAATACGTGACACAGAAGACAAAATGCTGCAGCTAAGTCTTCGGAAATAAAATCGATTTAGGTATTGAAAAAAAATAAAAATTGAATTTAAAAAAGTAGGACCAAAAAACTATTACTATCATTGGCACTCAGAAAAAATTATGGTTTTCCTGGCAATGATTTATTAGTAGTTTATGGAATCATTTTTATAATTACAATACAATTTTTTTTAAATATCAAATATACGAATAAATTGATTACTTTATCAATCAATTATAGTCATTGTGGTTATCAATAAAAACTTTTAATTTTTCAAATCTGTCTTTTTTTTTATTGTTTAATTTTTTTTTCAAAAAACATACCTTAAAATATGTTAAAAAAAACATTTCCTTGACCTTAAAATAAACATTTGAGCAACAATTCGATGAAGCAATCGTAAGTGAGTTCACATTTAAAAATCTAAGCTCCCATCTATATATATATATATATATAAATAAATGTCTCCATTTCTGTTTCTTTATCAGCCAAGAATACGTGACACCAGATCCAAGTATTAACTCTGCGATTCCCAAACGTGCAAAAAAGAAAACTCGTAAAAAACGAATAAAATCCACAACAAGCCACCAATACAAATAGGAACAAGCCTCTCAATGAGACCACCAACGGTGCAATGCGCGGATCAGAATCATTCGTGCATGGACAAGAAGATGGTTTCAGTGGAACCAGAAAAAAAAAAAAAAAAAAAAAAAAAAAAAAAAATCAAAGAGGTCGAGTGTAAATACGTGTCAGAAATGGGAGCACGGTCAGAGATGGGAGCACTTACCGTACATATACATATATATATATGTATATATTATGTAGTATATGTACATGCAATAGTATAGCGAGCCGTATACACTGTGGTCGCTCGTGGTTAGAGAAAGAAAGACACCGAGAGTCTGGCACATTGTCCGCTAGAACGTAATTATATGACCACGAGAATTGCATCCCGGTGTGCCACTTGTCTTTATACGTTCCCATTATTTCCTGGTTTCTACTAGCTCTCTGGTAGGTACGCTCGCTAGGCGCGCATTGTAACTCCTGAAACGACCCGGCCGTCCACCAGCCATATTGCAGCGTTATATTCGGCTCCGCATGGGATTCAGTATGCTTTTCTCTGTCCATACGTATATGTATAATATGTATGGGACGTTCCATGGTAATTATTACGCAGGCTGGAAATTCGGGCCTCTTCAATTTTTTTAAAAAAATATTTTTATTATCACCAAATATTTTTTTTTATATTGTTATTATCACCGAAATCCGTTAATTTTCGAAAAATTCATTACATAGGATCGATTAAAAAAATTATATGGAATGTTTAATTATTTTTTTTTAAATAAACAGAACATGTTTTATCTATTTTTTTCCGCATAACAGATGAAAAAGATATAATTTAATAATAGCAATAAAAAAATTGTAATTGGTATATTTTTTAATGAAACGATCAAATTTTGATTTATATTCATTTATGTCGAAATCATGTTTTTAATTCAAGTTAGCATTTATTATTATTATTATTATTATTTTTTTTCTATAAATATTTTTTTTTTAAATCACAGGTGTTCTTATCAGTGATATCAATCGAATAAAAAAATACTAGAAAAATCGAAGAGGGTAGAATTGAATTTTTTGTGAATTTACCATGGAATGCTCCGTATATGTATATTCGTGTGAACAATAATACATGAAATGTACGCGACTACGTGTACGTTGTACATGTGACGCACCTGCGCGAGCAAAATATAATGCATGCTCTCTAGTCGTTCTATTCATTCGAGAGAGAGAGAGAAAGAGCGAGAGAACACGAGACAAGTATGAGCGGTCGTTATGTATGTATAAGTTCAATACACGTAGTAAATGCGTTTACAGAGTACTATAGACGTAGGCGTGGTGCTCTGGACTCTCTGTGGCTGCGCAGCACACGTTTTTGCAACAGTCGGAGGGATAGTTTGAGGGTGCCGCAGCAGCAAGCGCCGGTCTGGTACCGCAACCTGAAAATATACACACCGACATATTGCGCATGGGATCTTTCACCTCAATCTGACTTGGCCGTGACACACATTTTATATTTCAGATGTTGGACAATGTTGAAAAAAATTATTTGCAAAAAAAAAAAAAAAAGAAAATCCGACCAAAAGAAATTATTTATCTACGGAAAATAATTAAATTTTTTTTTTCATATTTTACAGGAATGTAACTAAAAAATGTCATTTTCAAATGATTCTTTTTGTAAATTACACAATTTTTTACTCGAGGATTTTTTTTTACTGAAATTTAAAGGGATTTTTTAAATTCCCAGTTTTTAAAAGTTATTTTCGGCGAACTTGCTCACTGCTCGAAGGTTTTTTCCACTTGGAATTTCCGTAAATCTTATTTTATTTCGATAATTATTTTCTGAGCTATCCAAGAAATGCAAAAAAAAAAGAAGAAGAAAAATAGAATTGCTGATAATAAATTTCTTTTAAAATTTTGAATTTACTGTGCAATTGTTGCCAGAATAAAAAAAAAATCTAAACACCAATTTGAAAGGCTTAAAATTGGTTTTGTAAAATATTTTCTCAGCAAATTCAATGAAAATCAAATGAGTGCACAAATTTAATTTACGTAACAAAAGTATTTAAAAAAAAATCAGCACTGACAGCAATTTTTAGACACCCAAAAATAAGCTCCATCTCCATCTCCTTAGAGACTTTCGTGAAATAAGCAAAAAGTGGAAAAAACTTAATTTAGAATTTACAGGAAAAAATCTAGATATTGATTTAGAGCTTAATTTTATTATTATCAATGTAAAATAAATTAAACAAAAAATAAGACTTAGGTGAGTTTGGCCTGAAATAGCCTATGCATATCCAACGTAACGATGTTGAATGCGTACGTATGCATAAAATAAATTATAGCTATGTAACTTGTGTCTCGAAGAGCTTCAATGCGTTTACATATCGAATACGTCGGTACGTCCAATCGTTTAACGATGGTACGCCGGTGTGGTGTATATAATGCTCGAAGAAAGGGTTATATTTGTCCCCCCTGTGTCACCGTGTCGGCGTGCGTTCTCCACCTCTCGACGTCCTCGAGAGTACGTCGAGCACTGCCACACCGCCACGTAGCTGCTATATAGCAGGATAAGTGCAGTGCACTCTATACCCCTAAGGTAAATGTCCCTATTACTGGCCAGCCAAGGCATACTTTACACACGAACCAAAATATTACTTTTTAACACGAACTCCTGGCTAACGTCGCGTATATTATTGCACATTTTCATACGAGGTTATTGAAATTTTTTCTTCTTTCTTTTTTGTTCTCGTTTTTTTTTTTTTTTTTCACGTTTTTACTAAATTAATAGCACGAGGTTCTGTTGTTAAGTCAATATTTTTAAAATAAGAAGCATCTAGATTGATAACAGTGATAAAAGAAATTTGACAAATTAACAAAAACATGGAAAAATTATAATCTACATTTTTAATTTAATTTAATTCTTTACTCTAATTTAGTAGGAACATCTTTTTGAATTGACATTTAAAGAATATGAAAATGTTGAATGAGAGTTATGATGAAAGTCACTTTTTATTATTGAGGGTTTATCGAGGTTTAATTAACTTTTTATTTTTACGATAATGTTTAAAAGCTTGCAGAGAAAAATAAATATTAATCGATTGATTCATAATCTTCTGCTTTAAATTTTAAAACAAATTACAAAGTTTTGGCATAATAATAATCGTAAATGTAAATTTTAGAATGAACCAAAAATTCTAATATTTTTTTTTTTTTTTTATGGTCGTTATTATAAACTTTTATTATTGAATTCTAAAATAAAAAGAAGAAAAAGGTGAACCAAAAGCAAGATTTTATAAATTGTTGACCATCGGTCATATCCTGGTCAGAAATAGAAAGAACGATTTGCAATAGGTGCATTTACCTCTGATAGATATAGCCAAGAGTCATGAAAGGCATGCTTGGGCGGGTCGACGAGCGCGGCACGAGCATGCATCGGGCCTCTCCCAGCTCTAGAAACTCGTCTCGAGAAAGTATTAGGCGCTAAGAATTTATACGGGAGCCCGGTATATTTATGGTACACAGTGTATCGAGGGACAAAACTGCATCGTTCTCATTTCTCCTCTTCCTTCATTGCATCGTTTGCAGCTTATATACTGGTTGCACTTATATATTGTGCATTGAAGAGCAGAGAGCTCGCCTCCACTGATTTGCTGGCAGTATGTTCGCAGGACAATTTAATAAGACCAAATAATGACTGGGCGTGCAAACTAGTTTGCAGTTCCTGATGGTTTACTCCCAGCGGATTAGTCTACGAACGATATCTCGGTGTGCATTCTTTTCTGTACACTGATATGTATTTTGTACTGTTAGCTATATAAATGTGTGTGTGTGTGAGCATAATACAAATGGAAAATGAGGAGAAGGTGCTCCTCCTACTCTCCAGAGAGCGGAAGAAAAACCTTCATTCTTTACCGTTAACCGAGGCCGTTCGCACGGATTACAAACGATCCGTCAAGTATATAATGGGTTCGCACGCACCTCTCTACCTGTCTAATTAGCGAGTTCTCCGAGCTTTCGCGTCACAATGAATGACTATGGTTGCCGTCACTGCATCTGTGTGTCCTTTCCAGTGGCTCCACAAATAACATCACAATGTGGATTCATATGGAGAATTGTTAAATTTTCAGCAACTTTAGATTGCCTTGTTTGGTCCTCTAAATTGGTTTTGGTTCATGATCCATGAAAAAAAGCTTGGATTGCCCCAGAAGTGATAATTTTATTTTTTAATATTTTATTGTCATTTTTTTTTTTTAAGGTTTTTCTAAAGTGGTATTTACATCTCGTAGAATGATATATTTTGTGGGATTTTAAAAATTATATTTTTGCAATTTTTTTAGAGCTACAGTGGATGACTCTGGATGCCATTAGTTCATGTATGGAGAATTGTTAAATTTTCAGCAACTTTAGATTGTCCTGTTTGGTCCACTAAATTTTTGATTCATAAGCTGAATAGAAGCTGTGAGATTCAATGCAATCTTTTTCACTTGTGTATCAAATTGGTCGAGAGATTTTAGCTCTCGAAGTCCTGCATTGTTCGTGAGAGAATGCAGGATATTCCAGATCCTAGTATAGGAATTCAGGATGCACTGGGAATTGGATGACCCGTTATTAGAAAGTAATTTGTGAAATATTATTTTTCATGAAAAATCATAATATTCATTTATTATTTACCATGAAAAACAAAAATCCAACAATTTTATTTTATTTTCTGGTAAAAATACTGTTTTTTTTCTTTAAATCTAATTCGATTAATAAATTTTTCTATAATCTGCCAAAACAAATATAACACAAAAATCCAAAGAGAAGAGTTGCATACAATTTTGTTCACCCAACAAAATGCAATTATTTTTAAAGATAAAAAAAAAGTACCATTTGCTACATTACAAAAGCTGCTGTGGTCAATTTATTACGACAATTACATTTTTTGTTAAATATCATCTTTCAAAAAAATCGTCAATTTAATTTTCTGACAAAACAAATATTTGCCATCAATAAAGTACATCAATGAACAAATCATTCAATCGTTATTCCACCAACAATCAACCAAAAATTTCAGTAAACAAACAAAAATCCCGAAAATCAAATCAAGGTCTACCCAAACGAATTTTCATTGTCACACTAAAAAAAAAAAAAAAAAAATTGAAATGCCAATGCGAGATGTCATGGCAGATAGCAATTTGCCGTCTGGTAGCGGTACATCATGTCTAATACCGTTCATGGTGCATATAAAGTGGGAACGGTACCTCATTCGATCGGGATATATAGACGCGATCACTCCCGAGAGAGCGAGTGAGAGAGAGAAAGAGCGCCCATAAACAATTTCAAATAAATCCTCGACTCGTCGACACGCTCGATTATATTAAATTGCACTTGGCGGATTGGTTTATCTTGAATGCTCTCGTTGTGATATAGGCATTATAGGGAGCTCGGAGCATTCGGTTTCGCATACGAGTGCAATAGAGACGGAAATAATGCTCGAGAATTACGTGAGAAAGAGAGAGAGAGAGAGAGAGAGAGAGAGAAAAAAAAAAGAGAGAAAGAGAGAAAGAGAGAAAGAGAGATAAGGGAAAAGAGAGTCCTGCATCCGACCTGGTCGGCGGAACCCACTCTCGTCGTTGCCCGCAGGTCCAGACCAACGACACAAAGGCCGCGACAGTCGCATAAGTTATAGCAGGGGCCTTCTCTGCGTGCAAGAGTTCCCTTCTCCTCCCTTCTTCTTCCTCTTCTTCTTCTTCTTCTTCTCCTTCTCTCTCGCTCTTTCTCTTTCTACACTCTCACGCCGCAACGACTGGCCACTCTCAACCCTTTCTCCGTTCATCTTTCTCGCTGCATCTCGATCTATCCCTTTTCGTCTGGTCCACTCTGCTCCACCCTCGTCGTTGTCCCTCCATCGCGCACCAAATCCAACCGGGGAAGTCCCTTTTCTACTTCGGTTTCGCGGTTCCGCGCCCGGGACAATAGAACGACCGAATCCCTTCCAAGAATAATCATTAATCCAGCAGAGTAGAGTCTCGCCTTGAGAGAAAGTGAGACGGAGAGGGAGAGATTTAACGTCGTATTAAATAATTCCTAAATGCAACAAAATTGCCGGCGAAAAAAAAAAAAAAAACGGAGGTGACGACGAAGGTTTTCGGTCTTTTAGTGTGTCACATGTGGTCCTATAGGTTCTTCTCGACGGAGTGGCAGATTTTTTTCTGATGTATTTAGAGGGTAAAATTGGAAAATTATTTTTACTCAATCTAGGGAATATGTAATAATGACTGATCTCTGTGAAAAATGCTCTGGAAAATACAGATTCTTGTTTTAACTTTGAATTCTTTTTTTTTTTTTATGGATATTGATTTTTTATTTCTAAACTAAATTTAGGATTTTTTTTTTTAATTTTTATTCAGCTTGCTGATGATTAAAATTATTCGCATGGAAGCATATCGCTTTTCATAAAAAAAAAAAGCTCATGCCAAACGAATGCTTCTTCTTAACTGTTAATTTACTGGTAACTCAACCCTAACTACCATCAGTGAGCCCTATTACTAACCGTCAGATCAGTCGTCGTATGTATCAGTGGAAAAAAAAATTTAGCCATCTCGTCCCAAGTCACCCTACAGGTAAATATACACACATATATGCCATATGGCATATGTGTGTGCGTACAAAAGAGAGAAAGAATACTCTTTGCCTTATGTGAATTGGTGGGGGTAATGATGGATAGAGGCAATTAAGCGAGCGCGGACCGCCGCGCGCTCTGGATCGCTCGAGCCCTTCTCTCGTTGCTTCTGTTACTCCTGCTCTTCCAGATCCCGATCCCCTTTGCCACGTCCGATCCAACCGCGCTTGAGAAACATATATGTATATATATATATATATGTGTGTGTGTATATATACCTTACGTCTACCTATACTTGTCGCCCTGTCGACCACCGGAACCCTTTAAGCCGCGTCCGCATAGATTGGTGAAATGTGTGGTGAGAGCGCTTCGACGAGAGACCACCGTATGTATATATATGCATGTGTATGGGCAATTTCATACCAATTCCCACTGAGTCTCGACCTCGCCGATCTGTTACGCGATTTTTTATATAATTTCTCTGACTCTAAAAGGCATTCAGATTTTTTTTTTACATTTAAAAAAATTATTTCACGGATTTTTGATTTTTTTTATTTTTTAACTAACGTATCGAGGTGATTTAAAGATCTGAGAAAATTCTCAAAAATTCTCATATATTTTTATATGTAAATAATAATTTATGGGAATTTTTTCAGATTTTTCTCGAGCGATTTTAATTTTTTTTTCATTCATAGAATATATCTTCATCATCATACCGATTCTATTTGTTTTATTCAGGCTCTTTTGTCGCATAGAAATAATTTGATAATACAAAAATCTGTAATAGAAAAAGAAATTCTATTAGATAATCTAAAAAATGGCACCATCATTCGACTGTGCTACCAAACACCAGTGAACTGGTAAAAGACATATTTTTTAAATCGAAAGATTTATAATTAAATTTCCTAAATTAAAATTGCTTCGAAATTATCTGGACTCCAACTTCTAATTTTTTTTACATCTTTTTCCTTTTGTGAAAAAGCGTAAAAATCAACATGACATCAGAAACAGGATTTTTCGTTTATTTCAAATTTTTTAATTACGCTCCCCAATATTTTTCTTTAAAAAATCATGAGCCAGCTAAATAAATTCTTTTTAATTCTAAAAAAAAAAATTTGTGTCCCTTTCAGAGTCAGAGTAATGATGCAAAAAATCGTGGACCACATCAGACAGATCAAGGCTCAGTTACAGTTCGAATTGGTATGAAATGCACCATATTTACATATACATATATATACACGATACGAAGAGGAAGAGTACGAGACGTGCGCGATACGTGGGATACGAGACGAGCTTTGCGGTGACTATTAGCCCGTGCGACCGCAGGAAACTCGGTCCTCACCGTACGTATGCAGTGTGTCCCCAAGCGAAATACCCTATCGATTCTATATACGTTTCATGTAGACTTGCATCACAATTTACTTCGCTTCGTGTAATTACGTTTCTTCTTCGTAGACCCCCCCCCCCGTTTCTATATACGTGTATTCTAATTTATCGTTATCTACTATCGGTGGAGACGCAGCTTTCGCGAAACTTTAATGATGCTGTTCGACATTATTGGCATAGTGTACTTCAATTATTACCTGCAGTATTGTGTGTGTGTGTGTGTCGACAGATGTAAAAATGAATTCGTCGTACTAATTTATTGCTCGACAGAAAAGAATGTAATGGAGTTATTCTCCTTTTGGAAATCAGTATTGTAAATAGAGAAACATTTTTTTTTTTTTTATGAAAATGTATTATTTGTTTGAAAGTTAATTAGATTTTGTCGTTGAAATTTGTAAAAAAAGCTGTAAGGACTTTTGAAAAAAAAATTAAGTTTTTGTTTTTTTTTATATATTTTTTTACAATATATACAATCTGTTTGCAAAGTGCTGAGAAACCCAGATATTTTTTTTGGGTTTGAGAAAAAAATTGTTTTTTGATTTTTTTTCTCAGTTTTTTTTTAAATTTTATTTTTGTTACATATTTTTTTACAATGTTGCTGTTCTCTGTGAAAAATGCTGGGAATTCCGGATTTATTTTTGATTATGAGAAAAAAAATTGTTTTATGGAAAAAGATTTTTTTCTTCTGAATAGCGATCATAAATCACACTCGGATAATTAGCTCCTCTCTCTCTCTCTCTCTCTCTTGGAAATTCGTGTTAGCACAGCACTTAATCTTGCTGTATTTTGGGGTTACCTGACAGGACTGAAGCTACGCTTACAGGTGTTGAATAGACTACACAAAAAAAATGTTTTGAAAACGATTCATTTTTTTACGATATAAAAAAATTTTGCAAACCTTGGAAAAGTGTTAACAAAATAAATAAGCGTACAAAGATCTGTGGTACACATGCGAATAAAAAAAATAAGCTGAAATATAAAAAAAAAAAATATATAAGCTGAATAAAAAATTTAGTTGACATTTTGGTATTAAAAAAAAATACTTTAAATTGGATAATTCGATAGTACAGATTGTAGATGAGGGTTAAAGGTAAATTCTCAAGTAGAATTTTTTTTAATTAAAAATTTTTAATATTAATAATCAAGATTTCCAGAAACAATAAATTTCCCATCCAGAAAAATGACGTCGTTTATAATGAGTTTTCCCTTAATCATTATAATTATTATATCTTAATATTATAATACACAAATGAAACTAATTAAACTTTGAGATTAGCTCTACATTTTGTTTTTAAGTTCAAGAAAAATGTCGTTAAAACAAAAAAATTTTTGCAAAAAAAAATTGCATTATTTTAAAGATTAAAAACATCACGATAATCTTCTCTTAACAGATTATTTATTTTTCAATATAATTTTCTCAAAATACATTTTATTTATTTCCCAATTTCATGAAATACACAAAACTTACTGCCACAATATTTTTATTCCTCAATTTTTTTTTTACTTTTAAGAGATGAGATTTGTTGTAACAGTCGTAAATTTTTATTGCCTCGAATAAGTTTCCGTTCAAATATATATATATATATATATATATATACACATTGCAGTGGTGACGGTCGTCATTGATGCCCGTCCTCTCTCCTTTACATTCATGATCGACACAGTCTGCATATTTTTATCCGAACAATTCTAAGAATATAGCCCCAGTCGATGGGTAACATTTATACACACGAAAACGCCTACACATGCACGCGCGGAGGATATACATGTACAGAGGCTATTATATATAGGGGACTCTGTGTTCGTGCATCTCGGTCGCGTGTTTAATCGTAAATCGATGCCTCGCCCACAGAACTGATAAAAATTCGATTACGACGAACGAGTCGAGATGCATATACAACAGCGGGCGTGCGATGAAGATGGCAAGATTGAGAGAAAGAGAGAGAGAAAAAGAGAGAGAGAGAGAAAAAGATAGAGAGAGAGAGAGACAGACACGGTAACCAGGCGGCCCGTAGAGAGTGCAGCCCCGAATAAGTGCCGACCGTATACCATATAATGGCTCTTCTAAATCTTGCTCCTGATAGTCGACGCGAGAGAAAGAGAGAGAGAGAGAGAGAGAGAGAGACACCCCGAAAGCACCAAACCATTCAACGATATAGCGGGTTGACGCTGCGGCTCTCCACTACCGGTGCTTCGACGCAAAACGCGAAACGTTGATCGTGGTCATCTACTTGAGAACTCGTCTCCTGTATATATTCATCTGTACAAACCACACCGGGGTCATTTGAATCAACTTCGTATTCACAGATTCTTCATCTGTTTCAGTATCAGTTACTTTTTTAATTAACTGATACAAAAACGATTTTTATACTGATTTTATTTCTGATTAAAAATTATTTATAATTTTTTTTTTTTAGGTGTGAACATATTTTGTTTTTTATTATTGTTATTATTATTATGTCCTAAGTATTATAAATAATAAATGAGATTCCTTACTCCCAGTTTTTTGCAAATTTTTTTTATTAAACTTGAAATGACAAGAAATGATTACATAAAGCGAAGGTACTAATTTTTTGTAAATTATTTTTGCACATTTTTTTTTTTTGTAAAGTTAACTATTTTAATCCATTTAACCAAAATAACCAAACTTTTCTACCGATTTAAAATTGAAACTTCAACAAACTACTCGATGAATTCGTAAAACATAATTTAACGAAAAAAAAGCTTTATTTAATCGAACTCAAATTAATATGAATTAATATTATGTTTATTATATTTTTTTAACATGAATTCTTGGCGTAACATTATTAAATTCTCTCTAAATCGTAAAAAAAAAAATCACAATTTTAATCAGTGATCCATATTAGTTTTCCTTTTTCGTAAATGTGTACTGACAATTTTCGAAATGTCTTTGGTGTACTCTCGATTAAACTTGACTGTATCGGCGCCGAAGCCACCTTAAGGATGGAAAAAAAAGCTCAGCGCCCGATGTTTCGTTTCTAAAAGATTAACCCATTTTGCCCCGGTCACCTCGAGTCCATGCAGCAGAGTCAATAGAGGATATACGTATACCGGCAATGTACAAATGGGAAATCGAAATCGGCGATCAGCCCGAAAAGATGCTCCAACGAGTCCGAATATATGTATCGTGTAGCGTCTCTGTGGATTCTCCAGCCTCACGTTGAATAGCTGCACCGGAGCCTAGCTGGACCTGCGACTTTCGTGTGTGTGTGTGTGTGTGAGAGAGAGCGAGAGAGCCGCGAGGTTCATTTGCATCGGTGGCTGGAGGAGATCGCGTGGGCAGTGCTTGAACGGATCACCGCGTCGTTTCACCCCCCCCCCCCCCCTCCCGCCCGTTCACCCTTTCCTCCAGCTCTTCGTTCTGTGCCGAACGACCTGACGGCCGAGCGCGTCCCTCCTCGATGTTGGTTTATAAAGAATCAATTCGCCGCGGGATCCCTCGAACTCGTCATACCTCACAGGCACACGCCTTGCCTCTCTCTCTCTCTTTCTCTCACTTTGGGTTTCTCTCTCTCTCGCCCCTCTCGCATTTACGCCGGTCGTCGGCCTCATATATATGCATGTGTACCTGCCTATGTACCTGTGTATGTATCTCGAGTGTGCATTCGCGAAGCCGTTTTCATCCAAACTCAACGGAATATATATCGCGCGATATCACCCGATTTATAAATATACAGATTATCTCTGGTGCATTTGAGTTAAAAGTTTTAAGTATGCAGGATGAAAAATCCCGGCGTAAAACGTCATTGACACGAGATCGTATCGAGGCTTCAAGTTTTCAGTAAAAAAAAAAAAAAAAGAAATTCAAACGTGGTTTTTTTAGAGAAAATTTTATAAATGAAAATAAAAGGTTTTTTTTTTATGTAATGGGGAGGAAATTTTATATAATTTTTTTTGGTGATCGTGAGAGTACTTAGAAAATGGACGGAATATGTTGAGAAGATTTGTTGGGATTTTTAATATTTATAAATTTATCTTAATTTATCTTAAGCTTAACTGAACATTATTCGAGAATATTTAGCCTACTGATCCATTTTCAAAAGTGTGCAAATTATAAAAACGAGAAGAAAAAAAAATTTTGTAGGTGACCCGCATTACCCGCAAGCCTTCCGCACCCAGCGAAAATTTCGTCGCTCGATAGATCGACAGTACATAAATTTTTTTTACAAAAACACTAACAGCCACTGGTAAACGAAATATCGGTACTTCGAATATCGCAAAAATTTTGAAACAAAAAAAACCTACTGAAAGACATTTTGAAACTGAACCGATACCTCGCTAATGTATCACAGCTCAATTCACCATTTTACATCCGACAACACTCCTATAAAGTTAAATCACGTGATGAAAGTCAGCGATTGAGCCAAAGTTGTATAAGAAACGCCACATGCATCGCCTCTGAGAAGTTCATAGTTGTACCAGAATCACATAGTCATCTCAACGCTCGTTTTACAGTTACAGTACACCAGATATCCAACCTACGCATACATAAACAGTCTACCTACGTATCTAACCTACCTAAGTGTAAACCAGTCGGCGTGCAAGTGCAACGCTGAAAGGGCAATGTCGCGATCTCACTGCAATCCGGACCGAGGTCAACGTAGCGCTGCAATATAATCGCCCGAGAGTGGTTCACAGAGAGTGCGCTATATCGCTCTGGACGAGATAGACTCGGCTGCGTGTTCAAGAGAAACAACCGCGTGAGGAGAGGATCGGCGTAGCCGCAATTTTGCGCACCGGATCTTCTAACCTTATACCGGGATATCAACGCACTTGCAACAGCTGAGGTATGCAGAATACAGCGAACGCGTGCACTCACACCATCATTTATACCAACGCAAATGCAGGACGTTCGCAGCTTATATTTAATACTCACCACTAAGCCAGGCACGAGAAAAGGTAAGGGAAGTGAATAGCCATTGCGGGATTCAACATTGGGTGCACTGAGAAAGAACGTTACAGAGGGACAAAGACAGAGGTAGGACTGTATGTGTGTATATATAAATATATATATGCGTATATAGAGCTGAGAGAAAAGCGGAGCAAGCGGACTATCTACATATCAGCAATCTGTGACAAGTTGGCGTAATGAGGGCTCCCTCTTTGTGGAGAGAAGGAAGGGCAATTATCGGGGCCGGGTTCCTTCGCCCGTGGGCGCTTGGTCCGTGGTTCGCGGTGAGACAACGACGACGACGACGACGACGACGACGACGACGACAACGACGAGGAAGAAGACGAAGGAGAGGAGTATATAAGGAGGAGGAGAAGGAGCTGGATAAAGAACGCAAAAGAGGCAAACGAGACCAGCGGATAAGGGGAAGACGCAATGGAATGTCCCGACGATCGGTTTCGAAGGGGATACAACGACGAAACGATCGCTGAGGGTGAAACACCTGCAATTAAGATATGTTAATCACCATAGAAACATACGTATCCGACGCATTCAATACGTATTCGCGGTGCCTGGTTTGGGTGTATTCCTTCCATCTATATATTGTACGTTATAGTATATACATGTATACCTTGTATACCTCGGTGATCATGCACTTTGTTGGCTTCTCCTTTCCTCTTTTATCTTATATTCTCGCTTCGCTTACTCGACGACTGAGAGAAACAAGTGGGCGGATTCCAACGGGATACCAAAACCTCGATGAATTCATCCTGGGTGCGGCGTATTTTTTATAGGGACTTGTCGAACATACCTGGGATTCAAATCTGTGAGAATGCGTCTAGGCTTTTTTTTACGAAGACACCTTTTTTCTCTCCGGATTTTCATGTCGGGGTAGTAGAAATGGAGTAAAACGATGAGATAAGAGGTTTGGAAAAAAATGTCTGAGTGGATATGTGTGTTAAAACATCGAGACTTCAAAAATAGTTTTATCCGAATAGCAATTCGAAACGCGACGCTCGAGAAAAATAAGCTTAGCCTGTTAATACAGAAGAAGAGAAACAGGAGAAGAAGAAGTTGAATAAAAAATGCAAAAGAGTTAAACAAGACCAGCGGATAAAGGGAAGACGTACTGGAATGTCTCGACGATTGAATTGAAATGGGATATAAGGGCGAAACAATCACTGAGGATCAGAAGCACCTGCAATTAAGATATGTTAAATCGCCATACATGGTCAACGCACACGATACATGTTACCAGAGTTGACATTGGGAATTTGTTTTCTCTATATCATATATGTATTTGTAAACCTCGATGGTCATGCACTTTTCTGGCTTCCCTCTTGTTCTTTCAACGTGTTCTCGTGTCGCTTTTACACGACAACTTAGAGAAACAAGTGGATTACATTCGGTATACAAAACAGTTGATGAATTCATCATGTGTGAAACGTATTTCCAGAGATTTCATTGAGAGTCTATAAGTAAAATACAATTTTTCTTGCTAACATAAACTGGATTCAAGTCTCGTAAATTTGACTGAATCCTTTAATGTCAACTACCCGAAACCTGAGAGTTGGGGGATTTTTTAAAAATCATGTGGCTTCGCTTGTTCTCCTTCGTCTCATATACGAAAATCACGAAATACGTCTTGATAAAATTTAGCTCATAATATCCAATGAACGACATGACATGACGTCACTGATCTTCTCACCGATCTGTTGGTTCAGCGGGCACCACCGTTGTCACTGTTGCGAAATGAACCAAAATTCACATAAATTGATAAGACTACATTTGTCAGCCAATAATTATTTTCCAGACTTGTCTTCCAGTGATATACGATAATAATAATCATTAAATCATTCAACATAGGTTGGCTACACACCGGTGATTTTGTTTTCTACGACCGAGAGGGGTATTTATTCTACGTAGACAGAATGAAAGACGTGATACGTTATAGAGGTAATCACGTTTCACCTGCGATGATCGAACAGGTTCTACTCACACATCCGGGCGTTGCACAGACTGCCGTACTCGGTATACCTCACGAAACCGATGGTATGCTTCCATTCGCATTCGTGACAAGGACAGCAGACACTGCAGTGAGTATTATTGTTCAAGGGAATATGAATCACCTATACTAATATAAAAAATTAGAATTTGTAAATTTGCTCTGCTCTCAATTGTGGGAAAAAAAATTCAACTGATTAAATTCAAAAATTTTCGTGACGATAATTAATGAGTTACTGCAAAATTCCAACATTTATCTCTGATTTTATTCCCGTGACAATTCGTGTTGAAAATATATTTTTTTTTAAACCTTGGTAGTTGAAATTCAAAATGCTTGTAATTAAACTTAATTTATTGAACGTTTCTGCATGTCCCTTGATTGACAATCATTGAAACTTCCACAGGTCTCCGAATTGGAATTGCACAAAATGGTGGCTGACGTATTACCGGACAATATGAGATTACGTGGAGGTGTTAGATTTATAAAAAAATTGCCCTACACACCATCCGGCAAACTTGCACGAGGTGAACTGAACATTTTAGCCAAGTCTTATGCTCACCAAAAGTAAGCTACACAAAAATCTTCGCAGTCTTATTTTTCAAAGCCTTGAGAACAGACCAACTGATGTTAATTTTGTAAAACGTTCAAAATGGAGTTTTAAGTATGTGTAAATTGTTTTCTGAACGAAAATCTGGGTTTGCTGGGAGCTCTTTCGTAACGCTTAATCATCACGATAATTGAACAAATTAAGGCGTCAATGTCCCTCATTGCGAATGAAAGAAGAAAAAAAAGCCTTTCGTGGATGACGCTCTTGAAAGTTACTCAGGACAAGGAAGAGGAAGTAGAGGAAGGCGAGGATCAATTCTCACTCTTGGAATCCGGAGGCCAGAGCGAAGAGCGGCTATACGGCGACGCTATTGAGCATTGATGGATCGTTCGAAGCGATATCGTCGTCCTCCAAAGTGATTGAATATCGCGCGGTTCATCTCGACGCCGATGGAGATCGATCAGGGGCTATTACACTCGCTACAAATATCTAACGCGATAGATTATAGATTTGTACAAGCTCGCGTATATGCCTCCACCTGTGTGAGTATGTGTGTGTATATCTATATGAGAGTGTCAGCACTGAGAGATAATGAAATCATTCCGAATCCATTTAGGCGCGATGATGCATCAGGGGCGGTCCAGACAGTTACACATATATAGGATTACAATGTATTTATAAAGCTTTCAACTTCAAAAATAACATTAAAACAGTAATGAGTTAATTTGATGTACTTTAATTCAGGAGTAATAATTCAGTAGTTTTAGGATGAACGAAATTTGGGTATGTTTTTGTACAAAAAACGAATTCATTTTCGTTGAAGTAATTTATAATATGCCTGTAACTTTTATTTGTCTCTTTTTTAGGTCACTTTGTACAATTTCATTGAATTTTCGGAGCGATCGTAATATTTTTTTGTGCAAACTTTGTTCACCTTCAATCAAATTTCAGAACTACTCTTTCTGTCAATTTTTTATCCAGATGGCCTAAAATTTGCCCAATTTAACGCGTTTGCATCCGTTTGAATGTGAAAAAATTCAAACAGTAATAAAATTTTAACGAGACAATCAATACCAATTATATTGACATGAAAATCTCGAAAAAAAAAAAAAACATGAAATCAAAGCCTTCCTCTAGGAGCATGCAAAAAATAATTCGTTCAAACAATTACGAAGTCTTTTTTCTTCTTTTTGAGCATTATTTTAAGGTTGGCTTAAGACCCACTTGAGAGTTTCGCAAAACCTGCTGGACATCGTACAATAAAACCGACAGGTTTCATTAATTTACTTGAAAACTCACTGAGGCAAATAAATATTCAACGTATACCCAAACTGTACTCCCATGACCATTTCCTACAGCGTGTACACCGGTGAGAATCATCCGTGTGTACATCTGCTATACATATTCCTGATCCTAATTAAACAGTTTGCCCAACTCTCTCTCTCACTGTAGACACTCTGCCAAACAGTTCGCACAGTCTCTCTGGTTCCTCATCCCCCTTGAATACATATCCAGCACACACTGAGGTACTCAACACCCTATAAATATACCGTTCATAAACACTCCAATAAAAATGTTCTCTCTTTTTTCAAACGTGCAAACTTCATCCTGTCGTTTAATTGCCCGTCGTTAAATAGTGCGTTTTTCACGTGTAGATTGTAGCACACAAAGATACACACGGTTGCACGACAGAATAAACTTTCATTCTTTCTTTTTTTTTTTCTTTTTCTTTTTTTTCGACCAAACACGCGAGAGTTTCACATGCAGACATATATATGCCGGAAATTATATTTTCAACTTTAGACACGACGTTAATATAATTGTAGCTTGTAATGCTGACTGTAATAAGCGACTCAGCTTTGCAATCTACTATTTTTTTATGTCCTCTCTCAGCTTCCCCCATCGTATTATACTCACGTCAACCCTTTCGAATTTCATAATTAGCGAAATTTCGTATAAAATAAACACCATTCTGAATTCGCGTAAAGTCTCCCCTTAAGCAGAAACTCCCTTTTCCACACTTTACATCAGTTTTTAAACTAAATAATGTTGAAAAAGAAGAAAAAAAAAAAGGAAAAAAACCAGCACGCACCCCCAGCGTCATAATAGGATTATCCGAAAGGTCCGAAAAAAACAAAAATTAGAATATACTGGCTTTGAGCATTCGGGTCCTGCAGCAGCGAGACTTTTTCTTTCTTTCTTTCTCTCTTTCTTTTTTTTGTTAAGGGTGAAACAGGTTGCTCGGTCGGTTATCTCGTTAAAGAGGCAGACTAAGAATCGAGCCCGCAACTAAGAGACATATTTATTCGAGCAACTTGCCGGCGATAGGTCCATTACACCTTTTGGAGGTAGGAAAAATATTTAAAAGAAGATTTCGGTCGTTACGTCCGTTGAACACGCGGCATAAACAAGCGAGTTGCTCTGGATTGCAAGGCCAACGGCAGGATGCTTCTGCTCTCGTTGAGTACTGTCATCTATATACACACACACACTTATATATGTGTACATATATATACATACACATATATAGCAGTCTTTCATCGTCCAGAAGCCAAGATGAGATAGAGAGAGTAAGAAGAACTTAAGGTAGGAAAGAATAAGGGATAGAGATGGGCAGAAAGGCCGGACGAAAAAAGAGGCTCAGGGGGCCCCCACGGCGCGAGGACGGTTCTTTTAATTAGTCAAAGGTGTGAAGAAGCCGTGCGAAAGTGTGGAGGCCGAGGCGAGTGCGAATGTGTGAAAATGGCGCGCGAGTCCCGGGCGCGTATACGCGAGAGCGAGAGAGAACGCGTCTGCCGCGTGCGGTGCCCCCAAGCGTCCAAAGCTATACGGCTCTCTTTATCTCTTCAGGTTTCCTCTTGTTTCCTTCTCTCTCTTTCACGCTTGTAGCCACCAGCCGCAAATGGAAGCTTCGCCGGCGCTTTGCTCTCTTCTTCTCTTCTTCGCGCGCATCGTGTATATTATACATATGGGCCATTCCGTGGTGATTCACACAGAGGACGAAACCCGACGATTTTCAATTTCCCTAATATTTATTTATACCGCTGTTATCACTGAAACGGAATATCCGTGATTTTCATTAGATTTGTATTTTGCGTCGTTCTTTGTTTGAGAAAAAAAATTGATAAACATGCTCGGCATGTTTATCAATATTATTTATAAAAAACACCATTTATGTCGAAATCATATTTTTAACTGAAGTTAGAATTTTTTTTTTGTTTATTAATTTCATAATAAATAAAAAATGGCTCAAATTAAAAACCTAATAAAAATTAAAGGTGTTCTTTTCAGTGATAACAATAATATTTAAAAAATACTAGAAATATCGAAAAGGGTCGATAACAACAATATTGAGAAATACTAGAAATGTCGAAAAGGGTTGATAACAACAATATTAAAAAAACACTAGATATATCGAAAAGGGTTGGGTTTCATACCATTTCATTTCATTTACCATGAAATACCCCATATATACATTATATGGGATCTAGAGAGAGAGAGAGAGAGAGAGAGAGAGAGAGAGGGAGAGGATATTCTCGAGCAAGACGAACCGGTTCTCATTCTTGCTCTATTGAAATTCCTACCGCGTGCCGCTATGCTACTTCATGCGGCGAGAACGCCGGGGCGAGATAGGCGTCTATATGGGTAAGTGTATCGCAGCAGGCCGCAGACCGACCACCATCTTGGCTTGAGCGCATTAATTCGTGCTATAAGGTGCACTCTCTCCCTCTCTCTCTCTCTCTCTTTTCTGGTTCTTGTCTCTTTCGCTCACTCTTTGTCCGTACTTAGCGCTACCGCGGCAACGCCCTGGACCGGCAGCATCAGCTCTTAACGCGCGCGGTACTATGCGCGCCTATGAGCCTTGCAGCGCCTCTACGCGAACTGCACGGTGTAGAAAGCCGGGAAAAGAGATACTCTACTATTCCGCCGCGAAGTTGTTACACAAACAGTAATTATGAAGCAGTCGGGGAAGATTCGTTATCTGTTTGTTGGATATTAATTTTGTTTACGGATGTGGATGTAATCAAAATATCAACGTCAAGGAAGACTCTGGAGC
Source organism: Perithous albicinctus (assembly GCA_964016905.1). Taxonomy (NCBI): domain Eukaryota; kingdom Metazoa; phylum Arthropoda; class Insecta; order Hymenoptera; family Ichneumonidae; genus Perithous; species Perithous albicinctus. The sequence goes on along the minus strand of OZ024696.1, from coordinate 18,950,826 downwards.
TGCGATTTCGAAATTTCACGAGATTCAGTGGAATTTATGTTTTTGTTTTTTTGTTTTTTTTTTTTATACGCGGTATTCATTGAGGAATGAGTGTACAAGATTCGCAGGAAGTTTTAATGGCTATATACTTCAATTATTTGTAAATAATTACTTGTATTAATTAATCATCGAACTATTTAATTGCTTGATGACATTCATTTTGTTTGTCGCTCTGGAGCAGGCCTGATATAAACTTTAGAAAGTTCTAGTAACTTATTGAATATTAAAACAAAAAATTAACATCAAATTTCGGTCCAGAGGTATTTTATTTTTTTTTTCTCATAATTTTCCTTCAAAAAATTGTCCGATAGGAAAATTATTGCTACTGAAACGTTTGATTTTCAATATTCAAAAAATTGTCTTGTGTATTAGATTTTGTTGGAACCAGTTACAATTTTACATAGATGTAGAGGTCAGTTACAATTTCTACAACCGAATTCTTTTTTCTAGTAACTTGTTGAATAAAAAAAAATTCCATCTGTGCTTAAACTGTAATTGGATCCACGAAAATCTAATGAACATGCAATTTTTTGAATATTGAAAATCATTTTTCAATGAAAAAAATGATCGCTTATTTGTATTTAGATATCTTAGCGAATAATGCATAAAATTAATTGAAATTTACAGAGACTCTAAGTTAAATAAATAACCTTAAAAAAAAACTATCCAAGTTTAGTAAAAATTTCTTCAGAGTGGTAGAAAAATTCATGGTCAGTCTCTCAGTGCAGAATTCGATGGTGAACAAATAACTTTTTTTTATAATATGGAAGCAATTCACAAAACTTTTAATAGGTGCCTCTAGACACATCGACTATTTTAACTGATGATGATTGAAGAGACAACTTTTATTTTGTAAGATGAAAGTTGTGCATAAAACTTTGACTGATCACTTTCAAAGACCTCAATTATTTTTCATATATTTGAAAATATAAGCGATAAGAATATTCGTCGTCTTGTAATTTTGAAAAATGGGCGAAAATATATAGTGAGCTTTGAAATGCAGAATTCATTAACGATTGAATAGACAACTTTAGTTATTAGATGGGGAAGCCGAGCATAAAACTTTTAATGACCTCCTTTAATACATCGACTACCTTAACTTTTCGTTTTTGCCAAAACTTAAGTTTTTCATCGTTTAAAATAATTTTAAAAAAAAATTACTTGTGCTTTAGTTGTCGACGAATCGTTGTTGCTGTCGAAGTTAGATTATTTAGGAAAATTTATTATCGACAAATGTATGGTGAAGAAAAGTAAGCTATTAACACAAATAATATTGAAGATCTGATCTATAGGATGCTAGTCTAGAGTCCAATCTAAACTATATTCTACAGACTTCGCTCAATCGATCAAAAACTTTACGTTTAAAATATTTTAAAAAATGTTCATCTCTTCATACTTTTACCATCGTAACTAATAAATTTACAGCTTTTTTTTTTTCAGGCAATATAAAACTGAAGAAAAGTTGCATTTACAAAGAATTTACGGTGACGTAGAAATTTTCGCATAACTGCGGAAGTTTAAGGAGGCTTCCGCGTAAAAGAAGTGATAAATCTTCAACACCAATTTGTAATAACATAAATTGCAATTTACACTTGTAAGCATATTCTCTGTTTTCGGATGTATCTGAAAAATATTACTTGTTTCTTTTTTTTTTCAATAATCTAGACGACCAATGTCAAGATTTTCTGGCATTTTCAAGTAACTTTAGATTATTCTTTTAATACCCATAAATTTGACCTGCCTTTAATGAAAATCGATCTCATTGAAAATTGGTATGAATCTGACTAATCGATTTGCGAAATAAAAACCATTTTTTTCCCAGGTGAAAATTAAATTCCTACGTAAAGACTATTTTTTTTTAAATCATTAGACGTGCACATAAAAAAAAATTACATCGTTATTCGTGAGTGAATATAAAATATTCATAATTAAACTCTAATAGAAAAAAAATTAATATGTCACGCTAAATATCTTGAGCAAAGATGAGCCATAAAATTGAAATTACTTGATGACTCTTGTTGTACGCAATCGTGAATCACAATAAAGCCTCCTTAATCCGCAGTATCGACAGAAAATTGCGCGATAGGCTCGTAAAGAGAATTGTATACACATTGAGGTAAAAAAAAGCCTCTGAAAGAAAAAAAAAAAAAAAAAAAAAAAAAACGTGTGTAAAGACACTTTCTTTATTCATTGTTACATTAAATGGAGTCTCAGGCTCTTAGCTTTCACACAATACACAATGGAATTACCAGTGCGCTGGTTAGTACGTACACTAAATCTCGCTGTTTATTATAGCCTCGGTTTGTCACTCGAAATACCAATATAGTGAGAATATATAGTGGATGCATGTTTCACTGCAGCTGCAGACCGCAATTTCCAACAAAGTATATGTATATATACATATACATATATATATATAATATTATACCCACCAACTGCACCTTAATACACGTCGCACATACGTGTGTATATAAACCTTTATACATAAATGCACGTATACGAGAGACTAGTATAATCGTGAAGCGCGCGAACGGGTGCTTGAACTTGGTCGTTCGATCGTCTTGATGCTTCACAAGACGATCTCAGAGGCAATCGTGTGACTAAATCCCACGCGTGTATATGAGAATATATATATATATATAGATATGTTTAAGCCTGGCGTGTATACTGCAATAATGATGATAATAATACAACGTGCCGTTCCACTGTCTCTTTTTGATCGAAGCGAATGAAATTGAGTACAGTAATAGGGAATTCTTCGTGGCAAATAAGAAACGCACTAACACGCGAGGAGGTACGAGAGAGTCCGAGATTGCCTTCTGGTTCTGGCGCGTTTGTGCGCTTCACGACACGTCGGGGAGAACGAAAGGGCGTCATTCGTAGGAAAGAGATGAATGAGTCTGGCTGCCATCAGCGGACATCGGGAGAGAGAAAAAAAGAAAGAAAAAAAAGAGAGAGAAAAAGTAAAGAAAGAAAAAAAATTGTTCCTGACGGACGGCTTAATCGAGCTGGCGGATATACACGAGAGACGAGATACAAAACTGTGGCGACTCGACGTCAGAGCTTGCATGTACATGAGAATATAACGAGTTTTTAATATTGATTTATATTTATATTATTCGAGATATATTGATTTCGTCGTGTTTCAGAGACCCGCTGGCTGTGAGTGTTTGTGTGAGTGTCCGTGAGTGCCTGTGAGCGGCTGAGAGTGTTTGAGTGAGTGTCCAAGACCGTCTGTGAGTGTTTGTGAGTGTCAATGAGTTTCTGTGAGTGACTGTATAAATGTCTGCGAGTGTTTGTGAGTGTCTTTGAGTTGCTGCGAGTGTTTGTGAGTGTCTTTGAGTTGCTGCGAGTGTCTGTATAAATGTCTGTGAGGGACTGTGAGTGTCTTTGAGATCCTGCGAGTGTCTGTATAATTGTCTGTGAGTGTCTGCGAGTGTCTGTGAGTATCTGTGAGTGTCTGTGAGTGACTTTGCGTATCTGTCGATGTCTGTGTGAATATCCAAGAAAACTAAATTATGTTTTAGAGGCACTTCATGATTTATTCAAATCAGAACACGACTCGTAACACAAAAAACTCGAAATTTTTTTTGCTCATAAAACAAAACTTCCTCCATGAGGAGGCAATCAATACTTTTCATCCCCTTTACCTCAATTCTTCCTAAAATAATTGTCAATGTATCTTCCAAAAACAAAAACAAAAAAAAAGTACATTTTATTGATAAAATCAGATACCCAGTCTGAGAGTAGCATGAGTGTGAAGGAGGATTACGAATTATACTGAGTGCGGATTATGTTTTGTTGGACATTCGTATAAGTGAGGGGCTAAAGTAGTGTCACTCTCAGCGTCTCTTCACCACCCTTGTTTCCGCCAAAAAGGGATTCTTGTGCAAGGCTAATTGAAACACCCTGACATTTTCTGTCGCCCCCGCCCCCTCCCTCCCTCCCTCCCTCCCTCCCGCCCCTCTCACAACCCACCCTTTTTCCCCGAGACTACTCCGTCATGACAAAAGCGAGGAAACCAAGTAAATTCGAGCGTGCGAACGCGTTCTGCCAGTGAAAGTCTGCAAGAGGCGAAACGTAACTCCTCTGTCTTTGTCCCTCCGGCTTGTGCCTCCTGAAACTCGGTGCAGTAACGCAGAACTCGAGAAGATTTCGCACTCCCCGACCATGATGGAAGCTGCTTCTTCCATCCGTTCTACGTCCGTTGCCCTCTCTCCACGAGACGTCCTACGACGCTCTCCTCTCTCTCTCTCTTTCTCCCTCACTCTCTCTCTCTCTTTTTCCTCGCGCTCTCAAAGCCTCTCTGCTCGGACTTGCCTTCTTCCGCTGGCAACGTTTCTCTACTAATGGGATTTTCTCCTCTGACATTGCGAAGAACAAAAGTTAGAGTATGACGAGTGCCGGGGGTGGTTCACTCTCTCTCTCTCTCTCTCTTTCTCTCTCTCGTCTCGTTTCTCCCTTCTTTGCAGGCTTTCATCTCAGTAGGAAATTCAATATGTCACTGGCGAACGATTTCAATTCCTCTTAACAATTTGTCACGTTTTATCACTGTCTTGGATATTGGAAATTGTTATTTTTATCAGTAACGTTACGTTTCGTGCTATGTATGTATGTATGTGTGAGTGTGTGTGTGTGTTTTTTTTGTTTTTTTTTTTTCACTCACAAGTCTAGAAAGATGAAGGGTTCAATATGTCATATGACGTGCTTCGTAGGATGGAATTTTTGATTAAGCCTTAATGCTATTTCGATAGAGATGGATATTTTTGTGTGACGATTTAATAATCCATCTTTTCTAAATTGAACCAGGGATATTATGTAACTCAATAATTAACGCAAGCATGACGGAAGATATTGCATGCTGGATAACACAGTCCAATTTCAACTGCATGTCATTCAACATTTATGGATATGTGATATTTTGGATATTCCAAACTTTGTACGTCGTCGGATATAAATTACTCGAAATGGATATATATATATTTAAAGTGTTAAAAATGGATGTGTTCAGTTTCACGATATATTCGTTAAGATGCAGAAATTCCTCGATGAATTTTATTATTATATGTGACATTAGAATTTTTGCAGTTCCGAGTAGAAGCCAAAAGAATTTCAATCGATATTCAGCTCTCTATATATTCTTTTTCTTTATTATTTATTTAGCAAAAAAAAGTACTGATTTTCGAAAATTAGTGATCGTCCATCTTTTTTTTTCAATAATAAATACCTTGAAAATTAAAAATATTTTTTTAAATAGACCACAGTCAGCTTTTTTTTACAAGCACTATTTAAATATTAATAAGATGAGATAAAAATGTCGGAAAATTTCTGTATTTTTTATTGTTTTTTTTTTGTTTTTTTTTCAATAAACAAGAACACTAGACATTTTACGAGGCAAAAGCATTTTCGTCTATAGTGGGAAGCTTCTTAAAAAATTCAACGAGGGAGCATCCCCAGCTGACGAAGGATAAAAGGGCTGGTAGGATGAGTTTCAAAGAAACTATCGCCACGTCGCGAGAACTCGCGCGCGAACGAGACGAACAGAAGAAGCGTTGGTAATGGCTCCTGACGCGAAGCCCGAGTGCCAAGTTTGCGTTTTTTCTTTTTCTTTTTTTTTTTTTTTCTTTTCTTTTTTTGTTCCTCTTCCTTCTTTTTTATCTCGTGAGTTTGCCAACCAACGAAAAATATTTCCTACCTCTCGTCGCGAGCGTCAAAGGCCGCCTCTAATCTCGCGTGATTCCCTCATCAGTCAGCCCCATGCTCTCCCGTATTATTCCATCGTGCATGCCTCGACGAAACTTTATTGCCCTTTGAAATATCGAAGCCAGACAGCATCATATAAAAAACTGTAATAACCTAAACCACTTCTATACACTTGACCACAGAGGTTCTTTTAGATAGAAAAGTAATTTGACGACGAAAAAATTTTGACAAAAAAACAAAAGGGTAATAACGATTTTATCGTTTTTGTAGCATATGTGTGTATGGGACGTTCCACGTCTAATCGAACAATTCGTGATAACAGTTTATGTTTCACATTGATATAACACATTTTTTGCAATTTTTTTTTCACTTCATTCTGGAGAAAAGAATTGCTTGTAAAAATTAATTTGTGTTTTTGATAATTATTTATTATTTTTCGTAATTAATGAATAATTATAAAATAATAATTTTGACATTTTTGATCCACAAAAGACTTGAATTGATATCGATTTTTTTCTTCAAATTTGCTCAGTAAATCAATTGTAAAAAAAAAAATAAATTTGAATATGATTCGATTAACGTTCTACGTTCATTGAAATTGTTCATGAAAATAATTCATTTTTTTAGCAATTGATACAAATAAAAAATTCATAGGAACTTTCTAATTTTTTGAACACAACTTTTAATTAACATAATTTAAAAATAAAATTCGCTGAAATGTGAACTCTGTTGAATTTTCACCAAATTTTCTTATGAAATTATATTCAGGTTTCATGGAAAATTTTGAAACAGTTGCTTGAACGAAAATTTCCACAAAATTCGAACTATTTTCTCGATTTCGCCCAAATTCAATATCAAAGGTTCCATCTTCAAAAATTCGATAAAACCAAAATACGCCAATCGATTTTTCTAAAAATGTATATCCAAAAAAAACCAAGTGACATTATTTTTTATCACCATTTTTCTCGACGTTTTAGACCATTTAAATTATACTGACATGATTGCCTCGGAAAAGAGAAAAAATGAGAAAAACGAAGCTTCCTCTCCAAAGAATGAAAAATAAAAAAAAAAAATTCAGATTCAAGGTCGAAGTGATTTGGCCCGAAAGGCACTGTACAAAAATACAGATCTACAGTCGTGTTTCGTTTTCTCGTTGATCCAAACGTTCGTTATAGCGAGAGAGTAAGAGAGCTCCATACGAGTTCGTGTTTCACGGATAATGTTTTTTTCAACAGGGTGTTCATCATCGGAGTGAAACACTCGGGTTCGTTATATAGAGCGGCTGGTCCCGCGTCGCAGCGACGCGTTATAGTCGCGGCGTGTTGAGAGCGCAAGTCACCAGATTGCTTTTTCAACGAAAAAAAAAAAAAGGAGAAAAAAAAAAAAAAAAAGAAAAAAAAGTGGCCACATGGCGCATTAAAGTCTCGAGAGTTCGGATAGAGCGCGGCAAAAGGGAGAGGAAGAGGAGTGCCTCCGAACGGAAATGAGGTAAAGCCCCGAAGTGAGCTTTTGGGAAGAAGAATCCTGGAGCAATAACTATATATACGTGCGTTAATACAGTATTCTATATATATATATGTAGTACTTTGGGCAACACGAAGTGCGTTCCAGAAATGTGTTCTATCCTCGTTGTTGGAAATGTACTCGTGACTTAGTATAAACGGGCATGCATGCGGCAAAAGCGTAAAGGAAGAGACATAAATGGAGATCAGTTTAAGGGTCTACTTTGCGCATACTTCGTTCGAGTCAGGACCCTAACAAATGCAATTTCAGTTCAAGTCGAAGTAGATACTTGGACCTTCGTATATACTGTACGTGTACTTGAAGAAATTCCTCATCTATTTCGACAAAAAAAAAATATGAAGATCTACTAATCGAAAATAGGGGATAAAATGCAGGATGCATACTTCGATGTACTATGAATTCTGAATTGTGCTCTGTAAAAATCAAACTGAGGAGAAAGATAAGTTGCACACTGCTTGTTCATCGATTGCCATTTTTCACAAACTCATCTATGAGGAAACTTATTTATTGTTTTTTGCCTTCTCGTAGAGGAAGATGTGTAAAAAAATGGAAATTAATGAGGAAGCAGTGTGCAAAATTCTACTTTGCAATTTTTTTATTTGAAGAAGCAGTTTTTTTTTAAAGTGCTTCTAAAAAAAATTACGGAAATGCAAATTTTTATAAAATCTTCACTACGTTTTTTCTCCTCAATTTCATAATTTTCTCTACCAAAAATGTATTCTCCGTATCGTCAAAAAATAGAGGCCACAAAGTTTCATCGACTTCAGAGCATTCCTGAAATTGTGCCTTAAAACATGTTAGTACGAGACTAACTTTGAGACGGTAAATCTAAAAAGATAAATTGAAGCTAAAAAAAATAATCGACATTCAAGAGTAACTTCCAGTAGAGATTTTTTTTTTTTTCTTTTTTTTTTAATCGAACCTCCTTAAGCCATCTGGTAACAGGATGTTCACAAGGACGGTGTGAAAAAAAAAAGACAAAAAAAAAAAAAGAGTTTTAACTGTAGCCACAGAAATCGCCTTAAAAGGTACTTTATATCCTCTAAAATCTGGACGAGGGATATACGAGCAACTGTGGAGCCGAAGTAGATACTTATAGGTACACTGTGTGTACTTATGATCACATGCTGGCCATTCGGTCTCTCTCTCTCTCTCTCGATTTCTCTCTCTCTTTTTCTCTCTTGAGTTTATCGGCTCTCTCTCATGGTATCCCCAGCTTTATCAGATAACTCGAACTAGGTATTGTATATAACGTCGTCTATATATAGTAGTAGCGCCTTGCGATGGAAAAAACTCTCATTGCCTTTCATATCCTTGATCTACAGGCGGGGATATAGCAAAAGCCTGGGGTATATAGTATGTGCGATGGGTGTTACCGTGCGAGTCGAGACGATTCATTGCCGTTGATCCGATGATTCAAAGTAGGTAAGCCATCGATGTTTCCTATCTATTCCCAAGTATTATTGCCAACAAAGATTTCTTGACTATGTTCAAGCGCTGCATGTATACAGGCATTCCGTATCAGTTAAGTCACTAAAAAAAAAAATAGTTCCTAAAAAAGTGTCGAAAAATCGGATGATATTCCTGACACCAAATTTTAAATCAGAAAAATTATTTCGATTTGACGTTTCGAGATATCAATATTTTCGTGAATAGTAATCAATAACTCTAAAGTTCATTTTAAATTACATTTTTTTTATTCGTGTCATATTTTTGTAAATTTTAATCATTTTTTTTTTATTTGTCACCCTTAATAAAATATTTAGTCTATTTTTTTTTAGATTACGTTATTTTATTTCCTGCAAAAGAATATTAAAAAATGAATTTGTAGAAAAACCTTGTAGTTTTATAAAATAATTAATATTTAGATGATAGTACAGAAAAACAGAATGCCAATTTAAATTTAACGTCGAAATCCTCTTATATGATTTTCTTAATTTTGCAAAATTGGATGAGATTTTTGAAAATACCATTTTGGCAAATAAGAAACAAGTTCGATTAAGTCTTGAATAAAAAGTAATTTTGCCATTTTGGTTTTCCGTTTAATGGACAAAAATATTACCATAGATTTTTATAAAATAATGAATTTAAAAAAAAATGAGTACCTAAAAAATTAAAATTAAAAAAAAAAAAAACTGAATTCCTATTTAAAAGTAAGAATAAGTGCCTATCTCTGATAGATTTAAAGTATATGCACGTCTCGGCACATATCCGGTATATACATGATGTAAGACTCTTATCTAGTATAATACACTGTCGTCCTAAAAAAATAAATAAAATAAAACTCCGTATTACACGATTCGTTCAATGTAATCACTGCACTTTAACGAACAAGATACAAGTTAATAATAAATATACAAACCTCCCCCGGCATTATTATAATGCCCGTTCTTGATGCTAACTTCACTAACTTTGCATGAGTATCAGTGACCTCGTTCGAGCGCTTTTGTATATATACGTGCCACACTGTCGCCTCTCTTCTTTTCTTTTTTTTTTCTTTTTTCTCTCTTTCCCTCTCTCACTCTATGCGTGGGTATTGCACGAAGAAAAGCTCTCGCACGAGCGATATCTCTCATCTCGCGCAACAAAAGTTGCTTGGAATGTGTTCCCGAGCGGCAATGAAAGCCAAGAGTAAGAAGACCTGGTGGCATATAAGAACCCAAGACGAAAGAAATACCTGGTGTACACCTACTTTACATGCAACCGGATTTTTCTGATACTTATCAGCTCTCTTAATAATAGGTCGATGCCTTTCGAATATAAATAAATTCTATCGATATCTGTATCTAATGTATTATTATTACTATTATTATTATTATTATTATTGCTATTATTATTGTTATTGTTATTGTTATTATTATTATTATTATATATCGTTCAGGAAATTTGAGCTAATATTCGACCAATACAATCCTATTATAGATGGAGGTGAAATTTTCTGATACCATCGATTGTTAATGATAGGTCGATGCCTTTCGGATGTAAATAAATTCTGTCTATCTACATATGTGGCATTTCAGGCCAAGCCAATATTTCATTTCATTTAATATTATTTAGGGTGATTAAAAAAAAAATATCGACACCAGTTTGTAGATTTTCTTTTTTTTTTGCGAATATTGATCACCGTGACCAAAAGTGTGATTTTAAAATATTTTTCTTAATTGCATTTTTTAGTAAACTTGAAAATCTAGAAAACACTAATTCGGAATAAATACGAAAATAAATGAAAATTTTATGATTTATTAAGAAAAAAGATTGAAAATTGAAGGTTATAATTCGTTGCAAATAAAAGCGAAACTGAAAAATGAATTCCAAAACATTATTTTTTTTTTTTTTCAGCAAAAACTAGCGAAACTAGAAAATTGCAAGAAATCTCTGTTCGAATGTACTTTTTTTATCGAAGAATTAATTATTAAAATAGATTACACAGTTTTTCAAGTAATTGTCATTCTAGATTATTGTCAGCAATCTAGATTTCTAAAAAAAAAATCGACCAATTTTTGACGACCTTCTTTTTTGACCCTACAACGTACAAAATATAAAAAATCTAAAAAATCGAGGTTTACCTGAAATATCCCTTCTACATAAATAATCGAATTTATTTATTAAGAGGATTAAATTTATTAGAAAAAAAAAAAACCACTGTAATGTGAAGTTTAAATTCTTCAGTGTCCCCGGGTTATTAATTATTATTGTCTCTTATCGATCGGGAGGGCAGACGCCGATATTCGACCAATACGATCGTCTGGACCACATCGGAGAGTCCGGTGGTCGAAATGGTGAAAGAAAATTAATGTCTCTCAGGGGAGACTTTTCGTCCCCCCCACCCCGCAACCCCCTACCCCTCCCTCTCGCAAAATTCAACCCTCCTGTTGGAGGTTAATAGTCGGACGACCTCTCTTCATCGCGAATGCGGTGAACGGCGTAGAATGGGGAATGGCAAACGGCCCTGAGATGGATGGATAACACGGGCCCCGCCCTGCCTACCGGCTGCGAGCTCTCTATACTATATATATATATATATATATATACTATATAGTATGCGCTCGAGTTCGCGATTCTCTCGGGGCCTGAACGGGCCCAGAACACGAACAAGAACGTCGAACACAAGCGCGAGAGTCTCGGGGCCCCCGAGGAGATCGCACTGCTGCTGCTCCTGCTCCTGCTACTCGTAGTTCTCGAAGGAGCAAGAAAGAAGAAAAAAAAAAAAAAAGGCGAAGAGAGAAACAAGAAATTATACTGAAAGAGGCCAAGAACGAGTGAGAGAAAGAGAGAGAGAGGGAGAATCCATACGACTGAACTATGTAAGAAGGAGAAATGTAAGAAATACTCTTACTAACTTCTCGATCTCAGCTGCGTACTCCACGTACTCGTTATTTTAAAGTCATCGGGGCAATCCGGGTCGTCACTGTTATTGTAACGCATTTGTTAGAGTGAGGGATATTGATATGATTTTTTTTTTTCACTTGTTGAGCAAAATTTGATTTTTCAATTGAGTGAAAAGTAATGCAATGATTTTACGATTTAGTTAACATTTTTTCGTAGCTTAATTGCAAGAGTTTTAAATTTTTTAAATGAATGCAGAAGCATTTTCGAAGCTGTCTTTTGAGCAGATTAATTAATATTGTTGCGAAAGCGAATATTTTGACACTCGATATTTGCTCAATTTTTCAAACGACATTTACGTCTTTTTTTTTTTTTTTTTTAGTTGACATAAAAGTACCATTGAATTCATTTAATTGCATTAGTGTTTTACTATTTGAGTAGATTTTTGGAGATCGAAATTTCGATTTTCATCGATAAGAAAAAATATATTTCTCAAATTGAAAAAAAAAATGTAACTATATTTTTTTTTACCTGCCAGAGAACGTATTCTGTAAAACAAAATTGTTATTCGTCATGAAAATACGAATTTTCCATTACGTGACTCGCATTGCCCCCGCTCACCATCAATTACACAGGTGTTGTACGTGTTCGCTGCAGTCACCTACGCCATCCTATGCTCCGACATAAACCAGGCAAAGGAAGTGGCCGAAGCGCCCCGTCGCCCCTTCAAAAAAAAAAAAAGAAAACAGAAGCAAAGAGAAAAAAAAGTAAGTATGTTGAATCGTGGCTGTGTTATGCTTGGCGAGAGACACAAAACAATTTAACCGCAAGAGCCTCCGACACCTCAACGAAAGAAATCGTTCTCTCGCGTGAGTATGTGTCTATGTGTGTGCGTATGTATGTATTTGCGTGTAATTTGCTGAGCTGTTGGCTGCAACCACGTACACTCGTACATCACCAGAGGTGCAGAACGGTGTGGGGGTGAGCGATAGTGTTACAAAAGTCTCGAACCGCAAAACTCATTTACCCTCGTTACGACCGAGAGTATTATCGATGTATATCCGCGACAGGGAATATTATACTTATGCGCTATATATAAGCCACACTGCAGTTACTGCAGTTGGAGGAAAAATAAAAATGAATACAAAAAATAATGCACCAACAGCAACAGCAGCAGCAGCAGCAGTAAGACCACCACGAACATCCAGACGAATGCAAATTGTGGCTTTGTCATTTACAAAGCGTGAAGAGAGTAAAACTATAAGAAGAAAAATATATTACATGGATACTCATTCTGTATATGAATATATAAAGTAAATATATGAAATAATACAGCTGAATGTTTAAGCCGTGACTCACAATTTTTTTTTTTTCATGGTAAATCTGCCTAAATGGGATCCGGGACAAATCTCAGTTTAATAATAATTAAAAATTGGGAGCAACTTTACGGAAATTTTTGAAGTTCGAAATTTTGATTTTTTTTTTTTTTTACATAATAGGTACTTTGTTCGTCTTGAATTCGACTATTTGAAGAAAAAATAAAGTACGCAATACAAAAATATATATTGAAGGCTTCGACATAATTTTTGAGACGAAGGATCGAGATTTTAGAAAAACAATTCAACATGGCGCGCGGAATTGCAAAAAGTTTTTGTTTATTTGTTTTTGTTGAAACTCGGTATTCGGACGTTTTCGAAATTGCTGGATTACGAATCTGAGCTTAAAATATCAGAACACCGGTAGTTGTGGTTGCTAATTATGAATTTAAAATAAAAATTTTAAGAGTAATTTGAACTATAAAAATTAAAATGGTTCCATTATGTCAAACCAAATTGCAAAAACTTGAACTCGATACCCAAAAATTTGTGAAGTCGCTAATTACGAATTTGAACAACAAATTCTAATCGAATCCTAACAAAAAAAATACAAAAATTCAACATGGCCGCCAAATTGCAAAAAGTTGCTTCAATTAAATGAAACTCAGTACTCGAGCATTTTTGAGGTCGCTGATTATAAATCTGAATTAAAACCTCAGAGATCTAACATGGCGGATCAAAAATGGCGGCCAAATTGCAAAAAAATCACTTGATTTAAATGAAGCTCAGTACTCGGGGGGTTATCGAGGTCATTGATTACGAATCTGAATCTCAAAATTCAGTATTCAAGTTATCAAAGTCACACAATGACGAATCTAGACCCGGATTAAAAATTCAAGTTTCTGTGATCCCGAATTAAAAATTTCAACCTAAAATTCTAAATGAACGTGGAGGTTAAAAAAAATATGCTGGAATGACTAAAGTATACATATCGATAATATATACATATATATATATATACTATACGTAGCACAGGCGTTTAAATTCTGCAAGGTTGCACTCGAATACTCGCAAACGTTCGGGGTTGCGGTGACTTCCGTTCGAGCGATCCGACAGACGTTTCTCGTTTTACGACTCTAGTACAGCTATACTAGCAACTACGGTGTATATTATCTATATGCACACGCATAAGTATATATACATATATATATATATATATATATATATACATATATGTACGTATAAACAAGAGGAGTAGTTATGTATTCTCGTAGTTGTCGAGATCCGAGTGAAGTTTGTATTCGACTATGTCTCTATCCTAAAATAACGGTTGCACGGAGCGTCGAGCCGACTATTTTATTTTCCTCTGCGGAAAACGTGTAGGAAATGTGTTGTCTCTCTGTGATGCCGTGAGCGACAGAAGTGAGTGGAAAAGAGACCGGCGGGGGGGGAGGGGCAGGGATGGGATGGGGGGGGGGACAGCTCGACGCCGCGCACTGTGAAAGAATAGCTTGGAGAGTCCTCCAACGGAAGTAATATTGGGAAGTGAGTAAACTCGGTAGTAAGAGCGAGAGAGAAACTAGGAACTGACGACGAGAATGCAGAAGCGGGGCTGACTGACGTGGCGCCCGTGGAACGACGCGCTGCAGTGCATCAGAAACGTCCTCCCCGTATCGCTCTAGCACGAGCTTTACTACTGTATTCCATGAGGCAGAAACGCACAGTCGTTGACCACTTAAAATAATGTTAACACGTTTTAAATTATAAAGCAGCGACGGACACGTCTCGAATGTATTATTATTTTCATCTTGTTTTAGGATTAATAGAACTCTTTATAACCATTTTAGCCTCTATATTCGAATGAAAATGCATTGAAAATATTTTATTATTCGATTAGTTTTAAATTTTGTTATACAGACGGTGAAAATTATGAATTTTGCTTCTCACATCAGAGGAAACTTTGTTTTTGTGACATTTTTTTGGTTTTCTCAAAATTTCACGCACGTGTTTTGTATATAAGTTTGTGTCACGCGGTGCGATAAAGTCGCGCTTCTCGCACTGGAGCGATAAAGTAGCACTTCTCGCACTGGTGCGATAAAGTCCCGCTTCTCGTACTGGTGCGATAAAGTCGCGCTTCTCGCACTGGTGCGATAAAGTCGCGCTTCTCGCACTGGTGCGATAAAGTCGCGCTTCTCGCACTGGTGCGATAAAGTCGCGCTTCTCGCACTAGTGCGAGAAGTAGACACTTCTCGCATCGAGTGGCATAAATAAACTTTCAACATGATTAATAAAAAAAAATTATCGTCCCCTTTTTCACTACCTATTTATCGTGAAAATGAGATTTTTTGCATTGGAAGCCGAATACAATAAACTGGCCAATGACTGTGAAACTCAGCTGGAACTTCTCATAACTCACACAATATTTCTCATGGAGCCTCGCGCGACAATAAAATATTCAAGGAGCGTGCGATCAGCGAACAGACAACAATTATCTCAGGAAGTTGCGAAGGATTCTCCCTCGGACCTGGCACAGAGCGAACCGCGGCCAGAGGAGAGAAGCGCGAGGAGCTGGAGAAGGCGCTTCGGGTTGTGCTGTTGGGACGACGGGATTAAGTACGAGATGACGATGAAGGAACCCGGGAGAGTGCAGTGCAGAATGCACTTCAAACCTAGATGCACGCTGTGTTGCTCTGGTTCTAGGTGCTTTCGCCATACTTGCGTCTCTACTTCGACTTATCTCGGCAAGTGTTCCCATGTTTATGTATACATATATATGTATACATATAAATAAATGTGGCGCGTCTTTGTATAAGTGCAATAATAGCCGTAACTATATATATATATATATACGCTTGAGGATGCATTACAGATACATTTCCAACCAAAAGTTTAATTTTTTTTTTTTTATAATTCATGTAATTGAACTCGTCGTCAGTCACAAATTTTCTATAAACAAATTGAAAAACATATTTTCTATTTATAAAAGAAAAACAGAAGATTTCTCTCTTAACTAATTAAATTAATATTAATACAAAAAAAAACATAATTATTAGAAAACAAAAAAATGAAATCTATTTTCTATGAAAAAAAAAAAGTTAAAAAAATTTCTTTCACAATTAATTCCTAATTCATTAACATTTCGGTGTTATTATTATCATTGAAAATCAATGTTCTTGGGATATTCAAAATGAAGCTGATCCATTTTTCGGATTTTCCTCTCGTCCAAAAGTGTACGTACATGATACTTTTGGTTGAGAATGTATGTGTAATGCAACCTTAAGCTACACACACTTAACTTCTCCCTGTGTGTCTGTGTGTGTGTTGGCATATATTACAAAAGCCACACTCTATAGTAGGAGTAGGTGAGCGTTCACCCGTGTGGTGTCCATACTTTCGCGAAAGGAGCTCTCTCGCTGAGCGGGCCGCGCGCGAACCTTGGATTTACTGCGATTGCATGAGTGGGAAACGCGTGACCACGCCCGATATACTGGGTGTTCGTAGAACGGGGACTCTTTTCTCACGGTATCGGGACACTTAATCGCCCCCGGGGTCTGGTTTTCTACGACGTGAAATGCAAATAGAAAATGCTCGATGCAGTTGCTCCTGGTGCTGAGAGGGTTTATACGCAACCAACGGTGCCTGTTATATACCTGTCACGTGGATTTAATCATCCGCCAGCTTTTCTCGACATTTTAGTATACAGTCACACATGTATATAAGCGCTTTTACTATGTGCAGTTTTTACCCTGGATTGACGATTTTGTTTTATGCACAACGACCAACCACTCGAGGAAGAAGCAAATACTCGAATCATCGAGATTTACAGTACATCACTTATCGTTATCGAGCGGACGATTGGAATTCAAGTTCATGATGATCAAAGGCCTGATAATTATTTTTAATCTTAGACAGGCTTCGTTACTGTCGTGTCATTTCATTCTTTTTTTTAATGCACATTTGTTTTTTATTTTTTTGAATTTTTTAAATGTGACAGATAGATTTTTATCAATAAGCTGATAATAAATATGCTGTTTAGTCATTCACTTCAATGGATGGAACGTGCTCCATTTTTTTTTTTTTTAATTATTTAGTAGATAAATTATTTAAATAGATTAAATAGAATTTTAAATTATTTAGTAGATTATTTTGCACAATTTTGAATTTCTAAAAATTGTGTTTAAAATTTTTCGAATACACGTGTCTTATTGTAAAAATAAGTATATAAAAGTTTATCATTTTGAATTATACTTGAATGTCAATTTTTTGGAGAATTCTTTAACTCGTCCGAAGCATTGATTTTTAATGAATAAACATAAAAATCGATTTTTCAAAAAGTTGGATATTTTTTTACTCTCGTAAAAAAAATGTTAAAAAATTGTTCCGCTCCCAATTATTTGTCTCAAAGTGGAACAATTTTTTTCCAAATTTTTATGAGTGTCTTCATTTTTATTTTTTAAACTCTCATAAAAATTCGAAAAAATCCCAATAAAGTCCCTATATATCATTATTCTAGACATGTAAACTTATTGTTTTTTAAATCAATACATTTTTTTTTCTACATCGATTTCAGCTGAAAATATATATTTTAATGTTGTTGTCATGGTATCGTGACTGTTAATAAATCGAAATATGATAGTATTTCAAAAATATCGTTACCTCTTTAATAATGTAAAAGTTAGTTCTATCGTGACTTTTAATAATTTAAAAAGTGACGATAGAACTGATCATCGCTGGCTAATATTATTAATAAACCATAAATGTGTGACGTTCGACTCGCACGAGAATTGACGTAATTGCTCGGAAAATTAGAGTTATATTAACTGTTATATCCGGAATTGAGTTTCCTCGCTGAGTAGCAGAATAATCGTTGGAATTCTCGTGTCGTAACTTATTAATAACACGAAAACTCATAGCATCGGAAAATTCTATAAGCCAATGTGTCCAACATTTAAATAGTTAACCACGAAAATTGCGACACCACAGTACGGAAAATTAAATTACGAAGAAAATTGAAATACCTTAGCGAATTTTACAACGATAATATAATAAAAGTGAATAAGTGGTGGTACATCTCATGGTATCTTTTTCTGGTATCTCCTCACATATTTCGAGTTGCATGGCAAGAGCTACACGCTAATTGCCTTTTACGAGAATATACTCTCGTCACCGAGTAAAAGTAGCCGCGAATATTTAAGGGCAAAATTGAGATGGAGCTTAAATATCTTTATGAAATTTCAAATATTTCGATGAAAAAAAAAAAGAAAAGAAAGAAAAGAAAAAAAAAGAATTCCAAGGGTCGAGAATACCGCCAACAGCTAAAATATATTACACGAAGAATCCTCAAGTATTTCCTCAAATTGAATTCATCAACTAATCAATATTTTATTATTAAGCCCATCTATATGATTCAGCGATTTGGTAATTATGCAATAATAAAAATAATAGTAACAATAAAAATTGAATGTTTAATCGATGAAATAAAGAGGCAAACTTTCCAGACACTCGACTTCGAGTAACCGAGAGCCAGCAACGCGAATGCTCTCCCTTTGGAATGTATTACAGTACTGGTATTTTGATTGCAATACCGAGAGAGAATGGAACGAGAGAGAGAGACGCGAGAGGCACGAACTACTTTTCAAACTCTCGTAAACCCTTTATGACGTCTGTACGCCTGTTACCATGGATAATGGCTTCAATCGTTTGAAATACACGGTGTGAATAGAGCAATAGAGTGCTGAAGAAAATAGGCTGTCGGCGTGTCCCGTGGAAAAAAGAATGGAGGAAAGAAAAAAAAAATCAGAGCGCAGAGAGCCTGCGGAAAAAATGTCTCTCTCTCTCTTTATATTGCAATACTGGAGGGCATTGTTGCCTAAGAAAATTTATACTTTAACGAGTTATCATTTTACGGTCAATTGCACGAGCTCAATATCGTTTTGTGCTGATTTTGTTGTAATTCAATTTTACGTCTAACAATTAATATTTTATTTAAGAAGCCTTTTATCAGCAAGATTAACTGTAAGAACTAATTTTATTAGATTTTTTTTATCTTTGTTTTAGTTGCTAATGATCTATAAAATTCGCACTTTTTTTTTATTGATAAATTAGACGATGTATAAATTAATAATAGTTGAAGGATTAAACTGCGTACGTGCGTGGCCTCGAAAATTCAATCACCTGTAACTCAAAAATCATTCGACCAATTTAGCTGAAATTTGTCACGCAAACGAAGCAGTCACCCCGCTTTAATTTTTGTACTTTTTCACAAAATTTATCCGGACATTTAGATTTTATATCTTTTTGTTAAAAATTTTTCAAAAAAAATCTTCGTGGCTGCTCTGACTGTCGTAGAATTTTGACAATTCTGCCAAACAGTTCTTTATAAATGCAAATTCGATCGAGATCGTTTGGTAATGAATTTTGCTAAAATTGATAATGAGATTCGAATTTTATTGCATTTTTAAAAATCGCACAATTTTTTTTTCAACACAAACGAAATTCTATTCATCGATACTAACTATACTGAAATTCATCTGAATTCGTGACAGCAGTTCAGAACGAACTACATTTAGAATTTTCGAAAAATCTTGAAACTGTGAAATAAAAATTAGTGCACACTCGGTAAAACACTATGAGGAAGGAAAAGATTTGCAATAAAATTCGAGAATTATAGTTCGCAGTCGATTAACAAAAGAGTCTGCGGAGTCGTTTTCAGGGAAGAGAGATTGAATCCGTTGCATTACGTATTTTCGCTAAGACCTCGACCGAAGCTGAAGTTAAACGGTCAAGTGTCTGTTGGGCGGTGAGCGCGCGTGAGTGCGCGGCGGAGCGCCGAGGTGGCAGACTACAATTTTCGCGAGCGAGGATCTTGAGCGCGAGAGAAGATATCGGGGTGGAGCTGAGTGAAGGAGACCCAGAGAGAGAGAAAGAGAAAAAGAGACAGAAAGAGAGAAAGAGAGCTCATGGTCTTGCGGGCCATTCCGCGAGAGACCAGGTGAAGCTACACTTGTTACAACTTGTGTAAGAACTGCAATTACCGGCGAGGCACGACTATTAAATATTTCTTCCAGAGCCGAGGTTCGCGGCAAGGGTAGATACTAGGAAATACTTACAGAGCGTATATTTTTTATACGTAGAGAGAGACGAAGATAATGAGCGAGAGAGAGAGAGCGAGAGAGAGAGAGAGAGAGAGTGAGAAGCCAATTGTGAAGTGCGCACTCTCGCGTTAGGCTGAGGGAATGATAAAGCGTTGATTACAGTACCCCGCGTCATTTCTACCCCAACTCGAATACGCCAAACTGCGCTTTCTTTGGTACTTTTACGCTCGGCAGATGTATTGTACTTATGCTCTCTGAAACTCCGACAACAACAGGCATTCTACTCGCACGTTCGTCTTTTTTTTTTTTTTTTTTTTTTTTACATACCTTTCGAGTCTCTACACATAATAATACTAGTACGATGCACTAAACGCATGTACAGCGTGCGTAAGAGTGAGCATGAAAGAAAACAACGAAAAACTGGCAAACTTCGAGCCGGATGCTGTAGCGCTCGTAGAGGAGAAAATCTCTGTGGGACGAAAAACAAAGTCTATGATGGGAGATTTTTTTTTTTGTCGTTTGATAATGACTGGAATTATTTTAAACTGTTTTTAGTTACTATTTAACTTATAATATTAACATGTTAGTTTTGGGAACAATGAATGAGGTGAAAAAAGAATGGAACTTTTGGATTTTGGGAAGATATTGATTTAAAAAAAAAAAAAGAAACGCTGGCGTTTGTTATTTTTTGTTTTTCGTTTTTTTATAACAAACTTGTTTTTATACATGTTAATGTGCAATTTTATTCGACCATAGCAACGAAAAAATATTTCTGGTGATAAATCGAGGATAAATCATTTTTCAAAAATAATAAAATTTGTTATAATAAAAAAAAGCTGGCATTTTGAATTTTTGATTTTTCGTTTTTTTTATACATGTTAATGTACAACTTTATTCGATTAGCAACGAGAAAAAAATACCTGCGCATAAGTCGGGGATAAATAATTTTCCAAAAATAACAAAATTTATTATAAACAAAAGATCATGGACAGCCTTTTGTTTTACGTAAATCCATTTGTCACCAATTAAAAACTACGTAATTTCACAGTTTATTTTTCGACGTACAAAAGTTCTGACCTAATTAAGCTATCCGAAGCTTTAAGCTCTTCAGTTTCGCATGATAAAAGATGCACGACAACCTTGTGCTCTGAATAAAAAAAAATAAAACTAAACCCCGGGGCTGTCGCTGCTCTTCGGTCCTCTGTCGCGAGAAGTTGCATCCGATATATGGGGCATAACGCGTCAAGTCGGCCACCCCAATTTTTCGTGTCAACAAAACGTCCTCGCATTTCTTCAGGGTGTTGGTCTAGTTGAAGAAAAATCGTAGGAATTTTTTCGTTTTTTTTATTGCATATTCCAGTCATTAAAAATTTCTGAAAATAATCATTGTTTATTTTTTAACGCCAATACTACGGCTCGCAAAAAAAAACCATCATAAGAACATAAAATTTTGGATTTTCAATGAAGAAAATACGAAAATGTCAGCTAAATCGGAAATGTCGTTTAGGAGGGAAAAAAGTGGCACTTTATTTAATTGAAAAACAGCATAAAGTAAAATCGGAGAATTTTACAAAAAATGTCGTTGGAAAGTACGATGAAAATCCGAAAATTTGATGTTATTATGATTTTTTTGTGTGAGCCGTAGTATTGGCGTTAAAAAATAAACAACGATTATTTGCAGAAATTTTTTAATAGCTGGAATGTGCAGTAAAAAATCTAAAAAAAATTCCTACGTTTTTTCTTCAACCAGAGCAACATCCTGAATAAATTTGAGAACGTTTTGTTGACATGAAACATTGCCGTGGCCAACTTGACGTATTTTGTCTCGTATACACTATATCGATAACTTAATACCATAGTAGGTATATCTAGTCCAGACGAGTCTGACGTTTGTAGACCATACATTTCCGTGCGTCTGGCCAACCGGAGAGGGAATTGCCATCGGAAATCAATTGGATGCATGTAATGAAGTGAATGCACCGGAAGTTCAGCGCGAAAGAGAAGAGGGACAAAAGTTGAAAAAAAAAAAAAAAAAAAAAAATCAGTTTTATTCATTGGAAAATATGACACACACGATCGATAAATCTCGAAAGCTCGACGAGCACATATACAACTCGCCACCCAATAATTATTATTTATTAATATTCATAGACGTACGCGGATAGCGATATGTTAATTTCTGATTTATATTACGTTGCGGGTGAGAAGGCGGACGCCCGCGGAGAAGTCTTTCACGTAAACGGCCAGAGGGTTGGAGGAGGGAGGAGGGGGGGGGGGGGTGTGAAAGGGGTTGCATGGCTACGAGGGAGGATAGTGAAAGATAATGGTTTTATTTAAATATTTCATAAGAGCTCCAACGTTGCAGCTCTATATATAGTGCAGTAAGTATACTCTTGCGATAGAGCAAAGATTCAACGTTCTCGCGTACCGTTGAAAATCCACAACTTTTATAATGTTCACTTCCTGCTAGTCGGGCTATTCTTGATAACGATAACAAATTTACAGCAACGATATTTCAATTTTGTGAATTAACAGCGTAAAATATGGAGTATTATTTTTGTCATTTTTTTTTTTTATATATATATATATATATATAATGAAAAAAAAAAAATATATATATATATATGTATATGTAGCACAGGAAACAGATTAATAAAGAATTAAATTTTGTATTAATATTTATTAGGAATTAGAATAATTAGAGATTTATTTTGACTGAAAATTGAAGTGAGCTTTTAAAAAATTTGTAATTATTTTAAAATGATATTCCAAATATTTTCAGAAGACAGTGAGAGACAAGAGTTCGACGGAAACATTGCAGACGAGATAATAATTTAATTTTTATATGTCTCGTGAAAGAGAGCAATTTAATTTGAGGCTTTTAATTAGGAGCAAAGATTCAACGTTGGTTGAATTTCATATATATATAACGTTTACATCATGCTACTCTGGATGTTCATGATAACGATAAGAAATTTACAACGACATTCCAATTTTGCGAGTTTATCACCATAAATCTTGTTTTATCTTATTGTTCAATTCTGTTTCATTGGCTATAAACACGGAAACCCACTTTAATACAAAATTATTTAATAAAACATTTTTGTAATCTCAAATTGCACTAATTTGAGATTAATTAGCATGAAAAAAAAAATCGACGATAATCACTGCATAAAAAACAGTTGATTAAAAGAAATCGCAAAAATTAATTCTATGCTTTAAAAAATTTGTAATAATTATTACACGTTTTTTTATTATTAAAAAAAAATAACAACAGTTCAATGTAAATGATTTATAAGAGATAATAAAATTATCGTAATATTTCGATAGAGCGAAAAATCAGTGTTCTTTTTATAGTTGAATCTATGGACTGTATCCTGCTCTCTGGGATCCTAGCAATTCATTATAACGAATTTCCAAACAACGATATTCCAATTTCGCGAATTACCACCATAAAACTTAGTATCTTATTGTTTAATTCTATTTCATTGGCACATGAAACAGTTTAATACAGACGTTTGTTCGCGGGGGTGGCAAAGGGTGGAAGCGACAAGGAGGGGGAAGGAAGATATAGAGAGAGTACTCGAGGTGAAAAGAGAGTTAGTGTCGCAAACCAGAGAAAATCCTCGGGAGTGGGATAAGCCGCGAGTTTTCAGCAAATCGCATATGTGCCCTATATAGTACATTTATATGTATCACTATGTAACACGTACTCGTGTGTATTCTACGCTTAACACAGTACCGCTATGTGGGTCAACTCGGTGAGGGATGTCCACAGATTTTTTTATTTTTTTTTTTTTCTCGATCCAGTACTATATTTCAATCGGAAAACGAGATCCATAAAATATATTTTTTTAAACCCCATTTTTTCTGAAATTTTACAACAAGAGATATTTAAATTAATTGTTAAACTGTTAAATGTAATTATTTTTTTTTTTAATTGTACACTTTAAGATTTATTTCAATCAGATTTCAACAAAGTTTGACGTTGTGTGAAATTGTTCATGAAAAAATGAACCGAAGTAATTGCAATTTGAATTATAAAGTTGCAATTAAAAAAAGAATATTCTGAAATGTAAATTTGAATATTTTAAAATAGATTGGTTGGAGCACTTAAGTAGTGACGACTAAAAATAAAATTAAAATATGTTATAATAATTACATATTTAAAAGGCTATAATTTAATTTCTTAGATTTGTTTGAATAGTCTGGTTTTTAAGAAACAAGATTGACTCTCTGAAAAATTGCTTAAAGTGATACATAATTTAAAAAAAAATGTTTAAACCTGTTAAAAGTTGACAAAACATTTTTCGAAACATTTTAAATCTGTTGAAAATTCACAAAAAGTATTCTCAGCTAATTATGAGAAACATTTTTTTTTAATTTCAAATTTTACTAAACTGACACAGAATGCTTCATACATACTTTTAAAATTCAGCCTCCTGATACATAATTTAAAAAATTGTAAACCTATAAAAATAAAAAAAAAAGTAAGCAAATTTCGAGAAAATCGAATTGACACAGAATGCCTCGTACATACTTTTAAAAATCAGCCTCCTGATACATAATTAAAAAAAAATTTAAACCTATAAAAAATTGCAAAAAAAAAGTGCTCACAATTAATCCTCAAATCCGACTAATTAAAAAACCATATAAAATTTTGAAAACCAAAAAAAAAAAAAAATAATTTGACACGGAATGCCGTATATACATATATGTGCGCGTAACAGTGTATTGAGAACCGGAGAATTTTGCACGAAGCAACCGAGAGCGAAACGCTTCGGCGGGTGTGAAGTGCCCCGTAAGAAAACACGGGAAGAATAATTCCACGCTTCGACGCAAATACCGGCAGTGCATAAGGTATCTATATTCATCAAAGTGGGGAGGGCTTTGAGTGAGGAGAGGGAGAGTTGCCACTCTCTGAAACATGTGCGAGTGAGCGAGCGTTGTGTGATGAACATGTGGGATATATCTGGTGCTTCTGCATGCTTCTCGCGGGCGAGGAGGAAGGGCTGCTGCTGCTGTATGCTGCTGCTGCTGCTGCTTCTGTTGCTGTTGAGCAAGTTGTGCGTTGCTGTTGGCCACCATATAGGGCGAGAGCTTGGGGCTCCTGCGGTCTGGGCGTCGGCCACCAGCCGCCAGCCAGTCCAGGGATTGTGCCGCTCTGACCGCAGTTAAAATGTGCTATGTACCAGAATATGTACATATGTATGCTCGTATATATATACACGTACATATATATCGCATGTACTTACAAGTATCGTACTGTGGGTATATGGGAGAAGCAACAACAGGACGAAATAGAATGTGAGGTTCGCGGGATGCTTTCCTGCAGCACCACACTTGTGTATACACATTATACATGTATATATCTCGGTGGATCGTGAGTGTACATTTGTGTTTTTCTTTTTGCTGTGAAGTTCGAATTAAACGGCATTTACCCAAAGTGCCCTTACAATAATTTTTTTATATTTTTACTTTCATTGCTAATTTTTGTAGGGTTAGATCGACCAATTATCGAAACACAGTTAAGCCAATGATGGAACTGTTGAGTTGGAATTCTTTCTTTCTTAATCTTTCCAACACTGGAAGCTACAATAATATTTAGAAAAAACGACGTCGCAGAGTAGCAGCCACAACTTTGCCCTTGAAAGCCAAATGACTCAAAACATTTCTTTTGTTTTCATGCATTTCTATAGAAACAGACGTTACAACCGAAAATAAATAAAAAAATTCATCACATAGCTGATCTGAATCTACAAATTTTACAATGCAACATTTATTTTCTATATGACTTATAGTTTTCAACCTACCAGAAAAAAAAAAAAAAAAAAAAAAAAACCGTCTACATTATTGGATTAAAAAATAAAATGACCAAAGTAATTTCAAGTGATGCCCATAAAATCTGGCTGATTATGAGAAATAGCACTAAAAGGATCAGGGAAAAGGGGCTAAGCTGACAGAGAATAACTCGTATATCGTTGCATATAAGACGAGAGTCATAGCGCTTCCTTTCTCGGCTATATTTCTCCCAGCGAATATTTCTGATATTTCTTCGGTTGCGAAGCGCCCTGCGGTTCGAGAGAGCGCGAGCGCGTCTAGCGCGGCAGCATTGGCACGTGCGAACTAGTTCGCAAGCTAACCCGCGAGCGAGAGACCCTACGGCACAACTTTTCTCCAGAGCTCTCTCCAGAGAGAGTGAAAGCATTTCCTTGTCTCGTCTCGGAAGCTCGGGGTAAAAAAAAAGTGAACAAAAAAAAACGCACACACACACACATACGCAGAAAGGGTGTATGACAGTAGGTATGTATATAGTAAGCTATATAAGTACGAGAGAACGGAATAAAAAGTTGGCGACAGACGCGCGAAGTATTCAGCTCAACTATTCCCAGCTCAACCCTTCACACGAGACTTCGCATATTTCAATTGCCCTTTTTTTTTTTTTTTTTTTTTGACGTCGTATTTGTTATTGTCCCTTTGAATAAATCGCCTTGACGCCTCTGCGAGATGGTTGCTGGATTATTAAAGGCTCGTGGCTTTCGTTTTATGAGCAGAGTGAAAATAAAAAGATGTTGGGTATATTCAGTTTGACGATGATTTTTTTGGTAGTAAAAAAACAATCTTTTATCCACATGTGATCATAATATGTTTTTATTTTTTTACAGACAAGCATTTTTTTACTATTTCTTACAAAATATTGTCTGTTTTGCAATAAGAAAAAAATGATTAAAACTGCGAATTAAATTGTTGTTACATTGCACAATATATCTTTTGTCATTTTTGTAAGAAGAAAAAATGTTAATGAAAATTCTATTCTAAAATTTAGGCATAAATCTAAAAAAGACTGTTTCATTATTCGATACTGAATTTCGGCAACATCGTCAAGACAGTTGAGATTTTACAGAAATTTGCATTTTCGTAATTTTTTTTTTAAATATTCCCAAAGTCGAATCTCGCAGATACGAAGCTTGCTTCATAATTTTTTTTTTTTTCATCCGCCATCCACAAAGCTTCCTCTGTAAGGAAGCCAAATTACAACAACGTACTTCATCACAGAGGAGCGTTTGTGACAGGCCAAAAAAAAATGAGGAAGCAATGTTCAAGGTTCGACTTTTTTTTTTAACTGTGTATGCACGACACGAACCTCCTTAATGTCCCCTGAAAACGACAAGTGAAGACAACTCTTCTTCTTCTTCTTCTTCTCCTCCTTTTTTTTTTTCTTTTTTTTCTTCATTTTATAGCCCTCAGGAAACATTTGAGTACTGTGACACACGTCCTTGGCCCAGCAGAGATGAGAGACGCGTGCAAGAGCGTTTTACACGTATGGCACACGATATATATTCCAGTCCCTACTGTTTTGTATCACACGGGAGTGTATCTCGCGCATACACGCTTGACACAGTGTGGAATGGGCTGTGTGGGGAGGTGTATGAGAAAGGTGGGGAAACTGGGTCACGTCGAGGTGCTGCAAGGTGGTGAGATTGGGTTCGTGACATCGCGCAAGGGTAGTCGGCGAAATTAGGACAGAATCCAGTTCGCTCCATTCTGTCTCTACAGCCTCTCCTCTCAGTCTCTCTCTCCCTCTCTCTCTCTCTCTCTCTATATATATGTGTATATATATGTATATATATATATTCTACTCTCTCTCGAGGCTGAACATATACACACTGTTGTCTCTCCGTAATACGCTTATCCCAACAGAACTCCGAGACTTGTCATTTAATTTTGACGACTGCTTTAACATTTAACGAAGCCAAATTGTGTGAACGAGTGACATTTGTCTCTCTTGATTCACATGGCGAAACAATGTTACGATTTAAACCCATCCCCTTTGCAAGCCTCCTATGCTGTTTGATATTTACTGCTTGAAATTGTAAATCTGTAAACTCGCTGAAAGAAAGGGGCTTGACTTTTTTAGAGCTAACAAACATATGCATGCATATATGACTGCGGATGGGGAGTAATAACTTTTTTAAAATTAAGTAACAAATCTCGTTGTTATTTTAACAAAAGAAAACAAAAAATTCGCTTGTCGTTGTCGGATTTTTTTTTTTCACGTTACATTTTTAGTAGAGTGACATAAAAATATTTGTTTATTTATGAATTTTACAAATACTTTTTTATGTCGTTTGTATAAATAAAGTAAAATAGATAAAAGAAAGTCATTTAAAAAATTTACGAATTTGAATGTAAAACAGTTTTTTTTTTTATTTATCTTTTTTATTTTATGAGATTCAGAAATTTTTTTATATCATGCTACTAAGAGTTAAACAAAAAAATTCGTTATATTCGCAAGTTACATTATCTTTTGTTTATTCTATTTTTTTTTGTTGTTGTATTTTCGAGAGTTTTGCTGTTAAATAAAAAATTTCTTTTGGTGACCAAAATACATAGAACAAAAAAATAGAGAAATACCCAATTTGATTATCCAATATTATATTTATAAAGCCTACTAATTTCGTCCCGTTAAAACTAAAACCAAAAATAGGAATTCAATCTAAAATTTCTCGGGCCTCTCATTAATTCTCAAATCAGCGTTTGCCAGCGTAGTACATACCCACGAATAGAACAAACGTATAAACGTGTGAAGCCCCCGATATTGAACTTTGGCTGACAGTCGAAACGTATGTGTACGAGGCCGTCGCTTGGCGTGTCGGATACGAAATAGCGGATAATCAATAACGAGGTACGTAATTGATACGAGGGACACACGAAAACGAGCGTTTAATAAGCATCGGTAAATAAATGAGACGATCTCTCGCTTCTCTCGAGCCCCGAGATAAGGTCGATCAATTCTCGGTTTTCTAGCAAATACATAGACCTCTATATGGGGCATTCCAAGTCAATTCACTTGGCCATCGGCCTGACCGTCTCGGATTTAGTTGACGATTTTTTTTTTTTTTTCATATTTTGGTCCAAAAAAAGTGGATATTTTTTTTTAGATTTTTATTACTTGTTTTGCCTTTTTAAATAATTTCCATAAGTTTTGAGTAAAAATTAATTTCGACCAGGTTTTAAATTCTCGAATTCTGTCCATAAAATCTGGGATTAAAATTTTGTTTTTTAAATTTAAGAACACAAGAATTTCTTCCATATTTTGAAGCTTAAAAATTTCAATAATTGTTTTTCGTAGGAAAAAAAAGAAAAATAAAACATGTTTTAAAAAAAAAAATTTCCCATATTTTGAGAGTGAGCTAAAAATTCACGCAATAATTGAAATAAAATTGAAAAAAGCTATTCCAATCAGAACAAAAATTAGGGAAAATTTTTTTTTCTTAAAATAAAAAAATATAAATTATTCTTCGTCCACTCTCGAAATACGACGAAAATATTTGTTTTTAGTCCCAGATTTTATGGAAAAAAATGCAGAATTTAAAAACCTGGTAGAAATTTATTTTTACTCAAAAATTATGGGAAAAAAATATTTTATAGGGAGAAACCAGTGATAAAAATCTGAAAAAAAATATCCTCCTTTTTTGGACCGAAATATGCAAGAAAAAATTTATCAATCGAATCCGAGAGGCTCAGGCCGATGACCACGTGAATTGACTTGGAATGGCCCATATACACGTGAGACTACGTTGCAAACTCTATATATAATCATATATACAACGATCCGCGCGCACCCGCTTTCGACGCACCAAAACCGGCAGTGCATTTAACAAGGAATTCCATTTCATCCAATTTACCTATTTACCGGATTGGAATTAGAATTTGCTATATAGGACCGGGTCGCGTTTAACTATCGACATAGTGACGAGTTGTGCGCGAGCGCAAATCTGTCTCCCTTGTCTCGAACACCCAGCTCTGGCGTGTAGTTACGAGTGTCCGGGGTTGGTTGTAACAGAGAAATATAAAACTTCTTTTAAAAATCATTGATTCTACTACAATTACCGAAATTATTTATTCAAGTGAAAATAACGAATTAAATTCAATTAAATATAGGTTTATTTTAGTCGAACCGGATTTATTCGATTTAACTACAATCCTATTAGAAGGGTATTTAAAAAAAAAAATGTTAATAATTTAATGACCAGCCTAATGGGAATTTAGTTGAATCAAATAAATCCTTTTCGATCTACAGACAATCGTGTTTGGTTCAAATTATAATCCTATTCGATTTAAAAACAATTGTATACTTCAGATTATATTATTTTTGTGTTATGCAGACAAAAAAGAAACCAATTTTCACTTTCGTTTGATAATATATATTTTTCTAATTTTTACTGAAAAATATTCGTCATTTTTTTTACAATATATTTGCTGTTATTTTAGTTAAGATAATTTGTTATGTCCTAATAGAGGATAATGGAAATTCGATAATTTAAAAAAATGGTGTCAATTTTATTAAATCTACTTTTTTATTGTAACTTGGAATTTTATTTTATTTTTTTTAATTGTGAATTTTCCAAATTTATCAAAAATTCTGTCGACTGGAAACATAGAAAAAGTTTTCTTAACTTGCCCCATACAGATTACAAATTTAAAAAAAAATTAAATCTATTTTTACAAGAAAGCACAAAATAATTTGTTAAAAATAATGTACATTCAGTTAACGAAATTTTTTAATATTATTTTGATAAATAAAAATGTTCATTTTTAGAAAAATATTCGTCATTTCTTTATAACAATACATTCTGCATTATTTTAACCAAGATAATTTGGTAATTCTTAAAAAAACAAATTGAAAAACTGGTGCAATTCAAAATAATTATCTCTCATATTTCTCTTTTTTTCTGTCACTTCTAATGTTGCTAAAGAAAAAAAAAATTTTCAAATTTAACAATCTTTTCTTTCAAATAAATACTGCAAAAAAAAAATGTTAAGGCTGCTCAAAAATCACACAAAAAAATTGCATAATTTTTAGCCCAATTGAATCAAATAAATAGTATTCAGCAAAAAAAAAAAAAGTAACCCATTAAACCCCGTTCTTTAGGTAAGCTCGCCTCACGATGTCGCGAATATGTAGTACAATATATCCTCGTGTGCTCAACTTCCTATTTTCGAAGCTTCGTCCCGTTCTCTAACCCCCCCCAACCCCAACCCATCCCCCTCGCCCCACTCTACTCCATACCAGCAGCGTTCAACTTCCTTTCCTTCGCCCCCGGAGCGCTTGCATATCGAAGCGAGCGAATTCAACGGAGATTGCGATTTGATGAGTCCTCGACAGCTTTGCTCTGCTATTGCCGCGACAGATCCGCGTCACTCGATTGAACTCCAATGACGGTAGAGTCTCTACTTCATATCAGATACAGAGATGCACAGCCACATGTGGAAATATGCAATTATACGACAGTAGCAATGTGACAGTTTAGACAACGTACCGAATTTAATTGGCAAACAAGTGACTGAATGTTTAATAAAATTTGTCTACTCGGTTTTTTTTTCGTCGGAGAGGAACGTACGAAAAATCATGTAGTCTACAGGTGCAGATGAAAAAAGTCGAAAATAGGGTCTTTGAATAGTGAGAGAAGAATATTCGTCATTATATAGTTAATGGCTTAAAATCGACTTGCTTTTTTTTCTTCGACTTCTAGTTTAACAAATAGAACAACTGTTGGTTAAAAATGTTTTATTTTCATTTTAGGAAATATTTATCGTCATTTTTATTTTAAAACGTTTTGTAAAAAAAAATTCATTTTCACAACAAAAAAAAGTAATCTTTTTGTTGTCATTTCTAATTTGACGAATAAAATTTTGTTTACAACTTTTATTGTCTCTTTCAATTAAAATAATTAAATCTTGCGAATTAGAAAAAAAGAAGAAAATATTTGTAAATTCGTAGAGAATTAAAAAACGGCACAAAATATTAAAAAAAAAAAAACATCTGTTACACAGAACAGTTATTTCGACTCTACTGATTCTCCGATATTACACAGAAAAAAAATGTTTTCTTCGTAAAATGTAAGCTTCTGTATTTCAAGAAGGCTTTTGTCAACCGAGCTGTAATTTTTCAAGTTTCACTTAAATGTATAAAAATCTTTGCTTTCATTTTTACTAAGTACCGTTTTTTAACAACGTTAAAAGTCTAACAATTAAAAGTTCAAACTTTTATTATCCAACAAGATTAATTATTCGCCCAATAATAATACACAAATTTCTCATTATTTTCAAAATTAACCACAACACTCACGATTTTCCTTATTAAATAACTAAATAATTCGATTAAAACCTCAATTAATAAATATCACCATAAAAACTTTATATTGTATTTGAAAATACAGAGTATTTAAATAATCAATACGGACTATTTATGTGTTGATTTCGTATAGATACTGTTGCACGATAAAAATAATAGTTTGATAAGAACCGAGAGCGCAGCAGGAAATTGGCGCGTCACTCAATCCACATTACTTCTTTTTTTGTTATTTATTTATTTTTTTTTAATTTTTTTCAGCTTTCTTATAAGGAGCCACCTCTTTTGAGGGGGATAAGGATCGCATGCTAAACCGAGTCAGCCCTTCGCCATGAAGTGAAGAGGCAAAAAGGAGGAAGGGGAAGTTGAAGAGGTGGCAGCTAAGTTCGCACCATTTTCCAGGTGAGAACGGCATCAAATCCGTTGAGCCGAAGCCTCACGCAACTCTTAGAAGGCAAATGGGATGGAAGACAGTGAGGAATTACAGTGCGAGGAGCGACACGCACACCCGGCCACCCAGTAAGTATTATATATATATATATATATATGTATACAAAAACACGAAGCTTTTGCATTTGCTTCTTCGACTAACGCAACACTTCTCATAATAAAAATGGATCAGCGTTGTACATCTTAGCAATTTAGATTAGAGGTCGCAAATATTCGCCTTGCA
Source organism: Perithous albicinctus (assembly GCA_964016905.1). Lineage (NCBI taxonomy): Eukaryota > Metazoa > Arthropoda > Insecta > Hymenoptera > Ichneumonidae > Perithous > Perithous albicinctus. Next base: position 18,918,015 of record OZ024696.1, on the reverse strand, counting down.
ACTTGAGAACTCGCGGTAATAATCGTATATATATGGGACATTCCAGGGGTAATTCAACGGTATCATGCTCGTATTTTTAATACATTATTTTCTTCGAGTTTTTTTTTTGCAGGATTTTTTTTGTGGTATTTAAAAAGTCCAAATAATGTCCTTCCTTTTTTGTTTTTTTTTTTGAAAATGTTTTTGGTCCCAACCGCCAAAAATGGTAGTCACGAAAAACAGAGCTAAATCGATTATTTATTTGTAAATTTTGCAGTGCATTCTATGTTGATAAACGAAAAAAAAATATATATATATATATATATATATATATTTACAATGGAAGTTATGCATTACTTGAAATACAATAATCGCTGATTCCGTATAAATACGATTTTTTTAAAATTATAATTATCAGAGAAAAAGGATGGAATTATTTTTTTTATATTACATATAAATGAAAAATGTAATTTTTTTTTTTTTAACCTGCAACAGAATAGACAAAAAAAATTATCACGAGTCTCTTGACTCCATTGAACGCCCCATATATACGGTGGAGGACGAGGAAATATAATAATAATCATAAGAATGATAATAATAATAATAATAATAAGGAGATGATAAATAATCGCTGGACAGAGAGGTTTGTGTTTCGTTGCATTGACGATAATTTACAGGGAAGCTTGAAATAGAATGCGACTCCGCCCAGCCATACGAGGTGGAAGGGTGCCAGAGACGTGCCCTTATCCAGCGCACGTGTAGTTTATACCACCTGAGCTGTATAGTATACGAGGTATCGGGTATTACGAGGCACGAAATTGCGAAAAGCCTTTCTGTATACTGTACAGGTGAGTCAGGCACTTGACTATCTCTCTCTCTCTCTCTCTGTCTCTGTCTCTCTCTGTGTTGCTTCTTGTAAACTTAAAAAACATTCAATTTTTCAATTTTCGTGTATTAAAATAACTCTAGTTTTTTACGAGTATTTTAAGCGCTCGATGGGATGGAACAAAAAAAAAAAATACATACAGCAAATTTATGACTACGAGGGCGTAAAGTTTTGACGGGCTTGAAATACTCGATTGGCTAGCTCGAAACTTTCAAGTTGATTCGGAGGAAACTTTACCTCACTTTAGTTATCGAGAATCAGTTCTCGATCAGCTGGAAAATTTCGCTATATTTTTCAATCGATATGCGTTATTTTTAATATATAATAAGAATTACTGGAATTAATTGGAATTGAACTAACAATTTCTCAAAATAAAGAAATTGATTTTTTTTTTCATCTTCTTTAAAACCAATATATCGTTATTTAAGGTAACAAATTTTATCTATGATTTTTAAAAATATTAATTCTCTTTAACCCACTCGAAAAAAAAAAATTGGGTTTATAAACAAATATAAATAATGCGCTTAAAAATTGACAATTTAGTAACAAGTAAAAAAGTAGTAATTTCGCAAAACCAGATTTTTCAAGAAAATTCAAATTCGGCGAATATTTGTGTATTATTTTATATTATTTAAAATCAATATTTTCTTATTGAATTAAACAAAAAATAATAAGTTAATTTTAAAAAAAAAATTAATTTTCTCAACCCACCCTAAAAAAGAATCGAATTTAAAAACAATTTTTTTTTTTTCATTAAACACAAAAATCTAAAAAAAAAAGTAATATCTTAATGTTAGAAAATACATTTTTCATTCTTATTTAGAAAATGTCGTACTTGTTTGAATCACTATATATAGAGTGACGAAAATAAACTCCTAAGGTTTTAAGGTGTACTGTGCGAACGAAAGTGCTGGTCTGACGTATGGCAGCGCACCTACGTAAAACACGTCAAGCCACGTTGTGCTTACGCGAGGACTTGTATATTCCTGTACGTGTGTGCCATGCCAGCAATAGCGCGGTTGGTCAGTCGCCTGAATTTTCGTGTCTCAACCAGCTGACCGTGTTCATGAGTGCAAAAGCCGATAATCCCTCGCTTCTCTCTCTCTCTGTCTCTCTCTCTCACTCTCTCGTTTCCACTTCCACTAGACTCAACATAGCGTAAAGTGCAGGTGCTTTCTGTTACCGAAGCTGATTTTCCTCGCTCTAGAAAACGAACGTACATGCATACAGAAACCTGAAAATTGTGATGAAAACCTATTTACAACGACAACGATTCTTTTCTGCAGCCGCAAAGCCACAATTTCTTCTCCATTGTTCATTTAGAAATGCTTTGAAAAAATGAAAAGCTTCTCTCTCTGTGAGGGAGCTAAAAAAAAAGAAAACAAAACAGGAAAATATTGCAAAAGAGAAAATGTTTTGCATAAGAAGAAAAATCTATTGTCTCATTGTTCAATTTTTGTTCGTTGCTTTATTTATTTATTTATTTAGTTTACCTTAAAGATCGCCCAAAAAAGAGGGGAAAAAAAATTAATGTCCTTTGAGAGACTTAATGACACTGATTATGAATAATAATAATAATAATAATAATAATGATTTCAAGAAGATTATTAAGAATTTAGTTTTAAAAGTTTCGAATTTTCAAATAGTTCAAATTGTCCAACAAATTTGATAGAATACAGAATTTCGAAAATACAAAAAGAAATCTCGAATTTTTTAAACTACTTTTATTTAAATTTATAAACAAAAAAAAACGTTTTTTTTTTTTTTCAAAAGATACATTATTTAAATATTTTAATTCATCGAAGTGTGAAGCAATAAACACAAATAAACATACAAAAATCTAAAACAGTAAAAAAAAAGAACCGTTTTTCCGCAACAACAAAGTCTCTTCTAAGAAACTTTTCCTTTGTCGTATTTCTCGTCCATTATCTTAGTACTTAAAAAAAAACAACATGGCTCGATGTTTGAGACGTGAAATAGGAAAAAATCCGTTCCTTCATTGTTTTCTTTTTATACCGTTTGCTACGATCCAATAAAATGCACGGGGGTCTCGCAAGGCTCTGCGAACATTTTTCTCGAAGCAAGCAAACAGTATGTAGATGCCAGAGCAAAGAAGAGGAAGAGTTGGTGGCAGTAGCTAGAAGTACTCACACTATTATATACATATATGTGTATTCGTACTGTACGTTCGAATCCTCTCAGTTCTCTCACCGTAGTGAGAGAATATCGATTCGATACCGAGAGCTAATATATTCTCATAAAAAGACCTATGTCTGGATATTGTCACGGCCGGGTTTCCCATTTACCCTCACACCCACCTAACGTACGTGAACGGATCCGCTTTCGTCCGCGGTAGAAACTGAAAGAGAGAGGGAGAGGGAGAGAAAGAGAGTGAGAGCCTAGGCTGTTATGCGTCGACCCTCGTAAGGGCGTTACCCAACCCGGCACATAAAATCAGTGCTGCTGCTGTTGCCGTCGCTACCAAATACTGCAAGCTTCTTTTCTCTATATATCTGTATATGTATGTGTATGTATATATATACACGGTAGATTCTTCGAATTAGTTTGCTCGGCAACGAGAAACCGCGCTTTCTGTCTGTCTCTCTCTCTCTCTCTCACACACTCTCTTTCTCCGTTTTTCTCTTTTTCTCTCTCGCTTTGGCTGCGATACCTTTTATCTGATTTCGTTTCTCGTTTCGGAGATTCTGTAACAGCGCGCGCCCACCTTTCACACCAACCGTATCTTTTGTTCAACATCTCAATCAGGATAACTGGCGGCATATGAGATCGTGCGATTTTGCTTCCTCATAGAGGAAGCTTTGTTTTCGTGAAATATTTTTTTTTTTTGCCATCGAGATTTTCATGTCAGGACATTACAAATTAACTGGAATGTCGAGTAAAGTGGTTTGGAAAAAAAGGTTTGGTTTTATATGCGTGTGTGTGTGGCTGGTTTGCAAAATTTAGAACTCCGATATATCTCCAGATTGGCTTCATCAATCGAGCTAATATTAATGATAATTTTGAAAAAAAATGTAATGTGTTGAAATTATGTTTAATTTTGATTTTTTTTTTCGAAAAATGTCTGTACATGCTGTCGTTGATGCAAATTTTTAGCTTTAGAGCTAAATTTTTTTTTTTTTTTCTAATAAAACAAAAAAATTTCTACAGACGAAAAATAATATTTAAATAATAGGTAAAGGGGTTCGGATTTTATTGCAATCTAAATTAATAATTTTTTGAAACATTTGACAAAGCGGACTAAATTTTTTTGTACCAAATTTGTTGAAAATCGGCAAAATTTTTATTCAAAAAATATTGTGAAAAGTGAGCAAGAAATGATATAAAAATACAACGTACTTTTTAAACTTCCTTAAAGCAAAAATACAAAGTAGAATTTTTCACACTGCTTCCCCATTGTTTTTTCAGAATTTCTACAAAGCCTCTAATCGAAAGCCAATATCGTTAATCATACTTCACTTTTGAGTTCACCAAACACGATTGAAAAAGTAGCTTCAGCCACATTATTAAATTCTTCTTATTTTTTTATTTTTAGCCCCAAAAAAAAAATCACAAAGTTCGCGAATTACAGAAATATTCCTGCAGTGAAATTTTCGAATATTTAAGAGAGCACAATAATACAGAACCCTCTCGTGCGATCGTTTGAGCATATATTGACGCGTGTCACGAAATAGTATATGTAGAAGAAAAAGAGAGCGAGTCAAAAGCCACAGGTAGGTAGCAAGAAAAATTGATTGGCTGTCGTCTGGCAAAACCAGAGACGCCCAAATGCCGAATGCTCAGAGACCAGCAGCAGCAGCAGCAGCAGCAGCAGGCAACGAGAGACGAGAGCGAGAGAAAGAGCGAGACGTATCGACGTGACTATCGGGTGCCCGCCGGACGCAAATTATTTGCCTCGATTGAAGTTTGAAAAGGAACGAACTAACAAGCGCGCAACGATTCGCTATATAATATATACGTATACATTTATATATATATACATATACATATACTCACATTTATATATATGAGTGTGCAGTATGCAGAAGTAGCCCGCACGCTTTTCGATTTTTGCGAGCAGTCAGAGCGTCCGCGTCGGCACACGCGGTGTGTAATTTTAAACGAATGCGCCTCTCTTTCTCTCTCACGAAGCGCCGAGAGTTTTGCTTCGATATATACACTAATATACGTGCTATGCTTTGGCTGTTCTTCATAGTTATACACCTACCTACGAATACGAGAGCAGTCAGAGAGACTCAACCGACCCCTTCAAAACACAAAACAAAAAGTAAACTCTTTTGGCAGTCGGTTGAGAAAAAAAAATGAAAGAAGAAGGGGTTCGGCCAGAACATACCAGAGTGGAGGCAAAAATATACAGGACTCCGGACGGCATACCAGTATATAACGAAACGAAGGAATGAAACAGCGCACGATTAGCGATGCTGGCATGCTTATACGTGCATAAAAATGTACTACGTAAGCACAACTGTACGACGTCTGACGGAGACCAAATTAAATATGTGGCTGTGCTTAACGAATCACCATTTTTTTTTTTTTTTTCACGAAAATTTACATGGTGAGCCGGACAATGGTAATATGTTTCTGAGCGATAAGAAAAAAAAGGGATTATGTGGTTATTTAGTGTGTGAGTGAAAGTGCTTAAGAGATTTTACAATTTTAAATGATCTATTTATGAGGGACTAAATTTTGACACAGGAAACTGTCTGATGACAAATCAGCTAAATTTGACGACGGTTCGTTTGGAGAATAAATCGGAATTATCTAGTATTTTGGTACTATTTATTGTGTGGATGACATTTTTACTTATTATTCCTGAATTTTTTTTAAATTTCATATTTAAGCCAAAATTACGAGATTCTCTTTTTTACATTATTTTTCATTTCTTCTCATCATCATTACAATTCCCAGCAAACATCAGACTCAGCAAAGTATTTTTTTTTTAACATAGATATCCTGCAGCGAAAAAAAAATGAAATAAAAGGAACAAATACGAAGTCGTAACCTTCGAGCGCATGACCGAATTCTGTTCACGTTCGCACACGTTCTCTTTCTATTATCTTTCGTATAATGCAGTTTTTCTTCATCCCATCACAAAACAAAACAAAAACAACGTTTTTGTAGAGTACAAAAAGCCATAAAATTCATTTTCACTGTAAAAATGTAATAAAAAACTTCTGAATGTGTAAAAAAAAAAAATAATCCTATTGATTTTTCGTAGACAGGATTTTATATACCACAGTCTAAAAATATAAACGATTACTTATTAAACAATTAATTATACATTTTTTTTCTGAAAATTTAAAATCTCTCAATTCCACTTTTTTTTTTTTTCGCTAAAAGTTGTATTTAATTATTTCTTTGTAAAACGTAGACGTTAAAAAAAAGTGATAAAATTTATATTTATTTTGGTAATTATGTCACGTATAAAAATATACGTAACGCAATTTCAACTCCTGACGGTGATTAAATTAAATATGTGGCAATGCTGCACTGTTACAAAATGTCAACGAGTCACTATCCCCCCCCCCCCCCCGAAAATTTAAATGTAGCGGCAGACAATGTTGATATTTCGGACCGACGAAAAGGGATTATTGGGTTATTTATTATGACGAGTGGAAGTGCTTAAAAAGTTCCACTATTTAAATACTCTAATTATGAGAGACTAAATACTGACACAGGAAGCTGTGTGATATAATATCAGTGATATTTGTCGACAGTTTATTCGTACGATAAATCTGAATTATTTACGATGAACTATTTATAGTATCGAGAATATTTACTTATTATTTCAGATTTTTTTCAATCGTGTACGTAAGCCAGAATTAATTACTGATATTTTTAGTCACTCTATAGACAAAAGTATGTTGATTTTATCAAATTTCTGTGTATTCCACCGATTTTTTTTTTGTGAAGTTTGAAAACTGGAACTCCGTTTTATTTTGTGTAAAATAAAATGTTTAAAAAAATTCAAATTTAAACGTCAAAATATTTCAAATTATTGTCATTTAGTTCGAAATAATCACAATAGTATAATTTATGTTTTTCATCGTTTTCCTCATCATTTCAATATAATATAATATAATTTACAATTATTACTACCAAAAAACTGGAGCTCTATTTTTTCAATATGAAAGAAAATGCTAAAAAGATTTTTTTTTAAATCAACACAACTGTAAATTTAAAGCCAAAAAATGTCAAATTATCGTCGTTTGCTTGTGAACTATCACAAGATTATTATTTATGTTTTTCATCGTTTCAACTCTGCTTTTTCTTTTAATCTAAAAAAAAAAATGTAAAAAAATGTAAGGAATCAAGAAAACTGGTGAATATAAGGACAGAAGAGTGAAATAAATGAAACAATAAAAAATGTATATATATATATATATATATATCCCACGGTAAACATAAGTTAACAGCTTTCTTTCACTTGTATAATAAATCTACATGAATTCGCTGTGAGAATCTCATAAATCCGCTTACAGCTGCAATATCAAAAGATCGTTGCCGCTGCTCTTTACATATACATATAGATACGTTGTGAAAACGAGGCGAGAATGATTAAAAGCGTCGAGGTGAGAGAGAGTAGTACAGAAGCGTCGCCCGAGTGTAAACTATGAAGTGCGAAAAGTGTTCGCAAGAAGGTAAATTGCGAGACGGTAATCGGACCTAAGCTGAACTAACCAAGTCTCGTCCTCTCGCTTTTCTCTCAGTTTCAACCCCCCCCCCCCCCCCCCCCCCTTCCACCGTTCTTTTATCATTCTAGCAGCGCGCCACGCTGGCTGGCATCGCACACTCTACTACCGCAAGGCTCTCTTACTCTTTCCTCTTCCCTTTCTCTCTCTCTCTCTCTCTCTCACACTCTTTCTCTTCATTCTTTGCTTTCAGCTTTTACCCGCTGAGACCTCGTCGTGTCTTTACCATCCTCTTTGCATTGTCCCGTTGTCGTCATCGTCGTCGGTAGCAGCGTCACTCGAGCTAGCGTAATGTTGAAAGTGGGCGCTCTAACAGATCTATTTACAGGTGGAAGTGTCCTATACCCGGAGACAGAAGAACAAGGAGAAAGGTATACAAAACAATGCCACAGTCGGAAATGTAATTAACCAAAAGCACTGAGATTATTGCATCAAGCTTTAACTCATCTTGTGTTAATACAAAAGCAGAGTTCTTTTTTTTTTGTTGTCATTGTACTGTTGACCGACGAAACGGAAATTTAGCTTGGGCTCATTGTGTCAAAGGTTTTATATTTATGTTATGAATTTTTTTAAAATAAAGATAATGATATAGAATTTATAATCGTTGTATGAAACGTTTATCAAGTGGGCCACTTATTATAGCTCTTGAAGACCTCTCGAAATATATTTTCAACACTTTGTTGATTTTTCTATACGTTCTGTGTACATATCGTTGTTCATCAATTTGTAGATTACGACACAAGGGCGAAAATGTGTTTCGGACGAGTTTTGTAGGAATTTTTATTTCACCTCGCTTCGCGTGCGAGAAGTCGCACTTCTCGTACTAGTGGGATAAGTAGTACATTACGATGCGAGGGCGAAAAAAAGTTTTTCTAACGAGTGTGAGTTTGTAGCACGAGCCAAAGGCGAGTGTTGCAATCACACGAGTTAGTGCGATAAATATTTTCTCAAAACAAGATTTTTCGCACTCGTATCGTAATGTACTATTATGAAACACGAAGATTAAGTATCACCATTTTCTGTCTGGTGACGCATTCCTAACGATTTGTTCATTGCATTCTCGTCGAACAAATGAATTCCAACCAGGTCAAATAAATGAAAACCAACAATATCCTCTGAAAAAAACTCAGCGCAACCGCGGTCAATCTCCAACTTCGACAAAACCTCAAAGAAAAAAAATAAAATAAATAAATAACAAATAATCCAACTTTGATGTTTCCTCGCCAAAATGATATTCAATGGAGAGTGTTTCGCGGTACGCGTAGTTGCAAACCTCTCGACATAACTGGGTCGAATAAGTTTCGAATCGCAAAGAGAATAAGAAGCAGTAGCCGCTCTTCGATCGTGCTTCTCGAAGCTCGACAGCTGCCCTCCAGTCAGTACGACTCGAGAGATGAGAGTAGTTCCGCAGGCAATGTAGTGGCTTACCTATATATATATATATATATCAGCAAGGTATAATCTGCGGAACGAGAGAGTCAGAGATACATAGACGGCGAGAGATAGATATATAACATTGTAGATGCGGTGACATCTGGCCACGTCTCGTGATCTACTCGAGAGAGATCTAACGATAGCGCGCTCGCGCGGGATCTCCAGAGGCGAGCATCCCGAGAGTAAAGCCACGAGTGGAGGGAGCTAGTTTCTAGTCGCTATATGCCTCCAGATCTTCGCACAGAGTGTAAAGAAGACCGGGGTCACTTGAGACAGAGGAAAAAGGTCGAGTTTCAAGCGTGTTTAAGACGGGAAATCCATATAAATGATCGAAAACATTTTTTTTTGTCACATAAATCGATAGAAAAGCATATCAGAATTATTTTTCAGAGCTAAATTCGGAGTTCTATAAGTGCTACGTTTTTTTCAAAATACGGGTAGCAAGTTTTACATTATACCAGCGTTTTTTTCAAAACCACATTTTTTTGGAAATTGGCGAGGAGCGGAAAAAAAGCTTGACCGATTTGTTTATAACTGTTTTTTAAATACACAATTCCCAAACATCGTTGATGAAACGCAAATTTTAATGAAAAATTAAATAATACAATTGTTTTTTTTTCTTTTTTTGTAAAGAATTTTTTTTTTTTTAAGTCGTACTTTAAAAAAGAATTTAAAGAAGAAGAAGAAGATTGTGGGTGTGCGTCTTTTTCTGACGTATTCAGCACATTTCGATGTATCCTCGGCACACATTTTACAAAATTCGGTGAACCATTTCATATCACTCGAACTCGAACGAAGTCCCAACTGTCGGGCTTAAACTTGGCATAAAACTTCGCTATTGAATTCAAACAAAATTGATAAAGTAGTTCGGATTACATAGAAATTCACATTTTTACCTTTTACTTTTTTCTTCAATTCTACAACCAGAGAACGGTTCAAGCAACTAATCTAAAATTCGTGCACAAAACTCAAATAAATTTGTCGATTTTTTATTTTGCTGAGAACTCAACAGAGATATCATATTTTAGAGAATAACAATATTTCACAAAATTGTAACTTTGGAATATTCGATGAAAAAGTTGTCGCGAATATCTGTGAATTTGATAGTGATTTTCTGTAAATTTTACAAATTTTTCTTTATTAAATTGTAAGTGACACAAAAATTGTTTAAAAAAAAGAAATTACATGTGTTTTATTATAAAAATGATACAAAATTTCTGAAAATTCAAAATACAGAATTATCAACACATTACTTATGTAATTTTTATGTAAAACTAAAAACTCACAAAAAAAAAAAAAAAAAAAATTGGTATCAAAATAACAGAATCTTTCTGTCGAGACGATACAGCTTTGAATTGTTAATGTCAAAACAACGCAAAAAGCAGGATTCCAATTTTTATTTTCGAATTTTCAGGAAGCCTGCAAGATGAAAAATTACGAGGAAGCAATACTTTGCAACATCTTTTTCCTTTTGCATTTCAAGTGTCAATATCAATATTTCTGACGAGCTTAGTTCCAAAGTTTCAATAATTTTCAACCATTTTAATAATCCTGACATCAAAATCTCGAACAAAAAATGCATGAAAATAAATCTTCCTGTATAAGAATCCGGAATTTCATTGCTTTGGAACAGATGCACTCGGACGATTTATTTTTTTTTTACAAAATTTAAAATCACAAAGTGTCCCAACAGGCCCCAGTCTCTTCTGGTGCTATCATGCTGTTCGTCGCTGCTGGTTCACTGTTGGAAATAAGGCAGCTGGTGGTATTAGTCGTCGGTGCAAGTCCAAGAGCCAAGAGAGTCCAGCATCTGCAAGATCCGTTCCACTGTCCAGGGGCTTTAAAAAAAAAAAAATAAAAAATATATATATATATATATATATATATATAAAGTTTCGATCTTGGTCCGAGAGAGAGTAACTATCTGGTTCTATGATCGACCGCCACAATGTTGTACATCGCTAAAACCGCACAGATCAAAGTTACCTCTGGTAGAGATAACAAAATCCCTCGAGGGTTTAGTTTCTCTTTCTCTCTCTCACCCACCCTCTCTCTCTCTCTCTCTCTTTTTCTGCTTCTACTTTTCGTCGTCGTCTGCTATGGTTCAAGTATTCTCTTGACAAAAATTGCACCCAACGTAAAAAAAAAAAAAAAAAAAAAAAAAAAAAATGAAGTTACTCGAATTTCAACAACGTGAGCAGTACAAAGAAAAGCCACGAGTGCTCTTGTCGACTAGTTTACAATTGGATACTCGACTGTAGTAACTAGTGCATGAATGCAATGTTTCCACAATTCGCCACTCGGTACATTTCTTTTTTATTTTCCATATATATATATATATATATTTTTGTTATACACTTACTTAGCGCTATGTTTGTTGTGAGGTACTTTTTCATAGGTGGGCTAATATAGTAATTAGCATACATGACCATAATGCCATAGGGTTGAATCTGAAAAGGCACAAAAATGCTTTCAACGAATCCTTTGCCAAGAGGCTTTTCCCTCGAAAATGAAGTATTCTTATTTTTTTTTTTTTTATCCGTAGCTGTCGGTAATTATAGTAGTAAAATATTTTACGATGCTTGGCTTAAAATGATATTGTATCTCTTTTTTTTTTTTTGAGGTTCCTTTTTATTTCGCGTAGCGATATTTCAATACGAAGAGGAGTTATGAATTTCCTCGAAACTCTGGTGAACTCTCTTTAAGAAAACCCACTCTAATTGCACAATTACTTCGCGAAGAGGGGACTTTTGCCCCTCTTAAGTCGCTCTTCTCTGGTTATAACCATGCGTCGAGACATTTGTGTCGACCTCTCTCTCTCTCTTTCTCTCTCTCTGTGAGAGGCACAAATTCATTTCAACTAATGGCCGTACGACGTAAAACTCCACTTTGAGATAATTAATTCTTCATTACAGTTCTCCTGTAAAATTTCGTATAAATCGTCTGGCGGAGGTGTACTTTTAGGGCAAAGTAAGTCTGAGAATTCGAATAGTCACTAATTTCATTTTGCCTTTATTCATTCCACTTAAAAAAAAAAAAAGAAAAAAAAACAACCAATTATTATTTTTTAAAAAATAACAAAATTGGAAATTAAAAGTCAAATTGTATAATAAGACTTCACTATATCTCCTTTTTCGTATTTTTCCTCCCTGACCCATCTCAACATTTCCCAAAGCTTCGAAACAGTAAAAAAAGAAGAAAAAATAAATACCTCCCCAGTCATTACATTCCGTCACTCCTCACCAATTCTCGTGTAAAAGTCTGTTAAATCGACTCCCTCTCGCCTCACGTTGTACGTATATATATATATCTACATCATCCACCTACAATCCACATCAGTGTCTCAAGCTTGGCTTCGTTGGCTCAGAGAGTATGTCCGTAGGTATCTGCTATCAGTCCCTTTCTATCTAGGTAATAGGTATCTCCGTGTCGAAGTGTCGCTTGCACATACTATCTCTCCTCTCCTCCTCAATATACAGTAGAGCACCCCGCACACAACCGTGTGCCTCCTCTCCACTATATTCAGCATGCCTTGCGAGGTTGGACGACGTACGAGGACGTAACCCCGGGAATGCACGGAGTGGCATACATATGTAAGTGAAACATGGTCAGAGGAGAGAGGCTCTGAGCCTCACGAATTACAGTATACGTCGATATAAACGTATATACGTATATCGTCTACGTCGACCAGATCCTCCTCCCTCGCCACTAATACTGTATGGCATGAATCCACAAAGCTATATATCCACACTTCCCTATACCTTTAGGTAAGTACCGCTCATACATACAAGGCATTCTGCACAAAGTGGGTCAGCTCGGTTTCGAGATGAGACAAAAAATAGTATGTATTACGATACTAGTGCGATCAAACATTTTATTATTTCACGAGTGCGAGAAGTGTCTTCTCCCACCGCGTGGCATAATAGTGTACATTACGATACGAGTGCGATTACACTTTTTCTGACAAGTGTTGCAATCACACGAGTTGGGAAAATGTTTCTCGCACAAGCTTCGTATACAACATTATGCCACGCAAGTTTATAGCACTAGTGCGATAAAGTTGTACACGAAACATTATGCCACGCGGTGCGAGAAGTGCCAACTTCTCGCACTAGTGCGTTAAAGTTGTGACTCGTGCTGCAAACTCACACTCGTGAAGAAAAGGATTGATCGCACTCGTATCGTAATATACTATTATTTCACGAGTGCGAGAAGTAGGCACATCTAGGGACTTTTAGGCACGCACCGCCGTGGCATAAAAGAAGTATATAATATTCTTGAGAGTGGTTGAAAAATATCTCGAATACGTACAAATTATTTTCGATTTTTTTCTGCTCTCATACTTCACCCAAAGTGAAATACCGATTTTGTATATTAGTGCTTTTTCGAAACGCAGTGTTTGTTAAATAAGTAAAATTACCAACATCTAATATGAATATTTAAAAAAAAAATCTGATTACTGTAAATAAAAATAAAAATAAAATTAAAAAATATTAAAAATGCAATAATAATACATAAACAATTAAAATAAGATGACGTGGCTTTAGAACATCGACGACATGTAACAAAAATAAGAAATCGATATTTAATAACATAAAAAAAAAATCTAAAATAATTGCTACATATTCCAGACACTCTACAGCCACTAAAAAAAAATGTTGAAATTTCTATCATTCTCGAAACAGGCCCACTTGGTGCGGAATGCCTAATGTATATATGTAGCTATGTACAGAGATATATGTTTCCAAGCGTTTTCCGACAGCCACCACCGTACTTTTATATTGCGAGAAGGGGGTGAAAAGGAAAGGGGGTGTGACCCAATTTTTTTTTTTTTTTTTCTTTTTTTTTTTTTCTTCTTTACTTTTCTCTTTCTATCCTTTCGTTTGGTAACTCGCCGGTGCTACATCCGCTTCTACCCTTGTTCACTTCCGAATAATTCATTCGTCACGTAGATTCCAATGGCCCCTGTTGGCTGGTATTCCAGCACGATTTTGTCGGGGCGCTCTGAGAGGCCGACGGTGACTCTCCGTATTGCTTCTGCTTCTGCTACTGCTACTGCTGCTGCTGCTGCTGCGCTGCCTGTTACTATACTGCTGATGGTGGTGCTGCTGCTGCTTTACTGTTATGTATATAGACTGTGTATGTGCTGTATACATTTGTCGAGGAGGAAACATAGCCATATAGCATTGGGGTACATGTATAGAGAGAAAAGGGCGCTCGCGGAAACTCGTTGCCTGCGGGGTAGAATGAGGGAGGTGAACGTCAACGAATGCTATACTATTCTGCACAAGAGCATTTGCTGGAGCACTTCTGCAGGCTCTCCTTCTCCCTTCTTCAACGAACCCGCACCCTCCCCCCCCCCTTCTTCTTCACCCCTCGACCTCTCTACCACTCTGCCACCCACCCACTTCTCATTCTCCTACGCGAAAACAAGGGCTAAATTATTAATCGAGAGAGTACGAACGGTGGCCTCGGTCACAAACGAGAGGAATGAGGATCGAGAAAATTCAAGCGTTGTAGACACCGCTGTTGCAGCTTTTATTTTCTGTTTTTTTTTTTTTTTGTAGACGCTACGCTTCAGCTTGACAAACTGCTAATAAAGATCTTGAAGGATACTGAAAATTTTAGGTATTTTTTGTTTTGTTTTATACAGTTGTTATTTTTTTTTTGCCTAATTCTTTGATTGTTGAAGAATTAAAGTAGATTTATTTTTCGTTGAAAACAAATAAAGTAGATTAAAAAGAATCTGAAGTATGAAAATATTTCAGGAATTTCATTTTATTTATAGAATAAATTGCAACGAAAGATTTTAATTAAAAGAATATTATTTCTACAATTATCGTTAACATTATTCACCCAACTAATTTCGTATAAAAAGAAATGATAAAATTATCGAGCAAAAGCGTTTGAATTTCCGTGTCCGACGAAGAATTTCGATTAAATCAGTAAAAAAACACACACACACACATTTTTATACAAAGGAGGATTGTTTATGCGGTAGTTTCACGAATTGCCATAAACACGGGTAAGCCGTGTATACAGCTTGCGTGTGGAAGAGTGTCGGTCGGTAGGAGTTATAAAAAATCAGAGGACTCGGAAGCCAATTTTCGAGGGGCGATCCCAAAAGGTAATAGCCTTCGGGTGTAAGTGCAGCCCACGCGACTTTCCACAGGTCAAATAAAGTCCGGCTTTGAAATTCGCTACAATATACCTATACATACACTACAACGTAAGTATATGTATCCATATACATATATATATATATATATATATATATATATATTTATACACACACATATATATATATATATACATATAGCGCGATATATATACCGTGCTGACTGCTACGGTGAACGTTGGGACGATGCGCCGTCATAAAAGCGCAGGAAATGGAAATAGCTGTGCGGTTACCTCTCGAACGGACACCCCCGCGAAGGATAGCGTTAGAGATAGAGCGAGAGCTGACTCGGACCGTTCGCGTGACGGCTATCCGGCATGGCGTGAGGATCGTTGGCTGCTCGGTCGCTCAACGTTGCGCGCGGAGGGTCGACGGTGGTCGCGGTGCCAGCATATATATAGTATATATATATATAAACCATATATATATATATATAGCATCTCGTGGAGTAGAGAAAACGTTGGAGGCAAACGGTGGAGAGAAAGAGAAAGAGAGAGAGAGAGACTGAGAGAGCGTGAGCGAGAGTGTACAGGGGTACGAAGGAATTAAGGGGGTGGGCAAGCGAGTCGCTACCTCTCTGCAAACATGGCAGCCGTCACGCAAGTCCCGGCGGCCACGATATCGCGCGCACCAGCAGAGCAGTACCACCACCACTAGTGCTACTACTACTACTAATACTACTATGACTACTACTACTATGTATAACCACCACGAAGGCAGTATAGTAGTGGCTTCGGGCTGCGGGTCGGCGCCGCAGCGAAAGGTATTTTAAGCTACTCGACGCCACCCTGTTCCCAGTGTGGTGTGCTGCCCAAGTCCTTAATGCCTAGCCCGATGTGTGGGTGAACGGGGTGAGCCTTGGCCTCTCCTCAACTCGCAAGAAGCTAAGAGGAAAGCGACGTTTTGTGGAAATGACATATAGACATTGGCGTCTTAACGTTATTTACTACACAAACGGTTGCTCCACAAGACTCTCTTTTTTTCTGCTTAAAAGCCAGGCTGTTCACGTTCTCCTCGTCGAAAGCTCGATTGTCGAGTTTTACCTTTGTTTCGGAAAAACTTCCGGAAACGATCACTTTCGAAAATATTGAGATACCGAATTTTTTCATTCGCCGCTCGTTCCAACTCGCATATTTCCGCACTGAATGTATCACCTAAATATCTTTTTAGAATGATTTTTTTCGAAACCCCCATTTTTTGGCCGATTGTCGGAATCGAAACTTCGAGAAAAAGTTCTGGAAACGACCACTTTTATTCGAAAAAATTGATCGAAAAAGAAACAAAAAAGTTTTATAAAATATTGTTTTTCAATCAATATCCAAGATATAACCGCGTGTCAACCCGAAAAATTGACTCTAATTTATCGAAAAACAGTCGAAATTTTTTTTTCAAAAAATCCCTTGAAAAATAAATGAAAAAGGAAAAGAAAAGTCCGCAGACTTTTTTTCCCTCAAGTTAATAGTTTAGGCGCTACACCTTGCTAAAGTACATTTTTTGCAGATGCAGAAAATTTCAAGGTCATCAATAATTATTTAATGATTTATTGTCAAATTCTCGTGAATTAAAAAAAAAAAAAAAAAAAAAAAAAAAAAAAAAAACACTTGTATTCACGATAGATTCACCGTAAATTCACCAAAAATCCAATTTTTCAACGCTGATGAGTTAAGTGGCGAATGACTGCGCGGTTTATTTCGAGTAATAGTGAAACCGAGCCCGACTATACAGCGCACGTAATACGCCGGTCGAATCTGCCCATCGTATATACAAGAGTTCACGGGGCTTTATAGTTTACAGGTGTTCTCGGGTATGAGTGGTTTTCTGTGGAGAGCACAGTGTACACGATGGAGAAGCGGCGCGCGAGCCAGGGCATGTGCCCGGTAGAGTCGAGCCCTGCGGAGCGGCAAAAGAGATCATAATCGGATCGGTCGATGTGGATGCACCGCGAGCGCGTTAGGGCTTGTCAGGTTGGCGGGCATCGCTCAACCTGCCCTCTCTCTCTCTCTCTCTCTCTCTCTCTCTCTCTCTCTCTCTCTCTCTCTCTCTCTCTCTCTCTCTCTCTCTCTCTTCCTCTCTCTCGCTCTCTCTCCTTTCTTTCTCGCACGGCTATAACTGCATTCACCGCATACCATCACATATAACAACACTTGGAGCGTGCTGTATGGCTCCGTTACTTTTAATCTATTCTATTGTTTCGACGCGTTGGACGTTAATAGTTCACACTATACGGTGCTATGCCATTATTAAGGATACTATTAGAACCCCGTGGATTAGCCAATGCATGTAGCCGCTTGAATATTCAATCTTTATAGGCCAACCAATAAATTGTTGAATTCGTGCTGAGAGAAGAAAAATTACAAAGTCATTATTCAGATACAATTTTTTTTTTTTGGGAAATAAAAATCAATTGTGGTAAAAAAAAAGATTATTTTTGTTGAGAAATTAAAATTGGGGTTGGTTAAAAAAATCTTTTTTTTTTTCAGAAATATTGACCAATGGCTTAAAAATATTTTTTCTCTGTTAATAATTAACGGTTACTCTGGATTAAACTGACCCCCTTCGTTCTTTTTTTATAGGCTACAAAAAAAATGGCAACTGTTGTAAAATCAGTTGGATTACTTTGACCCAGTGAGAAAATGAAGGTTTACATATTAAGTTAATTTAGTAGATAGTCCAAATTTTCAATTCCACTTGTTTATTGAACAACCCTTTTTTTTACTAATGATTCTCGATTTCTGAACTCATTGTCCAATTTTATTTCTTTATCAACGACAAAATGATAGTTTATTCTCTATTCCTACTAAAAACAAATACTGCAACAAAAAAGAAAATGCCATTCTCACTGATGCCCAGAAACTTTACTCACCCTAAATGTCAATTTTCTATTCCACGCGTTTATCGAGCAACCCCTTTCTCTTTTTTTGCTCTACTAACAATTCTCGACTCTTGAACTCATCGTCCAACTTTGTTTCTTTATTAACAGCAAAACGTTTGTTTATTCTCTATATCCTCGAGCTAAAGACAAACAGCGAAAAAAAGAAGAAGAATAAGAAGAAAAAGAAGAAGAAAAAAAAAAAAGAATGTTTCTAAGGCTTTGACATCGTTAAGTGGCGGTATATAAGTTATACGCTCCACGTGTCAACTCGCGGTTCATCGGGTTCTTAAAACTATAGTAACATGACTTTACAGTGTTTTCCATCGATTCCCGCTTGCCGTTGATAAAAACGTGTACCCACGACGCCGATGTCCGTGCGAATATATATGCCAAATCAATAAAGCAATGACTCATGAAGTCACGAGCGTATCGTAGGTCAACGCCCATCTACCTAGGATGCGGAAGACGAAAAAAAGTAGAAGAAAAAATGAAACGAAAAAGAAAAAGAAAGAAGACAAAAAAACACCATCACGTTCCGTTGGATCGTCGCATTGCGATAGAAGAAAAAAGAAAAAAAAAAGGCAGATCTGAGATTGGCTCGCCGGTAAATGAACTGTGAAAAATGATTTATCCATCAGACAGTGATGTGTTTATTAAAAAAAAATATATATATAAATATATATGCAGAAGTCTATCCACTATTGAGCATTTAATTTCAAATATGATTTAATATCACCGACAATGAAGTCATTTGAGATGATTATAAAATAATATGTCTTTCATTATTGATAAGGTGGATCTCGTCATTGAAGGAGAGGCATAAACCCTAGACGACCCGAAGCACACCGTCGGAAAAAGGCAGCTTGCAATAATTTGCGCGATAGCACAACGTACATAGTATACCAGCGAAGGCGAATAAGATAGTAGTGTGTGGCTATCGATCTTCATGACCTCGGACACTCTCCGATATGGCGAACTACTCTCGTTCCTTCAACTCCACACAACACGCATACTCTCTGGCCTCCGTTATACTCGTGTCCTTTCGAACTTCCGAACTTTAACTCTATAGTTGTTGAACGTTGAATATAATCACGTTGACTATCGAAACGTGCTAATTAATCAGCGACTACGAACAAAACTGCGATTGAGCTGTCTATCTTAACTATTTAACGGTTTGGACTAGTTATTGATACGGTAAAGCCAAGTTAATCCGGTTGCTGAGATTTCACGAACTTGTTTTACACGCTTTAAAGGAGGAACTGTAATGTGAGTCGGAGTAGTTCTGGATTGTAAAGTTTGTAATTAATGGAGAACAGTAAATGTATAAAAATGCATTTTTGGAAAAAATCGAATTTAAATTTAAGTTTGTAATGTTAATTCGATATGGATGAACAATATATCGTTTTGTTCGAATATTTATGCTTTACCAATTCACTGACCAATTTGTTTCGTTTTTTTTTTTTTCTGATTGGGAAATAAGATTCACTTTTTTTTTTTGTGGCTCCAGATTTTTTAAAATTAATAAATGAGTATAATTATTAAAGATTGAATGTTATTTGAAATTTTTATCGGCGAATTCATTGTGTATCTTTTGATAAACAAAATGAGCTCTTACTCGACAAGATCGAACAAAAATTGCAAATTCAAGTTCTATAAAACTGCGTTACAAAAATTAATTTTTTTTGAACAATTAATTTTTATTGAAACTATTGAAAATAATTATTATAGAATTATATTAATTATTATAGATTTGTAATTTTGTAGAGTCACATATTGTACCGGAATGCAGTTGGATTAAATGCATTATTAAAACTAAAAAAACTTAAAACTAATTAACTTTTTTTTGGTAAAATAAAAAAGTGCGTTCGTTTGTGGACGAAAAGTTTTTGTTAAAAGTACCGAATTTGAATTTTCGAATTCACGTTTTGCTCAATCGATCGAGCTTGGCTTTGCTCATTACAGAGAATTGCACGATTAAATCACGAGAAAGCTACATATTTTATCAACCCTATGTGAGATCGTTAAATGTAATCACAATTACATGAATCACGCTAATTAATCGACGACTACAAAGTCAAAAATAATTCTATTATACAAGTGACGCTTTTTTCATAAAAAAAAGTTATTTCTTAAAAATTCACAAATTCATCTGTTAAATATTCATTAAATACGTAACAAATTCATTTGTTAACTTTAACTAAAAATTTAATTCATAATTTACGAATTGTTCGCTGAATTGGCGAAACAATTAAATACACAATAAAATTAAAATTGCAGAAAAAATATAAAGTTTGTAAAACAAATCTATTTTTTTTTTTTTTTGAAACTTGAAACTGGGTCAATTTCTAAAAAATCAATCAAATAAATTGTGGACGTTTGTTATTAGCTGAAATAACAAAAAAAATAGTTTCGCTAATTTTTTTTTTTTTTTTTTACTAATATATATAGAAGAGAGATTGATCCGTCTGTCTTACAAAATATGACGTATGTATATTCATGAAATATACATTTATTATTAGGTACGTATACTCAAACTCGCAGTGACATATGACCTATTAATTAATTCGCGAGAATTATCGTCACCTCGAAACCGTTAGTACAATATGCACATACTATAGTGCGGTTAAGTGATGAGACGGTACAGGACGCCATTTGTGAACGTGGTGAAATTAGATCTGTCTATACTAAATACATTATGTAAAATAGTTTTACATGCCAGTAGATTAAACGTCATTTCGAATTAATTACACAAGGCTATACAATTAATTCTGACCTCGGTTGAACCGTGCATTTTAGATGCAAAAATCTTTAAGGATCTGTGTGTGGAGATTTAAATAATTTTCCTCGAATAACAAGTTATTTAAGAATAACATTAATTCGTGTTTTTCTTAGAAATGTTATTAAATATGAAGAAAACATAATTTTTTAATGAAAAGAAACGAATTGAGTTTTGGTTAATATAAATAACAATTTATTCAGAAGACACGTATTTTAACAAAAATTGTATTACACAATAAATATTGGAACAAAAATATGTTTTTATGGTAAAAAGTCTAGAAAAATACTAGTTTCATTATAATAAAAATATTGCTGATGTAGATTTTTTAATTAAATTATTAAAATTGTATCTCGTATACATAAAAATAAGACTGCATTTTCAATTAAAAAACACGAATCGTTTAATTAAATAAAATTCGCCTCTAATCTGCGAAAACCATCATCAACGAGAAAATATATAAACCCTTAATAGGCGTTTATTTTATGAATACAGAATGCCAAAAACATTTTTTTTTAATACTATTTAAACAAATTATATGGAGTGTGTTGAAAAATTAAAACTGTTGCTCTGTACAAAATTAAAAAAATTCTAGTACGCAAAAATTATTGCAAAAAAATGTTTTTACATTAAAAAACAAAAAAAGGTCAAGTTTATTATTAAATAATTGAAATCGGCGATAAAAATGACATTTCACATGCATAAAACTAAGTTCAATCGACGAAGAAAATCAAGCAAACTGAATGAAACAGTAAAATAGTTGAAATTGCATAACAAATAAGACTCCATCCCCAACAAAAAAAAAACGAGTTATTTTACAAAAAAAAAAAAAAAAAGCAGCAAACCAACTGACAGGCCTTAAATCGCAGAGAATCGAATCTCTGATCTGTGAAAATCATCATCAACCAGAAAACATGTTACGCCCAATAATGTGGGTTGAATTCATGAATACAGCTCTGCCAGAGAGCTTTCTGTACAACACTGGCTCAAGCAGAGAGAGAGACCCCTGCGGTGAGTCACAGCTTTAGTGGCGCACAAACGTGTAAACTGGAATTTGAAATTAACGCTGTTGAGCAGTGAAGTTGGCGCGGTAGAAGAGAATAAGAGAGAGAGAGAGAGAGAGAAAGAGCAAGAGTGGCAAAGAGCACCTACACATATAGTACACTAGTAATGTGTAACACGTTCAATGTACAGAGTACGTAACGTATAACTGCGTGCCACACAGTACGACGTAACGCACTGGTATAGAGTCTACCATCAGAGGAAATGCAGAGAGCATTCTCTCGCTCTCTCTCTCTTTCCCCAAAACCCGCGGGGGGTGTGGGAGTTGGGGGTGGTTTCACGCAACCAACTGGAAAATCATCCGCGACGGGTGATTCGTCTACCCCTGCCGTTATTCGAGAGTGAACCCTCTCTCTCTCTCTCTCTTCTCTCGCTCGCCCTCTCGGCCTCTCCATATATTTCCTGCTAGCCCGTGTTGCTCGCCCGGCGCTATATCTTCTCTCTCTCTCTCTCTCTCTTGCTCTCTCTCTCGTTGCGCTACCATTAACGTCAGCAAACTCGCGAGCTTGCCATCCAACTCTAACGCGCCGATGTATCCTGTATATCTAGCATATATAGTGTACTGGCCCTTTCGACCTCAAGCTTATATGTATATATACACTATACGAAGCCCAGTGTATATGCCCCCTCCCCCCCCCCCTGCCCCGTTATAAAGCCCGTCGTATCCGACCCGTATCGTGACAACCGTACGACCCACGATAAAAATTAAAGCCTCTGACGCCTGGGCGAAAAAAAATGTCCTGGTAGAACTCGCTATTTGACTCTGGTTCGTCGTGGATAAAAAAAGAAAAAAGAAAAAAAAAAAAGAAATCGTTGTAAGCCTTTTCTGGTATAGTCTTTAGCCACCTGAATGGGGTGGGGGAGGGGGTGATTGGTAGACTCTGCAATGAATCGTGAAGAATGAATGGAAATACCTATGCCAATCACTGTATGTTTTATTTATTTCACGTTGTGGCCAATCACTGGTATTTTTTTTTTTCTTTATTGTGTTTGGTGTATTTTTATTATTATACGCTGAGACAAGCTTCTTCCACTACAAAGAAATATGTTCAGTTGCGACTTTATCGGAAATATTTGATAACAGCAGAATTTAAAAAATGAATGCACAATTTTTCACGATTTTAATCCTCGGATATCTGTTAATTAACATTTTATGAATTTACATAGCGGCATCGTAATCTTGAAAAATAAAAATAAACGTAAAGCATCTTCTCATTTGGAGAACTTAGGTAACCACAGATTAATGGACAGACATCACGAACATTTCACTCTATTAACACACTCATTGGATCCAAAAAAAAAAACGGAAAAAAATTCACAATACATACGAATAAATTTAAGATTAGGTTTTTTTATAGCAAATATTATTTTTATGTATTTTGTAGATAGAGAATAAAAAAAAAGTCTGATGATGCTCCTGTCATAGGGCGAGATATAAAATCGAATATTAAAAAAATGAACAAGGCACTCCTTCGCTGATGCTATTAAAAATGAGTGTTGTGTTGTAACAAAATGTTATGTTGAAGGCATTTCCATTAAATCAACGATTTACTGCTGTCATTTTTTTTTTTTTACATAACATAACGAGTGTGGATTCGACATTAATTTAAAATATATATATTTACATACATTTTCTCTTGCAAACACATATTTGTCAACAGTTAACAAATTTTTATTTAATGCTAATACAGATTTGTCAAAAGTTCGGCGTTGACCATTTTTGTTTATCCACACTCAGCCAAAAAGTATAATTAACGAAATATTAAATAATTTCAATCAACTAAAATTTGTGTACTCAATAATTTTCATTTCCACAAAAAAAAAAACTGTGAACTTTAAAAAAAAAGTATTTTTCATTTTCATTTGTTGAAACGAAAAATAGAAATCTATTTTAAGTGTGAAAAAGTGCCCTGATAGAACTCGTTATTTGGCTCTGGTTCGTAGTTAAAAAAATAAAAAAAATAAAAAAAAACGTCGTTTCAATACTTTTTATGGTACAGTCTTTAGCCACCTGAAGGGTGGGAGGTGATTGGTAGACTCTGCAGTGAATCGTGAAGATTGAATGGAAACTACCCGTGCCAATAACTGTATATATTTGATTTATTTTACATGGCCAACCACTGTCAGTTTGATTCTGTATAGTGCATTCTTGCTATACAGCAGAGTTTCGTTTGCACCATTGTCCCTCTCGATTGGCTGAACCCGTATTGCAAAGAATTAATGCAACTTCCGTGATGCGTGAGCTGCCAATAGCTTTTATTATCGGAGCTTCTATTTATTTTATTACAATAAAAACGAGTTGAAATTAATTTTCACTGGCTTTCCGGTTGTGTGTGGGTGTTTTTTTTTCGTTTGTCGTTCGTGAAAGTAGAATTGTGAGAAAGTAGGTTGATTTTTTTTTTTTTTAGCTCGCTCATGAAGGACGTTTTATGGATAATGGAGTGGAATGAGAATGATATGTGTCTGTGTTGAATTTTTATATATTTGGATATTACGACTCATAATTCTGCCTTATGTGCAGTTTTACATATATGATGTTCCGGATAAGAGATATCTGCTTCTGATTACGTAAATTCTCACTGGAATTTCTCTGATTAATTTTTGATTGGCTTAAATCGGTAAAACACGATTTTCCGAAATCAGCTCATGTTAATTTGATGGAAAATTGATTTTCTTTAGAAAAGAAAAACGGAGTTTCAATGGATTTTGAAAATTTTTATTTTGTCTCTAAATTTTAACACAAAAAAGTAAAAGAATGTGCATGAAAATTTGGCATCCACGAATCTCGGAGACTATTATTTTTTAGTTATTAAATGAGCAATTTAAGAAAGACACGATTTTATAATGTGTCATTAAGAGCTTGTTAATTAAGAGCATAATGTATGTAAAATATTGATAAAAATTAAGAATTTATTTGCATGGAAATATATATTTCTAAATATATTTCAAGTGTGAGTACAAATAACTTTTGTGCTTCTGTTAATCTTGGAGAAATTAAAGAGTTTATTGTCAAATTTTTATTCGTGTCATTAATTTAAAAAATGGTAATTATATGACAATTTCAGACGAAATTCTGCACTGTACAGTAAAACACAGAGTGCAGTAATATAAACTCTGTTTGTAGCTGCGTTTACGGTTAGAAATAGTCGTAGAAATATTAAACGTAAGACCACGAACGAGGATCTTAAAGGCATAGGTAACAGCCCAATATACTTTACAGCATTGTGCAGTATGTAAGAGCAAGAGCAACAGCTGTTTATATAAGATACATTTTTGTTTAAACTAAAAATGGAATATATTTCATTAGATATATCTTGGAAAATTTATGAAAAATATATTAGCGTGGATTTCATAATCTGTGTCAAATATTTTTATATATTACAATGACAAAAGTATACATACTTGATTTTCGTAAAGATTATTAATCTTTACGAAAGATCAAAGAGTTTTATTTAGAAAAATTTTATTTAATTCGTGACATTAATCTAAAAAATAGTAATTAGAATGCAATTTTGTACAAAATCTTGCACCGTAATTTTCTGTAACATCGTTATAAAAAAAAGTGATGAAATTGAACACATTTTTGTGCTTTTCTTTACCCTGCAAAGATCAAAAGATTTTTAATTAGAAAAGTTAAATTTGATTCGTAACTGTAATTTAAAAAAATGTTAATTAGCTGCAATTTTGTACAAAATTTTGCACCGTAATTTTCTGCAACATCGTTATAAAAAAAAAGATGAAGCTCAACACTATTTAGTGTTTTTAAACACCCTGAAGAAATTCGAGGATTTTTAATCAGAAAAATTTAATTTAATACGCGACATTAATTTAAAAAATGGTAATTAGAATGCAATTCTGTACAAAATTTTGCACCGTAATTTTCTGTAATATCGTCATAAAAAAAAAGATGAAGCTCAACACTATTTAGTGCTTTTCTTCACCCTGAAGAAATTCGAGGATTTTTAATCAGAAAAATTAAATTTAATTCGCGACATTAATCACAAAAATGGTGATTAGAATGCAATTTTATACAAAATTCTGCACTGTAAACCAAAACCCACAAAGGGGTTGCATTAATGTAAGCCCTGTTAGTAGCTGTGGTTTATACGGTAGGAAGTAGTCGTAGAGAAATATTAAACGTAAATCCGCAAAGACCACGAACGAGCATCTTAAAGGCATAGAGGTAAGAGCCCAATATATACTTAGCAGTATTGTGCAGCACATATATGTAAGAGCAACTAGGGTATGTATTGCCATATCCACGTGGCGTGTAATGTGCACACGTACGAGGAGGGGCTGTCGTGTGGGGTTTTCTGTGGGGCTGTCGCGTGTCACGAAAGTCGGTGGCATGTGCGCACACATATATATATATATATATATAAGGAGAGACCGCAGTCTGCGAAACGATGATACCAAACCAATACCGCAGAAAGAGGGAAGGAAACAAGAGTGTGAGACATAGTAAAGTCGTTTCACTCATAGAAAGGAACGATGACGACGACGACGACGACGACGACGTCGACAAGGCGCGCAGTCGTCGAAAGCGAAAACGCACACGCGGTATGGTTAAAGGTGCCGGTTGAGGGGAGGAAACGCGTGTGGATAAGAGGGAAAGGAAGCCGTATATATAACAGCTCATGTGTATATGCTGAACAAACTAACGTACGTGCAGGCATTAAAAAGCGCGGAGAGGGTCGTTGTGCGCGCGGAAGTCGCCATTTTTACAAATAACACTACTAACTCCTCTCTCTCTCTCTCTCTCTCTTTCTCTTTTACTTTTTTTTTCTACAATCTTTCTGTCTCTCACTCTTTCTGGCTGCTGCGTGTAACACGATATACCCCGTATGTAGATTTTGTGTGCACGGGGAAGCGTAACAACCATCGGTGGGGTTGCACGTTTCGTTAGCGCAGAGTCCTACCTACCTTATCGTGTGTTTCTTTTTTTTTTTTTTTCTTTTTCTTTTTTTTTCTTCACATATGGAGTCGAGCACAATGTGTAATATATATATATATATAGCAAGAAAAAGCTGTACTGTCTATATGTTTCCACGATGCGAATTTTTGTATACCCTTTTTATTTAGCTTCCTGTTTCCGTTAAGTTTCCGATATATCAATGTTGGGATCTGCGGAATATGAGATGTGGGAAATATGATTCGAGTACGTGCGGATGCAAGTACTCTTTGATATTTTATTTTGCTTCATGGTTTTATTTTTTTTTTTTTTTGGTCCAAACATAAAACAGTCATTGAGTGATGTGAAATGTCCGCAATTTTTAATTACCGTCAAATTACGATTAAATAACGATGAATATAATTTCCAACAAAAAAAAAATCCCACGACAAAAAGAAATGAGAAAAAGAAATAGAACAAAGTTTGTCACGAAATATTTTCTTTTCAAAAGCGCTGTTTTTCTAAATATCACAAATTACCGATTAAATTTAGGCACTAACAGCCCAAACACAAATCTTAATCCCTACAAGAAAGCCTGAACAACGAGAATGTCTTTGAAAATCTCTTAATTGCATCGACCAGCGAGTCAGCGAGAGCCCCTAATACCCGACGGTGCATTAGCCAGCATGTCTTGCCGAATAAACGTCGAATCCAGCAGCCACGAAATTAAAGCCGCGCAGCATCAAGCTCACGTATACGTACGATGGACATAAGCACAGCCACCAACCCCTAATGCGAAACCTGTGAAAGGCGTAACACGCTCGCCTATCTCAACCCGTGAATGGGAACTTCGTGGCTTCCACAGCCCGGATACATTGCATGATGCATACAACATCACATCCCATGTATGGGCACAACTATCTGTTCTCTAGCTGTCTACATGCGTGTGCGTGCGCGTGTGCGTGCGCGTGTGCGTGTGCGTGTGCGTGTGCGTGTGCGTGTGCGTGTGCGTGTGCGTGTGCGTGTGCGTGTGCGTGTGCGTGTGCGTGTGCGTGTGCGTGCGCGTGTCCGTGTGCGTGTCCGTGTGTCTGACCCGCACAATCCGCGCGATCGGAACGCCAGTATGCACGCATCCAATTTCGCGATTCGGCGAAGCCGTCGTCGTTGTCGCCATTGGAGTCTCGGGTGTGTGCCACAACCGCCACCCAACCGGCTAGAGGATCGACAGTTTCACGGCAATTCGATTCCCCGTTACCATTCTCTGCTCTGCGCAGCTATTTCTCAGTTCGAGCTCCCACATCTCGACGTTCTGTTACACTCTATAGTATATACATATATATATATATATATATGTGTGTGTGTATATCTATATATGTACATATGTAACACAGAACGCAATGCCTACATAGGTGCTATGTAAAGTGGGTTTCGATAAAAAAAAGAAGAATAAAAAGTATTAACCGATATGAGACCGAGGATCGAAAATGGACAGTCCAATTTTTTTTTATTAAAATTGTCGAAATTTATTCGAGCTTTTATCACGCGTTTCTTTTATATTATTGCAATACCCTTCAAAGATTCGTGTTGGAACTTCCCTTCTACGCTTGGTTTACGGTCGCTCGATGGATTTACATAAATTTAGTGGCTCTAAACACTTTTCATGAGATGGGACACGCCAGTCTGTCATTCTGTATTACAGTAAAAAAAAAAAAAAAGAAAAAAAGAAGAGGAGATTGGTTGGTTCTAAATCCAACGGACACGGTCTGTCAAATACATTTTTAGTCTGTATATGTATAAGCATATTTTTACTTAACTTAAACGTTATTTCGTAGCGGCTGAACGGAATTTGACTGTTGAAGGTTTCATATATTGCGATGCTTAAATTAGACGTTCAGTGTTTTAATGTTTATTACTTTTGATCTTAATCTTTTTCTTTATTTCTTGACGCAAATAATATTGTATTCATAATTTCTTATAGAATATTTTACAATATTGGTAAAAAAAAAAAATGGGTGAACGCAATTAAAAATAAATTATAAACAATTTTTCACAAAGATTTTTTTTAATATCTATAATTTATTTGATTATCCTGGCATTTTTTTCGTTAATCTTTTGTGGAGAAATCTTTTTTTCTCGCTTTAATCAAATGTTTCAATATTTTTTAATGAATATCATCGATTTTTCTTTGTAAATATCAAAACATTTCTAGAATAAATAAACAAACAGCTCGATTTTGAAAATCTTGGAAAAATGATTTCGTGAAAGTACAAATAAATAAAAAATAAAAAAAATGCTGCCATAAATACAAAAAAATGTAACTTTCGTTTTTTCTTTTCTTTTCTAGAATTACATTAAACCTTGCAAATATATTCTCTAAGTTCTCAGACGTTTCTAAATACCGATTACATTTTTTTACACGTTAAAACCCCGCGAAATTTATTTGACCCATATAACCCGCATTTACCCAATAAATCTAAGTCCCGGGCCTAAGGATTACACCCGAGCATATATATATATATACATACACACACATATAGATGCTCACTTTTCCAGTTGGAGAACGAATGGCTACAGCATATATCCCTGCAGTAGCCAAGCACGCCGGGGCGTCTCTTCTTTCGTTCTCGGTCGCGAATTTTTGAATCAAGAAAATTCCCTCGAGAGGATATGTCGTAGGAAATTGAATTTCTTTCGTAGCATAAGCGAGAGCATCCGCGCGGCATCAAACGAGGCCGGCGGCTGGAGCTTCTATCTTTCTCCATATCTCTTTCTCTCTCTCACTCTCTCTCTCTCTTACTCTCATTCTCAATCTCTGCTCTTGGGACGCATCAGAGCCCAGCCCGGCCCGCGTTAGATGGTAAAAGAGCAGAGAGTCAGTCGCATTCTCCTCGCGGCAGGTTCAACGAACCCCGCGCACCTCGCTTGCGAGCTGACTTGGCCTCAGCCAAGCTTGCCCTCGCTCACTCGCTCTTGTCATGCTTATAGCTGCTCGTTGGACAGATGAGAGACTGTTATATACTTAATATAACACCGCGGGTACACACGTACGGTGGCTGTTACGCGACAACCCCCTCCACCCCCCCTCCCCATTTTGCCAGAAACACCTGACGACCACTTTGTTCTGTTTTCCGGAAGTGCGTTAAAACATACATCATACATTTCGCACGTTACACGCGAATTTCAGAGACACCGGGGTAATTTCAACTGGTTAAATTTATTTACAGTGTTAAGACACTTTTTTTTCGTTGGTTTTTTTGCAATTTACTTAGGCATTCCAAAGAATTTTTGGGATCTTCGGAAACTCCGGGTTTTTTTTAATTATATTTTCTCCGCAAATTACGCAATTGAGAAATTTATTGTTCGGAAAAAAAATGGGAAAATCGTTGTGATATGAGAAATGTTGAAGAAATTTGTGTATTTGATGAAAAAGAGGTTATACAGTGGTTTTACAGAACTCGACTCTACACATCACCGAGTCTAATAATCACCGACTCTACACATCATCGACTCTACACATCATCGACTCTACACATCACCGACTCTACACATCACCGACTCTACACATCACCGACTCTACACATCACCGACTCTACACATCATCGACTCTACACATCACCGACTCTACACATCATCGACTCTACACATCACCGACTCTACACATCACCGACTCTACACATCACCGACTCTACACATCACCGACTCTACATCATCACCGACTCTACATCATCATCGACTCTACATCATCACAAACTCAAAAACCAATCAACGTGTGCGTCTATAGACAAAAATATTTTAACGCGGCGCACGTTGATTTGACTCCAGCGAAATTATATAAAAAAGTTACAAGGTAAAAACGTGACACAACTAACCCCGGTCACGTCTATTCTGCAGATTACACGCGAGTATACAGTTACATACATGTTATGGGCATCATAGGTGACCTTAGAGATTGTATACTAGCCACGTGGACGTTAGAATTTAATCGTATTATTGAGAGAGAGAAAGACCCTCGTGAATATTATTAACCGTCATATATTTTATACTTAAACGAAGTTTATACTCTAGGATTGGAAGTATCGTGATATTTATTGGATCTTATGGCGAAACGCACACCAAGTGTCGTACGGAGCTTACGGTATTGCGATTAAGGACGATAGGTCAATAGGTTTAATCCACGATTGAGGACTGTATGTTCATTTTTGTTTTTTTTTTTTTTTTGATCTTGCAGAGGATTTGACTTCTCGTGGTTCAGAGACTCTCTGAAGACGTTTGAACAGCTAGAAAATAATCCAAAATGTAATGTAGAATTAGTGTAGTGATAAATTAAGTGACATCTTGAGGATTAGTTGTGTAGACTTTCGGACGACTCGAATAGATTTTTCAAAAAGTCTTCATTCTTCGTGGTTAAAATCTTCTTTTTTTTTCGGAAAGTCAATTTTTCGGGACAGTTCGATTTTTTGGAATATCCAATTTTTTTGAAAAACTGGTTTTATTGGTAAATCCAATTTTTGAGCACTTGAAGTATGATTTTTTTGCTGTCTTACCAAAAAAAGTTTTTTTTTCCGAATATTTTAGACTCTTGGAAAAAGAAACACAATTGATGATAATATGAAATAATGGTCAAAATTTTTTTTATTATTATTCCAAAATTGTTACTTTGTCGTTTCCATAAGTTCTCGTCGGATAACGTAAAAATTGGAGAATTAAGTTTTCTGCACTGTAATTCTTTTTTAATTGACAATGACACATTAAATTCAATGTCAGAAATATATAAAGACTATATCGTGACCTACTTAATATTACTTAAGTAATGCCAGGCTTGATGACCGCACGTAATTCCCAGTGTTCAGTGAAGTAGAGTACCTGGTAATTTGGATTTCCTAGTCGCTGCGAGAAACTTTTTGCTGACACATTTAGGTCACTCTCCAGTGACCTGCGAATGATAACGAAAAATAAACCTGAATCATAACGCAGTAAAAAAAAACCACCCCAAAAAGTAACCATTTTTCTACATTTAACAAAAATCTTCACAAACGTTCACAATTTTATTTTTGAATTTTCCAAAAAAAAAAAAAAAAAAATTCAGTTCTAATCTTAAGAACAAAACTAACAAAAGTGCCAAAAAGAAATGTCAATGACATAACAAACTTTGCTACGTCTTCCTTAAATAACAATTTAACATTTCACTACAACACCGCCTTTGATATCTTAACCAAAATATAATAACATGAATATTTTTTCTAAAAATACATTAATTCTTTTAACAAATCTGATTTTCGATAGAAATCAAATCATGCCA
Source organism: Perithous albicinctus (assembly GCA_964016905.1). NCBI lineage: Eukaryota > Metazoa > Arthropoda > Insecta > Hymenoptera > Ichneumonidae > Perithous > Perithous albicinctus. The sequence continues at coordinate 18,885,928 of OZ024696.1, read as the reverse complement.
ATTTAGGAATTCAATAAAAATTTCCTTTTTTTTTTCTTTTTTTGGGCGGAACATCTTTCTTACTTTACGAGTCAACATTTCACTGTAACGTCACGTGTCCAATGATAAAAGATATTTCCATTTTTAACTCAACGTGGCATCCGGGTCGCGCGAAGAGCGTCAGAATAAAATCCATTTCGGACGGAGGTCCAGTGTGTACCCTCGGCACTCGGAAATAACGAAATTTAAAAAAAAAAAAAAAAAAAAAAAAAAAAAGATAGAGAGAGAGAGAGGGAGATAGAGGAGCTAGAGTGGGCGAGAGAAGAGAGCCTGAGGGGTTTGAGGGTGAGTTAAAAGAGAGAGAAAAAGAGAAGGCGGGTATCGTTCAGGCCGTGCTTAGCCACAGTTTGGGTGACGAGGCCGCGGGCCCCATTGTTTCCCGTGATGAATGGCTCCGGTAGCTATCTACAGGGCCACCGTTGATGGGAACAAAACAGTGCATTCGTTCGTTTTCGAGACAGGTTTTCCATGAAATCGAACGATGCGAACGCCCACTCGTCCAAAAAGCAATGCAGGTGTGTCATTCTCGATGTATGTTTATATAACACACTCTGCACTTTCAATAATATACATATATATATATATATATATATATAGTATATATAATTTAATTTATGTACAGAAATATTTGTGGCATATCGATTGAATTTATAATATTTACCGTATTTATTTCACATTCGTAGCCCGTGCAAACAATTATTTCCCTTTCTGTTTGACCTATCCGTCGAATTTGATTTGCCAACTTAGCCTTTTTTTCTTTCTTCTCTTTTGTTTTGTTTTTTTTTTTTTGGGGTTTTTTTTTTTTTTTTCGAATTGTTCGATTTAATTCGATTGGGGCTTTGCCACGTTTCTGCACCCCTTGCGTACTTTCCCGTAACCAGTGCAAACACGTGCACCGCAGTGTCTACTGGCTATATGTATTGCAGACCTACTATTGATCACATGCAACAATAAAACGCCACGCCAGCGCATCGGGAATTATGAATGCCTCACGTGCATTACCTTCACGACCTCGTAGTAAAGATCTATGAACGCAATATTCCATGACTCGGGCGGGAATGCCAACCCCACAAACGGCTCGTAGAACTCTGTCTCTGGGTTTGCGTTTCGATGCAATATTTAACAGATTCTTACGGTGGGAATTTTTGGTTTTTTTTTATTACACCTTTGAATGTATCTCGGCGAACAATGGAAATTAAATTTACAAAGCGATCAAATTAAACCAAAAGTTCATTATTTGTAAGAAAAAGAAATGTCAGAAAATGTAGGGAAATACGTGATTTTTTTTTAGATTCAAAAAGAGAGTATAAAAATCCCACGTGATTCATTTTTTTTATGTACACATACGAGTGTAAAAAATTGTTGAAGTTTCATTAAAAAGAAAAAATGGAAAATGGAAAACTTGGCACAAAACTTCAATTTGATCGAAATCGATAAAGTACTTCAAATCTTACCATATCATTTCCAAACCGTAACGAGCTCGATCAAACAGTGCCCCCTATTTTCTTTTTTTTTTATCATTTTTCTCATTACAACAATCTCTCATGTCGTGTCGATCGCCACGGAAGGCTTATTTTATTCATTTTCTTTCGTGTTTTTTTTTTTTTATTCTTCTTTTTTTTCGTGTGAATTATGTCGGCGATGACAATTTGTGAGTTATGTGTATGTACACGCTGGGATATATTCATGGGCCTCGGTTGTCGTATCAGTCACGCTATACGAGGGCAGAGAAGCCGCAGCTCGAATAAAAATATATATAGTACGATAATACCGTGTAGGTTAAAATAATATCGAGGGGCAAGAGCGTTGCAAATGTTGCTTCTAGCCATTTGACGTGTAGATTTTTGACGCGTACATATATAGTCTTGTGTTGTAGTATGTGTGTGAGTGTATCGTGTGCGAGGAGCGTTTATTACATCGAACCATATATATATATATATATATATATATATATATATATATAGGAGCAGCACATCTCGTCAAGCTTGTTCCACATGAACATGTGCCTTTCCCTTCTCCTGTCCGACACAACGTCATTATCGCGAGGACAATGCTGTCGGACAAGCCAGGGACACCCTCCACCTCTTGAACAAACAGGGGTTAAAACTTGGTTTTTTTTTTCTCTTCAGATCAGTGATTTGGTAGTTAATCGATTATCTGTACATTGAATAAGCAGCGCGGAGCGGTTAGCGAGCACATGATGGGTAGAGTCATGTACGCTCCGGTAAGCTGGTTACAATCTACATAGATGACTTCGAGGGCTGTTTAACCTGAATAAATCCACGTTAACGTTTGAACTGACTCTTCAACTTCAAGAAGAACTTTTCACTGCCACGTTTTATAATTACAATATTACGATTTTTAATCATTTATTTATAATGTGAATTATGGGAGTGACGAAGATTATTGAGATTAATGGTTTAATTGTAATTGAAGAAATTTCAGTTTTCTTTAAATCGTATATTTGGAATCTTCGTTTCTTCTCTTTTGTCGTAAAATATTTATTTTTCTTCTGGAGGAATATTTTTGTGGTAACAAGAAGAATATTTTAATATTCGTAGAGATTTACTGGACTGAGTTAGGGGCTGCTAATATGTTTATATGATTTTTAATAGTATTAACAAAAAATCGATTGCATGTCGAATTGAATTAACTTCAAGACTGAAGATAATTGTACGGTCGTTTGTCATTTAAGATTTTTTTTTCTGTTGAACTGGTAAAGTGATAATTAAAAAAATGAGGGTTTGTCAATTTCACTGATCAAAGATATCGAATTTACATTTCTGCACATTGTCGTCTTACTTTCAGCATTAAATGTTCTGGCGAACAAAAATTGTAATATTCGCGCAGATTTAGTGGACTCGGTTGATTAATATTTATAATATGGTAATATGATTTTTAATCACTAATTTATAATCTACATTATAAATTGGTGATTTTAATAAGAAATTATAGTAATTGTGAGGCAATTATAATTTGTCTTTAATTGGTTTATATTGGGCTTATAATAACGATATGTAATTTTGTAAAAATTAAATAATTTTATTTCATGCAATATACTCGATATTTCAAGTTTGAAAAATTATTTTTAGCAAGAATAAAATACCATAATTAATATAATACTTGGATGAAATATTGTGAAAAATTAATTTCAAACTCAATTATTAAAATAAAATACTGACCTTAGTCAACGTATCTCCGTATATGATAATATAATTTTGTATTATTAATTATAATATGCAATGAATGATGGCAATAATTAAAATGAATTGCAATTGCAAAGAAATAATAACAGGATTTAAATTTGTTTTTAATTGATATATTTCGGACAGATATTGAAATACATCGAATTGAATAATTACTTTATAAAGCGCAGTCAATATTTTAATATTTCAATATTTAAAGGAGTATATATTTGCAATAACGTTTTTTTCAACGATTAAACTAACATTAAATTGCACGTCAAATTAAAGGATCAAGATAATTATTTATTTATTTATTTTCTCGAAAAATAAAAAAAAATGAATTTGAGGAGAAATTGAACAAAAATTTTTTAAAATTGAAAAATAAAATATTTAATTCTCTTCAAATTATTTTTATTATTTTCGAACAATATTACCAAAGATTCGTATTTCCATTATAAAATTCCTTAAACTGAAGCAAAAACCCAAACATTCTTGAACAAAAATTACTGCTCTTCGTTAATTGAACAACAACAATTTTTTTAAATGCACATTTAAACACATAAAATTTTTTAAACAAAACAAAATTGAAACATAAAAATAAAATGATGTATTATTAAAAATTCCCAAAGAACCGCTAAAGCTCAATTAATCGACACTTAACATTTAATTCCGTCTCTTATTCTCGCAGTGGTGGCAATCGTTAACTGAATTACGAAAGAATAATCGTTCGAGTGTAAAATCCATTGTCGTTAAACTTAGCATTATAAAACCCTTAGCAATAAATTAGCGCCTCGTAAGAGGTAAAATCCAATTCGGTATAAAATTTATTCGCCTTGGAATGCTAGTTTCGGGTAATATCGATCGTCGAGCTCGCTAGCTTTTGCGGGGGTGGTTATTATATATCCGCATAGCACCCTCTCTCTCTCTCTCTCTCTCTCTCTCTCTCTCTCATTCTGACTCTTTCTCCCTCTTTATTTCTCTCTCTCTCTTTCTCTCCAGTCGAGAAGGGCGGTTATAAAGCGTCAGGGCGATATCAATTGTTATTCCACGCGAGCGATCCGGTGATAAGAAGAAGGCCAATGTATTTTTCTCTCGTTGGGCTCTCTTGGCGGTTCCCAAGCGCACAGCTGCTCCGATTTTATGCTTATTAAAAAAGTCGATGGCGAGTGCGCGGCAGCTGGTGTCGCGTCGCGTGACGAATTCGTCGAGAGTAGAATACCCGACAATATTCTTCAATATAATGAAGAAACGTATGACGACAACGTTCGATATATATGACCTAAATTATACGAAGAAGAAGAAGAAAAAAAAGAAAGAAAACCGTGAATTTCTTGTGCGACTGAACCGACCTAACCGACCTTGGTGTCCTTAAAGAGAAAATCTTTACGCCGATTTATTCGGAAGTTTCGAAACGACGAACCGTTTGAAATCGAAGCCAAAGTCGGACGCAAGAGATTGTACTAAGGGTGCGCTAGTCGCTAGCGAAATTAGTCACAGAAGCAATGCTGAAGGCGAGACCGCACCGAGGCAACGGGTCATCATCCATTGGGCGACCCTTGATTCGATTCGGGCGCGTGTGCGCTTCGAAGCGCGGGAATTGTACTGTATATGTCAAGCCTAGAACTCACCCGGTGCATCGCCCGGTGCATACAGGCGGTCTATGAAGGGCTTTTGTCACAGTGATTGGCCACCCCATAGCGATTGAAAGTCTCTTGAGGGAGTTGTGGATGATAGATGGAAATGCAGGTATGCCAATCACTGTATCTTTGCACAGTTTTGAGTGACCAATCACTGTTGCGCTTTGGATAATGCGAGGGTGCGGCCAATGCGGGATCCACAAAGGGGGAAAAGTTCGCGGTACTTATCGTTGAGAAACCAGCTTACTTTTTCGAATTGAAAGGACAATTTTTGCTTGGATTGAATAACTGTCCTATCCATCACCTTTTGGTGGACGATTTTTACGGACATTCTTCAGTGAGTTTGCTAGATGCTCACCAATCGGTTACGTTTGGGGGATCAATGTGTCCCACGTCCTCGAAGTAACTGAATTCAGTGTTTGCTGGTTCACTGAGAGTTATGCCAGTTCTATTGGGGATTTAAGAAATTTACGTTATTCTGAAGTTGGATTGCTATGTTTTGTACAAAATAAGTTTGTCAAATAAGTAAATAAGCCATTTGAACCAAAGTTCTTTTGTCATTTACCATTGATTTGTTAATTAACATTCCGTTATTAGTAGTGATTTTTTAAAAATGGTAAAATTCTACTGCTGCGTTTGGTAAAAGTCATTTTGTTAGATGAGTAAAAAATACGTAGTTGCGAAAATTGTACCGATTGTGAAAGCCTGGAACTCACGATGCATCGATCGGTGCATACAGGCGTTGTATGAAGGCTTTTATTACAGTGATTGGCCACTCCATAGCGATTAGCAGTCTCTTAAGGGAATTGTGAGTGATTGAAGGAAATGCAGGTATGCCAATCACTGTCTCCTTCTTTGATTTCACATGGCCAATCGCTGTTCTGACTGGATCGAGACGGTTTGAGTTGCAAAATGAGTTGAAAAACTAGCTTACTTTTCAATTGAATGAATACAACGACTGAAGAATGAAAAAGGACAATTTTGCTTAGCCAGAAATAACTGTCCTATCGATCACCTGGTCGATTTTTACGCAACTTCTTTTCCGAGTTTGCTCGACACTCGCAGGCAATCCAATGCGTCACGCTTCCTCAAAGTGACTGCAATGTTTGCTGTTTCACTGAGAATTGTGCGTCAATTTTATCGAGGATTCGTGGGACTTACGCTTTTTTTTTTAAACCGTTAAAAGTAAGTTTATAAAATAAGTGTTCTACGTTTCGCTAAAAATAATGTTGTCGTTTACGATATTTTTGTTATATTAATGATAATAAATTTGCGAATTTTCAAATTGAAAATTTTACACATTTTTCTTGTACTCTTAATATAAATTATTTTTTCACTTTGACCAATGAAAAATATGTTTATTGCCATTTTTTTATATATTTATTGTCATTTTTACAAAATAGAAAATATTTTTTATTCATCAAAGTGAAAAATAATTTACATTAAGAGTACAAGGAAAATGTGTAAAATTTTGAATTTGAAAATTATCTTTTCTTTTTTTCTTAAATGTACAAGAATTTTACTTTCGTTTCTAATCTGATTGAGAATCTGACCCAGCATCTACAAATAACGACACTTCACGCCACTTATCGCCGAAAAACCAGCTTACTTTGGATTAGATGAATGAATACGACACCCAGAGAATGAAAAAAAAAAAGAGAGAGAGAGAGTGAAATTGCTACCCTGACATTTTTACGGTCATTCTTCAGTGAGTTTGCTCGACACTTACGATCGGTTACGATTAGAGGATCAATTTGCCACGCTGCTTCGTCCTAACTGACTGCAATATTTGCTGGTTCACTGAGAAATATCAGTTTCATTGAGGATTTAAGGGATTCTCATTTTTCATGCTAGGTACTATTGTACTTTTTTTATTACCTATATTTATTGCGGCCAATCACTGTGCCAAGGATACTCACAAAAAATAAAAAATTTGCGTTCCTTATCGCCAAAAAAACGAGCGTTCTTCAGATTCAATGAACAAATACAACAAACTGAAAACGAAAAAAAAGCTAAATTAAATTCTATCGATACACGAAAAACATGTTGTTTTTCAGTGTATTCAGTTCACCAAATCAAACCTGATCAACGAATCAAACAAAAAAAAATTGCCTTGATTGGTTTACGATCGTAGAATCAATTTGTCACGTTTCTTCCTCGAAACTGACTGCAACATTTGTTGTTTCACTGAGAAATGTCAGTTCGGTTGTGAAGACTCAAAAGATCATAGTTTTCCCTGATGAATATTACTGAACTTATACTTGCTCTGGTTGGCATCACTTTTGTCACTTGGGGCTTTCCAAAAGTTCTTTTTTTTTTTTTTTTCGGGTAAGCGAGTATCATTTTTGGGGTTCAACACCAGTGGGATTAAAGTTGAATATATACTCGTCGAGTGGTTCGTATAAGCTTCCCAACTGTCCCTATTGGCCCGACTGTTGAGGCTTCTTCATCTTTTTCTTCGTCTCTCTGCACTTGTACTCGAGTCTCGCTTGGGTGGTAAATCCACGCGACGGGTGTATCTTTCCCTCCCACGCGGCTATTTTCATGCTACGGCCTCCTGAATAATATCGCGAGTCGCGTATGCGAATAGATCTACACGTATATAGTTATAGCAAGGTAAATGCCCCTATTTCTGTACGTCTTAGACACACATCGCACCTAAACCGAAATGTAGATGTGTGTATATGTACATACAGCATGCTTAAGGGTGCTGATGCAGTACTGTCTCCTATTGGAGGTAAAGCCACGTTTCTACTGAGGTGGTTGCTGCTCTTTACACTCTTGAAAGCGGTTCTTGCTACATTTTTGTAATTGTATCTGTGAAATTCTGTGCATTTGAAAATAGTAGAAGATAGTATTTTTTTTTTTTAATGTTTCTAATTTAGATTTTGTTTCATTAGATTGAAATGCTACGTTGTAGAGAAAAGAAAAGTAATGTGACTCACTGAAAAATGTAATGTGATAAATAAACAATAAAATTCAGAAAAACTGAAGTTGGCCATCAGTGACAATAAAGTCTCATTTCTATTAAATTCCAAAAATCAAAAACATTCAAGTAAATGAATTATTAATAAATACATCATGGAAGAAACGAAAAAAAAAATTAACACGATAAATAAATAGTAAAATTCACAGGAACAAAAATTCATCTTTGGTTCTGGTTGCGCATGGTCAATAACTGGTACATTCACTCTACATGCAGTTACAGTATGTTATAGTAGCAACTTCCGTAGGAACTTCCGACCGGCACATGAAAAACCAACAATTTCAGCTCAACTCCCTGGATTCCTGGGACTAGGAAGACACACACACACACACACACACACACACACACACACACACAAATACACTATCAGTGAAACTACTTGCGTTGAATACTGGAAAGTTAAGAACTCCATATGCCGACGACTCACGAAGCTTTACTCACAAACTTTGAACTCTGGGCTGAAGCCGCACACCGGAGATCTCATATGCTGATGAGAAGGAAGGATTTTGTGGCAAGTGTCTTGTCTGCTCTCTGCCTCGCAGCCAAGACTAATATACGTGTATACATATATATATATATATATATATACATATATAGAGCAGTTTCAGTATACAAAAGCCTCGCACTGTATGTATACGTGAAGTCAGAGAGTATTAGCTGCGTCACGGATTTACATCCGGATCGAATCTGCGCTCCTACACAATTATTTATTTCATTATCGATCTCCTCATAGCGTGCAGACGGGCTCGATGAGAAAAAAAAAAAAAAGAAACGATTTCGTACAAAAGATGCGTGGAGAAAAAAAAATGAAAAGTAGGCTCAGGAATATCGAAGCGAACCGTGTCGGCAGGATAATAAGTACAAAAATTTTGAAACCAACGCGCCGCTCGACTTCATCTATATATATATATGTGTGTGTGTGTGTGTGTGTGTATGTAACGATGGGAATTGCTGCGTCATGGATTGCGACTCTCGATCGAATCTATAGATATATATCACCTACATATATTACATGTAACAATTCATTTCGATTCGATTCTAATCGTTAACGCGAACACTGACGAAAAATATTTCGTACTGTAACGAAATAAAGTGAACTGAAAAAGAAAAAAGAATCTAAACGACTGATAATCAAAATTGTAAAACCGCAGAAAATTATTTCTTGCAATGAATATTTTATAAACAACCTATATAGCCCCTCGTTTTTTTAGGAGGGAAACAGTTTTTTTAGGAACACGTCTTTTTTACATTATCATAATTATTTTTGTGGAAATTCGCAATGTTAATGCGAATTACACGAATTACACGATCAGAATCCTTAATGTTGAAATGTGAAATTAAATATGTTAAATTTAACTTAAAATTTAATCTCGAAAAATGTTGAAACCATCTGAAACAAACGAAAAAAGTATCTACATTTTTTCTGCACTAGCCTAATAAATTTGTTATCTTGTACTCGACTTTATGACATTTTTTGCAGATTTTTTAATTGGGCCAAAAATGGCATTTCAAAAATTCTTTTAAAGAAATTTCGGGCCTTGAGAAAATTCTGAAAAAAATTTGGAGTATTCCGTTGAGCAGATACAATGACAAAAAAAATATTGGGACCAATCAGACGCAGAGAAAGGGTGTGTTTAAAAAAAAAAGTATTTATTTGAATACAAAAAATAAAGTTGAATTAAACTTATATCCTATTAAGCCGGCCAATAAATAAATAAATTTATTTAATTTAAATGAAAATTATTTTTGAATTATTGCCTTATTGGTACAATAAGAATTATCTAATTCAACTATACTTTATTCGATTTAAACAACATTTTATTCGATTCAAATAAATGCCTTCTCAGAGGTGACCCGTATTGCCCCCTCGTCCCTTTAAAAATTTGAGGTGTACGCTTATCGCATTAGCCTAACGTTCTGAGTGCGGTGAGGGAAGCGCTGTAGCTCGAGAAACAGCCAAAGGGGCCACAATCCCAACTACTGTACCAATGTGCCTTATATACCTATATACCTATATATATACGTGCACTATATATCCAGTTAGTACGTATATACATATAAACCTTGGTTTCATGCATCCACATATAAACAGTGATACTCTGTTGGCCAGAAACGCATATAGAAACATACACATATATATATATATATATATATATGGGGCATTCCATACCAATTCGATCTGGGTCTGATCCTCAACCTCCACGATCTGGTCCACGATTTTTTAAATCATTATTCTAACTTTAAGAGGCAGCTAAATTTTTTTTTAACTAAAAAAAAAATTTATTTACCGGACTTGTGAATTTTTAAATTAAAATAACGATATCGATGTAATTTAAGAATTCGAAAAAATTCTCAAAGTTTCTATGTCGAATATTAAAACAGTTGCGCTTAGACTCATAATGTCCGGAATCTTCGCTTCCATTGGTTTTGAAGCTTTTTCTCAAAGAAAAAAAAACGCTGAAAAAAAAATCTGTGAAAAAATTGTTTTTCCAATGAAAGTATTTATGATTTGAATTTTCCAAAAATTGAAAACCCTTCAAAAAAATCTGAAAAAAATGAAAAATTTTTATTTCCGAATAGAGCTTCAAAAACCAATGAAAGCGAAGCTCCATCCTGACATTAACGATCTGGTCAACATTTTTTATATCCGACACACGATTTTTGATTTTGGAAAATCACGAGTACGACAAATAAATTTGTTTAAATGATAAAAAAAAAATCGGAGTGCATCTTCGAGTCAGAATAATGATATAAAAAATCGTGGACCAGATTGGAGAGATCGGGGACCAGAGCCAGGTCGTACAGAATGCCCCATATATGTATATATATATATGTTGCTTTGCTGGAGAACGACGTGGTGAATTAGTGGTCAGGCTTCACGAGACAGAGTCGAGAGAGCTCCGCGCCAGGGTCTCGAGAGCCTCGACGGTTGGGACGTGAGAAGAGATTTTATCTTGACGCACCGCGCCTGATGTTAACTAGCTTTTATTTATGTAATTCATGGAGGTGCAGAGGTGGTCCACCTGTCATCCTTGCCTGGCTTTTTCGTTGCTCTCTAGTAGACGCCCTGTTTCGCAATAAGAATATATACACTTACGGGCCAACGGAATGGAATGTCAACGTTTGTCGTTTGAGCCACCAAGCGGCATGCATAGAGCTACGTTATATATTTTTTATTATATATGTAGCATACACGTGAAAGAAAAAAAGAAAAAAAAAAAAAAAAGAAAGCGTTTCGAGAGCCGCAACACACGCAGCGATAAAAGTCGTGCGACCGGCACGTCGTACTTCCGACTAAAATATAGCGCAACAACTCTAGCGGCGTACACCCGTCTTTCACCTTTTGGTTCAGGCACTTTATCACACGAATCTCGACTTATGCTTTTTATTTTCTTCTTTATTATCATTATTTTTTTTTTTTTTTTTTCGTCGTTCTTCATGAGTTCCTTGTTGCTCTTGGGTTCTTTTAATTTGTGGAGTTGTCAGAGAAGAGCCAATTGGACTCTGAGAGGATAATTGAGTCGCGGTCGACTTTTCTGGTTTTTTTTGTTGGTTCCACCTGATTTTTTATTGCGGGATTTATGTATTTTTTTTTTTTTAGAGAGTATGACGAAATCTTAAGAAAATAAAATTATACTTTTTTTTTTCATCGTCGGTTATTATTATGGAAATGAAGGTGGTTAATTATTAATTTGTTTGTTATTTTTATAAATTTCTGTAAATTGCCACCAATATACTGAATTATTAATAAACAAATTTTGTTAAAATTATAAGAAAATTTAATATTACTTCAGTGTTTTATAGACCGACAACTCATTTTCCCAATAAAATTGCTGTGAGAGGATAATTGAGTCGCGAATTACTCTTTTTATGCTCTACCTGACACATTTTATTATAGGCATAAGTTTTAGTTTTACGAGTCTATGACGAGATCTCACTAATAATGCCAGGCGTCATTACTCAAGTAATTACATTGTTGTTTTGTACCATCTGTACAAAACGCCTGAGGTTACAATTAAAATCGCGGAAGTATTAAAGTAGTAAATCATTAATTTGCTAAAAGTTAAAAAAAACACACACACATTATTTATACATTGGTTCATTTAATTAATTATTAATTCATTGAAAATAATAATTTTTTTTCTGGTACCAATTTCTGCTCATTTTTATCTCACTAATAAAATGCCCTGATCATCAAAGTAATGAAATTATTTTTTTAAGACTAGAAATTAGAATTGTAAAAACCAAGATAAGCAAATTTTTATTTCCCAAAATTAGCAAATTAAATCACATAGCTGATTAATTAATAATTAACACAATTTTTACAGATTTCTGTCACAACAACTGAATTCTTAAAATAAAAGTTCTTCAGTTCTTCTGAACATTATAATAAATTCAATTTCACCTCAAATTTAACAGCCCATCGTTTCATTTCACCAATAAAAAAAATAAATGTTCACCGTAGACATAAAAAAGCAGTACCCTCCGTTTTTCTCGAGCCATAAAAAAAAAGTTCGTGAAAAGGGCGAACTTATTGTTTATACTAGCATAATAGTAGTATCAGGCGTAATTACGAAAGTAGTGTAATTATTTGTTTAAGGCTAGCAATTAAAATGATGGAAACCAAGGTAAACAAATGTTTATTCTCCAATACAACCAAATTAATTACTTCGCTAATTAATTAATAATTATCGTTACTCTTATAAATTTCCGTCGCAACAACTGCGATTTTTAAATAAAATTCCTCCAATCGTGCTAAAAATGTACAACATAATTTAATGGCCCAACGTCTCATTACGAGAATAAAAAAAAAATATATCCACAGTAGACATAAAAAAAGGGTAGCATTCTCGCTTTTTCTCCAGCCATGAAAAAAAATCGTGAAAAGGGCGGACTTATTTTTTATACTAGCATAATTGTGGTATCAAGCGAAATTACAAAAGTAGTGTAATTATTTGCTTAACGGTAGCAATTAAAATGATGGTAATCAAAAAAAAAAAAAAAGTAAAGTAAACAAATTATTATTCACCAAAATAACCAAATTAATTACTTCCCTAATTAATTAATAATTATCGTTACTTTCATAAATTCCCGTCACAATAACTGCGATTTTTAAATAAAATTTCTCCAATTGTGCAAAAAGTGTCTCATTACAAGGATAAAAAAAAATATCCACTGTAGACATAAAAAAAAAAGGGCAGTATTCTCGCTTTTTCTCCACACATAAAAGAAAAAGGGCGTGAAAAGGGCCAACTTATTGTTTATACGAGCGTAATAGCAGTGTCGTCGCCATGTGCTCAATTGAAAAGGGTGCGTGCTCGTCACGTAACGATTTCAATAATTCCTTTTCACTCTCATCGGCGCTTCGCAGCTTCTATATGCCACGACACAAGTGTTCATTTGTGTCAGTCAAAATGCGGAAGAGCCGCGGAGCTCCTCTCGTTTATACAACATTATATGCTACACGAGAGAGGGTTATAATGCCATCTGTTTTCTCATGATACTTCTCGTCCAGTCCTCCAAAAGCCCTCTAAGAGAGAAATATTTTCTCACTAACGACGAACTGACTCAATAAATGTATATATATACATATATATGCTTCATTGGACTCGCAGTCGAATGAAATCTGAATCAGCATAGATAACAAAACGAGGGCGCAGGATAAACAAAAATAATACCGAGTGCTCTGTCTCCATCAACCCCCCCCCCCCCCCCTCCCTGCACCGCCCTCCGAATTCCCCATTGCGGATATACAAGGGCGTAGACTCCCTCAGGATATTTGCGTTTTATGAAAAGTCATCCCCGTAATATTCGGGCGTTGCCGTATAGAAAGCCACGCGTGGCTCTTTTATATAAAACATATACATATGTATATATTACATGACGTATTCCATGTTAATTCGAGAGATTTCGAGGCTTCGATGTGGTTCATTATATTTTTATTTATTCGGTCGAGTTAATGGAGTATGCTCAATTTTTTTTCGAATTTTTATGACATTTTTTTATGACTCGCCATTTTTTTTTTATAAAATATTTGCTGGGAGGAACGTTGAAATGTTTATAGCTTTTAGCGTATGTTTGAAAAAATGTTGAACTCTTCCGAAACGTTTGGTTTCAGTGTAAAAGTGCAAAAATCTATGTACTTTTTTGGAGGTATTTTTAGTTTTTTTCAATTCTTAGGTTCTGAGTTTTTTTTTAATTTTATTTATCTAGGGGCTCGCTTGTAAAATGTATGTTAATATCTCTATGCATTTTTTAAATGTTCGACAACTTATGTTGAGACATTCATTATTTTCTATTTTTTCTTAGATAATATTATAACATTTTTATAAAATTGAAAAAAAATTTAGGCTAGAAATGAAAAAAAAAAAAAAAAAATTATAGCTTACATATTTTAAGCTTATTTTTACAGTTTCTCAATTATTTTTAGTTTATTACTTCGTTTTTTTGTGACTTACGATTTTTTTTACACTTTTCACCACAAATTAGAAAGCCGATATATTTTCACTCAAGTGAATCCACTTTCACGTACTTATTTTTATAATACGTCTATAAATCCTAAAAAATATGAGCGTTACAATCTTTCCCCACAAAATAAAAAAGAGTCATCCAAAAATATCACAAAAAAAATCTTCAAAAAAACCGTCAACACACTCCATTAAAATAATTAAACAAAAACACGAACCACATAAAAAAAGATTCAGATTCGAGATCTAACGAATTGGCACAGAATACCTCATACATAAACCTATATATATATATACATATATATATTTTCTTTTTTTTATCATACGAAAAAGTATACACGCAGAATCCGATGTTTTCATCGGCCACAATAAATCTCGAGGAGCCTCTGGAGCATCTAGGCCGCGGTTGGCATCGAACAAAAAGAGGCCTCCCCGAGCTTTCATAAGATAGCTGTTCATCATATTTTTCGCACGAAAGAATAAACAACAAAAAAAAAAAAAAAAAGAAAAAAAAAAAAAAAGAAAGAAAAGGGGAAAAAAAATTGCAGAGCAAAACGATTATTTGTGAGCGAACGCTCGTGGGAGTTACGTAAGATCAGGGGGGAAAAGCCCGTTACGGGGATAGGCAGCACTTTAATAATGAAGGTGCGCATCGCCGCGTAGCGGCACCGACTGCGATCGATGCACCCCCACGGTAGATGTTATACTGTATATTACCTCCCTTTCCCCTTCCATATCCCCCCTCTTGTCTCTCTCTCTCTCTCTCTCTCTCTCTCTCTCGCAGGCTTTACTGTAACTTCCTCTCTGTAGATTGTGCCAAAGATATGGTGTTTCCTCCTCTCGCATTACAATACTCGCGATGAATGAGCTCCTCAAGTGTCTTGCAGAGAGTCGTGCAAGAAGACTTATTCTTACTTAGTCATTCATCCCCCAAGATTCCAAAAGCCTACACTCTGTTATATTGTAGCGTATAACGCGTAATACAGGCTCGAAGAAGTGTCGGTAAAGCTTTGGGATTTATGAAGGTGGTACTCCTTTCGGTATTAAGTCAAGTCAATCGAGCGCCAAGATTTCGCAAAATTATTTGTACACGTTTTAAAAGTCGCAAGTAGTGTGAAGTAGGATTTATTTTTTTATTCAATTTTTCCTGGGTAATGAAAAAAAAATTGTAACAATGAATTTTTACAGAATAAGTTTTTCTTTTGGTCAATTTTGTAATTTTAGTTCGACCTCAGCAAGTGGGAATTAATTTTATATTTAAAAAAAAATGCCAGTGGATTTGTTGGCGTAAACTGATTTTTTTTTTTAATTCTTTTTTTATCATTTTTATCTACATAAAGTAGCAACTATTTAATTTATTTCCAAATTAATTAACATTTGTTTCCATTTTAAAACACGTGCAAACAATTTTTTAAATCCTAACGCTCTTGACTTGACGATACAGTAAAAAATTAAAACATGTTAACAATTACTGATTACATTATTTGTAACATTATTTGTAAATATAAATTTGCAAATATTTTGAACAGTGCACTTAATCATTGCACTTTTTTTTGCATACTTTAAGCAGTAATCCCTCAAATCAGATTCATCTGGGTCAAAAGATTCGCTTTGAAAATTTGCATAAAGAATTAAGAAAATGTTGGTACTCGAATAAAGTGACTGTAGCATCTAAGTCTCCTTAAGGATTCGTGGGATGATGTTTCTGTGGATGTATATTGTGTTACATATATTCATGAGGTGGTGGGAAAATAATGAGACGTGTATATTTCGAATTGAAACGATAACGTAGGTCGTAAATTTATTCACAAGATTTAAATTATCGAAGTATAGCAAATATACAGTGGTTGGGTATACGTGTATTGATACGCGTGGATAATGCGTATAATGAATGATTTTTTTTTGCTTCGTTCATTAAATATCTCTTATTTTGTTTTTTGTCTTCTTTCTTTTCCTTTCGAGGGTTCGTCATGATTTAAATTTGTTTAATTATTCCATTAGTTGTTGTTGTTCTTTCTTCATTAACGGCGATTATATCTTACACGAGGCGGAATTAGATATACATATTTACATATCGTACAAGCAAACTTCTTAATCTTCGCTCTTTCTCTCTTTTTTTCTTTCTCTCTCTCTCTCTCTCTGTCAGTCATATAAAATTACAAAAAATTGCCTACCTAAATTGAGATTCTCAGCACTGCATTTCTGAATGTCGCACTTTGTGTTTAATTTTTTTTCCTCTCTCTCTCTCTCTGTCTCTCTCTCTCTCGCTCTCTCTCTTTCATACTCTTCAATAAACAATAATTATATTTCGATTTTATACACAGTCCGTTTATATATTATAAAGAAAAATATTTACAGCCAGGCGCGAACGGGAGATTTTTTTAAAACTTTTCTTCGCAAAACCCGCTCGAACCTTGAATTTTTTTTCTTAAGCTTTAACTTAAGTAAACAATGTTAAGTTATTTAGTCACTGGCGAGGTAGTAGGCCATCCGTAGTTTACAATCTTTCACTGCACATATTTATCTACTTTTTATTCTCTCGTCAAAGGGGTTTTTAAAAAAATAAACAAAATTGGGAGTAATACAGGGACGACAGGAATTCACAAGCGCGTCGATCAATTCTGACGAGCGATTAATTTTTGTTCTTTTCTTTTTTTTTCTAAACAATTTCCAATGCAAAGACGATTCATCGAAAAAATGATTTACGAGCTATACGTTACTATCGACAGATAAACTTCGATGATCATCCGTTAAGCCTACAAATTTTTTTTTTTTTTTAAATCCTCACAATGTTCGACAAAAATATTTTGGAAAATGAAAATAATTATTTCTTTATAATTATAGGAAAAAAAAATATATAAAATCGCTCGAGGTCAAGGCATTATTAATCGCCTTCGTCCGGAAAGCTCTCTCCGCATGACAACCACAAAATTGCATTAGGACTCGAATGACAAGTGTTAGAGAACAGTGATACAACCACGACGAGCTACTGAAACTCATGCTCTAGCACCGTTTTAATTTTTTTTTTTTGTTTTGCTTCTCATCTTTCGAAGTGATTACACAATATTTTTTTTTTTTTTTCCTCAAATTTCCTCCTCACTAAGCAAGATATTCCCTTTGACTAGACTCGGCGCAACAAACGCGTGGATCCCGCGGAGAAAAAACGAGCGCATTAAACACGTTAGGATAAGAGGCGCGAATAGGCGGGAATAACGCTATACAACATACGCCTTTACGCTGAGTAGCACAGAAGAGCCTGTAATCTGTAAGCGTTTCCGGAATGTTTACACAAATGTATGTGTGTGTATTTACGTGTACGAATTCTCTCGTACAGCGTTCACCGCTCTTACAACTATTTATAATAGACACCTTTTTATTTTTTTTTTATTTTACGCTTACGGCTTTCGGACAGTTGAGAGTTCTTTAAACGCAAAAAGTCTTTACCCTTATCTTTTTTTCTCATGTGTCGTACCTTGGTATTTTTTTTTTTTTTAATTTTCACGGTTTAAAATCGGAGAAAAGGGTCTGAGGGATTCAGCAGCAGCGGCAGTAGCAGCAGCAGCAACGATAGGAGCAAACACACACACACAGGACAATTTTTAAATTTTCACTGAAGCGTAACGTCGCTTTGATTAGCACGATAATGTAGTTGTGTCTCGCGAATAATGGGCGGAATGATTCGACTTCTTTAGTGGCTTTTAAACAAGATAAGCCTGTCCCGGTTGGGGCGGTTGTTGTTGCCTCCAGGCAATTCTCTCGAGGGTCGAGTAATCCGAGTCGATGGAAGAGTATATGTGTTCAGAAAGCGGTCTTCTACTTTCATTAACAGCGTCTAAGGGTCCCTCTTGATAGCCCCGATTCATCGTTAATCTTGGACTAGGACTCGCGGCCGAGCTCACTGGAGTTTCCCTACCGCCTGCCTCGTTTCTAATATTGTTTTGTCCGAGTGTAGCGGTGCTCGAGTAAGCCGGTGGCGCCTGTAAAAGTTCCGGCGCATCCTTGAAAAGCGGATGATTATGATGACCCTGAATATGTCCGTGAACACGTAATGTCGAGGTTCCCTTCTCCGGTCGTCCCTCGAGCGTATAAGTGTTGACATTTCGCCGATAGAGCGAGGATGATTTTCGCCTGAGTGCATCGCCGGTTGGCATTGCAAACCTCAGCCTCTCCCAGAAACGCTTTTCGCCCCATCGTACAGTTGTCGCAGTTCGCAAGTAAGGCCTCAGCTCGGGATCCGCTTCCGCTTCCGGACCCACCGGTCCAGCTTGTACAACCACCAGCTGACCCGTACGACTCCTCATAGCCTCGTGAACCGCAGCTCGAAACTCAAACCGCGACCACTCGGTCTGCAGAAAGTTTCGTGTTAGAACGATAACCACTCGCTTGGAAGCCTCGGCTGCTTCGAGAACGACCGGGGCTGCCGCCCGCAGGCACGGAAGGTCCCTATGATGAAGACAGAGTCTGAGACCGCTTGGTCCGTGCTCTAACTCGACGACCAATGAATGTAACACAAAATCCTCGTCCTTTGGGCTGTAACACACGTAACCGTCGTAAAGACGTTCCTTGTCGTCGGGCGGCGTGGATTTTGCCCAAAATCTAACGCCGTAACGGGAATACGCCCACGTTCTCACAGGCTCACGGAATATAAAGGCCAGTACAGCGATAACCAAAAGCAAAAGTACAGCGGAAAGTGTCGCGGCTACCATTGGCAAATAATCTGATACCATTATACTCTCGATTACACCACCCTGAGCGAAATAGTCCGAGCACGCTGTTTCATTCACTTTCAAACGACGTCGATAAGCCGGTCGTGCTTCGTTATTGAAGCACCACACATCCGTAGCGTCTACGACTTTGTGAGCGTTGTCGGAAACCCAAGCTGAGAGCTCCTGAAGAAATTTACAACGACACGACCAGGGATTTCCACCGAGGGAGAGCTCGACGAGTCGTGTGTTGAGCGTAACCTGCCACACTGGGAAAGTCACCAGACGGTTTCCATTGAGCTTTAGAATTTCGAGGGAACGAAGAGGTAACAGCGTGAGATTTCCGATGAATCCTATGATGTTGTTCTGCAGGTATAATTCTCGCAGGTGCACCAGATGCTCGAACTCGAAACCTTTGAGCTCCGCTATTTTGTTGTCCTCGAGATGTAGAATTTGAAGATTGTTCAGACCGTTGAAGGTACGATTTTGTATCGACTCTATTCCACTCGCGTTTACGTAAAGCACTCGCATATTTTTACGCCCAATGAACACGTGATTCTGAAGCTCGCGCAAATCATTACCGTCCAGATAAACTTCCGTCGCGTCCATGGGAATTCTACGGGGTATTTCTTGACTGCCGAGCCTCGAACAATCAACAACATTTGTGTTCCACGTTTGATCGTGATAACACTTGCAATCCGAGGGGCAGGTCATTTCGCAGTCGCAGGCGTCAAAGTCGCAACAGTGACAAAGAGCGAAACAATGTGCCTCGTAGCGACAGAGAAATTGCTCGGGGCGAGCTACGGCTGCGGAGACTATGGCCGTACCACGGGGCCCGGAAATCCGGCACATTGCATTGTCGAGATCCATAACACGGGGATGTTGTCGCAAGGCGCTCATGTTGTTTATCACCGGAAGCCAGTCCATTGAACAATTGCAATTAAAGGGATTGCCACCGATGTAAAATTCAGGGAGAAACTTGCCCTCCGGCACGGGCGTTAGTCTTAAAGATGTTAGTTCCATTGTTTCAATCATATTCGCGTACATATCGACTCGCGTGAGATTCACTTTACCGGTAAAGGTATTTGCGCGCACTGTGTTTATGTAGTTATTGTTAATGAACAAAAGTTCAACACTGTCGGGCACCGAAAGGGGTCTTAACTCGGTAATCCGATTGTGGCTTGCGTCGAGTGTACGGACTTTTAGATCACGTATTATGTAATAATTGTCCAGACGCTCGATAAAGTTGCCGTGTATATCGAGCCACTTGAGATTCCTCGGTATGAATGCGTAATCGAACCACTCGATATGATTTTCCGAGAGATTTAGCAGCAGCAGACTCGCCACACTCGTAAATATTCCGTTTATGTCAGAGAGGAAATTGCCGTCTAGGCGTATTGCCTCAAGACGAATATTACGCTCGAACGCATCTCTCTCGACGTGCTGAACTTTGTTTCTCGCGAGATTAAGAATTTGTAAATTCGGCAGATCCCAAAGCATACCGCGCGACAGATTACCGATCTCATTGCCGATCAGACGCAAGCCTGTTAACTGATTTAAATTTCGAAAGGAGCCATTGTGAAAGTCCGTTATCTTGTTCTCGCCGAGATCGAGGGTCTTGAGAAAGGCGAGATCGCGTAGCGCTTCCGGCACAGACGTAAGCTCGTTACCGCTTAGATCGAGCTCTTTGAGATCCGAGCAATTTTTAAATGCCTGCGGATCAACAGTGACGATTGTGTTGCCGGAGAGGGTCAGACGATTCAATACGTATAATCCGTTGAATAGCTGCGCGCCCACGGCGTGTAATTTGTTCTCCGATAGTTCGAGTGTGTGAAGATTGTAAAGCGGGAGAAAGGAGTTGCTCTCAATGTGCGTTATCGAATTGTTACGAAGATCGAGAATCTGCAGAAAGAACAGATCCTTGAACATACGGGCGTCGATACGCGATAACGAGTTGTAAGATAAATCCAGCACAATCAGTCTTATGACACCGAGAAAGCTCGTCTCGTCGATGGTGTCGCTGCCCAAACGATTTCCCGCAAGATTAAGCACCAATAGCTGCTCGAGACGCGTGAAAGTACCGCGGGGCAAATTTCTCAGCTCGTTGTGCTGCAAATTTATTTCTTTGAGATCACGAGTGCTTGCGAATAAAGCTTCCGGCAGTGAATCCAAATTGTTGTAGCTTACATTGAAAACGCGAAGACTCGTGAGACCGGTAAGAGCGTCACTTGCAATTTCGTTTATCGAATTGTGCTGTAGATACAGTTCCTGTAGTTGTCGCAATCCTGACAATGGACTTTCTTCCGGTAGTGTTCTAATCTCGTTTCTCGAGAGATCCAACGCGCGAATATCGGCATGACAATCGGCGCTGTTGGCCCGCGAGTCAACAAGACCAACTTCCTCGATCTGGCTGAATTGATTACCGGTCAAATTAAGAATCTGTAAGCTATTGAGACCGCAAAGAACGTTCTTCGGTAGGCTCTTCAGATTGCTATTAATGATTTCCAATGTTTGCAACTCTTTGAGACCGGCGAGAGCCTCAGGCGCGAGTTCCAATGTTCTTGTGACACTCCACTCGGCATTGAGTGTCTCGAGAGCGAGTCTCTTGAGCTCGCCGAGTGGTTGAAACGCGGCTTCCGGAATTCTCAGTATTTTGCAACCGTCGATGTTGAGCTCGTGAAGACCGCTCAAACGGTGCCAACTCTCGCCCGATATAACGCTCTCAAAGTGATGAACATTGCTGCATCCAAGATTGAGCTTGTAAGCACCGTCGAGTGATGGAAATAGAGCCGCAAGAGCCGAAGGATCAAGCGTCCTTAATGCGCACACTGCCGATCGCGTGTCGTTACCGTCGGACGACCAGTGGCACGATGCCCGCGCACCTCCGATCATAACACCGATGATCAGCCACAACAAAACACCAAACGCTAAAACACAAAAAGACGGTTGCACCCGTATCACAGCCATTTTTAACGTTCCCCCCGGTTGATTTCAATGCTTCTACGTCTCCGCGTTATATTCCAGGTAATACGGGCCGAATTTTATGCGCTCGGCAACACGTCGAGCCGACTATAACCAGCCACTTTTCGTCTCTTCATACGTGTATCACATGAGTACCCGACTATCCATGACTCTCGCGGTTGCCAGCGACACTTTATTTGAGACGTCGCGACGCGGCACTCACACTACTTAAAACTTTTTAAACCCAGTCTTTTATAAGCCTTATTCCAATTTGCTTTCGTAGCTTTTTCCTTTTTTCTTCTTCTTCTTCTTCTTCTTCTTCTTGTTTATACGCGTTTTTCGTAACACCCTTATTTTCTTTTTCCTCAAATCTGTTACCAACTATGTGGTTAATGTAAACAGAAGAGGCAAAAGACTATCCGATTATCGAGAGCACATAGCAAACTCGTAGCCTGATTCGGCGGACTTACAATCTAAGCTCTCTTATCTTCTGCCTGTTTTAATACACGCGGTCCTCGCTCCAAGAACGTTCGACTCGCACTGATCGTTTCTCGGTCGAGTGCAAGACGGGTGGCGACGGCGGAAATATTTCGTAGACGGGAAGAGGTGGGGGGGAGGACAGGGGCACCGAATCGGCGCGGCGCTCTCCTGTCCCACCACATAGTCGCGAGACTGCGCCACCATACGGCGCAAACCGAGGTCGCAAAGGACCGACTTGGACTTGTGGGGCTATGAGTGACGGAGAGGGGGGAGATACAGTGCATCGGGGAGAGAGAAGGAGAGAGAGAGAAAGAGAGAGGGAGAGAGAAAGAGAGAGAAAACCCGTAGGCTCAACGTACGCCATCGTGTTCTCCTCTATTCATTCCTTCGCCGCCTGGCTAAAGGGACAAAGGTCTCGACGAGGATACTTCTTCGGGGTGAATGTTGCCGAATGCCTGAAAGCCAGGTATAGGAAGGAAAGAAAGAAAGACGTGAGATTGGTCACTCTCGGCCTACACAGGAACATGCTCACACCCTCGCACTCAAATTTATATATATATATAGAGTTTGTATACGATATCTGTAGACGAGAGAATTATGAAAATCGATCACTCCCATACAACCTGCTGCTCTGCTCCGGTTTCAGGGAAAACACCATCATGTGGATTTATCCAATCAGCACCTTTACTTATATTCGTTTTTTTTTTTTTTCTTTTTCGAGCTTCAACAACAAGAATAATAATGATGGAGGGGGGGGGGGAGTGAATTTGGAGATATGAGTTTTTTCAATTTACTCTCGGGGTGAGTGGGGAGAAAATATATCTGAGAGGGTCTTTATACTTTTACGGTTCTTTCTTGGGGTGCCCATTCAGCGAATAAGTAAGCTCCTTCGCGGGGAAGAGGTAATTGTAATTGGACTTCAGGATGGAGGGGTTTTCTTTTTTTTTTTCTTTTTTTTATTTTGGGGTGGATAATATTGTGAATATGCCGATGGTTTAAGGAGCTTAGAATTGATAGGGTAATTAGATCTCTTTTAAAGAGTAGTTAGGGAGACTTCACTTCAGACGTATATTTATTAAAAAGCGTTTATGGAAATTAATGTACTTGGGTGCAATGCACTTTTTTTTAGATGTATAGTAAAATTAATATTTATGTGCGATTTTAAATTAATGGACAGTTTTGTAAATATATTATTAAACTTGTATTTAATATATACCTGTATACAATATTTAATCATTTATTTAATTTATTATGTATCTTATTTAAAAAAATTCTATACACTGCCTTTTTTTCCAAAAAAATTTAACAGAGTAGAGATCAGATATACCAAGAATGAAGTTTCGCTCTTAAATATTTCCGATCCAGTTGTCAGTTTGTCAAAAATGTTATATAACTATTAAATTTAAAAATTACCGTCCAAATCATTTAAAAAATATTCATTGTCGAAGTTCAGTAGTTCTTTTAATTCTGAAATACTAATTTCGGATAGATAAATGATTGAAAAAAAAAATCGAATCGATGGAAATGGAAACTTCAGTAAATAAATCCTTTTTTAAATAGATTGAGTAGAAAAATTAACTTTGGGTATTCTACACAAAAGAATTTTTTTTAAACATTGATATACTTGTATGGGAAGTTTTTGTGCAGAAAACTTACAACAAAAATCTACAATTTAAGTATTACTTTTGGTTAAGATTTTTTATTGTCTTACATTAAATTTTGAACAATTTTTTTTTTAACTCGATTTATATCAATAATCCATGTAACATATTTTAACGCAGTTTTCCAAAAGTTAAATTTATGTTTTTTTACCAGATATTGACAACTCAGAACTCATTTTGAAAGATTCATTGTAAATTCACAAATTAACATTTATAAAATGATATTCATTGTTGAAAAAAATTATGGATATTAATAGTTAATAAAAAATATGAAGCTACGAGGATAAACAAAGTTTTATTCCTAATTGACAATCAAAACGACGCGTATTTCTCGGTGAATTAAAAAAAACATCAGAAATTAAGATTACAAATTTGTCTTCACAAAAACTTCGTAAAAAAAATATTACATGGGTTCTTGGGATAAGTTGAGATATTTAGGTATAAATTTATTGCTATACTCTTTTTTTGTACTTTAAGCAGAAATTCTTAAACTCAGAACTCACTGCATTTACATCATTTTTTCCTGTGAATTAGCTCTGAATTACCATCCATAAGTTATTTTATTTATTTTTTAAAACCTCTACTTTCATCGACCCTTTTTTTTCTGTCCACTTGCAAAATCTATTAATTTTCCAAAAATTTTGTGCAGTGAGTACATAGTTGCATATATATATATATATTGTTTCGTCCGAAACGTCGATTATAGTTGCACTTACATCCTCTCTTGTGCACCAACAGAACTATTCAGGGCCCTAATAAAGGGCCCTTCGCTACCTCGACAGGATAAAATGTAGACTGAACCACAGTCGATAACGTCGCAGCCCTTAATACGAAGGTCTGTGCGCTCGACTGTAGGTCGTTATAAGACGCAAAGGTTCGAGGTCACAGATAACTCGTTTTTCATGAATCGATACATGTATACCATCTTGTAATTTTATCCAACCCTACAAAAAAACTTAACCGTTTCACTGGAAAATAAATGGCTAAGGTTAAAAAAAAGAAAAAGATTTTTTTTTTTTTTTTTTTTTTTTCAACATTGATTTATCTATGACCCAGATTGCTGATAACGCGGAAGAAGGAATGTCAGGCATAAAATAGTCGCGAAGAACCTTCAACTTGAAGTACTGTTTTTGATAATGCAAGCGAGAGAGCGTGCATTCTAACCGAAGCTCGTGAATCTCAGGGCTCGAGCATTATTCATTCGAGAATATCAGACACATGTGCGCAATGCACGAACTCGTAAAAATAGTTTTAATTTCCCAGTGGAATCGAAGAAATTATTCCGCAACACGCATGAACACAGAGCCGAAAGAGAGATGGAGAGATAGAAAGAGTTTCAGACCGGAAGCGACCAATCTAAACAGTCGATTCTTCTTTTTCTTCTTTTTTTCGTTTTTTTTTTTTTTTTGAAATGCTCAATTTTGACGACTGTCATATAATCACGAAACAACCTCGTGATCTTTAAGCAGTGTAAGATAATAAGAGTGAAAGTTTTTACAGAGATAAAAATAAGAGGTCTTCAGTCTCAGAAAATGATACCGCTGGAATAAAACCCGTGGAGGCAGAATGGGCGATAAGAAGGACGACGAGAGGAAGGAGGAAGACCCTCGCTTCGAATTTATCTTGCAGTACTTGGTGCGCTCCAGTAAATTGAAAATTGACAAATGGACGAAGATGATGAGCACCGAAGAGCTCAAAGTAAACTGACCTTCTTACACACTTTGTTCTGTGTGTCATTGATTATTTTATTATAATACACTTGGTACCGTGTGCATTATTAATTATTTCATTAATTTGTGATTTAATTTTCTGAACTATGGAATCTGCTAAGGAGGATTTTTTCGTTTGTATTCATTCATAAATTGCTTAAATCTTTGCAAAATATTTGGTTCTATAGTTTTAAAAAAATTAGAATACTCTCATAATAATAATAATAACATTATGGGCTGCTATTTTTTTTTCAATATATAGAATTGAATACAACGTATGCAATTTTAAAATAATTTTACTAATAAATGATTGATTTCCTTATAATAAAAAAAAATGTCTGTTCTGAAAAATGACAAATAAATAATTACAGGACACAATAGTGAAATTTTTTAATACACCTACTGAAAGAATGCTGATTATGCAAGTGACACAATCGGGTGGACTTGTGCCATCATTGGGAATACAGCCTGGCACGAAAATCAAGTCATCGTATTTCATAAGATGTCAGCCAATTAAGATTGACGAAGCAAACTACAGGGACGTCCTCATCCCAGGTGACATGGCCCCTAAGCCAATAGAGGAACTCGCCGTTCTAGTTGAGGAGGTATACTGGCGAGGTTTGATCTTTGTCTCGTACGAAATTGTCTCGAGACATGCGATATTTACTCCGTGACAACTTTCCTCGAAAGGCCTACGTTCCCATTCTCTCGAATCCAAAGAATCATGCGGGTTGGCCGACAATTGTGGGCCAAGACGTTAAGAAGCATGTCTACGATCTTCAGAGTTTGATTTGCCAGGTTAAACGAAGTTTCTCCACTTTTTTCTTTTTTTTTTCTCGTTCAAGGACAAATTGATTTTAAATTTATTTTTAAACATAACAGAGTAACATAATAACACACCTTTAAATAATAACACGGTTTCATTGATTATTTCGAACGACGGAATTAATTATTATTATTACTTTTGAAGAATCAATAATTGGTTCTTAAAAACTTTTGTGACATTTTGTTTTTTTTTTTTTTTGCCATTGTATTTATTAACGAATACGATTTTGACGTGAATTCTTCTGACGTGTTATTTCGATACATTAACATTTGCCAGGTTCGTGGTAAAATTAGTGGTCAAACTCTGCTACCGATGCCTATGGGAACTGAGAGAATCTTCGAAATCGACTATATGCCCGAGCAAATTGCGAGCAATCCTTTAGACGTCCAATTGAAGAGCAATATCGAGGAGATCGTGATTAAGTGGGCGACGCAGATAAATGAGATTCTCAGTGAAGACAGCTCGCACACTAATAATAATTATCCGGGACCTAATGCCGGTAATTAGAGAAAGTAAATTAGTTGAAAATTTTATCAGAGTCAAGAACCAAATTAGTCCGAGTATTATTGTAATCAATAATGCTTCTCGTGATTTAATGACTTAGATTAGACGTATGCAATTCAATGATAAATTGCAACTTTGTATTTCATGTTGAGAGTATATTTAAGACGAATTGTCTTGATGCTGAATTAAAAAATTTCAGAAATCGAATTTTGGCGTCAAAGGCTAAAGAATTTGGAATCAATTTACGACCAAATGCGAGATCCCCGAGTTAAGAGGATGGTGACTATGTTGGAATTTACGCAAAGCCCGTATCTCGCGTGTCTTCAGACACTCTTCAAAAACGTCGTTGCAGGTTTATTTAAAATTCTATCGCGTTGAATAGAGAATTTTTATAAAACGGCTCCAATACGATAGCGTCGAAGTGGTATTTTTTTACCGGTTAAACAAAGAGTTTATAAAAAATCGCACGGGTGTGATTGTTCGAAACTCTGTTGAGATCGTGTTAAAAAAATCCCCAGGATCGAATATAAAAAATTGTAGGAATTTCAATTTTATTTCCGACAATTTTTTACCGAAGGGCCGTAACAATTTTTAAGGACATTTTTCCGCAAAATCCTCGCTGAAGATGTGTTCACATAAAAAATTAATATATATTTAGTGTTGATTTGGTCTGGAAGAATAATTTGTGCTTTAATAGAACTTAAAGCTGAAGTATGAACCATATAAATATACTTATCGCAGCTGTTATCGAGGCCCGCGATATATGTCTGTACTTGAAGCCACTGGAGTCCTACTTCGAGGAGATCGAGACTCTGGATTTCAGCGATATTCAACCAAAGCTGAAACGACTTATGCACTGTATATGTCTGACGTGGGCGAGTTCGCGATACTATTGCTCGACGACGCGTATCATAACGTTGCTGAGCGAAATAGCCAATCTTATTATTGCTCAGGTACAGATAGAACGTCATTTCAGAGATAAGTAAATATACATTGAGATAGGAGGATGTTTACAGTTCTCCTAATCGACTTTTGACTTAGGCCACGAAATACCTCGATCCTGGATCCCTCTTCGAAGGCGATATCGACGACAATCTCAAACGACTCGTTCAGGCACTCACTGTCGCTGAAGCTTTACGAGATACCTTCGAGAGCTTTAGAAACAAAATTGAAAATTACTTCAAACCTCCTGCCGAACCGATACTCTGGACGTTTCACCAAAAATTAATTTTTCAACGACTCTTCAAGTTCGAAAAACGACTCAAAGAGATACAAGTAATAAATTCATTTTTCTGTTTATTAATTAACAAAATAAGTATGAAGAACACGAGGAATATTTTTTATTCAAAAAATTAAATCAAAAGAGAATTTTTTAGTAAAAAAATAAAAGATATTACCAATTGAAACATGAAATTAAAAAAGAATGAAGAGAATGTTGATAAAAAAGTAAATTTTATAACCAATTGAATTAAAAATAATTTATTAATGCAAAGCAAATTAATTTATGTCCAAAATTAATATAATTAATCCACAATTAATTTTTTTTTTTTTTTTTTTTTTGTTTTGCTACACAGAATTTGTTCGAAATAGCGCAGGAATATTTCAAGCTCGAGAGAATTGAAATCGCTGGACTGAGAGGCAAAGTACTCTGTCAAATGGCCTACGACGTATACGAAGAATTTGTTAAAGCTTACAACGAATTGGGTTCCGTTCAGTATGACGTATTGTTGCCCGAGGATACCGAATTCACGAAAGACCTCAACGAGTTTTTAGTAAAGGTGCTTTTGTCACGATAATAAATCATCGCAACGTTACAAATCGCTATTCATTAATTAAGGTGGAGGAGTATGATCGACGACTGGCCACGATTTTTGGCAAAGCCTTTCTCGAATGTCACAATATCGACAGTATTTTCAGACTCATATGGATTATGGGTCCTATAGCTTTGAGACCCATTATTTTGGAGCAACTCTACAAGCATTACGAAACTTTGCTGTCGATGATTCATGAACACATGGACAATATCAAGGTATACAATTAAAAATCATTTTTTAAGCCTTAAAGCTTCGTAAATAATATTTTTGTCAAATAAATATCAAGCCAGGAAAGTAAAAAAAAATTGTAACATTTTCGTAATTTAAAAAAAAATCCTTCTTCTAATTTAACGTTTATTTTTTAATCAATCTACAAATTATTTAAATAGCTGCTTTTAATGATCAAATTATCAATTTCACAGTTTCAACATACATATACAAATTTTTATTCCATTTGTCGTGTTTATTTTTTGTTTTGATGTATATTTTTGTTAGTAATAATAGGAGTTAGAATTTTTGTTGTCAAATGAACAATATAGGATAGAGAATTTTCTTTTTTTGTTTAACAGACAGAAAATGTAATTTTGTTTTTACTATGTAAAAAATGTATAATTGAAATAAGTATATGTTCCTTACAAAAAAAAACGACAATGACTTAATTTATATATTAATTATATATTAATTAGTTATTAGTTAGTTTTCATGAAAAGGGCTTAAAATTTATTGATTATTATTAGAGTGTACTTGATCATAATCTTGAGACGAGGAAGAAAACTGGTTACATGATCGTCGACAATTATTTTCCGCCCGTGGCTGGAGCTCTTTGTACCCTCATGAAACTCAAAAAACGAATAGATTATTCAATCGATTGTATGAAACTTATCGATCATCCGTCAATGGACAGTCAATCTGCACGTGACATAGAAGCCAAATATGACGAATTACAGGTACCTGTAGATTTACGTAAATTTGAAAATATGATTTTCAATCGGATTAAAAAAAAAAACAAAATTTTATTTCGTATCTAAAAATTAATTCATACAAAAGATCCGCATGCTCTTGATTTTTTTCTAACGATATTCTGAACATATTGACAAATCTCCATATCCGAATATAAAAAATTGTAGAAGGAGATATAAATGAAAAATAATAAAACATACGAAAAATAATGTTCAAAAAAATCACCTAATACAATTTGTTGTACGTCGACTTTTATACATATTTTTTATGTAAAAGAAAAAAAAAGCTTTTGACACTCAAAAGAGGCGAAATGTTTTTATACCCTCCATTAATAATTTTTTTTCTTCTATTATTACAAATTCACAAAAAATAATCATGTTACATGTCTTTAAAAAAATGATAAAGCAACGTCTGGTTTGATTTATCATTGAGGTGATTTTTTTATCAGGCTTTGCTTGAAAGCTCCGAGAAAGAAATTTTCAACGAGTGGGCGGATAAAGTACCTGAAATTACGACGAAGAATCTCGCCAAGACGCTTCTCACTGTGCACGAGGATCGATCCTTGGAATTGAATTTCGATCCGCAATTATCGGCGTTGCTACGAGAAACACGTTACATGATAATAATGAAAAGGACTGATTTACCGCAGGAAGCTTTGGATCTCTACGCGAGAACCCAATTCTTCTTCGAGAGCGTCTATAATCTTAATCTAATTAATAATTGGTCAGTACCTAAAAAACAAAAAAAAAAACAAAAATTTCTGGCATTCCAGACTAATTCTACATTCGACTGTGTCAAATTGTAGTTGAATTAAAAAATTAAAAAATTGTACATCTACAATTTTTTTAAATTCATATTTCTTGACTTTTCTTTTCCAGAAAAAAAATAAATAAAACACTCTTTTACTTAAATTATGAATTAAATAAATGGAGACACTAATAAAAAATTTTCTATTTTCGATATCAAATATAAAAAAAATGTAATTGAAAAAAAAAAAAAAAATGTAACGCCTACAACTTTTTATACTCGATTTCAATAATCTAGAAATTTTTTTACACAATCCAAGTACCGTTACGATCAATCAAACATATGGGATTTTTTTTTTTTTTTTCCATTCGATTTTCTTTTTCTATTGAACTAGCCGAGTGAATAAAAGTGAAGCTTTAACTCGAATTCTACATATTTCAGGTACAACAGAATAAGAGATAAAAGTTCACCGGTGGAGCTGGAAATATTGAAAGAGGAAATTGAAGCGATCGATAAGCTCATCGACGACGGACAGATGAATTACAACTGGAATTCACCAGGTGATCACATGAGACACGGATGTAATCAGTGAGCGGAGTTAATAATCCAATTGAAAATCGTTGACAGAGGTGCCCCAATACATTGAGAGTCTTCTTCATCTCGTGAGGAAGTTGCACTCGCGGATATTTCGGGCTCAGGAGAATGTCGAAAAATTGTTAAATACCATGTACGAGTGGGCGATGGTGCCGATTTTGGATCGCAAGGATCTCAAGGATGAAAATTTACTGGGTATCGGTGAACGGGAAGACAGATTTCTCAAGAGATACTACGAAATCGAGCTGGCTGCGGATGAAATAAATCGTGTACTTCAGGAGAACTACAAACTCTTCTTTGATTTACTTCCACAGTCAGAATACGCTAAGGATGAATTTGAGCTCGACACAGGTTTCGAATCTATCATTTTTTTTTGGATACTAAATTATTTTTTAAATTAAAACTATTCTTTAATTTAAAAAAAAAATACAATGTAGGACTTTGCACATTGCTTCCTCATTTTTTTGTAATTTTTACAAAGCTACTTGGAGGAGAAATTATATTTATTAATATTGGCAATCTCACAACGGAAACTTTGTAAAAAATTTTTTTTTTTAAATATGAACACTGTTGAAAGTTAAAAAAAAAATAGAAAGTGTAAATGTCTATAAAAATTATATTGAACTGGGACTGACGATGTAAAAAGAAACATCAGGTCTGAAAATAAAAAATTGACAGGAGTTCAATTTTTGGAATATTAAATATTAAAAAAAAATTGTACTTCTACAAATTATTATGTTCAGATTGAACGATTATTTTTACTAAATCAGAAGACCATTGCGAACAATCAATCGCACGCAATTTATACGATTGTTTTTTTTTTGTTACTATCAAAGAAAATAATTTTTCTTTTACGTTGAAATGAAAATAAAAAACGATTTCTAGAACATTGCTGGATGTTGAAATGTTTCAGAGATACCCGAAGAGAGGAAACCTGTTGAAGGTGAATTGGCCGAAGGCGAAATGGAGGGTGAGGTCGAAGGAGGAACGGTGTCGCAATTTAAACTCGCCAAGTCGAGGTACGTCTTTCAATCTTGGATGCTTTTAACACGGTGCTTTTGTGCATCAAAGCTTTATGCGCTAGTATATTTGACTTGTCCATTGAAATAATGCACAAGGTCTGTGATGAAGCCGGGAACTGACGAGGACGCTGGATTCGAGGATGGCGATGAGGGCGAAGCTGCAGAGGAAGAAAAGCCAGAGAGAGCTAAGCCCGAAATTGAAAAGACACCGTCTGAGATACGAATAGAAGAGGAACAAGCTGAGGGCGAAGATGAAAGACAAAACAAGTGGAAGCCTTATTTAGCTTACATCGACGAATTGGTCTCAAAAGGATTGATACAGGCTGCGTCGACGAGGTACATTTTTTTTTATTTTCTTATTTAACGAAGCTGGGTCATAGAAAAGAAAAAAAAAAATTTACAAAAATAATAATGTACGCAATAAAATAAATATTATACTTCTTCTTTTTTTTTCTTGTCCTCGTCGAGAGATCTTTTTCCTTTTTTTATATTTTTTTATTAATATAAATATACTCTGCAGTGAAAATAACAATTTGTTTTTTTTTTCTTCTAAAAAGTATATGCTACATACTCGACGAAACCGATCCGGAGGCCAATATTTGGCCACTTTTCGAAATCCAGCTTCACCTGGAGATTCCAGATATAATATTCCAACCGTCCGTCGAGATAGACGATCCAAATGGTTTTTATATGTTCTACGAGGGTCTGATGTTCGATATGATGAAAATGGGTACCTTGATTCCTCGTATTGATCCATCGAGAGCTCTGGAACGTGACAATTATGGAGTAAGCTCGATTGGAGCCAATTAAAAAAAAAAAAACAGAAATAGATGCTAGAGCGAGCATTGAAATGGTGTTTTGTGTTGTAGATCGATCTGGCTGAAGAGGAGGGTATAATTTTCATGCTGGAAGAAACGTGTAATAGAGTTAAACTGGCGCTTGTACAAGCCCAAGAGTATATATTGGTGAGCCAACAATGAAATCAATGATAATTAGACGATTCAATTCAACTACTTCAATTCAATTGACTCTAGGTCTTCGAGCCTTATTCTTGGCTCTGGCTAGACGACAGACAAGAATACCTCGACCTGTTTCTTCGTTACGCCAGGACACTCAACGAAGAGGAGAAAGAATTGGTCAATCAAGCGCCCGAAAATTTGTCGGATTTTCTTAGAGATAAGAAACCCGAATTGACGGACTTCAAACGTGAAATCGAGTATTTTATGGATCTTTATAAAAAGTGCGACGAGATTGAGAATGAAAAAATATTGTTTCGATGGTTGCGCATTGATAACAAACCCTTCAAACAGAATCTACTGAATACTGTATGCAAGTGGGCGAATTTATTGAAGAATCATCTTGTAGAACGTGTCAATAACAGGTTATCTATCAATTATATTTTATTTGGGGGCCTTTTTCTTTTAAAATGACATCAATGTATTTGATTTTGATCTTTCAGTTTGAAGAAACTCCAGGAATTCTTGAATGCAGCAAGCAACAGATTCACTCAGCCAGTTTTGGAAGACGACTATGATGGTTTACTTCAAACTATTTATTATCTGAAAGAAGTCAGGGACAGACAATATGAAATAGACGACATTTTCGAGCCTCTGAAGGTGTTTTAGTCATTTCCAGTTTTTTGTATGTTCGACAAGAATAATTGTGGAATTGTATCAAAATAATGAGGTCTAAAAAGTCAATTGAAATAGATCATATAAAATTCTGGATGTTCTTTAGAATGTCAAGAATATTTACGAATATTTTTCAAATTTTTCTATCTTTTTTTTTCGATTCGCTGTATATTAAAAAATAATTCATTTTACACCATAAACATTTCAATGTAGTATTTGAGTTCTTTGCAGTAATTTTTAATTTCTTAAAATATTTTTTAACACTTTTTTTTATTTGCAAAAAAATTAAAAACAGCTTTATAAAAATAATTGAATATTAGAATGATAAATTGTATATTTTTGTAATTTATCCATTAATGCAGGAAACGATCGAGCTTCTGCGGCTCTATCAAGTAGAATTTGGCGAAGAGACGTTCAATTCACTCGTAGAATTGCCAGATCAGTGGACGACAGTCAAGAAACTGGCTGCCCAGGTCAAACAAGTAGTTTCTCCGTTACTCGCAAAACAGATTGATATCTTGAAGAAGCGTCTCAACTACTTTGACTTCAGACAACAAAGCCTTCATTCCAAGTTTCACAGTAGCGACGTTTTCAAGTTAGAATACAGAGAAAGCTCATTAAATCAAACTCTCGTAGCTTTGGTTAATTTTAAATTTTCAATTTCCTTTTTCTTTTTCTTTTTTCTTTTTTCTTAGCCATGACTGCCAAAATATTTACGAAAAATTGGACAAAATCAATGAAGAAATTGTAGCCTTTGAGGATGAGTTGAAAGTGCTGACCGATACGGCAAATATATATGAGCAACAAGTCCAAGAATTCAAGCAGATCAAACTGACCAGAAGAGAATTAAAGCTGCTGAAGAGTCTCTGGGATTATGTAATTGTTATCGAAAGCAGCTTGGACGAATGGAAAACTACTGTTTGGAAGAAAATTGATGTCGAGGGAATGGATCAGGAATGTAAAAAATTAACCAGGGAACTTAGACGTAAGTTAATTTTTTTTTTATTTTTCGAAAAAAATCTATTAAGAAATGAGTATTTGTTAAAAAAAATTGTCAGCAAGTTTTACATCGTAAATATTATTTTCTATACATTTCAAAAATTCATGTTTATTTGCTAAAAAAAATTATTTAAGAATTCTATTTTTTTTTATTTGCATAAAATGAAAATAAAATCTTTTTTTTTTTTTTCCTCTCAGTACTGGACAAGGAAACAAGATCCTGGGATTTGTATTCGCACGTTGAGGCTCAAGTGAAAAATATGATGTCCTCATTGAGAGCTGTATCCGAACTTCAGAATCCTGCGATTCGCGACCGACATTGGCAGCAGCTTATGGCAGAGACGCAGGTGGGTTGAAAAAAAAAAAAATCAAGACATTTCTTTGGCATACTGGAGAAAAAAAATTAATAACACGTTGTAATATCCACCAGGTGAAATTTACCATGGACGATAAAACGACGTTGGACGACTTGCTGAAACTGCAGCTGCACAAGTACGAGGAGGAGGTGAAAAACACGGTGGATAAGGCGGTCAAGGAAATGGCTATGGAGAAGATGCTTAAAGAGCTTAACAACACCTGGGCCAATCTTGAATTTGACAAAGATATTCACGAGAGAACGAAGCTCAATGTTTTGAAAATCGACGAGGAAACCATTGAAATATTGGAGGACAATCAAGTAAATCATTTTTTTTTTTTCAGATTCGAGTATAAAACAATCAAATTTAATTTCTATTTTCTTTCTTCATTAATTTACTAGTGACAAAAAAATAGTGAAGCATTTTCAAATTTACAAACCATAAATTGTTAAATTGTGAGTGACCAAAAGAAAAATATTGTAAGACGAAAAAATTCATTTTTTCATTTTTAATCTCATAATTAATTGTTTTCATGATTAATTTTTTTTTTTTTTGGCAAAAATTAGGATTCTAAATTTTCGAAATTCCTGCCTGAATCATATATTTAAAAATTTATTCTCTGTGCTCTTAGGTGCAATTGCAAAATATGTTGAGCTCCAAATTCATCGGTTACTTTCTCGAGGAGGTGACTGATTGGCAGAAGAAATTGAGCAACGCAGATGCGGTAATCAACGTTTGGTTTGAGGTTCAAAGAGCCTGGATGCACTTGGAGAGTATATTCATCGGTTCTGAGGATATACGAAGTCAATTGCCAGAGGATTCGAAACGCTTTGAGAAGATTGATCGTGACTTTAAGGTGCAAATCTGTTTGATATACGAATCGAAGAACAGATATTTATTATACAGAAATGTGTTTTTATGTAGGATTTGCTGAAAGACATGCTGGCCACGCCGAACATCGTTAAAGCCACCAACAAACCGAAGCTCCTCGAGCGCTTGGAAGATTTGCAGCTGCAATTGAATCTCTGCGAGAAGGCATTGTCCCATTATTTGGAAACTAAGAGACTCGCCTATCCACGATTTTACTTCGTATCGCCAGCAGATCTTCTCGATATCCTCAGCAATGGCAACAATCCCGAATTGGTATGCCGGCATCTATCGAAACTTTACGACTCTGTTGCTAAACTCAAGTGGAAAATGGAAGGTGGAAAACCAACGAAAATCGCGAATGTCATGATTGCCAAGGATGGAGAATTGATGAACATGTATGGCACCTGCGATTGTAATGGCAAGGTGATTTTTAATAATAATAATAATAATATTATAACGAATATTATATATTATTTTTGAGACTTTTTTTTTCAATATTTCAATCTCTCGAAGATTACAAAATATTTCTAAAATATTTTGAGATAATATTTTTTTTGTATCTAATGAAAATTTTGCTGAAATGTTTTTCTTAGGCTCATTATTTGGGAAAGAAAAAATTCGCAAAAGTACGATGAAGGATTCAGAATAATTGTTGAAATAAAAAATCAAGACTGTAGAAACAAAATTTTTTTTTTTCATACATTTTTTTTTTTAATTTTACGAAAAATACTCTGGAGCAATACAACATTTTTGAATGATTATATAATAATAATATATTTTGAGTAATATTAATAATAATAATAATATTATAACGAATATTACATATTGTTTTTGAGACCTTTTTTTAAATTTATTCACAACATTAAAACAAAATTAGAAAATGTTACGGAAATTTATGATAAAAATTGTTTGAAATATTTCCCAAATTTATTCAATCTTTTATCACTTAAAAATGTTTCGCATAAATTTTCTAAAAATTCTTTAATATATCAAAAACATTCGCTAATCATTTTACACACTTCACAATTAAATAACAATTTTTCTGTACAGTTTTTCATTCTCTGTACATTGGAAACGATCCACTGTACAACAACAAAAATGTACCAACATAAAATGTAGGATTTTGAAAATATTTTTTATTTAAAAAAAAATATTTCTTACTGTTTTTCATTGCAAAAAAAAAAGAGTAGAAAATATTACAGGACTATTTTTTAGTTCCTAAAATAATAAACCTTATCTGTGTCTTTTTTATTTTGGTAGCCAATATTTCTAAAAGTTGAAGTACTGTGAAAGTGGCAGAGCAATTTAGGTTTGCAAATAATATGTTATTGGATTAAATATTTATCTATGTCCACATCTAATCTCTCCTATTTTTTTTTTTACACTTTTTCCTATTTTTTTTTTTTCTCTCATCTTCGTAATTTAAATGATAATCTTTAAATCCTTATGAAAAAAAAAAAGGTTGAAGTCTGGTTGAACCGGGTAACGGACGCGATGCGAAGAAGCGTGAGATACCACTTTAATCAAGCTGTAGCGTCTTACGACGAGAAGCCCCGAGAGTTATGGATCCTGGATTACGAGGCCCAGCCAGCTCTGTGTGGCACGCAAATTTGGTGGACGACCGAGGTGAACATGGCCTTTGCGAGATTGGAAGAAGGCTTCGAGAATGCTCTCAAAGACTATCAAAAGAAACAGATCAGTCAGCTTAACGCTCTTATCATCGTTCTCTGCGGTGAATTAAATGAGAATGATCGACAAAAAATCATGACGATATGTACGATCGATGTTCATGCAAGAGACGTTGTTGCCAAATTGATATCCATGAAAGCTGAGAATTCTTCGAGCTTTCAGTGGCAGTCGCAATTGAGACACAGGTTGAAAAAAAAAACGATATTTTTCAAAGCTAGAAAAAAAACAAACCTGCTGATGAATTTGACAGTTTTGTAAAAATTTATTCGCAAATCTAAATGTTTTTACTAAAGATTTTTTTTTTTTTGAAAATCCTGAATTTTTTTTAAAATGTGTTTTTCCTAAAACAAAGCTTACTTTATGAATAAGCAAAGCTATAAATTAATTTAAGAAAGAAAAAAAGTTAAAAGAGTAAATTTCATCAAAGTAATGAGTGGAAATTAAAATTATATTGTTAATTAGAATGCTCTTGTGTCGTTAAACTCGAGCGAATTATCGATCTCGTTCGGCTTCAATTGAATTTAAAATTTAATTAGACTGTTATAACTTTCACATCAAACGGATTACAAGATCAAAATTGTTGCATCACTCATTATTTTAATTAAAATATCCAGGAAACAATTTGCAAGTATCTGGATACGTCGAATTGAAGGATAAATTACCGTAAAAAATACAATTTTCTTTATAAAAAATATTTTAAAATATCAGAAATATCAAAAATATCAAAAATATCAAAAATATCAAAAATATCAAAAATATCAAAAATATCAAAAATATCAAAAATATCAAAAATATCAAAAATATCAAAAATATCAAAAATATTTTTTCATCGACAGATGGGATGACAAGTTGGGCGATTGTTTTGCAAATATATGCGACGCCTCGTTCGCCTACGCTTACGAATATCTCGGAAATGTGCCGCGTCTGGTTATCACCCCGCTCACTGACAGATGTTACATAACTCTGACGCAATCTCTGCACTTGGTGATGGGCGGTGCACCGGCGGGACCAGCGGGAACCGGAAAGACCGAAACCACGAAGGATCTCGGCCGTGCTCTCGGTCAAATGGTCTACGTGTTCAACTGTTCCGAGCAGATGGACTATAAAGTAGGGCATTAAGTGACGAATTATTGAATTATCAAAATTATCCTCAAGTCCCATATGTCCGGAACCTTTCTTAAAGAGAGGCTGCAGCAGTAGAGTCAGATCATTCGAGTAACAATATTTCAAAAATATTTTTTACACATTTTCAATGTACTGCAATCATCAGCTGCGCTTAAAAAAAATTTCAAACTGCCCTGGGCCAAAATTCATTGTTTTAAATAATTATTATAGGATTTTTTACAAAATCTATCATTTTAATGCGAAGTAATTTTTTTTCAGAAATATTTAATTTGAAATCATTTACATTGGAATATTTATTAAATTAAAAGTATCTATAGCAAAATTTAAATTCTGGTAAAATTAGAACCATTTTATTGATTTTTGTGAAATTCTGTACCTATTATTGTTCGTTTATTTATATGAAAAAATTCAGTCTGATATCTCGCAATTTACCAAAGTTGTAGCGTAGAATGTCTCTTTTTGAAATTATCAAAATGCTATAAAATTTGAATCTCTCAACCTGTTTGCGCCAAACATAATACGAATCGTTGATTGTATGATAATTTTGTCATGAAAGCAAAGCTTTCCTCTATCAGGAAGCACAGGGAAACTGGTGGTAAAGCAATTGAAACCGAATCTATGGATTCCTGTTTGAAGTGAAGAAAGCCTACATGTGGAATCTTGCAAATTGCTTCCTCATTACTCTACAGCAAGTATGTGGATAAATTTTGGCTTCCTCGTAAGAGGAAACTTTATCAAAGTTATCAAATATTCAGAAAATAATTTGCAGGATTCTACTTTGCAAAATTGTTTAAATATTACATTTTATACACGATATTTCTGAATATTAACAAATCAAATAAAAAATTTTTTATAAAATGTTTACATCTCGACAGGTTTTCGCCAATTTTTTTTTAATTAAAAAAAAATCTATAACAATGAAATGACAAAAAAAAATATTTTTTTAGCGTCAAGAACCTATGAGACTTATTTTGTACCCAGTTTAATAAAAGTAAAATTCATAATTTTTTGCATATCTTGACAAGCAGGTGATACTTTAATACCAGTTTTTTTTTTTTTTTTTTTAAAGTGTACAATCTTTTAAATCTTGGTACTCGAATGACTTGACTGTAAAAAAGTTGAAGCCTTCTTAAAACCTCTGTTACAATTTATTGCTACAGTCGTGCGGTAATATCTACAAGGGTCTCGCGCAGACAGGTGCTTGGGGCTGCTTCGACGAATTTAACAGAATATCCGTCGAAGTTCTGTCCGTTGTCGCGGTTCAAGTAAAATCGGTACTCGACGGTGTGAAGAACAGAAAAAAAAAATTTCTCTTCTTCGGCGAGGAGCTCAATATCATCGACACTGTTGGTATGTTCATTACCATGAATCCCGGATACGCTGGAAGAACAGAATTACCCGAGAATTTGAAGACATTATTCAGGTTTGAAGTCTCCTCGAAGAGATCATTGATTCGATGGATTTTACAATTATTTAGTGTCTTCTTCACTGAATTTTGTACTTCAGAATGAAAGGAAGCTTTTTTTCAATGAAAAAAAATTACTTAATTAAATCGTCTCAAATAGTCAAAGAATTATATTTAGATCAAAAATTTCTCTACTATTTCAGATGTTCTGAATTGGCATTTTTCATCGTAGACAATTTTTCGATCATTTTAACTTTCTAATTTTTTTTTTTTACAAATATAAATGCAAAATAAAACTTGCTTGAAGCTTTGTCAAATTTTTTAAGAAAATGCAGAACAAATATGCAAAGTTCCACATTTCGTTCTCCACTTTCGCTTTAAATATATTTTTGAATACTTCTAATTTTTGTCGAATTCAAGATTGGATAAAAATATCTAAAAATATCTAAAAATATTTATATATTTTATATATTCAAAATATCTAAAAACATTTCACGAGGAAGTATCATTTTGAAATATTTTTTATATACTTCTAATTTAAATAAAACTACAAAAAAAAATGTAATTACAAGAATTAAAAAAAGGAAAAAATCACTTTTTTACATTCCTCAACATAGCTCTGTAAAAAATGTAAAATACTAAGAACCCAATGTTCAAATTTCTCTGCAGAATTTTCATCTTCTTGGTTTTTCGTTTTCAGCATAAAATGAATTGATTATATTTTAATTTAGACCTTGCGCAATGGTCGTGCCGGATTTCGAGCTGATCTGCGAAATAATGTTGGTAGCCGAAGGATTTCAGGAGGCCCGTTTGCTCGCACGAAAGTTTATCACTCTGTACACACTTTGCCGTGAGTTGTTATCGAAGCAGGATCATTACGATTGGGGTTTAAGAGCCATAAAATCGGTTCTCGTGGTTGCCGGAAAATTAAAACGTGGCGATCGACAGCGTCCCGAGGATCAGGTTCTAATGAGAGCTCTTCGTGACTTCAACACACCGAAAATCGTTACCGACGACGTGCCGGTATTCATGGGTCTGATAGGTAAATTAAATACTCGTTTCCCAAGAAATTTTATTTTCTAATATATATATATTTTTACTTCAATATTTTTCGTACTAATCTTCCCATTATTTTATTTTTTTCTCACGCCCAGGAGATTTATTTCCCGCTCTGGATGTCCCGCGAAAGCGAGACTTTGATTTTGAGAAGACTGTGAGAGGCGCGGCGCTCGATCTTAAAATGCAACCGGAGGACGGTTTTGTCTTGAAAGTTAGTTTTCTTTTTCTTTTTTTTTTTTTGCTTTTTCAATGACGCATTGGTTTTTTTTTTAATAAGATTAGGATCTTAATTGCGTGGCTCGCGTTCTCCAAAAGTGACGATAAGATCGTCATTTATGTTCTCTCAGGTGGTGCAGCTGGAGGAACTCTTCAATGTGCGACACTCGGTGTTTATCGTCGGTTTTGCCGGAACCGGAAAGACCCAAGTGTGGAAGACACTCAACAGAACTTATTACAATCAAAAGAGAAAACCCTACTACAACGATCTTAATCCCAAGGCTGTTACCAATGACGAACTCTTTGGTATCATTAATCCTGCGACCAGAGAATGGAAAGATGGGTATTCGTTTTTATATTACCAGAATTAATATATTTTATGAAAAAAATAATAGATTAGAATAGTTAATTAAAATTTTCGACCATTTTTTTTGCTACTTCTGAATTTGAATTTTTTTTTTTTTACGTAAAAGTTGTGATTTTAAAAATAATTTTATATTATATATATTGAAATCGTACATAGGAATTTTTCAACGCAATATTTTATTTTTTATGTTCAACTGAATCTATTTATTTAGGTTATTAGCTAAATTATTAAAAACTCGAATTAAAATCAATGCAAAGAAAAATAAATAAATCCTATCATTATTTTTTCGAGAAATAATTTTTTTTTGTAATTTCTAAATAAAAGTAAAAACCTATAAAAATTGTCAATATTCTATACACTATATTTCTCTTGTGCTATTTTTTTTCTTTCACGAATTCCATAGTTATACTTATTATTATTAATTTTTTTACAGCAACATATATATATATTATTTTGCTAAAAAAAATAAAATTTAATAATTTACGATGGATTTTTCAATATTTAATATTATTAAATATTGTGAATGTAGTTTATTCTCGGTATTGATGCGAGACCAAGCGAATATGTTGGGCGACGGGCCAAAATGGATTGTGTTCGACGGCGACATAGATCCAATGTGGATTGAGTCACTGAACACAGTAATGGATGATAACAAGGTATTGACACTGGCTAGCAACGAGAGAATTGCATTGACCAAGCACATGCGGCTTCTTTTTGAGATTTCGAATCTGAGGTATTGCTCGCTCGGTGACACGAGAAACGTTTTAGCGAAGAGCTTGAGCCGATTGTCTAATTGCGTGTCTTTCGGTGATTATCTTTCCAGAACCGCAACACCAGCCACGGTATCCAGGGCAGGAATTCTCTACATAAATCCACAGGACTTGGGCTGGAATCCGTAAAAACAACATTTTACTTTCTGATTTTTGCAAAATTATTATTAAAAAAAGAAAAGAATTTAATATTCATTACATACATTAAAAAGAAATATTAAAAATAGTTAAATATTTTCATTTAATATTTTTTTTACAGATGAAAAAAAAACACCGTTTTGCCTAAAATCTGAGAATTATTTAACTCATATTTTCTCCCATTTCCAGCAAAAAAGCCATCTTTTATTTTTTTTTTCGGTGACAAATAATCGTATAAAAAATTGCATGTGCTTAATTGTACGTGACAATGTTTTAATTATGAAAAAAACCAATTCCAAATTTGTTAAACTGTGGGAGTTGCATTTTTTTTTAAAGTAGAATTCAAAAGTAAATTTAATTGAAAAAAAAACTCCTACAATTTCTTATATTTGGATTTTTTTTTACATAATCATAACACAATTACAAAAATCAATCTCATGGGATTTTGCATAGAATTTTTTTCTTGCCAATAAAAAATGAGACACCTTACTTTTACCTTACAGTTAACATTACTTTTTGCTAATAGATTTGTAACGAGCTGGATAGAGACTCGAGACAACTCGGAACGAGCAAATTTGGTGATACTATTCGACAAATATATTCCCACATTGCTCGACGCGACGAAAACGAAATTCA
Organism: Perithous albicinctus; assembly: GCA_964016905.1. Taxonomy (NCBI): domain Eukaryota; kingdom Metazoa; phylum Arthropoda; class Insecta; order Hymenoptera; family Ichneumonidae; genus Perithous; species Perithous albicinctus. The sequence continues at coordinate 18,842,372 of OZ024696.1, read as the reverse complement.
AGAAAATTACTCCGATACCGGAGATTTGTCATCTGAAAATGTTGTGCAATTTGTTGGATTGCTTTCTCACGCCTGAAAACGTACCACCAGATTGTCCCAAAGAATGGTACTTTAAATGTTTCTTAATTAAATTCTTAATCTCATTTTAATGTTTAATCTCATTTTAATGTTCAATCTCATTTTTATGTTTAATTTCATTTTAATGTTTAATCGTATTTTTAATTCACCTTTTGATGATGTTTTAAGGTACGAAATATACTTCGCATTCGCTTGCATCTGGGCATTCGGTTCGGCGACATTTCAGGATCAATTGATCGACTGGCGCAATGAATTCAGCAAGTGGTGGCTCAACGAATTCAAGACTATAAAGTTTCCCACGAGTGGAACTGTATTTAGTTACTTTATCGACACCGAAACGAAGAAGATGCTCCCTTGGAGCGAGAAAGTCAATAAATTCGATCTCGACATGGACGTTCCACTTCAGGTGTTCTTTCTTTAATGCCAATCTTCGTACCAATTAATCAGCTATTTTTATCGATCATTTCCCATTAATGCTTTCACTGATAGAACAATTTATTTCAGCCAAAAATAATCAGAATCACTTTTATTGCATAGAAAATTTTTTACCTCTTTGGGTCAATGTACCTTTTGACTTTGCACGAATCAATAAGTTAATTTTATCGACGATTTTCCCAATCCAGTGATCGCTTCACTAGCAAATTAACAAAAAATCGATTTTCAATATAACTAAAATAATTTATTTCTTATATAAATATACATATTTTTGCGTCGATTTATTTTTAATTTTTGTTACGAATCGTCGAGGCAATTTAACAAACGAATAAATCTGTCAATTAATTATTTTCTTGGTGAAAAAGTATAGCAGCAAAAAAAAAGAATTTCAAAAAATTAATTTCATGCAAATTGTAACTGCAAGCTCTTTTAGTGTCCTGATTATCGTAAATTATTTTCAGTCATATTTCAATATTTCAAATGATGAAAAGTGCCACAAAATGTTTAATCTAATTTTTAATCAAGGCTTAATTTAATTTTTTCCAAGTATTCCTTTTAAAAATGTGCTCAAACAATTTTTGAAATCTCGTCACTCGAACCACCTGATTAAAATATCTGCTGCTTAAGAAGAAAAAGTGTTTAAAAATCTGAAAAAAAAAAATGTAAACCCTGAACACCAACGCATCCTGGCATTTATTAAATGATCTTAAACGACTTTAGTATTATTTATTTAAAAAATTGGCAAACAAAAATTTTGCCCGATGAGATAAATGAAAAAATGTAATATTATAGTCGACTCTTGTGCCAACGGGTGAAACTTGTCGTTTACGTTTCTTCATGGATCTGCTTATGAAACGAAAAGTTCCAGTAATGATGGTCGGCAGTGCAGGATCCGGAAAGAGTGTCATAGTAGCTGAAAAATTGGGCTCACTACCAGAAAATTATAACATCGCGAATGTGCCGTTCAACTTTTACACAACGTCCGGTGAGCGTGAAACGAATTATACCTAATACGCTTATACATGTATATAGTACAATAATTCGCGTACATCAAGAGACTTTACAGTAGTCCGTAAAAAAAAAAATTAAAAAAAAGAAAAAAAAAGTCGTATAATCCCGCAGAAATGCTGCAACGGGTGCTGGAAAAGTATTTGGAGAAAAAGGCCGGACGTAATTACGGACCGCCGGGTACCAAGCTCTTGGTTTATTTCGTCGACGACATGAATATGCCGGAAGTTGATACTTATGGAACAGTACAACCCCACACCCTCATACGCCAACATTTGGATTACAGTCACTGGTGACTTCATCCTACATTTTTTTTTCTTTTTTTTTTTTAAATTCTACATCTGAGTAGCAGACTTTTTGCCAACAATTTTTTTTTTCTTCCGTTTCACGTAATTATTGTTTTTTTTTTATAGGTACGACCGTGCAAAGCTCAGTTTAAAGGATATTCATAATACGCAATATGTGTCGTGCATGAATCCTACAGCAGGAAGCTTCACTATAGATCCTCGTCTGCAGAGACATTTCGCAGTTTTTGCTGTCAAGTAAATAACTAATTATTTATTAAACGAAAATTTAATTTACTTATCTGTGATTTAATGCATCACTTTGATCCTGTCATTAATTATCTTTTATGGGAAGACTTTGGTTTTTTTTTTTTGGAACTAAAAGTTTGTACTTTTTTTAAATCAATTTTTTACACATTTCTTTGATTTAGTAACATTCTTAGAATACAGTAGAGATTTTGTTAATTATTTACATAAATCTGACACCGTGTTCTAAATTAATTGATTATTATTATTTTTTAATTAAAAAAATTGGTTGGAATTAATTACTATTTCCATATTCGTCACGTCACGAATGTTCCATTTTTTTTTTGCAAAGACAGCCTGAAGTAATTTTTAAAAAGTGTTGCTGATGAGAAAAAGTCTAAACTTATTTTTAAAAAAATATTAGCTTTTGATTAAAAAGGATTTTACCTCTGAAAATTCTGTTAACATTTTTTTCAATTCGATCAGCTTTTATAGAAAAATCAAGGAAAACGTAATTAACATTTCCATAGTTAATTTCTATTTAATTGAATATCATTAAATGTAATCAAATAATTCAATGTTAATATTAATGGTCAATTATATTTACTTTTATGAATACAAGTGAATGCAATTTTTATCAAATCATTCCTCGTGCATAAAAGTCTAAATTATCTAGCATTCTTAAGTATATTTTTTATTTTAAAAAAAATTTAATTACTCTCATAGAAAAGCCAAAAAAAAATGTTACTAATAATTTTCATAGTTAATTTTTCAACCTCATGATGCCATGACGAGAAATTTATTTATTATTAAACTTAAATAATCAATTAAAATATGATCGTTACCAGAAATAAAAAAAAAAAATTATATTGCAGTTTTCCAGGCCATGACGCCTTGGTGACAATATACAGTCAGATTCTGCAGTGTCATTTCGTAAATCCGCAGAACAAAATTGGACTAATGGTGCAAAAGCTCGTAGAGCCATTGATAGGCGCCGCTCTGTTCGTTCACGAAAAGCTTGCAACGACGTTTTTGCCAACAGCTATAAAATTTCACTACACATTCAACTTGCGCGATTTGTCCAACATATTCCAAGTAAGCTCTGCCTGATGACAAAAACTTTTTAGCATTTACGTGCGTTTTGTGTCTCGGCTTTTTTTTTTTTTTTTTTTTTTTTTTTTTACGATTCCAAAAGTAATTTACGATATTCAGGGGTATTTATTCGCTAATGGCGAAACAATACCGGTGCCAAGTGCTGCAATTCGGTTGTACGTTCACGAAGCTACCAGAGTTTATTGCGACAAACTGGTGAACGTCGAGGATAAAAGAACCTTTGAGATACTTTTGCTCGACGCTCTACGAAAAAATATTCCGGTGAGGAGATATTTACACAATTGAATTTTTTTATAATTTATATTTATTGGATTTAGTTTAATTGATTTTTTTTTAATCTAAATATTACACAATTTAATTTTTTTTATAATTTAAATTTATTGGATTTATTTTAATTGAATTTTTTTTATAATTTAAATTTATTCGATTTATTTTAATTGAATTTTTTTTATAATTTAAATTTATTCGATTTATTTTAATTGATTTTTTTTTATAATTTAAATTTATTCGATTTATTTTAATTGATTTTTTTTTATAATTTAAATTTATTGGATTTATTTTAATTGAATTTTTTTTTAGGAACTGGAAGAAGGGCCAGTTTTTAACCAACCGATAATTTATTGTCATTTTGCGGAGGGCATGGGGGACCCTAAGTACATGCCCATTAGGGATTGGCCACAACTTACAAAACTGCTGGATGACGCTTTGATAAATTACAATGAATTGGTACACAATTTTTTAAATGTAAATTTAAGGCTAATCCCTCTGAGTAAATTTTCAATTTCTCGTCACTTTTTGGATCTCTCAGGTATTTCTTATAATATTACAGATTTAAGTACTTTTTTAATACTTTCAGTGAATTTTATTTTTTTAGATTTTTAAGCCTATCTAACGATTTTCAAATTGTTTAACAAAAATTACAGTACTGCTATACACAAAATTCCAAAATTTTCATAAATATGCTCCACTGTAATTTTGCATTGCACTTCATTATTAAATTTAATATTTAACATATCAGTTTACAAATAAAAATTTTCATGTATTTACTCCAAATTGCCAGCAGTTTTTTTTTCAACAATGAATGTCCGATTACAAAAATTGCAAAAATATTTTAATTGCAATATTTTGTGATACCTATGCCACATACATTCTGTGATATATTGGCTTGTATATTTTACTGTTATTCGATAGGTAGCAGCGATGAATTTAGTAATGTTCGACGACGCTATGTACCACGTATGTCGAATAAGTCGAATCCTGGAGACACCAAGAGGCAATGCTCTGCTTGTCGGTGTAGGAGGAAGTGGAAAACAATCCCTCTCGCGTCTGGCTTCATTTATCTCCGGTCTCGAGGTGAAAAAAAAAAAATCATAAAATAAAAAAAAACTTCAGACAAAAATGCATTGAACGTATTTTGTATTCTGTAAAAAAATCTGTCCATATTACAGGTATTTCAAGTTCAACTAAGGAAAGGATATTCCATCAATGATTTAAGAGCAGATTTAGCTGGATTGTACTTAAAAGCTGGCTTAAAAAGCATGGGAATGACTTTTCTCATGACAGACTCTCAAGTGGCACAGGAAAGATTTCTCGTGGTTGTAAATGACATGCTGGCTTCAGGCGAAATAGCTGAATTATTCGCGGACGACGAGGTCGAAAATATCGTTAATGCAATAAGAAATGAAGTAATTGAGACAAAAAATTATTTTCTATTTTTATGAACGAGGAAAAACTCGTTGACGTTACGTGTAATCATTTTTTGTGTTTTTTTGTGTTTTTTTTTTTTTTTACAAGGTGAAACAAGCTGGGATAATGGATACGAAGGAAAATTGTTGGAAATTCTTTATCGATCGTGTCCGAGGATATCTCAAGTGTGTACTATGTTTCTCGCCTGTTGGCACGACACTTAGAAAAAGAGCAAGACAATTTCCTGCTCTGGTGAACTGTACTTCGATTAATTGGTTCCAAGATTGGCCTCAGGATGCCCTGGAATCGGTGTCTTCCAGATTTCTCGAAGTAACTTTACTCAAATATATCTTCTGAACTTTGCGGATAATATTTCAAATGTGAATTATGATTTATTTATTTTTTTTTCTTTTCTTTTTCACTCATCAGGAACTGGAGGAACTTCCAGCAAAATTTCGTAAGCCAGTCTCGCTGTTTATGTCATTTGTTCACACGATCGTCAACGAGACCTCCAAGACGTACTTGCAAAATGAGAAGAGATATAATTACACCACGCCGAAATCCTTTCTCGAGCAAATTGCTCTGTACTCGAAGCTACTGGCGGAAAAGACTTATGACCTGAAAGCCATGATTGTGAGACTCGAGAATGGACTGACAAAATTAGCTTCTTGTGGAGGACAGGTCTGCAGCTTTTTCTTTTCTACTCATTATTGTCCAATGCAGAGACACCTGGTTTACAATTTGCAAATAATAAATTTACATTCTGGTGGTCGACTTTAGACTCTGGATCGAGTAACTTTTCTCGATGTTGATGAAGAACTAGGAAAATAAAATTCAAGCTTTCTGATTTTTAAAAATATATATTTTAGTTGTTAAGTGTTGACTTGGTCAAATCAATTTTCTGCAATCAAAAGTTCAACTTTTTTTAAAAAACAATATATATATATACATCAATTTTACAATCTTGTTAAAAAAAAATACAAGCCTGCTCATAAAAAAAAAAATTAATTATCAACTAGCTGAAAAAAAGTTTTCTACAATACAAAGTTCTACTTTTCTCCAGAAAAACATTGACCTATTATACAATTTTCCACATTTAAGAAAAGTACAATTTTGCACACAATAAATTTGCCTCTTTCGTCATCAACTTTAGTGTAAAAAAAAAACCCCCCAAAGAACGAAAAAAATAACTTTTGTTTCTTCATCAACATGCGACTAGGTCGACAGACATTTACAAGGTTCTACTTTATCGCTCCTTTTTACGTAATGAAAACGTCGTGTCTAGGTCGACGATCTCAAAGTCGTTCTGGCAGTGCAAGAGATAGATTTGAAAAAGAAAAACGAGATAGCGGACAAGATTTTGGTGGAGGTGCGAGCCGAGAATACTAAAGCTGAAGTGGAGAAGGCGATAGGTAAAAGAGAGAAGGCAGTAATAGTTGACGGAAGCGGAGCTTCCACTTTGGAGAACTTTTCACTGAAAAGCCATATATATATACATAGATATTGAAGTTTGCACACGTAGAGTGTTACACCCCCCCATTGTTTTTAATCGTGTTTAAAGTTTCGGAGGAGGAGGCAAAAGTCGCGGAGATAAAGGAGCGAGTGACGGAGAGACAGAAGCGTTGCGACGAAGATTTGGCAAGAGCAGAACCAGCGGTGCGTCAAGCGGAGGCTGCTCTGGACACCTTGAATAAGGTGCAACGATCCTCGAGATACTTACTATACGTCTCGGAACTTTAGTTCGCCAACGCCGGGCGAGCGAGTTCGAAGCGAGATTTCAAGCCAACACCTGCTCAATGACACTTTGCTTTAATTTTTTTTTTTTTCTTCTTTTTTCTTTATTTTTCATTTTTCTTTTTTTTTTTTTTGTCTTAATATTTAGAACAATCTCACGGAACTCAAGTCGTTCGGGACTCCGCCAGAAGCTGTTGAAACAGTGGCGCAAGCTGTGCTCGTTCTATTTTCCCCAAAGGGTAAAGTGCCGAAAGACCGCAGCTGGAAAGCCTGTAAAGTCATGATGGGCGGTGCCGATGCATTTTTATCGTCGTTGCGCAATTACGATAAGGAAAATATTCAACCGGACGTCGTAAAAGCCATTCAGCCTTACATAAATGACAAAGGTTAGCTTAGCTTGATATAATTAACAGTATAATTGCCGGAAAATATATATTTAAGGGTGGGACAAAAAAAAAGTGCAGTCAAAAAAAAATCTTGCATTTAAAAACGTGATTTTTTCTTGCAATTCGTACTTGTCAAATTAGTGCTAATTTTCTGTATTGTTTTTTAATTTTTTTTATATTCTTTAAAAAATTTTATTCCAATTAGCTGTGAATAAAAAAAAATGGGTGAACCGCAAAGACGTTGAAAATTTATTGGTTCAATATTTCTCTGATCTCTTTGCAAATCGAATCGTAGAAATCGTCGTCGTGGATTGTAACTCTCCGCGAAGCGATTCAACTATTTTATACGTTGATTGCTCGAAAGTTTATTTGCCTTGCTTTTCAGAATTCGAGCCCGACTTCATCTATTCGAAGTCACAGGCTGCAGCGGGTCTCTGTAGCTGGGTCAAGAACATCATGGTCTTTCACTACATCAACGAAAGCGTGAAACCACTCAGAGCAGCCCTGGCGCAAGCAAACGCCGAGCTCAAAGCGGCGCTAGATAAATTGGTGGCTCTTCAAGCTCGTTTGACTGTAAGCTCTACTGACGAAGACATTCGAGCTTTATACGGGGGCTGAAGAGAGCGCGCGACCCTCAGTCCCAACAAAATTGCCACGCGAAAACCTTCTTTCAGGAATTGCACAAAGTGCTGGAAATCCTTGGGGAAAAGATGAACGTTGCGCTTGCGGAGAAACAGAAATGCCAGGATGAGGCTGATGCCACTGCTATGACTATTGATTTGGCTAACAGACTTGTCAACGGATTGGCCTCGGAAAAAATTCGTTGGGCTGAAACGGTCCAAGTGTAAGTCGAGCTGTCCTAAATCATGAATTTCTCATCTAATATTTTTAAAAATAGCTTATTATCTAATGCAATTTTATGTAATTCCATAGATTTATTTCTCCCACAATTTTTTTGTTAAAAATTAAAAAGCGTGAAATTAAAGGTAATTTAATGATTAAAAATACATTATATTAGTTGTCAGTTACAAATTCGCTGAGTTATGTATTAAATATAATTGATTAATTAAGTAGCCGAGAAACGTCTCAATTGAATATCCGCTTAATAAAGTGATTTCGTCATTATATCCCGACTGGATGCTCCGAATGAAGAATATTATTTCCTGAATTACAGATTAAATACGTCTGGCGTAACTATTCCTGGTGACGTTCTCCTCGTAACTGCATTTATTTCGTATGTTGGTTGTTTCACGAGAAAATACCGTCTGGACCTTCTCAACATTCACTGGATACCGTTTCTGAATAAATTGAGTCCGCCTATACCGCGAACACAGAATTTAGATCCGTTGTCATTGTTAACCGACGACGCGCAAATAGCTCAATGGAATAACGAAGGTATTTTCACGAATATATTTCATTCGAGATATCCGTTTGTAGACTGTATTTCAGTGATTTTAATTTCCAGGTCTGCCGGGCGACAGGATGTCGTCGGAGAATGCAACGATACTCACGAATTCATCGCGTTGGCCTCTAATGATCGATCCTCAGCTTCAGGGAGTTAAATGGATAAAAGTTAAGTACGGAACGGAATTAAAAGTGCTGAGACTGACGCAGCGAAATTATCTCGATCGCATCGAGTTCGCAATCTCAAATGGCCAAGTCGTTTTGTTGGAGAATATAATGGAAACGGTTGATGCAGTGCTCGATCCTATTTTAGGCAGAGTACTGGTTAAAAAAGGACGGTACGTTATTAATTAATTGCTTCGCCGCGCGTTAAATAGCTTCTGTCACGTTATTTGTCTTCTAATTTAAACTGGCTTTCATTCATCGCGAAGTGCAATCAAGATTGGCGACAAGGAGATCGATTTCAATCCCCAATTTCGCTTGATACTGCAAACTAAATTAGGGAATCCACACTACAAACCGGAAATGCAGGCGCAAACGACTCTCATCAATTTTACGGTCACGAAAGACGGATTGGAGGAACAATTATTGGGCGATGTGGTCAAGGCTGAACGTCCCGATTTGGAATCCACCAAGTCTCAACTCACCAAACAGCAAAACACATTCAAAATTACTCTCAAAACTTTGGAGGACGATCTTTTACACAGGTTAAAGAATTTTGGAATTTTAGAATTTTAGAATTTTAGAATTTTAGAATTTTAGAATTTTAGAATTTTAGAATTTTAGAATTTTAGAATTTTAGAATTTTAGAATTTTAGAATTTTAGAATTTTAGAATTTTAGAATTTTAGAATTTTAGAATTTTAGAATTTTAGAATTTTAGAATTTTAGAATTTTAGAATTTTAGAATTTTAGAATTTTAGAATTTTAGAATTTTAGAATTTTAGAATTTTAGAATTTTAGAATTTTAGAATTTTAGAATTTTGCCGTAACCAAGTATTTCTGGTGTTTGATGCGACCGACTCGATGAAGTTTTCAATATCGTAGACGGCATGAATAATGCAAAAATTAATTACGTTTCTAATCAAGATTGTCATCCGCCGGGCCGAACATCCTGAGTGACGTGGCGTTGGTCGTTAATCTCGAGACGACGAAGAAAACAGCAGCGGAGATTGAGATAAAAGTAGCGGAGGCAAGAATAACCGCGGTAAAAATCGATGAGGCACGCGAGTGGTACCGGCCGGCGGCATCGAGGGCTAGCCTTCTGTACTTCATATTGAATGACTTGAACAAGATCAACATGCTCTATCAGTTCTCGCTGAAGGCCTTTAGCGCTGTCTTTCAAAATGCCATTAAATTCGCCGAGCCATCGGACAATACGAACAGACGCGTTGCTTTACTCATAGACAGCATCACGTACCTTGTCTTCACGTATACGAGCAGAGGACTTTTCGAAAGTGACAAATTGATATTTCTGTGCCAAATGGCTATTCAGGTAAATTACTTTCATTAAAAAAAAAAGAAAAAAAAAAGTAAATGAACGTTCGATTTCAATCTACATTTTTTGTTTAATTTCGATTTAAATATCAGCTATAAAATTATTTTAAAAAATACGTATTTTTAAAATCCTATATAATTTGATGGTCGCGCAAAAAATAAAACTGCAGCTACAGAAATTAAAAAAAAATGTATGTGATCTCTTTTATGACCCACAAAATTACTGCTAAATCTGGTTTATATATATTTTTATTTTGGGAATCATCCGCATATATTTTTATTTTTATTTTCACAGATCCTGGTGCAACTTAACGAGATATCATCCTCGGAATTAGACTTCCTGCTTCGATATCCGTACACTCCGAATCTCGTTAGCCCCGTGGATTTTCTAAGCAGCAGCGGCTGGGGCGGAATAAAGTTTCTCAGCGGCACGGAAGAGTTCAGAAATTTGGATCGTGATATCGAGGGTGCGGCGAAGCGTTGGAAGAAGTTCGTCGAGTCGGAAACACCGGAGAGAGAAAAGTTTCCGCAAGAGTGGAAGAACAAGTCAGCATTGCAGAGGCTCTGCATGATGAGGTGCTTGAGACTGGATCGTATGACTTATGCCGTACGGTAATGATCTCGACACTGTCCCGTTGTGTTGTTAGTGACAACAAAAGGGGAGACCTATTAGAATTCTCTTTGTACAACCGTCACACCACCGTGATACCTTCAAACCTTCTCTGACCCAGTTTCTTATATCGATTTTCAGTTGCTTCGTTGAGGAAAAGTTGGGACCAAAGTTCATCGAGTCTCGATCGCCACCCTTCGACAAGTCCTACGAGGAAACGAGCTCGATTACACCGGTCTTTTTTATTCTCTCACCGGGCGTCGATCCCCTTAAAGTGCGTTCAATTTTTCACTCAATTATCGATGACACACTAAAGCATAAATAGTGGATTGTGAGCGATCTGATATTTCAATTAGATACATTGCATTAATTAGCAGCGAATTCAATGATTGATCAAAAAAATATCTTTTTTTTTGCCCGTCAAATTCTGCCCAATTCTTTTTTTGAAAATTTTCCTTGTTTTTTTTTTTTCGTATTGAAACAAATAGGACGTGGAAAAATTGGGAAAGAGATTAGGTTTCACATTCGATGGTCGAAACTTTCACAACGTTTCGTTGGGTCAAGGTCAAGAGCCCGTTGCTGAGGAATCGATGGAACTCGCGGCCGCCAATGGTCACTGGGTCATTCTCCAAAACGTTCATCTCGTGAAAAGTTGGCTACCAAATATGGAAAAGAAAATGGAACAATTAATGGAAAATCCACATTCGGATTATCGTCTCTATATAAGCGCTGAGCCCAGTCCCGATCCTCACGAGTCTATCATACCTCAGGCGAGTGATTATCGAGAGAGAGAGAGTAAAAAAAGGGCGTTCGTCCACTTTGTCCACGATTTTAACGAGAATTCTTCTAATCACAGGGCATACTGGAATCCGCCATAAAAATAACTAACGAACCCCCCACTGGTATGCACGCCAATGTTCACAAAGCGTTGGATAACTTTAATCAGGAAATTCTCGACTCGTGCAGCAAAGAGTCCGAATTCAAAGGAATTCTATTCGCTCTCTGCTACTATCACGCTGTTGTTGCCGAGCGCCGGAAATTCGGCGCTCAAGGATGGAATAGAGTGAATATTAAATATATTGTTATATACAAAGCATTTGCCTCTCTGAAATTTTAGGCTATAATCGATTGAACAATTTTCACTGGTCTCTTTAAAGTCCCCAAAATTAATTAAATGCTTTGCCAAAATGCTTTCGGACCTTATAACTGTGTGAAGTGATTTGGTAGTTTCCGCTAAATTTGATTAGCTTTGACAGTCGGGTACATTTTTTTTAGAATTTTAGAATTTTAGAATTTTAGAATTTTAGAATTTTAGAATTTTAGAATTTTAGAATTTTAGAATTTTAGAATTTTAGAATTTTAGAATTTTAGAATTTTAGAATTTTAGAATTTTAGAATTTTAGAATTTTAGAATTTTAGAATTTTAGAATTTTAGAATTTTAGAATTTTAGAATTTTAGAATTTTAGAATTTTAGAATTTCAGAATTTTAGAATTTTAGAATTTTAGAATTTTAGAATTTTAGAATATAACATTTTTGTTTGCTTTTGCAAGAGTTATCCCTTCAACGTGGGTGACTTAACGATAAGCGTCTCCGTGCTGATGAATTATCTGGAGAACAACACGAAAGTGCCTTGGGAGGATCTGCGTTATTTGTTCGGCGAGATAATGTACGGCGGTCACATAACCGACGATTGGGACAGACGATTGTGTCGAACGTATTTGCTCGAGTATTTGCAGCCGGAGCTCATCGACGGGGACTTAAATTTGGCACCGGGTTTCTCAGCTCCACCGAACAGCGATTATCAAACTTATCACAGATACATCGATGATTATCTACCCGCCGAAAGCCCAATTCTATATGGATTGCATCCTAACGCGGAAATTGGTTTGAGACTATGAAAAGAGCGGCCTTTGGACGAACGACTCGTCTGAAAAGAATTGAAACAAAATTATCATTTCACATATAAATTCATTCATCAAGCTGCATAATCTATAATTTATAATAATTTCGCCAATTTAATTGCAATTTTATTTTCATGATTTTCGGGTGACTCGGGCTTCCGTAATCGATAAAATCTGGAACATCATAATTCTCAAAAATTGCATTTTAATATACAGGCTTCCTCACGGTCACAGCCGAGAATTTATTCAAAGTGATTTTGGAGATGCAGCCCCGGGATGCCGGTGAATCCTCGGGAGTTGGATTGTCGAGGGAAGAGAAGGTCAAGGGGGTGATCGAAGATCTTCTCGATAAATTGCCCGAAGAATTCAACATCCCGGAACTCATGAGCAAAGTGAGTCTGGAGTCACTTGATTTTCTGTAGAGTATCACAATGATGAATAATTTATATATCTTTTTTATTTTTATCCAAGGTCGAGGATCGTACGCCATTCGTTATCGTCGCCTTTCAAGAGTGCGAGAGGATGAATATACTGTGCGGTGAATTGAAGCGATCACTGCGTGAACTGGATTTAGGATTGAAGGTATAACTTCAAACATTTGGAAAAATTATTTTAGAAAAAATGTTGCGACTTGATAAAAAAAAAAAAAAAAAAAACAAAAAAAGTTATGTATAGGAATATAGAGCTTTAACGTTTATTTTAGTGGAGTAGAAGTTTTGAAATATCGAATTTCAGGGCGAGCTGACGATCAACGCCGACATGGAGGATCTACAAAATGATCTATTCATGGATTCGGTGCCTCCCGCGTGGACGAAACGCGCTTATCCCTCGAGTCTCGGTCTGACTAATTGGTTTGCGGATATGTTGAATAGAATCGGTGAATTGTCTAATTGGACTGCAGATTTTAATGTTAGTTTTTTTTCTTTTTTAAACTGTAAAATAGCATTCGTATCAGAGAAAGAATTTTCTAAATAAAATGTCACCGCAGTTACACAAAGATAAAGATAAAGAATATTTGCAACGATCTTCATTTTTGCCACGTCCTTCTCTGAGTATTGATAATTCGTTTTCTTTTCTCAAAGTACAGTTTAAATATCTACATATTTATATATTTGCTACAGCTTCCATCATCGGTATGGCTCGCCGGATTTTTCAATCCGCAGTCCTTCCTAACAGCGATAATGCAACAAACAGCTCGTAAAAATGAATGGCCTCTCGACAAAATGTGTTTGCACTGCGACGTGACGAAAAAGCTAAAAGAAGACTTTAAGTACGTCGGCTAGAAATAATTTGAAAATACTTTTGTTTTTCTTAAAGCAGCAATTATTTAAAAAAAAATATATATATATATATATATTCCTTTCATTTTAGTGCCGCACCGCGCGAGGGTGCCTATGTTAACAGTTTGTACATGGAGGGAGCTCGATGGGATTCAGCTTTAGGTGCTATTGCGGACTCTCGACTAAAAGAACTCTTTCCTCAGTTACCAGTGATTTATATCAAAGCAATCACTCAGGACAAACAGGAATTGAAGAATATGTACGAGTGTCCGGTTTACAAGACGAGATCTCGAGGTCCTACATATGTCTGGACTTTCAACTTGAAGAGCAAAGACAAGCCGACCAAATGGACTCTCGCGGGTGTTGCTATTATGTTGCAAATATAAAAATTACAACCATAAATTGTCATGGTTGTGCATCAATTGATGAACGATAAAGTGATGTTTCAATAAAGTTGAACTTACGTATTGTAGTTTGTAACGAAATATGTAATCCACTTTTATTCAGGCGTACTCATTGTTTTCTTGGCAAGAACAATTTATTAACGCATCGAAAATTTATTTATTAATTTACCGATTTATCGACTTACCGATTTACCGATTTATCGATTTACCGATTTACCGATTTATCGATTTATCGATTTACCGATTTATCGATTTATTAACTAGTCAATGACATTTCATATTGCAAAATAATATCAATTTGGCTAATGCGCGATTCAAGATTTGCAAGCACGTAACGTCGGTTTTTCAATTATCTAAATATATTACAGCCTTCATTCAATAAGTACTGCCAATATACGCCACATTTAACTATATAACCCTCAGCCTGTCACGGTGTTCCACGTTTTCCATTCCGCATTCACGATTGGTTTTCCAGTTGGATCTAAAACATGAAATTTACGATTTGATATAATTTCAGCTTTAAAACTACCGATGATATGTAATTTAATTATCGTCTTATCTGCAACAAATCTTGAAAAATGTATATCACAATTTTTTAAATAAAAAAATAAAATAAACATCGCGTTAATTCTTCGATCTCTTCAACTTTTGCACTCAATTGAACATTACTGCAATTTATTGCTGTTGAAATAACTGAGACAGTATCTTTTTTCATGTCCCCCTAAATTTTCATCATAATTTACGAATTTCATAATTTATTGGTAATTTGTAACGCATCTTTTATTTAATATCAAAATATCGAGACATCGTTAAGTTTGTCTGAAATTTGACATTTAAAAAAAAAAAAATTGTTCAACACTTGCACAGATTGTTCTGACTTGAAAATATGAATTATAGAATAAAGAATATATTGAACTCACGTGGTGGTTAAGGCCATCCTGTGCCTGCATGACCTTGTGTGTCTGAATAACCTTGCGTGGCTCCATGACCTTGTGTGCCTGAATAACCTTGCGTGGCTCCATGACCTTGTGTGCCTGAATAACCTTGCGTGGCTCCATGACCTTGTGTGTCTGAATAACCTTGCGTGGCTCCATGACCTTGTGTGTCTGAATAACCTTGCGTGGCTGCATGACCTTGTGTGTCTGAATAACCTTGAGTGGCTACATGACCTTGTGCGTCTGAATAACCTTGAGTGGCTACATGACCTTGTGCGTCTGAATAACCTTGAGTGGCTGCATGACCTTGTGCGTCTGAATAACCTTGAGTGGCTACATGACCTTGTGTGCCTGCATGACTTTGTGCGCCTGAGTAACTTTTTGGGCCTGCGTGACCTTGTTTACCTTTGTTCCATTGTACTGCCGCCGGTACTTCTGAAATATAGACAAGAATCTCATTAAATTTCCTTAACTATAAAAAAATCTTTAGTTGCTAATTCAATCGTTTCAGCGCAAATAAAATAACAATCAAGGACATTTGTTGACCCAGAAAAGTCGACAATGGATTGACCAACGTAACTACTAACTCACTTGGACTTTCATACACTTTTTGACGTGGATATTCTTCAGCACATGCCGAATATAGTACTCCCGTAGTTCCTGAAACATATAATTAAGGTTCTCATGCAATTTACTTATTTCTAGCTCCAGCGAATTTTCAGCTACTAACTCAAAATAAATCTTTCTGGACAAGTTGGACAACAATCTATAATAATGACCTCTGTCATACTATAGGATGTTTTATTCGCGAGATTACAACGGATTACTTGACAACTGTGATAGTGGACAATTGAGCATTCTATAAAACGTCCTCACCTGGTAACCATATACACCTAGCAGCTGGATAACCTTGTGTTTCATGTGTTTCTGAAACATTTTTAAAAAAATGATTTCACAAATTCCTTAGTTTTTACTGTAGCGAATTTTTAGACAAATGTACTTCGCGTTTTTCACTTTAAAGAATGCTGTGTTTAACTTTACACAAAAGTATTGCGACCTATTGGGACTGCACAGTTGCGTTGAATTTAACACCAATGTCTACGACTTCGATGTTGGAAATTCATACCTGCACAATTCGAAACACCGAAGTACCGAAAATCAACATTGGCCATCATTTTAACATCACTGTGGATCCGAATAGGTTGATTCCTTTGGCGTAAAATTCAACACCACATTTTGTGCAATGCATGTATTTTGATTTAATACTATTTACCAGGGCGAGTTTTAGATCCGGAACAAGTCTTTCGGCCAGGTGATCTACCTCCGGGACCTCTTGGACCTGGCGATCCGTGGGATCCAGAATTTCCATTTTCACCAGGTAACCCAGGCATTCCAGGAGGACCTGGCAATCCTTGGTATCCGGAATACGCCCTTTCACCGGGTAAACCAGGCGTTCCTGGTGCACCTGACAATCCTTGGGATCCGGGATTCCCCTTTTCCCCGGGTAAACCAGGCGGTCCTGGTGCACCGGTACTTCCATCAGAGCCTGGTAAACCATAATCTCCCTTTCGGCCTGGTGGACCTTGTGGACCTGATGGACCTGATGGACCTGGTGGACCTGGTGGACCTGGTGGACCAGGTGGACCTGATGAACCTGGTGGACCTGGTATACGCAGTTGAGTTGGTGCAATATCGTACGTCCTTTTCATATCGTTTTCACTTTCGCGAGAACAGTCGTCTATTGTCTTTCGGCAGAAGGCAGCCATGGCTTCTCCCTGCTGTAGAAAGCATTTATAAAAAAAAAACACGTTCTTCACAATCTTAAAAGTTTCTATTTTATTAAAGCGGATTTCGCATGAGACAGAAGAATCATCCTCTTAATTATAGCATCAAGTGAAATTCCTCTTGAAGCAAGAGAAAAATCCGCTTCGTACCAATTCTGCTTGTATCAAACGGAACGACCCTCTTGCTTCGAGTATAGAGGACGTCCTCTTGATACAAGCGGAATCATATCCCGATAAGTATTAATCTATTAATCTCAAATTATATATAAATGTATATATCATATTTATATATATTTCTGTCTGGAAATATGAGAAAAGAAAATGTGTCTAATTTACAAAGTATTCAATTACCATTGTCATATTTGGTTGAATGCTGTCACTGGAGCTCCGTCTTAAACGTGTCGCCAAATTTTCCATATTTCTTGATCCATTTCGTGCATTGATTTCGATAGCACGAATTTCAAGCTCCAAATTCGACACGTCATTTTTTAGGTACGCAAATGTTACGAACTGTATGACAAACTGCAACAATACCAGATAGATCAAGAATTTCGTTTGCATCGAAGAGCTGAATCTCTGGGCCTCCAATTTCGTTGTTCCACTCATATTCACGTAATTTTCATCGTCGACATCCGAGGAATAAAAAATTTATCTGCAAAATAATTGTTAACATATTTTTAATTCATTGCACGAGTAGGTACCTTTTTTCATTAATTGTCATTAACAATTATGAATTTCATAATTTGCGGAAGACAAAATCGATAATCGTACTGCTTCAATAGAAGTAGCTTTGTAAAATTTCCAAAATAATGAGCAAGCAATGTCCAAAGTTCTACTTTGCATTATTTTTTTTTTTTTTTATTCAAAATTATGTCAAATTTTATTGCAGTTTTTTTATTTAACGATATACTGTAAATTGAAGATGAAGAGCGTACTCAAGAAATTCAGATACCACTTACTGTGAATAAATTTGTCTGGCTTCACAAGCTAGCTTATCGCACGACTTTCGCACAGAGAATGCTTGCGAAACGAGAGTCGATTTGATATAAATATATCAATAAATACGTGACGTTTATACACGTCCACACGTTTATCAATGATGAAAAAATTTCTACAAATGTCGTTCATATCACTGTGGGTCAGTCATTTCCAATAAGTGCGTTATCGTTAAACTTGTGCTTGCCTTGACCCTAAAGACTTTACGATTTTTCCCACTTTAAACATGGTAAATTTCTTAGTACTGATTACTAGCACTCTTCAAAGTTGTGTTAAGAATTATCAATACCGTTAATTATTCGTACTTCTTTTTACTTTGATAATTGACATTTAAATTGTTGAAACGTAAAATTAAATTCATGAAAGAAGGATTTTTAATTACTTATCACTCAAAGACGATTTTACAATGCAGGTCGAGATGGATACAATGTTAATCTCGAACCGAGAATCTTATCGTTTGCATGTTAATGAATAATTTAATTTTTTCTCCACAGACGTCGCGGACGAACTAGCCACGATAATTATCGCGTGATTAATTACTTATGCTGTTATCGCTTCTTTCATTCCTACGAAAAATTCCTGGTATTCAGATTCAGTGTTTCCTCTTCACATTGGTAAAAGTACAATGATAACAATGTAACACATTTCCTCCTTTGTGAGGAAATCATCTCTTTCAGGAATTAACGGTTATTAATTATATAATAATAATGAAAAAGTCAAGGGGATAAAGAGCTGTAAAATAATTAGACCCATAGAATTGTTTTTCAAATTTTTAAATTCAAATCTTCCTTTATGAGGGAGCCAAAATTGATCAACAAACGTCATTGATAGCTTTGTAAAAATTCAAAAATAATGAGGAAGCAAAATGTGCAAAATTCTACTTTGCAGCCTATTTTTTAGTTTTCTTTTTTTTTTTCGTAGACATGTTTTTATTACAGAAAACATTGTTTGTTATATTACGTTAAACACAGTTTTTCTTAGACTTGTCACAATACTTGTTTATCAAATTATTGGTGCTAATTTGTAACAGCAATATTTTGTTATTCCGCCAAAATTCAGTTAGCTACTCCGAGTTGAGGAATCGACGAAATAACTCTGGATTTTATATTGGGATATGCCAGTAAAGAACCCAAGTGAAGACACGAAGATTATATAAAAGAATAATTTATTATTTTTGAAACAATCACAAATCGTTGACAGAATAATAGTGCTCCGGAGAATTGCTGCCTATATTAGCTAGCAATTATTATTCATTATTATTTATTGCCCCAAATTTCGATTGAAGATGCATTGAGTATCGCATGTATTTGCAACCATACGATATACGATATGCGCTTCGATTACAAAAATGCTGACTCGGCTGTAGATCTGGTAGAGCAACGACGATGCAACGAAGTTTGCTCGCTGCCTCGCTATTGCGTGTATGCCATAATAATTGTGCAACACAATTACATTTCGACTATCTTCCCATCTGGGATATAACAATTTTTTCTTGCTTATTTGTTGGCATCATTGATGAAAAATGTTCGACGAGCATATTATTCCACTGATTGGACGGGTCTTCTATAATGGATTCATCATCTGTAACATAAAACAAACGATTTCATATAATTTACTGAACTTCAGAATTTCCATAAATTTTTGGGCAAATCCATACACAAAAATAAAGTAATAATCAAGAAACGGTATGATATCGATTTCGACTACACTGTAAAAAGAATCCGGTGTTGAATTGGGTGTTAAAATTAAGACCAATCGATGTTAATTTATAGTACTTAGCTGTTGCGAATTATGTAGGTGTAAATTCGCAACATTGAAGTGGTTGAAATCAACATCCATTGGTGTTATTTTCAACACCACTGTGTAGTTTCAGCAGGTCCATTCCTTTGGTGTAAAATTTAACAACCCATTTTTTTTACAGTGCAGAATTTATTGAGTGGATTTGATATATTATAGGATTTTCACTGGAAGATGAGAAAATATCATTTTTCCTGAAAAAAATCAGCTAATAAAGCTGACGTAATGAACTCACGTGTGTGTGTTGGTATATTCCTATAATTTCCATACAAATACACTCCTTGTTCTCCCTTTTCTCCTAAAACATGAAAACAAAAAAGATCATCGCATACATTTTTTTAACACACACGATTAAAAAAGGCGTCGAAACAAAAGTTTCCATCTGTGGCGGAAACTTCTTTTTCTCGTTAACAAAATTATTTTCGTAGATTAACAATTTTACAGCGAAGGATTTCTTTTAAAAAAAAGTTCAACCGCTGATTGGTGGAATGATTCATATGCACATAAAATTATCGGAGGAATGAAAAGAATATTGAGTTTACGAATTGCATAGCATTTACCAGGCGGTCTTGGAGATCCGAAAAGTCCTGTTTTGCCAGGTACACCAAACTTACCAGCAGGACCAACAGCTCCTTGTTGACCAGGTGAACCAGGCCTTCCGGGAGGACCGATAGCTCCTGCTTTTCCAGGTAAACCAGGTCTCCCTGCAGTACCCATATCTCCTTTTTCACCAGGCGTACCAGGTAGACCAGTGATACCACGCTTTCCTGCAGGACCAATATCTCCTTTAGAGCCTGGTATACCAGGCTCTCCAACTAGACCAACGAAACCAGGCCTTCCTGGAAGACCAATAGCACCATCGATGCCTGGTATACCAAGCGGACCAGGTGGGCCAATTAAACCAGGTTTTCCTTCAGGACCAATATCTCCTTTAGAGCCTGGTAAACCACGATCTCCCTTTTGACCAACAGCACCATCGATGCCTGGTATACCAGGCGAACCAGGTGGACCAGTGTCACCCTTTGAACCATCTAAACCAGGTTGTCCTGCAGGGCCTGTGACGCCTGGTGTACCAGGTGGACCAGATGGACCAGATGGACCAGATGGACCAGGTGGACCAGGTGGACCAGGTGGACCAATTAATTTTGTTGGAGTCAAACTACTTATTGAAGTATCGTATTGCCGTTTCTCACGTCGGAGCGAACAATAATCGGTCGTCTTTCGGCAAAAAGCAGCCAGCATTTCAATCTGTAAGTAAACATTACTTTATTGAATACAATATATATATATACAATAAGAGAAATGTAGCACACAGTCAGTACACTTCGACGCGCGATGATCGATCGAACATGAAAGTTTTACGTTCGAATGTCGTTCAATAAATTCCTTTTTGTGTTATAAACAATCAAAGATATGGATGTTCGAGAGTTTGCGTCTCAAAGATTCTTCGACTGACTACTTTTGACACTCAAAGAGTCTTAAAGAGTGTTCGAGAGACTTTCAGAGTGCTTGACGAGTCTTAAAGAGTGTTTAAGAGACCTCCTTCCTAGACACTCTCCAAGTCTCTCGGAGATACTCTAGGAAACTAAGATTCTTTAAAAGACACTTTGCGAGACTCGAATATTCTCATAGACTCTGAAAGACTTTTTCCCAAATTCATTCCAAGACTTTCATAATCTCTAAAATAACCAGACGATCATTCCACGTCGAACTGTAATAATCGCGTGTTGCATATTTGTCATTCACCCTATTATGACAACCGTAGATTATATATATATATACGTCTTAAATTAAAAAAGCTAATTATTAAAGGCCAGTATTACATGCATATACATCTATGAATATAATTGGATAGTTCTAAAATGGAACGTAAGATTTCTTGAAATTAGATCATAAAAACATTACCGTCATTATATCTGCTGGTTGAAATTTATTCGGGATCTGTTTTAAATGTTTCACAACAATGTCCACGATTCTTGATTCGTTATGTCTGTCATCTTCGATAGCACGAATTTTGAGCTCCAAATAAGCAATATATGTACATGTTACAAACTGTATGGCGAACAATAGCAACACCACATAGATCACGAATTTCGTTCGCAACGGCGTGTCGGATCTCCTAGACTCTGAGCTCATTGTTCCAATCATATTCACGCAAGTTTTATCGCGGTCAACCGAGCGCGACATCAACTCCAATAATTTATCTGCGAACTAATTATCAAGGAATTATTAATGCATTGTGTGAATAGTTAAATATTGTTGCTCAACAATTTTTAAGAAGCTTTTACTTAAGATTTAATATAATACTATGTAAAAAAAATATAAGTTTATAAAAAATATCTGTACAGACTATTATTTACGTCCAAGTTAGCATTTTGAAAGTTACTGTTATCGTTGATTCTAAAAATTATGACGACAAATATTTGATTTATCTCAGCTTGTCAAAGTGAAATTCTGAAAATTAGAATACACAAAAGCGCACTGAAGAAATTTTCACCGAACGACTGCTGCGAAGAGTAAACTGGCAAACCGACAGTCGATTTGAAACGTACTGATTTACATGTTACACTTATAGGACGCTTATCAACGAAAGAAGTATTTCAAGAAATTCTATCTTTATTCTTATTTTACTCGACTCAAGAAGTGTCTTATCAATATTTCTCCAAGCTTAAGTTGACCCTGGAAACCTTGCGTTTATCCGCCTCGCACGGGCATGCTTAATATTGATAAACTAGCTTCGCGACCGAATCGCTAGTTAGCAAATTAAAAAATAATAAGAATCATAATAATTTTCGAAAAATAAATCGAATATTCTTTAATGACTGTAGTTATTGTAATTATTATAATATATTATGTATTTTATTATTATGAGGACCGTCCCCCCTTTTTATATATTTTTGAAATGAATCTATGGGGACTCAAAACTTTCAATCTATCTTTTTTTATTCATATAATAATGGGGATTACACAAAGTTATGTAAAGATGGCTATCAAGCGATCGTTGCATAAGTTATAGGCAACCGTGGAGTAATAGTTGCAAGAGTGCGTAAAGTCGATGCCGAAATAAAGGCTGCATGTACGTCCATATTCTCCTCTTCGTAAAAATTGGTGGTAATCAGCTATGTTCATGTGTCCATATCTTATTTGTGCTGTTATCGGTGATCGTTGTCGTCAGACACACTGGGATCGAGACCAAGTTCATGTATTGAAACTTTTTGTTTGTATCAAATGCCAAAATTGACACAGGAGTACTCGGCAGTTAAAATGTTGTATATTGTGGATTGGTCTAATTCGAGCCTACCAGCTATCCATACCAGTTGTCATACCAGCTATTCGTCCGTTCGGTTTTTCCTAGAATATGGAAGAAAAATGATCTAACAATGTTAACAATGCATAAAATTGTAACTCTATCGAAGAGATTAATGTTCAACCGGTGATTGTTAGATTGCTTCATACACAGTTAAAGTTATCTGAAGAATGAAAAAAATTGTATTTACCAGGCGGTCCGGCAGGTCCGGGAGGTCCAGCAGGACCAACATCTCCTTTTTGGCCAGGTGAACCAGGCCTCCCAATGGTCGAATATCGTCGGCGATATCTATCAGGGGGTCCTCTTTCACCAGGTCTACCAGGCTCCCCTGGGGAACCAGTGAGTCCTTCTTTGCCAGGTAAACCAGGCATCCCTGCACTACCTATATCTCCTTTTGTACCAGGTGGACCACGCTCTCCTACAAAACCAGTGGGTCCTTCTTTGCCAGGTAAACCAGGCATCCCTGCACTACCTATATCTCCTTTTGTACCAGGTGGACCACGCTCTCCTACAAAACCAGTGGGTCCTACTTTGCCAGGTAAACCAGGCATCCCTGCACTACCTATATCTCCTTTTGTACCAGGTGGACCACGCTCTCCTACAAAACCAGTGGGTCCTACTTTGCCAGGTAAACCAGGCATCCCTGCACTACCTATATCTCCTTTTGTACCAGGTGGACCAGGCTTCCCTGGGAAACCAATGAGTCCTTCTTTTCCAGGTAAACCAGGCATCCCTGCACTACCTACATCTCCTTTTGTACCAGGTGGACCAGGCTCCCCTGGAAAACCAGTGAGTCCTTCTTTGCCAGGTAAACCAGGCATCCCTGCACTACCTACATCTCCTTTTGTACCAGGTGGACCACGCTTTCCTACAAAACCAGTGGGTCCTACTTTGCCAGGTAAACCAGGCATCCCTGCACTACCTATATCTCCTTTTGTACCAGGTGGACCAGGCTTTCCTGCAAAACCAGTGGCTCCTACTTTGCCAGGTAAACCAGGCTTCCCTACAGTACCTGTATCTCCTTTTTTACCAGGTGAACCAGCGTCTCCCGCAGGACCAACAGCTCCTACGGAGCCTGGTGAACCAGGATTTCCGTTTGGACCAATTAAACCAGGTTTTCCTACAGGACCCATATCTCCTTTGAAGCCTGGTGAACCAGGATCTCCCTTAGGACCATGTAAACCAGGGTTTCCTGCAGGACCAACATCACCTGTCAAGCCTGGTAAACCAGGTGGACCAGATGGACCAGGTGGACCAGGTGGACCGACTGATTTTCTTTGATTCAAAATCATTGGCGGAATATCGTATTGCCGTTTTTCACGTCGGAGCAAACAATAATCTGTTGTCTTCCGACAAAACGCACTCAGCACTTCTATCTGCAAGAAAATATTGCTTTATGGAATATATGTATATATATATGCAGGCTGTTTTCAGAAATGTAGCATACAGATACACTTTGCCGTGGAATGATCGTCGGAATATAAAATTATGAGGTTCGAATGACTTACGATAAATAGTTTTTGGATAATAATCATTTAAAGATGTAGATTGTCTCAAAAAGACTCTGAGTCTCGAAAATTCTTCGAGTGGCTCTTTGCGACATTCAAAGACGGTGAGAGAATCTTTTAAAAAATCGAGAAGCCTTAAGAAATGTTTGACAGACTCTTGGGAGTTTATAGAGTGTCTAAGAGTCTCTACGACATTCAGAGAGTCTGAGAAACCCTGAGTCTTTGAGAGACACTTTGCAAAACTTAAATACAGTTTGATAGTTCTAAAATGGAACGGAAGATTTCATTATAGGAACATTACCGTCATTATGTCTGATGGTTCAAGTTTACTCGAGCTCTGTTTAAGACGTGTCACAAAATTCTCCATGTTTCTTGATTCGTCGTGCCCACTGTCTTCAATAGCACGTATTTTAAGCTCCAATTTGAACATGTAAATGTTTAGGTAAGCAATATATGCAATTGTTATAAAGTGTATGACGAACGATACCACATAGATTGCGGATTTTGTTTCCAATGGAGAGCCAGATCTCTTGGCATCAGGATTCATTGTTCCACTCATATTGACGCAGCTTTTGTCGTACTCAATCGAGCGATAATAAGCTCCAATGATTTATCTGCAAAGTAATTATCAACGGATTATTAAAGCGTCGTACGAATAACTACATTTTGTTATACAATATACTTACCTTTTTATTCATTAGGTCATCACGTCCTGTCACTTACAATTGTGAATTTAATCATTAAGTAATAAATATGTTATTTATTACAGTTTAGCAAAGTGGGATTCTACAAATTAGAGTTGCCAAGCGTTGATTTGAAAGATTTGAAACATTCTGATTTATACATGACATTTATATAGGACTCAGCACGTTTATCAACGATGAAAGTTGTTCTAGAAATCCTATCTCCATTTTTATTTTACCTACCTCAAAAAGTGTCTTATCAATAGCTATATAAGCTTGAATTGACCCTGAAGACCTTGCGCTCTTCCGCGTCACTCGACAAATTGCTTAGAATTGATAATATAAGTATTACATGATCTGATCTTTTTCGTGACGCATGTCGTGTTTTTTTGGAAGTGGTGTTAGCATAGTCAAGTCTGCGAATTCTATGAACATCTTTATGCGTTCGTAATCATATTTAAATAAATAACCAGTTGCCAAAGAAGAACTTTGAAAATTCCTTTTTATCGCATTTTTTAAAATATATTTGACAAAATATTGCATTCATCAGCTGTGCTTTTTAAATAACTTCAACTTGCCACCGATACAAAATCACGATTCAAAAAAATGTTTAAGCCAATTAAATTTTTAGTAACATTATAAAAATTGTTAAATTTAACAAAAAAAAATATTTTTTATAAGTCTTTAATGTGAGACCTTTTTTAATAGAAAAACATAAATTCTTGTAAAATTACAACCATTAGAGCTATTCTCGCCAAGAATCGAGATTTTTCGGAATTCTTTATTTTTCATGACAAATTTTTTCGTTATTTCGGAGAAAAATGTCGATTTTACAACACAACGGCAATTGCTTGGATTAACTTTGTCTTTAAAAATTACTTATTGTAAATTTACACGGAAACATTTTTTCTAAACCGTTTTATTTGACGTTTCATTTTTAATCTATACTAGTTTAAGAACCTACAAAAAATGCATGAAGACAAAGTGTCCTCTACGAGGAAACATAATGGTAATATGGGAAGAAATAAAGCATTGATACAATGCCATTTTCAGTTAGTCAGTTGATACAATGCCTTCTTTCAATAAGAGAAATGTAGCACACAGTCAGTACACTTCGACGCGCGATGATCGATAGAACATGAAAGTTTTACGTTCGAATGTCGTTCAATAAATTAATTTTTGTGTTATAAACAATCAAAGATATGGATGTTCGAGAGTTTGCGTCTCAAAGATTCGTCGACTGACTACTTTTGACACTCAAAGAGTCTTAAAGAGTGTTCGAGAGACTTTCAGAGTGCTTGACCAGTCTTAAAGAGTGTTTAAGAGACCTCCTTCCTAGACACTCTCCAAGTCTCTCGGAGATACTCTAGGAAACTAAGATTCTTTAAAAGACACTTTGCGAGACTCGAATATTCTCATAGACTCTGAAAGACTTTTTCCCAAATTCATTCCAAGACTTTCATAATCTCTAAAATAACCAGACGATCATTCCACGTCGAACTGTAATAATCGCGTGTTGTATATTTGTCATTCACCCTATTATGACAACCCTAGATTATATATATATATATATATATATATATATATATATATATATATATATCTTAAATTAAAAAAGCTCATTATTAAAGGCCTGTATTACATGCATATATATCTATGAATATAATTGGATAGTTCTAAAATGGAACGTAAGATTTCTTGAAATTAGATCATAAAAACATTACCGTCATTATATCTGCTGGTTGAAATTTATTCGGGATCTGTTTTAAATGTTTCACAACAATGTCCACGATTCTTGATTCGTTATGTCTGTCATCTTCGATAGCACGAATTTTGAGCTCCAAATAAGCAATATATGTACATGTTACAAACTGTATGGCGAACAATAGCAACACCACATAGATCACGAATTTCGTTCGGAACGGCGTGTCGGATCTCCTAGACTCTGAGCTCATTGTTCCAATCATATTCACGCAAGTTTTATCGCGGTCAACCGAGCGCGACATCAACTCCAATAATTTATCTGCGAGCTAATTATCAAGGAATTATTAATGCGTTGTGTGAATAGTTAAATATTGTTGCTCAACAATTTTTAAGAAGCTTTTACTTAAGATTTAATATAATACTATGTAAAAAAAAATATAAGTTTATAAAAAATATCTGTACAGACTATTATTTACGTCCAAGTTAGCATTTTGAAAGTTACTGTTATCGTGGATTCTAAAAATTATGACGATAAATATTTGATTTATCTCAGCTTGTCAAAGTGAAATTCTGAAAATTAGAATACACAAAAGCGCACTGAAGAAATTTTCACCGAACGACTGCTGCGAAGAGTAAACTGGCAAACCGACAGTCGATTTGAAACGTACTGATTTACATGTTACACTTATAGGACGCTTATCAACGAAAGAAGTATTTCAAGAAATTCTATCTTTATTCTTATTTTACTCGACTCAAGAAGTGTCTTATTAATATTTCTCCAAGCTTAAGTTGACCCTGGAAACCTTGCGTTTATCCGCCTCGCACGGGCATGCTTAATATTGATAAACTAGCTTCGCGACCGAATCGCTAGTTAGCAAATTAAAAAATAATAAGAATCATAATAATTTTCGAAAAATAAATCGAATATTCTTTAATGACTGTAGTTATTGTAATTATTATAATATATTATGTATTTTATTATTATGAGGACCGTCCCCCCTTTTTATATATTTTTGAAATGAATCTATGGGGACTCAAAACTTTCAATCTATCTTTTTTTATTCATATAATAATGGGGATTACACAAAGTTATGTAAAGATGGCTATCAAGCGATCGTTGCATAAGTTATAGGCAACCGTGGAGTAATAGTTGCAAGAGTGCGTAAAGTCGATGCCGAAATAAAGGCTGCATGTACGTCCATATTCTCCTCTTCGTAAAAATTGGTGGTAATCAGCTATGTTCATGTGTCCATATCTTATTTGTGCTGTTATCGGTGATCGTTGTCGTCAGACACACTGGGATCGAGACCAAGTTCATGTATTGAAACTTTTTGTTTGTATCAAATGCCAAAATTGACACAGGAGTACTCGGCAGTTAAAATGTTGTATATTGTGGATTGGTCTATTTCAAGCCTACCAGCTATCGATACCACTTGTCATACCAGTTATTCCCCCATTGGGTTTTTCCTAGAATATGGAAGAAAAATGATCTAACAATGTTAACAATGCATAAAATTGTAACTCTATCGAAGAGATTAATGTTCAACCGGTGATTGTTAGAATGCTTCATACACAGTTAAAGTTATCTGAAAAATGAAAAAAATTGTATTTACCAGGCGGTCCGCCAGGTCTGGGACGTCCAACATGTCTTTTTTGGCCAGGTGAACCAGACTTTCCAGGGAAACCAGTGAGTCCTTCTTTGCCAGGTAAACTAGGCATCCCTGCACTACCTACATCTCCTTTTGTACCAGGTGGACCACGCTTTCCTACAAAACCAGTGGGTCCTTCTTTGCCAGGTAAACCAGGCATCCCTGCACTACCTATATCTCCTTTTGTACCAGGTGGACCACGCTCTCCTACAAAACCAGTGGGTCCTACTTTGCCAGGTAAACCAGGCATCCCTGCACTACCTATATCTCCTTTTGTACCAGGTGGACCAGGCTTCCCTGGGAAACCAATGAGTCCTTCTTTTCCAGGTAAACCAGGCATCCCTGCACTACCTACATCTCCTTTTGTACCAGGTGGACCAGGCTCCCCTGGAAAACCAGTGAGTCCTTCTTTGCCAGGTAAACCAGGCATCCCTGCACTACCTACATCTCCTTTTGTACCAGGTGGACCACGCTTTCCTACAAAACCAGTGGGTCCTACTTTGCCAGGTAAACCAGGCATCCCTGCACTACCTATATCTCCTTTTGTACCAGGTGGACCAGGCTTTCCTGCAAAACCAGTGGCTCCTACTTTGCCAGGTAAACCAGGCTTCCCTACAGTACCTGTATCTCCTTTTTTACCAGGTGAACCAGCGTCTCCCGCAGGACCAACAGCTCCTACGGAGCCTGGTGAACCAGGATTTCCGTTTGGACCAATTAAACCAGGTTTTCCTACAGGACCCATATCTCCTTTGAAGCCTGGTGAACCAGGATCTCCCTTAGGACCATGTAAACCAGGGTTTCCTGCAGGACCAACATCACCTGTCAAGCCTGGTAAACCAGGATCTCCCTTAGGACCATGTAAACCAGGGTTTCCTGCAGGACCAACATCACCTGTCAAGCCTGGTAAACCAGGTGGACCAGATGGACCAGGTGGACCAGGTGGACCGACTGATTTTCTTTGATAATTCAAAATCATTGGCGGAATATCGTATTGCCGTTTTTCACGTCGGAGCAAACAATAATCTGTTGTCTTCCGACAAAACGCACTCAGCACTTCTATCTGCAAGAAAATATTGCTTTATGGAATATATGTATATATATATGCAGGCTGTTTTCAGAAATGTAGCATACAGATACACTTTGCCGTGGAATGATCGTCGGAATATAAAATTATGAGGTTCGAATGACTTACGATAAATAGTTTTTGGATAATAATCATTTAAAGATGTAGATTGTCTCAAAAAGACTCTGAGTCTCGAAAATTCTTCGAGTGGCTCTTTGCGACATTCAAAGACGTTGAGAGAATCTTTTAAAAAATCGAGAAGCCTTAAGAAATGTTTGACAGACTCTTGGGAGTTTATAGAGTGTCTAAGAGTCTCTACGACATTCAGAGAGTCTGAGAAACCCTGAGTCTTTGAGAGACACTTTGCAAAACTTTAATACAGTTTGATAGTTCTAAAATGGAACGGAAGATTTTATTATAGGAACATTACCGTCATTATGTCTGATGGTTCAAGTTTACTCGAGCTCTGTTTAAGACGTGTCACAAAATTCTCCATGTTTCTTGATTCGTCGTGCCCACTGTCTTCAATAGCACGTATTTTAAGCTCCAATTTGAACATGTAAATGTTTAGGTAAGCAATATATGCAATTGTTATAAAGTGTATGACGAACGATACCACATAGATTGCGGATTTTGTTTCCAATGGAGAGTCAGATCTCTTGGCATCAGGATTCATTGTTCCACTCATATTGACGCAGCTTTTGTCGTACTCAATCGAGCGATAATAAGCTCCAATGATTTATCTGCAAAGTAATTATCAACGGATTATTAAAGCGTCGTACGAATAACTACATTTTGTTATACAATATACTTACCTTTTTATTCATTAGGTCATCACGTCCTGTCACTTTCAATTGTGAATTTAATCATTAAGTAATAAATATGTTATTTATTACAGTTTAGCAAAGTGGGATTCTACAAATTAGAGTTGCCAAGCGTTGATTTGAAAGATTTGAAACATTCTGATTTATACACGACATTTATATAGGACTCAGCACGTTTATCAACGATGAAAGTTGTTCTAGAAATCCTATCTCCATTTTTATTTTACCTACCTCAAAAAGTGTCTTATCAATAGCTATATAAGCTTGAATTGACCCTGAAGACCTTGCGCTCTTCCGCGTCACTCGACAAATTGCTTAGAATTGATAATATAAGTATTACATGATCTGATCGTTTTCGTGACGCATGTCGTGTTTTTTTGGAAGTGGTGTTAGTATAGTCAAGTCTGCGAATTCTATGAACATCTTTATGCGTTCGTAATCATATTTAAATAAATAACCAGTTGCCAAAGAAGAACTTTGAAAATTCCTTTTTATCGCATTTTTTAAAATATATTTGACAAAATATTGCATTCATCAACTGTGCTTTTTAAATAACTTCAACTTGCCACCGATACAAAATCACGATTCAAAAAAAAGTTTAAGCCAATTAAACTTTTAGTAACATTATAAAAATTGTTAAATTTAACAAAAAAAAATATTTTTTTATAAATCTTTAATGTGACACCTTTTTTTAATAGAAAAACATAAATTCTTGTAAAATTACAACCATTAGAGCTATTCTCGCCAAGAATCGAGATTTTTCGGAATTCTTTATTTTTCATGACAAATTTTTTCGTTATTTCGGAGAAAAATGTCGATTTTACAACACAACGGCAATTACTTGGATTAACTTTGTCTTTAAAAATTACTTATTGTAAATTTACACGGAAACATTTTTTCTAAACCGTTTTATTTGACGTTTCATTTTTAATCTATACTAGTTAAGAACCTACAAAAAATGCATGAAGACAAAGTGTCCTCTATGAAACATAATGGTAATATGGGAAGAAATAAAGCATTGATACAATGCCATTTTCAGGGGAATAAAATCTGTAAATTATACAAGTTAAGCGATAATTCATATTGATATGCTTATTTAAGAAATTAATTTAAAAGCGAGCAGCTAAAATAAAAAAATAACTTTTCTTAAAAACGACTGTTTACAGATTAAGTATTGTTTATGTACGAAAAGTGCGAAAAATCGATGAAAATTTAATATGAACATCTAATCGATCAATGTGTACAGAACGACAGATAAAGCTTGAAACAATTGGAGAAGTTTTAAGAGTTGAGAAAGCCGATAACCACAAATAGTTTTATTCGGTGCTTTGTTTTATGTAAATAATTGTCATTAGAATGTATTCACTACATCTGAATTTAGAGCAAAAATAGGGCGGAACGCGGAATCGAAGAAAACAAAAATTGTTTCTTTAAAAATCCATTGTAACGTCAGCTTGTATGATTTTTTTAGCTGCTTTCCTTTCATCCTCCAGTCCTCGTAGAAATTCTTGAAAAAGATGCAACGACTTGTTCAAACTCGTTTTCTTATAATCTTTGATTCTCTTCGCCGTTAGCGAATGCTCCTCATGCGTGGCTTCCTCTTTTGCGTCATAGGCGTTTATCTCGTTAATGAGAACATTGATTGTTGGCACAGTGAGCGGATCAAATTTATCGACTGTCTTTGGATTTATGGGTATACAAACTTTTCCCGTTTTCGGATGAACGCAAAATGGCGATTTCAGCAAATGATTAATACCTTTGCTTACGAGAATATCCAGCCTGGGATACGAATATTGTAACATTATTTCGTCCACGAGATTGCGATGCATTCGCCATTTTTTTATTCCCTAAAATTAAATATATTCATTTACGCTTGAATACATTTTTTTACATTTTTCTTCGTTTTGCTTTCTCACCGACTGCAATTGGCTGTTTACATAATCCGTGAAAGCTTCCCATTTAGCTTCGCCTTTACTCTGTTTGTCGAAGAGAGCCTTCACATCGGTTCTCACTTCGTCGTCAGGAAGTATAGCGAGAAATTTCTCGATACCATCCTCGGTTCCCAGCATATTCTGTTCCTCGACGCACATCGAGACAAAACGAGGCTTTATCATATCCAGAGCGCGCCTGAAAAGAACATTTGGCTCTTTATCGGATATGAAACATGGATTTAATTTTATTTCCGCCTGGAAAAAACCGTGAAAACTCGAAAATATTAAGCAGATTATGTGAAAGATTTTACTTTACATTCTTGTTTTAAAAAAATGTTGAAATTAAAATTTAATGAAATTCGAGTAGTCAAGAGGAATTCTTGTATTTGGAAGCAAAAAAAAACTTTAAATTCCTACCTAACCGAGTGATGCACCCTGTCTCCAGGTAAATTAACTTTCTTCTTCATAAATTCTCCGCCAGCGAGAATCTGCAGATACTCTGCTACTGCGCCGCGAGACACAACGTCCAATTTTCGCGCTTCGATGTCGCAAACCCAAGCGTGGATCCCTCTTCGTCCCGAAAACACCCACAAAATGTGGTTGAAGCCAAAGTCCTCTATAATACAATTAGATTATTATCACAAATTGCAAATTACAAAATTATCGAATTTACAATTTTATAAATTAGAAATGTTGCAAATTAGAAACTCGCATAATACTCAATTTTCTGGCAATTTTTTTAGTCTTAACTTTTTTTACTTCTTCATAAAGGAAGCTTTGTGTACTGATAACAAAAAAAAAAAAAAGAAGCATTTTGCAAAAGTCTGCTTAGAAACTTTTTTGACTTTTAACGGAAAATTTTTCCATTTTTTCTACAATCTTAAATTCAAAGTATTAAGAAATTTGCCACCAAAAATTATGATTTTTACTAAAATTTTGAAAATTTGTATATTAAGCTCCTTTTTACAAATTCCAAAGTACAATTTAAAAAAAATGTAAATTGCTGCAAAATTTTCATGTGTAGAAAGCTGTTTTTTTTTATGAGTAAGAAATTAAATTTGTTTTAATATATAAATTAAGAAACCAAGCTAAAATTTTCTACACTGGAGATAAAAAATGATAGAAAAGATTAGAAGATAAAATTACCTCTGAGAGCAGTGTCTAAAATTTTGCACGCGATCGACATGTACTTCCAACATTTGTTGCAAATCTCTGCCCCAGAGCAGCAGGTTCTTACTTCGTCGTAATCAGTCATATCTATGTCAAAGACCAGCTCGCGTTCAACTGCTTCAAACTTCGCTACTCTTTTTTCCTCTTTAGGGCTGTAGAATTAATTTTTATTGAATTATTCTTGTGCAAACGATAAACATAAATCTCTGAACTAATTTTATACACCTTTTTGCTTCGCTGATTTCAGACAAAAAAGTACTTTTATTTATTTTTTTAATAGTAAGAAAAAAAATCAGTTTCATGTTTTCTAACAGTGGGCAGAAAAAAAATAACCCTGGGCACAAAAATGAATAATCACAGGAATTTTATTTTTGTAAAGAGAAAAATATATAAAAAAATTTAAAAAAAAAAATTAAATTCCTAAAATTTGTTATATACAAATCTGAGAGAGAATTATGGTTCACGATTAAAGCATTTTCAAGAACAACAAAATTACATAGAATTTTTTAAATATGATTTTCATATAAAAAATATATAAATTTTTTTTTTTTTTTTTTATAAAATTGTTGGAGTCTTGACATTTTTGAGATAAACAACTTTTGAATTTCTATCATACCTCACATTATAAATGGCACCAATATCGATTTTGAATGGCATGAGTCTCTTGATTTCAGCTTCCAATTGTTTTTGATCCTTGAACGATTGGTATCGAACATAAACGTCCTCGTGCAGAGTGAAGGAAAATTCTCTTCGCACAAAACTCTCAGCTGCAATATTTGAAGCACACAAAAAAAGTGCTTAAAGAATTTCGAAAAGAAAAAGTGCTTAAAGAATGTACTTACGTTTTCCGTAACTAAGCCACTTGTAGTAATCGTAAAATGGAAACAATCGGGAATAGTAAACCGGTAAAAGATCGGGTAGATTGTCCATTGTTCGTTAAATTTGCGGAAACTTTCGTTATAATAGCGTTAACAATACTTTTCATTTACTTTATTTACGAAAATAGTTCAATAACACTCATTTCGAGGAAAACAAAGAAAGAACGCGTGAGTCGGTGTCGTTTTTGTCCCGCTCAAATGATCAGCTGTTCGGCTAACAGCGCCCTCATTAACAAGTTACGAAAGGTTCAAACTCTCTGCAAAAGTACAATTATCCACAAACCAGAAAATTATTCGTAGAAACACTCTAGAGTTTATTTATTTTTTTCAGATTTTTTCAAAAAATGTTGTTTTTATAATGACCCAAAATATGACTTTTCAAAAATGTTTAGTTTGAAATTTTGTACGGTATATTCTTTGTTGTAAAAACAAAATTGTTGCCTTTTGAAGTGGTCGCAAATAATGTTGTTTTTGTAACAAAGACGACAAAAAAACAAAAATTTTGTTACAAAAAATAGAGATGGTGTTTAATACATTTCAGGCGGCCATATTAGTTTTCGGGAAATTCAGGAAAATACATATTTTTCCATATCTCGTAGACTTTCAACCGCAATTCGAATTCAGGATCATATGCATCTCTAATGACATTTTAATCCTTAATAAATTATATTATACAAATAAAATACTAAATTGCCTTTTTTTATCGACTAAAGTCGGTAACAAAATCTACTACAGCATGTACTTTTATTCGCGATAACAGTTATCAGCACTGGTACATGTAGATAAGAAAAACACGATGCTCATCTGACGGAATGTTTAGTTCAGTTGGCCGCCTCTATAACCACGTGTCAATGCCCCAAGCCATTATATATAAATATATATATATATACTTATATACTGTGTTTATTATAAGTAAGAAGCTCCAGTCATGGCTGTGTGAAGAAAGTGTTGGATCAATAAAAATCGATAAAACCGAACGTCAGTAAGATTGAGAAAGTGCCGGACGATATAATAACTCCACGTCTTCAAAAATGGCTTTCTTGTTGAAAAACTCGAAATATTTCAACGGCCCAAAGGTAACAAACGCCTTATTTCTGGACTTTTACAAGCAACGGTACTCGAATTGTTGTACCGAAATCCGGAAGTAACTTCCTCTATAATTTGAAGACGAGCGAGTGGTGCGCATGTTGCAGCGTATATAGTAAACAAAAAAAAACACAAATTACGGGTTGATGACCTTGAAGTCGGCATTTAAACCACTTTCCATGCTATTATAATATTTTTGATGCAAAAATAAATGTTATTAAAGAAAAGAGAAAGCCCTCAAAGTGTACTTTAAGATTTATTTCCACTAAACTGAACCAATTTTCTGGATAATATATATTTTTTTTATTTAATTAAAACTTGACAACTTTTAAAAACTATACTCCACTGATGGATGACACATCAAAATTTATATCTCTAACTGAACTACATGGAAATGAGTGTTTTCCAATTTTTACCTGGAAGGACTAAACATTTTTTTTTGTTATTATTATTCTTTTTTTTGTACAATATTTCGATTGAAAATATTCCGGGCTTTACGAAAAAAAAATACAGACGATTAAAAAAAAGTGTTATGATTCAAAAAATAAAAAATCAATAAATGTTTTAAAAAAGCATTTTTTTTGTTTTTTAATTAATTAAAAAATATTTTTGTTTTGTTTTTTAATTAATTAAAAAAAAAAAAATTGGTGCTTTTTATTTAAAAACTTTTCTTTGAACGCATTTAACAAAAGGTGAACACATTTATTTTTCTCACAAATCGACACACCTAAAATACATTTTAATTTTTTTTTTGTTTTTTTTTTCAAGATCAATGGACGAGTGTACGGATCGACGATCTTCATAACGCAGAGACGATCCAGGTGTTATTTCCGTAATGCAAGCTTTTCCAATCCGATTGCCGCTTCTACGAAGAGCCGTCAATTTCCCCGTTTCGTTTCTTCCTCTAATTCTACAAAAGTATCTCAAAACACGTCGAGCAATTTTTAAAATCTTTTTTTTTTTAATTCTTTCTTCGCAGATCCACCAAAGCCAGCTCAAACGATCCCGAAGAATATGAGTATATTCAACGCAGTCGTGTGCCTACGATGCATTTTCAAGCATCATTGCCACGACTGCCAATTCCCAGGCTCGAGGATTCCTGTAAAAAGTACTTGAGCGCTCAGAGGCCAATTTTAACGAAGGACGAATGGAAAGAAACGACGTCCTCCGTCTCGCAATTTCTCGCTAAAGACGGACAAAATCTACAGAAACAACTGGTTGAACAGGATGCCCGTAACAAACACACAAGCTACATCAGCGAACCGTGGTTTCATATGTATCTCAAAGATCGCAAACCACTGCCTATTAATTACAATCCACTGCTAGTGTTCAATCAGGAATCGAAATCTGGATACAACGATCAATTGGTCAAAGCTACCAATCTCGTTGTGTCGTCAGCGAGATTCATGAAGTCTCTCAGAGCCGAAATTCTCGAGCCCGAAGTTTATCACATGAATCCCAAAAAATCGGACACGAAATTCTTCCGTAGTTTCACGAGATTATTGCCGTCCAATATCTCCTGGTACGGAGCGTATCTAATGAAGGTAATTGGAGATTTTTTATTAACACTGAAAAATTTGGTATTCA
The DNA here is from genome assembly GCA_964016905.1 of Perithous albicinctus. Lineage (NCBI taxonomy): Eukaryota > Metazoa > Arthropoda > Insecta > Hymenoptera > Ichneumonidae > Perithous > Perithous albicinctus. Next base: position 18,805,403 of record OZ024696.1, on the reverse strand, counting down.
ATTTTTTTTTTTGTGCATTTTTCGGATCTGTAAATCGAAAAATAAAGATTATAGAGAAGATAGAATTTTTTCGAATTTCTTTATGGCTCAAATTTCGTTGAAATTGAAAATGGGAAATATAACGAGCAATATGCAAGTTTCTACTCTGCAACCTTTTTTTCATTCATTTCCTGCACTACTAAATAATTTTATGAATTTCATTTTTTTTTTTTTTAACCAGGCATTTCCACTCGACATGTCGCAATATCCGAATCTTTTTGGGACAACGCGAATACCGGAAATTGGAAAGGACAAAATAATGCAGAATCCAGCAGCACGACACGTGGCCGTGATGCGAAAAGGGCATTTTTATTCGTTCGATATTTTGGACGGAAACGGCAATATTCGAAAGCCCAATGATATTGCCTCGAGCCTTAAGGAGATATTAGCCGATCAGAGAGAGTCCAACAAATGTCCAATTGGCATATTCACAGCTACCGATCGTGACGAGTGGGCTAATAATCGGCAACACTTGTTGAAATTGGAAAATGATCGAGTATTGGAGAAAATAGATTCAGCCGCATTCGTTCTTATTTTCGACGAGGAGACTATCGGCGAGGATTATCATAAAATGATAAGAAGCTATTTGCACGGAACCGGCGCAAATAGATGGTTCGACAAATCCTTTTCGTTGATCGTCGCGAAAGACGGCGTTGCTGGCGTTAATTTTGAACACTCTTGGGGCGACGGTGTCGCGATACTTCGTTATTTCCAAGTAAATTTACAAAATCTTTGATCATTCAACAATTTCAGGCAAAAGGGACTTTTATTTATTTTTCTGGATTTTTTTTTGCAATATGAAAACATCGTTGAAAACAAATGGAAGAAATACTCAATATTTTCTTTTATTATTAAAAAAATATAAAACCTTTTTTTTTTTGGGACGCATCAATTTTTAAAAAATTACACTAATTGAAATTATTACAGGATATAAAAAAAGATATTGCAAATAAGCCGAGATTCCATCCCGAGGATGTTTCGGGACTATCTTCGACCTCCACAGTTGAGAAGCTTGACTTTATTGTGGATACTGAAGTAAAGCAGAAGGTCGATCAAGCGATGATTCAGTATTCCGAATGGACCGATAGATTGTCCGTAGATTATTTGATGTATGACGGTTTTGGTAAGAAAGAATGCAAGGAATTTGGCGTTAGTCCCGACGCCGTTATGCAAGTTGCTTTTCAATTGGCTTTGTACAAACTGGAGGGTCGATCAGTGGCGACATACGAGTCATGCAGTACCGCAGCTTTTAAGCATGGTCGTACCGAGACCATTAGATCTTGCACCAAAGAAACGAAAGCTCTGTGTTCGGCAATAGTCGAACAGGGAAAATCTGGAGTTTCCAGTGGCGAACTGAAGAAATTGATGCTGGATTGCAGCAAAGCTCATGGAAATCTCACCAAGGAAGCAGCTATGGGTAAATATAATGTTCTTCAAAATTTCATCTGCAAATGTGAAGTTCGACATACCATAACTTCTCAGTTATTGCTCGGATGAAAATTTTATAGGGACTTTTTTGCTCGTTTTTTAATTGCCGAAATGTGGATACAAAGAAGAAAAATCGGTGCACGATTTACGTAACAAATGCCATTTAAAAAATTTGATATGCCGTACTTTTTCTGACCGTGGCTCTGCCAGAAAATTATATTCAACATTTTTTGTTCCTCTCATTATTTCAATCGATTTCAGGCCAAGGATTCGACAGACATTTATTCGCTCTGAAAAATTTGTGCGAAAAAACAAACGACTCCGTGCCTGCTATATTCAGAGATCCGGCTTACGCTAAGCTGAATCACAATATCCTCTCTACTTCGACACTATCTAGTCCCGAAGTCAAAGCTGGAGGTTTTGGGCCTGTTGTTCAGGATGGTTACGGAATCGGGTAAGCAGAAAAATTCTCCTACAAGCAAACGATTTATTTCCCCCCCACTAGAGATAAAACACCTTTCGTTGCTTCAGATATGAGGCAATTTCTATCGATTTAACTTTTTTCTGTTCCCTCACCGAATTTTTCCAAAACTTCCAAAATTCGGGTGGTTGAAAACATATGAAATGCGCCATATATTTTATTTATCGCCGCACTAATTATTCGAGTTTTATCAAACATAATTTCGCGAAGAAAAAATGGAATAACTTTAAAAAATGTTTAGGCAACGAAAAATTCTACCTTGTAATTTTTTTCACATTTAAAAAAAATATATTAATATTCCTGGTGTTGTTAATTTTTTCTCTTTTTTTTTCAAGGTATATGATCCAGGATCACATTCTCGGCTCGGTCGTGACGAGCTACAAGCCACATCGTGATGCCAAGGAGTACGTCGAGAGTCTGAGCTCCGCGGTTAAAGATATTCACGGAATCATGAAGAGTACATAGCGTCTATTTGTTACCAATTGTTGGCTATTGACTACGTATTACATATACATATCTATATTTTTTTTTATACTTTGCTTACATCTATCATGAAACAAGATTTTTTGTATGTTACACAATATTGGAGGCTCCGAGAGCCAGCCCGTGCCTTAAAAACACATTCATTCCCTCCCCGCTAATAACCAACTCGAAACTAAGCTAATGGAATTAATGAAATAAAAATAAATATATATATATTGCCATAGTGGTGGAAGATAAATCGAAGAAACATTGAAATTACGACAACCGACTGAAAATTTGGCGCGAATAAAATGTTTTGTTCGGTAGTATTTTTTTTTTTTTAATAAACTCAAACAAAGAACGGAACTTTGGGTCTTCTATTTTATGTACACTGTTTTTTTCTTTCTTTTATTCCTTAATATTTATATAACATTATACTGATATTTATTTTCGTTACGCGGAAACGTTTCTTCGGGCAAATTGGAAAATTCGAATCATTTTTTTTTTTTTTCGCGACAGGCGTGAAACGGCGGCATTATCTTTACTATTGGAATTAGGGTCGTGAAATTTCCAATAATTGCTGTTATTTTCACTATGAAAAGAATAACAGACACGAGAATGAAGTTTAATTAATGAAGTGCGCGGTTTAACTGAGTTATCGTAGCCGTTTCGCGCGTTTCGTTTACACACGGCTTAACGTTAATAAACATTTGGTAGCGCGTTAAACGCCTTACGTGAGTCCACGTTTTTACACCTTGTCACCCATTTTGACCTTGGATGTCTGTGAAAAGAAAAAAAATTATTACTCAGACGATATTTCTCATTCATTTATGAGCTAGATTTTCAAACTTTATTTTATTTTCCATTTATTTTCTGTATTAAAAAGAAGATTCGAGTAGATATAGCGATTTAAATATTTTAAATGATTTTTAAAAAATCAGATTTCGCTCATTTCGGTTTTCTGCATTTGTCGTTTGTCTTGCTATTAAAAAAAAATTACTTTACTTTCTGCAAGCTTAAATAAAAAAATGGAAAAGTTAGATTTCGCCAAAAATTTAAGGGATTATTTTTGTACTTTGTATAACATAAGACTCACCATATAAATGCCGACAATTAGGCCGAACAGGCCTATGGCGGAGCCAAAAATCTCCACGATAAGAATTTTGACAAAAAGCGCTGAGTTAGCGGCGTCGGAAAGGGCCGCCCCGGAACCAACGATTCCAACGGCGATACCGCAGAAAAGATTCACCAGACCCACGGCTAATCCAGCACCGAACATTACATAACCAGCGAGCCAATTCTGACTCCTTATTCCCTGGCTAAGCACTGGAATACTGAACAATTCGAGCCTTCCCGAGAGTACAATGGCTGTTATAAGACCGTAAATAGCAACGGCTTCGCAGAAAATAACGGAGACCAAATTTTTCGTTTTTATCCTCGGTGCCTTGACGCCTGCACCGACGATGGATACACCGGTCGTGTGAATACCCCTAAAAATACAATTTTTAAATTGTAATAATTCATGTATTATTAATATTAATCCTCAAAAATTGTGCAGTTGTTCAATCAAAAAAATCATATTGAATACATTTTTATTTGAAAGATTTCCAAAATACTTTTCACATCAAATAACTCTAGTTACTCGAGTGTGATTAAAATACTAATTTAACATACATTGAAGCAAGGAAACATAAAATAATCTAAGAAAATAATTATAATTATCCATTTTTTCAAGAATTATTCAGTAATTCAATCTAAAAACTTTTCCAACATTTTTTTCAGAGCAAACAATTCTACTTTAATTCCCACAAAAAGAAAACTATCATTAACATTAATTTTTAAGAATTGCACAGTTGTACAATCTAAAAACCCTGTTAAATAAATTCTCATTTAAAAGATTGCCGATCTCTGACCGATAATACATACAGAGCAGCACCAACGACCGAAAGAGCAACCGAAAGACTGGTGCCCAAGGTAGCCCACATGTGCGGAGAGCTATTCTCCAGGAACCTAAATGAAAAACAGACAAAAAAGTTAGCATCTTTTTTCAAGCAAACCCTTGGAAACATTTTTAGCTACTAGTTCTCACCATCCTAAGCTGACGGTTTCTCCTCGTCCAGTGAATACATAATACAGCACTGAAATCAACAAACATTTCTTTTTTTTTACACAAACTAGAAGCTATATTCCAACAAATAAAATCCAGAAAAAATAAATTCCTGGAGAAATTCTCGAGCTACAAATATTTAAAGATGAAAGAAATTTTTTTGTTAAAAGTTCAATTTGTCTCACCTAGAATGGTGATGGTTGCTGAGGCGGTGCCTGCAAACGTGTATCCTAATATGTATCTCATTCTGAGAATTTACTCGTTTTTTCGTTGAATAAATTGAAAAAATTGATCTTGGTCCTGAAAAAGGTTCACAGTTACTCACACACACACACACACACCCCCTTTGCCTCAATTCGAGTTCACAGATCGCCCGTGACGTTATCGATTAACCCGAAAAAAAAAATGCGGATTTCTTACCAAATTCTTGGACACCGACGTGCACCGGTAACGACTTTGACGTGTTATATTATTTAAAAAAAAAAAAAAGAATACACTAATCTGTGCTACGGTGCAGAGCGAACAAACGAAGAGGAGGAGCAGAACCGATCGTTCACACCCGTGGTGTTGTCATGTGACGAGCGCAGGACGCAGCAGCAGCAGCAGCAGACACTCTTTTGGGTGCAGGTGGAACTGGAATACACATCGGGATAGGCTTTTTTCTTTCTCTCTCATATCGGATGCGCGCGCACCGGCAACGCTCAACTGCTGATAACGAAGATTACGCGCTCTTGTGATAAGAAAGGGACGCGTGTGTTAACTTTGATAATTCGCAGATGTCGGGACAGACTCGTTCTTGTCCGATTTACGCATCTTTTCCCGCGGAATCAAAGCATTTTTTATAATAGGAAATACACATTCGTCTGCTACGTACACCGGACGGATTCTACGCGACAAAGTGAATGGGTAAAAAGTCGGTCGACTCTAGACATCGCGATTGGTATTCCAAAAAGGTTTTTTTTAACGATTCGCGAGACAGGGTCGGTTAAATAATCGAGTTCGACGTCGGTTATGTCAGAAAATAACGCACCTGACCTGCTACATGTGTGTGTGTGTGTGTTTTTTTTGTTTACTCATTGATGCCGAGCACGAAACAGAGACGATTACACGACAGCGCCGCTACGCAAGACTTTGAACTCTTCAGGAGAATATGTTGGTCTTTTTTTTTTTTTTTAATAGTATTTTAAATACGATAAAAAAAAGTCGCGTTTAATATAGAAGTATTTTCATTTTTTTTATAGTTCTAGCAGTGATATATTTATTGAATTATTGTTATTATTATTTAAGATAACGAAATGTTTATTTTTGTTTACTTGAATAAAAAAAAATTGAAAATAATATTCCACAGGCATCCATGATGATTTAGTCCAACAATTATTTTATGTATATGATTTGATTTCGAATTCTGACCACACACCTACTTTCCCACCCTTAAAGTGAAATCCTTTGTCGAGCAAAAGCCGAAATACGGTTACAACGCAAATTGTCGAAAAAATAGATTGAAAAGCAAATAAAGGATTAATTACACTTGCCTCGTTCGGGAAAGCCGCATAATTTTTCATAAACACTATCAATAATCGTTTTTCTAATTAAATTATGAATTATACTGAACGAGAGTCAAAGTATAAAATTCTATTATATATGCACCGCACGTAATTGTCACCCAGCAGAGAGCGATATATATATTGTTGCGAAATTGTGCGGACGAAATAAACGTCGGCAAAACGAAATCCGTTCCGTTCGTTCGATCTATTGGTATGCAAGAGACTGAAGCAAAATTTAGACCCCCGAAAAGGGAGAGAGGGGCGAATTATATATATATAAGAGACCACACCGGCTTTCGTAAATCTTCAGTCATTATAATATCTCCGTCGGCGACTTAGCGGGAGTCGTATCATTAACTACAAAAATGATCAAGGTAATTAATTAATTAATACCTCAAGAAAAAACCTATCGATCGTTATAAAATAAAACAATTTCACTCTATTCATAATTATTGCAAAAGCGTGCATATATTTTTTTTTCGACATGGTTATGATTATTAGTTTAAAAAAAAAATGTATAGCTTTCATGGATTGCAGGATTTAATTTTATTTTTTTTCTATAAAATTATATTAAAGGTAAATCAATAATAGGTTCGTTATACAGTATTTGCTCATTTTTTAATTACGTCTGCGATTATTATTTAGGCGAAAGTTTTGATTTTTGTAATTAATAATTTCGTGTATTTTTTTTTTCAATTGATTGAATGAAAAATCAACTATAATTTTTTTTACTCAATAACTGTGATTAATTATTGTATAGAAATATATTTTTTCACAGTTATTAACTGTATAACAAATTTTACTTTAATTTTTTTTTAAATTCAGTTTGGCAGCTTAAACAAGTGTGAGAAATGAATAAAAAAATTAATGAATTTTCGTTTTCATAATTTTTCTCTTACTTTGAGTGCCTAGTAATAATTATTAAGTATTACAGTAACGAGAAAAGATTTAAATCAATGGAATAAAATAATAGCGAAATCTAAAAATTTGTTCACCCGATTAAAAATTTACGAGAATTTTTGCGGAAGAAAAAAAGTCAACAAATTTGAGGCATCCTACTGATTATCGAAAAAGTTTGAAAAATATAATTTCCATTAAAAAATCATAATCATTAATTACAAAAATATTTTCAATACTATTTTATTCGAATCAATTGCTACGCGAATCGCAGAAAATAAAGCAAAATTGCCATTTTATCTTCATCACGAAATTTATAACACAAAACTCGCGAGGTTTAGTTTCAAATTTTTGTTACCCTGCTCCAATGTATTCAGAGCCTCCATTCATCACTCCCTTTTAAAATAAAAAGGTAAATTACTCGTAAATTCTTTCTAACGTGATTTTTGTTAGACAACTTTTTAATTACATCGCCAATTTTTATTTTTTGAGCGATTTTTTTGGTGTTTTTGTTTTTCGCTGTAATTAACAATCACATGTATTTCGGTCAGTTGATCGTTTTAGCTGCTTTGCTCGGTGTCATCGCCTCGGAGGTTCAATCTTATCGACCCAGAGGATGGCGCCCAAACGGGCCGATATTCCAACCAGGACAAATCGACCGGCTGCAAACATACGGGAGTCCTTCACAGTCGTACGGACCCCCGGTAAACAGACCGACTTACCCACAGGTACCTTCAGCAACCACAGTGAAACCTACAACCACGAGCAAACCACCCACAACGACAACACACAGGAGCAGAGAACCAACAACCGCGACTCCCGATATACCAGATGAGGACGTCGAATCTAGTCCAGCACTCGCTATCGCTAATTCCTTCGCATTTAACCGGCCTGTTTACGTTTACAATACTTATCCGTATTATCCTGGTCTCACATTTGTTCAATAAAAAAGCCTTTTTTAAGCGAAATTTTACAAAAATTGCGAGTAAAATTGCAGCAATTTACAAAAAAAAAAAAAAAAGCTTCCTATCTGTAGAAAACTGTTTTTAGATTATTATATTTGTTACTGCGGTGATTATTCTGCGTATAGATTTTTTATGTATTTATAATTGAGCATTAAACAAACAAAAAATGATGAATGTCTAAATATAGTGATTTTTGAAAAATTCTCCACGAAATCAGTCTTGTTAAGGGTTCAAATATTAAAAATTAATTTCAAAATTTAAAAAAAAAAATTAAATTTGTCACAAGTTTGACCATCTATGATGTCGAGTTATTTCCACTTGAAAATTACAAAGTTAACATGTGAATCATTTACGAAACATGTAAAAATGGATTTTCAATTTCATCGATATTTTAATTTTTTTATTTTTAATTTTCTTGATATTTTTAATAACATTGATTTTTTCCCCAGATTCGTCTCGTGTCAAAGTTTTCAAAATCTAATCAAATCAATCTTTTCGTTGGAAATGTCTCCTTAAATCTGCATCTTATAATGCTTAGCAACATTGAAAACATGTTTTTCGTTTACTTATATTTTTTGGTATCGTTTTAGTGAGAGTTTCGTCGAAAATTATGATTCAATTTCTGATCCCATAAGAAACTTTATTACTTCGCAAAGTGATAAGTAATCGATTGCTGTCCGCGTTCTTGATCGTTTCATTAAAAAAAAACAACAACAAATTTTTTATCGCACAGTGAATGATACATTTGTTCAGGTCGTGATTTATTTTCTTCCTCTTCGTCGCTTCTTGTCTTCGGTACTTGAGAAAAACTCGTGATTGTTTTGCCGAGGCCGTTTGAAGATATTGCAGACTAAAATTCGAGGGTAGCGAAAAAAAAAACCTTCGAATTTTTGGGTGCTAGCCAAAAATGTCCTCACGGCTCAACAATACTTATCTAGGATGATGATTCGATGAATAGCCGTTGATTAACAATCAGGTCGGCGGTTGAGACATTTCAAGTGACTGCGTCGTGTTGTAACCGAAGTTTTGATATCTCACGGGATACGCCAGTAGATTGCCTCTGTCCCACGTGTATAGTTCCTGGTATTACCGAGATTTCCATAAATTTCTTATTTACCGTTTCAATTATAAATATATTAAACTTTAAAGTTTATCTCGAAACGACTTTACCTTTGTTTTGTGGCTGTATCGCACCATTGTGGTCCTGCGATAAGGATTTGTGAAGGAAAGACTAACGTCCAGACTCGTGCTCTTGTACAGATCCAAAGCCAAGCTGAAATTAAGAAAATTAAATTAAAAAAAAAATTCAATAATGATTTTTTTTCATGTTCTTATTTTCTAAGCTCATCTGAATTAAAATTGTCGAAGAATGGTATTTTTTATCTTTACACGTAAATGCATGTTTTTTTTATTTCAATTAAAAAGTAGATTTTGTTTACCTACATTTTTTTTCTTCATAAAAGTTACAAAAAAATGGGGTTTCTGGTGGCTTTTTCTTTCAATTATTCACACAATAAATTCTTGTTATTTGTTATACTTGATATTAAAATGTATTCGAAATTTGGCGCGCACTAAAAATTCGTTAAAAAAAACCTGTTTCTCCAATGTATTAAAAATGCTGTGTCGGCAAAAAAAAAAATGAAAAACGGAAATACAAATATTTCGATGAATACCGTATTTTCATCTCCGTGTCGGTGACATTGTGAACGGCATACAAAACGCCGCAGGCGATAAACATTTCGCCAAATTTATGATTGTCAATGCTTATATTCCAAGCTTGTTGAGCTTCCATGTCAACTGGATCCACTTTCATTACCACCGTGTAATTAGAGGGCAGTCCGTAAATAATCCATAGACCTGCAATTATCATTGCAATTGGCAGTGAAAAACAGATAAATAAAAATTCTATAGCTTTGAATTTTTTAATGGCTATACAAGATTATAGAGCAAAGAATCTTTTGAAATTTTACGTACCATTTTCGTCGACGTCAAAGTCAACGTAGCTGTAATTGTGGTCAGTCGAGTACAGATAATTATCGTTAGTGACCACCAAATCGGGAAGTGATAACTCCAAGTAATTCTTTGTATTGTGATCTCTGTGATCTCTGGATTGAAGATCAAAACGAACGATCGACGGTCGATCCTCCGGATTGTAGTAGAACGATCCGTTATAGACAACGTGTCCGTTACCCTTCGAGATGTTTTGTTATTTTTATTTTCACAATTTTTTTCATTAGTTTCATGTACATATTTACCGTAAATATTTCCGAGAGTTTTTCTTTTTTTTATCAGTGAAGTGTAGCGAAATTATACCAACAGATACTCACTTTGAATGGAAATGGCAATCTGATATTTCGAGGATGGCCTTTGTTAAATTCATTCTTGTTTTTGTACTCGAAGATGTACGACTTGTTCATCTGTCGAGTGACCCAGAGCTTTTCCGCAGTGACGTCGGATCTCGGCAGCGAATCGTACATCCAGCAGCCGTGAGGATCATCCATAGAGCCTTTGAAAACCGGCTTTCCAACAGCTTCCAATACACCCTCTATAAATAAAAATAAATTCCATTTCAAACCAAGAACCAAGGTATATTAAAAAAAAAAAGAAATGGCATAAAAATTGACGACTTGTTTTGATAGTTAAAAAAAAAAAATGTTAGCTCAATTAAAAAATGTTAATTTCAATGTTGAGGACAAGTTTTGTTTACATTTTTTTTTTAATCCATGATTCTCTTGTTTATTGATAAAATATTTTCAAAGCCCTAAATATCAGTAATGACTAAATAAAATACCTTACAAAAGTTACGTAAAAAAAGAAATGGGAATTATAAATTTTAATGACATTTCGAGGCGCATCAGAATCGTGTAAATTCAATCAATTAATTAAAGATAATTTAGAGATAACATTAATCATCGTTGGCTTAACGAATTAAATAGACAAACCGGCAACTCGCATCGGCAATCCAGTAGCTCTAATATTTTCCGTGATGATTTTAACGTCAAACCGTCCACCGAAATCCGAAAAGCCGCACTTAATGTGCGGACAGTCGTCGCAATTCTGTTGCGGTGGGCAAAGCTCGTCCAAATCTATTTTGGGTGGTGCGACCGCGCCATAAACCACACCTTGCTGAGAGCCATAATTCGACAAATCCACCTTTTTCCTTCCATCTAGAGTGACGCGTGAGATTAATTACGAAACGGAAAAGCAATTTTACGTCGAATAATACTAATGCGACTATTTTGTTATGGTAAGTCCTTACCATCGAGCAGCAAAATTCCTTTCGTTATGTTGACGATGTTCTTTGCGTTGCATTGATACAATCCGTAGTCGTGAATGCTTACCTTCGATATGGTCAATCGCATTTTCAACTAAAGTTTTTTTTTTGCGGGCAAAAACAGAAAAAAATATATGATAAAACTATTGCTGAGACCCCTTTCAGCGATTTTACAGATGCATGCACTATATTGACTTGGAAAATCTGGAGTACCTTATAAATGTCCCTTCTGTCGTATATATCCATACGATATTCCGACGACGACTCGATAAACCGACCATCCCCTCGTTCCCACCATGTAAGCGGCTCCGGAAATGCCTCCACGTCGCACTCCAATACCGCCGAGGCGTGATTCTGCCCTCGGATTTTCGGATGACGAATTCGAATGAAAGGCGCAACTGCAACGTGTTTTTCGATAACTAAACTTATTTCGTTCGTCGACTTTTTTTTCTTAAGGGAATTTTACAGCTATTTAATTTCTTAAAAATCTGGTTGTTTTTTTTTTTAACCATTTATGGTTGTATGGTAAAAATTAAATTTGCATGCCAATAATGCGTGACATTTTTTTTTAAATTTATCTGCAAATATCTGGGTCTTTTTAAATTTCGAAAATCTAGATCTCATATAAGTGTTCCAGAAATTAAAAAAAAAATTAAGTATTTATGAGCCCATTTTGGAAACACAAGAAAAATTTGTACAAGATTTATATAAAATAATTATAACAGCCGAAAACCGGAGCTGGGATGACTTATACGACCTTATCTTGAAGTTTAATTTGATAGCAAGAAATTTCAAAAAATATTAGAATACTAATGATCAATGACTGTATTTTCTTTTGCCTCGCTCGTTGTGATTTAAAACTCCGTAAGAGAACAACAGATTATTTTATATATTGCTTTTTCCGAAAGAGAAACAAAAGCAATGACCGAAGGTAGTAAATTATTTGTACGCGTTATCCGGCGGGCAACAATTGCCTCGCGGCATGCACGTTTCGTTGCATATATATACTCTGGAAGAACGACGAGGGCCGTCATCGATGGGGAATACGCTAATAAAAAAAGAACGCAGATAGCGATATGTTTTCCATTCCACGTTTCGGGTACATTCTCTCGCATAAAACACTCGTTAAAATTAATGCACGCTTCGTAACCAAACACATCCCTTTTTAATCTCGCAATTAATGGATTCAAACGAAAATCGTCAGGTAGCAGGAACAAAGATTAACAATGTTTGCTTTGTTTTTAGTACCTTCTACAGTGTTTATTATTCAATAACACTGCACGAAATTTGAATTCAAAAGCATGCACCGCATGTACTTTAAAGTAAATATATTTTTACTGCTGTATTGAGAAATCTTTGATTTACTCTTTATTCTTTTTCAATCTATAATGTCAATGACATTTTGGAAGCTTGAATTTATTATTTCTCGACCAGTAAAAATTCGCTAAACTGGATTTTAAGATTAAACGATGATTGGTATGGAATTTGGTAAGAGTCGATCATGTGTTATAAAAAATATATTTTTTTAAACCATTCAACCATAAAACGGTTTAAAAATAAATGTTTATGAAAAAATGTCATTCTCGTTAAAATTATAGACTTTGTAGGAATCGATTTAAAAAAAAAAAAAGTCGTCAAAGTGATAAAATTTTATATGATAGTGACAACGAAATTTTTGTAAATTTGTCGAATTTACAGATAAAAAAAGGCATCAAATTAAAATGACACGAAATATTGTGAAAAATGAAAACTACGCATTTTTTTGTAAAGTAAAAATACACTAATTCCAACACATAATTTTTGCACTTTATCTGTGAAACTAAATTTCCGTGGACCAAATCTTTCTTTTAAAACTACACAATTTTCATTATATTTACTGCGTGGCTTTGTGAGAAATGGAAAATAATGAGGAAGCAATGTGCAAGATTGAACTTTGCATCCATCTTTTCAAATACTCGCATTTACGTTCGAGAATAAAAATATAGTCTACATTTTTATTCAAACAAATCGTAATAGTCGATTCTACGGACTTCTTGCTAATTGCAACTCTCCGACAAAGCTTTATCCCGCGCAGAGTAAGCGTTCTTTTCACGTGGAAAAACTCACATCGTACTTCGAGCTTGATCTTGTGAGTCGCTCGTGGCGGCAGTCCATTATCAGCGATACAGATATACTCGCCGAGATGTTCCCTGTTAACCGCGGTGATGTTGAGCGTCTGGCCAATTATGGAGGATGCTGTTCAAACAAGCGTATAATTACACGAAATGTAGTATGAAGGCAGATAGTTAATTCGGCATAATTCATCAGGATGTTGCAATAATTTAATCACAGAATGATACTCAAATAATTTAATATTAAATATTTTTAATAAACCAAGAATTCTAGAAATTTGGTATTCGGTAAATCAACGGTATTATCACAGTAAAATAAACGAAGAAGAAAAAAACCTGTATTATCGTTCTGCCAAAATTACATATTTTTTTTAAATAAAAAATAAAAGTATGTATGGCAAGGATTTTATTAATAGGTTCGCTATCAGGTTTCTTGAAAGCGGAAAATTTTATCCTTTTAAGTCCCATCCACAATCTGAAAACGTTTTATTCATCCTCATCTCTGAAGCAATGAATTTTAATTTAATACCTTTTATTTGAATTGTCATTTTATAAGCTTTTAAATCTATAAATCCATTCATATTTGAAGGTATAATTATGTCGAAAAATTAAATCTCTGACTCACGTAAAACTGTTATTCAACAATTGTTAAGATTCTATTGACAGCCATTTATTCAGTCACCCGATTTACAAAAGCTTTCGCCTGACTGAAGTGATTTCGTTCAGAGATTCTTTACTGTGCAAATATATACAGAGTGTAGTGTTTTCCTGAGGGAAAAGCATCGTGTATTCTTCGAACTCCGATAATTGAATTATCATCGATTCCACGTGAAAAAGCTTGTCCAAACAATTTTCCTACCCTACAGAATGCTTTTTGTCGAAGAGTATCGATAGAAAGTAACTTAATTGGCATTACTGGAAACCACCCTCGACAATTACCGTCATGGGAAGCGTTCACATTTCTGATTACGTGTTACACTCGGTGACAACAGGCTCAGAATCGTCATATATGCCAAGTCTCTGCTGATTAAGTCGCTCAGCGCAACGAACGATTCACTGAACGTTATGCACTGTCACCGAGCTCGACACAGTTATGGGGTTTGACGAGATTATGGAATAAGCACCATCACTGACGTTTCTAGGCATTCCCAGATATCCACGATATTCACGATACTCGCTGAATGGCATCGATGTACCAAAGTGCATTGTGCTGAGAGTAAAATCAAACCGATTATACGTAAATTGTTGGAGTTATGGAAGAATTTCAAGAGCCTAAAAAATGTTCTTTAGGTTCCATTTGAGAGAAAAACAAAGTCTCTGGGTTTGATTTGAGAAACAAAAAAAAAGTCTTCAACTTCATTTTGTGAGAAAAATAAATCTTTACTTTCGATTTAAGGAGAAACAAGATCTTAGGTTCGAAGAGAAGAAAATTCTTTAGGTTCGATTTGAGAGAAATAAATGCCATTTTCAATTCAGGTTTTTTCTCTTAAACTTTAAAAGTATCCGTTTTTTTTTTTTGTAAAATTAGAAGTGACATAAAAAAATGTTCAAAAATACAAAAAAAAAAGCCAAAGGGACGAGGATGAATATTCTGAAACGTTTGATTGCGAATGTTTTTAAAATTTTTTAAAACATTTTCAGACGTATTGTCAAGCTTTCGGTAAAAAGAAAAATATTAAAAAAAAAATTATCTGCTCCATGGCGAATGACCAAAATAATCTATTTCTGACCAATTCAAATGGAATGTTTGTGAAGTTTACAATTTTCAAAAACACCTATATTGGATTGTGGAAATATATCAGTAACGCACTTAAATACAAATTGTATGAGCGGATTTTTTAATAATTTTTAGACATCTCACAAATATTGAAAAATATTACATGGGATCTGAGAAAATTATGAAATAAACACTATTATTGGCATTTTTGTAGTGTAAGTACCAACTGTAATATTTCGAGAATAAAATTCAACGGATTGTATGTAAATTCGAAACATCGGGACGACAAACTCGATTTTTCGAAATTTGTAATCAATCTAATTGAATGTATTCGACTGAACAGTAAATTTTGTGAAATAGCTTTTGGAAGCTTTGAGTGGAACCGACGAATTTCCAGTTCAAAGTGACAAACTGAAATCCAATTTTTAAGTAATTTGAAATATTTACATTTACATCTACCAAGCTTTCTAAAATCATTTTTTATGCAAATTTTATTACAAAATATTTCTCAAAAAAGAAAAATCGAAAAAAAAAAATTCTATACAAAAAAATTACAATTAAACAGTTTAAAAATATTTCAGATGTATTCGATATTCCATCGCTTCTGAAAGATCTAGAAAAAAAAAATCGTGAACAAGTATTTTGAAAAAATATTTTACTATTAAAAAATTCAAAAATATTTCTGACATATTTTCAAGCTTTCGTTAAATTGGAACTATTTTCAAATTATTATTAAACCGAGGGTGAAAAAAAATATGTTTCCAATTTTTATGGTATTTTTTTGGAAATTAATTTTCAAGCATGAAGAATCGATAGCTGAAGAAACTTTAGAAAAAGCGATGCTTCAAAGTGGGTTGTTTAAAAAAATTGTTATTGTTATAGACAAAAAAAGTATAGTAAATACCGTGCCAAAGTCCCACGGGAATTGAAGATCCGCCGGTTTTTGACCATGAAATAGTAGGCTGAGGACTACCGCTGGCTGCACAAGTCAAGCGGATGTTGGAGCCTTCGTCAACGGACATCGATCCAGTCGAGGAATCCGCTGCATTAACAGAATTAAACGTTTTCACGTTATCGCGTTTAAATGATAAAATAACACCATTATCTTGGTATCAAATAATGGATAATACCTTATAATACATTTTATGTATAATTAATTCATTTAATAATATAATAAAATAAGCACAACCGCAATGTAATTCAAGCGCCGCTCCAAAATTAATCGATTTCAATCACATAAGTAGATTTGTTTTAATTAATTAATCTAAAAAAATTGTTTATTATTATTATTTATTATTATATTTAGACAATTAGGGTGAATCATGTTATGTTATTTAAAATGTCACAAGAAAAAATGAAAGACAACAGAAATTCCAAAATTTGTACTGTTAAACACCAAAGTTTTTGCTAATATAATAAAATATTATTCTCGTCCTTCCAAATAATTATGCCTTTTGGAGCCGACTGCAACGTCACGTTTTTTTTTTTTTATCAAAAGTGTCAAGCTTCGTCTTTAAAATGCATTCAAACAAATTTTTTAATTAATAAATTAAATTACATTTCTAAAAAATCTCCTAAAAAAACACGACTATTTTTTTAATATTAAAAATTCTACGAAAATTTTACGTTGGTTTCATAACAAAAAAATCTTAGCAGCCGAAACCACCATTTCTTGAGGTTGTTAATACACACCGAGAATCGAAGGTGGTATCAGCAATTCGTTGGCTTTTGTGTCATTTTTTGTAAATTTATAAGTCGATACCCCAGGGATTCCGGGTTTCCCGTTGTGTCCTGGAATTCCTGGACTTCCAGTACGTCCCATAGATCCTATAAAATTATAAAGCAATTTCCGTACAATTAGCTTAAATTCTATATAGATTTTTATTTTTTTTTGTTGCTGTTGAAGAAAAGCTATGATTAGTTGAGAATAAAATGGTCGTAAAGATTTTCAGCGTCAATGACACAATTTTCTATAAAGGCTTACGCGATGAAACACAGTATAACGTGCAGCTTGAAAAAGTAATTCGTTTTATTTTTCATATAAAACTTTTTAGCACAATCAGCACTTTGAAACGCCGGTAACAAGTCTCTAATACAATTCATTGAGAAATTGTAAGGAGTCTCAGGCGGTTCGAAATCTCGACGGTTCGAAGACGTTCAACCGAGTAGCACGCCAACGGCGAAGGGTTTCAATGGCGTAGTTAAGGATCCATTATCTTCGAGTCACCGCCGGTTTAATAAGGCGCAGAATCTTGATTAGTCCCGAGCGTTAGTTCTCCAGAAGGATCGTGTGAAGTAGTCGGGCACATTGTTTCACACTTGGGAAATTCCTCCTTGATTTTCCTCCAAAATTTACGGATATTCAAATTTCATTATGCAATTTCACGAAAATTAACACCGACGACCATGAGGATCCTGAAAACGTATTTCCACCTTTGGGACACAATTATATTTTTACTCTACTGACAAAGACGTAACAAGACTTCTTGAAAAAAAAAAAATATTTGTCAAACTTTGCAATGTAAAATCCGGTTAAAAGTTTGGTAAACAATTTATAACTCTTTTCTTTTTTCTTTACATTCATGTTGGACTCCAGGATGCTGGAAAAACTTAGCCGCGAGTGAGTGGAGGAAGCTGTGAAGTGGAAACAAAATAAAATAGAGTAAAACATACTAACCCGGTGGCCCCATTGGACCCGCGGGACCTGCAGATCCTTTTGGTCCGCGTTTTCCTGAAACACACGGAAATACTCGTTTATATAAGTTTTTTTTTTCTTTAGTAAATATTATTAAAAGAGTTATTTCAATGTTTCTTTGTCCGAGTAAGTGGAGTTTAATATTTATTCAATTTCAAACAGGCAGGGCATAATTATCGGTTGATAAGGTATTCTATCAGCTAAA
This sequence comes from Perithous albicinctus, assembly GCA_964016905.1. Lineage (NCBI taxonomy): Eukaryota > Metazoa > Arthropoda > Insecta > Hymenoptera > Ichneumonidae > Perithous > Perithous albicinctus. The sequence continues at coordinate 18,787,478 of OZ024696.1, read as the reverse complement.
CAAGCAGTAATATGCGGCTTATATAATTTATAGGAGTCGCGTGTTATATAAGTTGAATAAAGTGCTTATAACGGAAAATAAAAGAAATTGTTATGCATACAAATTATAACCGCACCGCTAATAAAACAGAAAATTAAAGAAATGTCATAGAATGATTTCAAAAAATGAAAATAAAAGAGTAACGTTATGCTTTACTTATTTTATGTGGAAAAATATTTTTGAAGTCGGTTTGAGATGGTAGGATTCTTGTCAATTTTAATTTTGCGAATTTCATTCAGTATCCAGAATGGCGATTGATTTTTGGTAATTTCACAAAAATTCTTAAAGAGCCGTTAATCTTTTTCCGGACACCTTTGACTACTTCACTAAATTTTCGGAAAGACCTTGCGGAGATCTTTTTAAAAGGGAATGACTCACAAAAAATGTTTTCACATGAAAAAGTAAGTAGAAGTACATAAGACATGATAAAAAATGCAATGCTTTAAAGATCCTTGAATCTTTCGCATGCGAGAATCCTTTGACTCAGTGGCCACCTAGCGGTGGCTTGGGAACTGCTCAATTGTAATTATTTCCAGAGAAAAAAAACTCGTTTCACGTGTATTCGTATAAAAAAAAACAAGTAGCCTTACACTAAATAGTAACAAAAAAAAATCTCTGAACTGAACGAAAGTGTCATAATTTGCAGAATGTCAAAATATGCACACTAGATTAGTATAGCAAGTTGTGACCAAAAATTAAAAATTTCAAATGCGCGAGATTACTGGAATTTACTTAGGTGCCTAGTTTAATGAAGTGCCTGGTTTAATATTAATGAAACTTGAAGAGAAGTTATTAACCATCAAATTACACTCTGGTGTGTCTGTACAAATGTCTGGAAGCAACATCTTTCCCACTTTTGTACTATAATACTCGGGTGATGCACGAATCGTGTTTCATCTTTTTCGAGCAATATCCCAAAATCTCGGAAAGATAGGTTCTCGCGGCTCGCATACAACGTGCGCCTCGCGGCGAATGTTAAATCAGATATTTCGCGAGGCTTCGAGGCTCGCCCAAGGGGAATTTCGTATATATATATACCTGAATATTCGATGCACTCGACGGCTTCAGTAACCGAGGCGCGCGTCACTGTGTTATGAATTTCAAATTACGTGCAAGCCTCGAGGAATACGTCTCTATCCGTGAAATATATGTACGGAAAGCGTACATTTAATATGTTGTGCCGATTTAATGGAACGAGAGAAGACATCTAACTCAGTCGTTCGCATATATACTCGGCGAATTATCACATATTCGCGTTAAATCCACATTTTACTCAATTAGTAAACCCAAACGCATTGCAATTGTATGCGAGCTATTTGATTACCATCAGTTCCGTTTCTACCGGGTCGTCCCGGTGTTCCGTCTACTCCGAGTTTCCCATCCAATCCAGGAAGACCATCGAGTCCGCTCCGTCCTGGAACACCATCGAGTCCCGGTTCGCCCGGAATACCATCTCGTCCATCCAGACCTAAAACAGAGAAACCAGATTATCAAATTACTCATTCTTTCGCGAGATGTATGCGGACAATTGAATGAACTAGTTGAGAGCAGTGAACATTTTTTGTGATGGTTCTTTTGATTAGTAACAATTGGTAGCAAATTATATTCGCTAGATGAGGTTTCACGTTTTTCCGAAACTTCGCAAGTTTTCAGACAGTTCAATTGCTTAAAAAAATGTTTATTAAATTCTTTGCATGTTTTAGAAATCAATCAAAACTTTTTTTTTTTTATTATTCTTCCAAAAAATATTTCGCAAGCATTTAAAATTATTCGTCAAAAATATTCAGTATTTCAGGACACTTTAATTATACATCATTATTTGTGAAAATGTACACGGATTCTGAGTAAAATTTTTCAAAACTTTAACTTCCTATTTTAAAAAAAGGCATTTTAATTTTTTTTTTATATATACTTTTCGTCGATTCGCCACCACGACCACTTGTTTAATTCTTACAAAGCTTCATTTTCAACAGCGTTTATCTGTGAGAATGCAGAAATATAAATTAAATCGTATAAAAAGTTTTATTCGTATCCGTAATTTGAACGATGCTGCTCAGTTTTGGTATGCCTGAACTCACCAGATGATCCAGTATCTCCCTTCGGACCTCTTTCGCCTGGATAGCCAGGCATACCCGGAGGACCTTCCGGTCCAACAGGTCCTGTAACTCCCGGCAATCCTCGATCTCCTGTGATACCCTGAGGGCCCGGTTCGCCGGGAAGCCCCGGCGGACAGTACTCAGTTGACTTCCGACAGAGAGCATCCATCGCGCCGACCTATGAGTCGAATACATTTATTCGCACGCTGAACGGGATTAATTAAAACCAAAAAGCGAAGGGGCCATCAAAAGTTTTCCCCGATACGACAGCGATTGTTGAGAAAATAACTCGACAAGAAAGCTTCATCGTACGTTTAAGTGGAGGCAAATATATATTGCTCCGGTACTTTGGTAGTTTTAATTTGTCTTTTTTCTTATTTCTTGTATTCATAAGTACACAGATATTAATAAGATTAAAGGTATCAAGAATGGAGGGAACGATAAACGCCATTGAGACTTGTGAAGAGATTATTGCTTCGATTCGTTCATGCGGGAAGGCTAACTTTACGAAGTTTATCAAACGTTGCAGCAAGAGCAACGGCCCATAACATGGCCGTAACAGGCATGATACAATCTATGTAGCTTAGTTTATGTGCTCCAACAAGGGCTGTTGTGTAGTTTGCGCACCGCCCCTAGGTGGTAAGTGATCCATGTGTAACTTGCAATAGATAGAGGCTTCCCGGCTTGGAAACTGATGCATTATGTTACAGGCTTTGTTGTCTATATTTTTTATACCGTAAGTTTGTCACGTTTTTCTTGCATTTTTTATCTCTATTCAATGCTAGCTTTGAAACGGGCACGTTAACTTCTTACTATCTGGTCGTGCAGCTGGAAATCCGTTTTACGCATTCTGAGCAGATCTTTCGCCTGCGAGAATCGTTTGACTCGCTGGCCATCTAGCGGTGGCTTTGGAACTACATTAAAAAAAATTCCGAGTCGAACAGCAGTTGCTCTTTTTTACTCGATTGTGTGAACGGATACTGAACAAAAATCGATAAAATTACGTTATTTTTATCTTTTTTACATTCAACAAGAATCTATTGGCGATTAGTGAATTGGAGTATCGAATAAATATATATAGGAGAAATTTCGCTCTTCTATTATAGTTTAACAATAATAGAAACTATTCATATTTATGGGACGTCTGAATGTTATTCTATAAATATACAATTTATGGTGTTTTTCCAATTACAATATTTTCCAATCAAGAAAAAAAAAACAAGTCGACTAAAATGACGTTTATCAAAAGCAGATTCTCGCAGTTTGCCAAAAATTCACGCGTTTATGGTATGTGAATTCATCAAATGCACTTTTTATCGTATATGTGTATATGGGCACGAAACATCACCGATAGCTCGTAAAACAATGGTCATTTTCACATTAACCTTAAAAGGGTAATTTCACGTGGATTACAGTGCCTCTGTACGCTCGGAAACCCACATCGTATCGTCATAACCCAGTCCGGTTGTACTCGGATTTTCCCGAGTATGTTGACCGGCTTTATTGGTCATATTTTTTTTTTTTATATCGTACATTTGACACGTTTTGCGTTTTTATCTTTACACGATGCGAGTTTTGAAATAGGCACGTTAAGCTCTTTCTATCTGTTCATGCATGTGGAAACCTATTTTATGCACTGAGAACGGATCTTTTGCATGCGAGAATGGTTTGACCCGTCGGCCACCTAGCGGTAGCATTGGTACTACGTATTTTTAAGTTTTGCCAGGACAAACAACCCTCGATTTTTTTACATTACTTGATTTTATACGTTACATTATTTTTTTATTATTTTTATACTCAATAAGAATGTATTGACGACTGAGAAATTGAAAAGTATTCTCGGCCACTTGGAGTGTTTCTGTTTATTGAGCAAAGCGTTTTTCCTCTTATCGTATCATCTCGCACGAGACACTGCTCCGAGTTTCACGGTTGAAACAATATTTTTCATCGATAAACTGACCGGAACACGCGTGTCAGCTGTCAACCAGACCCAACTGCCGTCGCTGTTCGGCGCCAACGGGGCTTGCGTATCACCCGACGTGTCGTCCGAAGATGTCGTGAGTTTCTTAGAATCCTTGAGTAACTCCTTGTCACCGACCTAAAATACAATGAGAATTTTTACTTCGTGATATGCAACAAAACATGTCCAATCGCTTGAGTTAAACAACTCCTCAACAATACATAAAATATAATTAAATTAACAACTGTGCGTGATATTTTGCATTATTTTAAAAATCTTCTAGCTTCTTTTCCAGGTCACAAATTATTGTTTTATTTTATTTTAGCTTACTTATACAGGATGCGCGATTTAATTTTTTTGTTTGCATGTAATTTCAATTTCAGAATACTCAAAAAATTGTCCTGAATTTCAAGATCAAGTTTATATCTCGAGAATGGTTAAATTTCGATTTGTTCAAATTCGAAGTATTAATGCAACAAGTTCTCGTTATAAGCTACAAATTTCGTTAGAACGTGTTGAAGCAATGAGATTTAAAAGCATGTACTTTGAATGAGAGTCTTTGAATGATTTAAAAGTCTTTGAAAAAAACGTCTTTTTGCGCTATAACTATTCTAAATTACGAAATATCAAGCTGAAATTTTGTACAGAAATGGACTAATATTCAACCACGATCTGTGCTAAACTTGGTGAGAATAAAAAAATTCAATAAAATAATTTTTAATTAAATATTTATGAGACAAAAAATGATTTCCTATTAAAATAATAGACTTTGTAAGAATTCTTTAAAGCATTTTTTTAAGTTACCAATTTTAATCGGGGACAATTTGAAATTATTTTAAGTGCAGATGGTGTATACAGTATTATAAACAAGCCTATAAACTACAGAACCTTGCAAATTGCTTCCTCATTATATTGTATCTTTGACAAAGTTTCCTCTACGAGGGAGCTAAAATTGATCATCCCGTTTCTCCATAAAGGTGGCTTTGTCAAGTATACAAAATAATGAGGGAGCAATTTGAAAAATTATACTTTCCAGACTTTTTATATTTTTTTTCTATCTCTCAGCTACTACTTTCTTTTCTTTTTTTCTTTCATCCACCATCTCAGAGTGTTGAATATTGACGTCGTTTAACACCCAGCAGTTTTCTTTTTTATCGTGGCCACAGGATTAAACGCATAAAGCCAGGTAACAAAAAAGAAAAAAAAAAAAAAAAAAAAAGAAAAACAATGTGAGAATGGACCGCAATTCGCTTGCGCAACGGTATAAAATAAAAATAATTCGCCGTTTAAGTAGACTGGCGTGTCGTATAGTCGGGGGAAATTCTCGCGAGAGTAACGAGCACCGGTTGCCTCCCCCTTAGTACCTACATATACATACGCTTAAAGATTATATCGCCAAGTGCTCGTCACAGTGCTGACGCCCGGAAATGAAGAGGGCAAGCGAGGCCTGGCTGTGGCGTCCTCGAGTGGCTGAGTTACTTGAAAGAAGTACTCTGGGCTCGGAATGGGGGAGAGATTTGCTATATACTAAAGGATAGATCGCAAGAGCAATGAGAGCAAGAATTGAACGAGAGTATATATATATATATACTATATATATACGATGGGTATCAGGAGGTCGCGATTTCCACTCAGATGGTGTTTTATAGGCTGTATTGGCTTCTCGCTCGAAAATAACGGCTCTTCTTTGACCTGTTGACTGAGGCAGCGCAAAAGCTATCCTCTGCAAGGCTCACATCGCTTATCCAGGTGTGCTTCTGGTATTCGTGGAAGGGAGCATCATGAATCAAATTTAAAGTCTATCCGTGAATGCAACGTGATAGCTTTCGGGTGAACGAACAATAGAGCAAAGCCCAACCCCATCTCATCCAGACCTCTACGAAGTCTCTGATGCTAGGAGATTAGCAACGCGAATATTCGCGAATAAAGAGAGTGAATATTGTTCCAAGTTCATAAATCTGCACTTGCTAAATCTCGTACAGCGATACGTCAAGTGTTGGAGATTACGATTCTATTGGAAGTTATTTCATTTGTATGATATGGACTGAATGTTGTTATAAAAAAAAATATTTATGAAGATCTACAGTAGAAAGTTTGCGGAAAAATGATAATTTTTGTAATGATGTATAATCACACTATATTATAAAAATATATCGCTTACTTTTTTCAAGACTCTACAGAACAGCAATTCTACACATGCCTCATATCTACACCAAAAGCATAAATTCGGACTCCATTTCTATGTTTCAAGACTCTACACAAGCTAAAACTCTCCAAGAATTGGCCAATTCAACACATGGTACGAAATGTGCGTTTATATGATTATAGACGAACGTGGACTCAATCTCTTAATTTGCGTTTTCGTGGATAGTGCGTTCGACTCGAATCTCGGAAGTCACTCGATTCAAGATAATTTCTCGATTTTTCGTTGAAATTCAGTCAAAAACTGTTGAAACGTGCATTTTCATCGTTTTGGCGCGTACGAAGAGTCAGTCTCTTGATTTGCCTTTTCTACGATAGTGCGTTCGACTGCCGTCAAAAGTTGATTGGTTTGGGAGTTGAAGTTTCTCATGGACGCACGTCCTCTGCGATGAAGCACAAATGATTTAAAAAATTCTCATCAAAGCAAAACACTACTACGAGGAAACAGAAAAAAAAGTATTAGAAGCAGTCAATGAAATTTCACTAATAAGAGATTGAAATTGTCTATAAAATCAGATACAAAATTTAAAAATCTATTCTATACATTTAAATTGTTGTAAAACCTCAAGGCTTCAACATATTTAAATGAAAATTGTACCCCACAACGAGAACTTATTGCCTGTAACTAGTGTGATACATTATTAATAAAATCTTAAAGTGATTCTCAAGGTTCAGGCAATTTTACAAGATATAGGAATTCTTAATATTTTAAATGCAATGTTCTATATAAAATTTGGATTTTATTTTTATTTTTGCGGTTTATTTTTCTATCATAATAAAAAAAAATGTTGCTGGTATGTTTAGAGTCTATCCTTAGAAGCGAAAAAAAAAATGCGCTGTTCCAGCGTCCACGATCGATCCAATTTTCGTTTCGGTCATGACCAGCAAACTTTCTTAATCTAATATACGTATTAAAGCCTGTATCTTAGCAATCTTGGACGGCAACAAACTTTGATCATCGGTTTAGCATACACTTTCATATTTATTTATGAGATGCCAACGAGACTTTAAACAAGAAATCTTGTGTATATCAGCTACAAAAAAAAGTGGCCAAACAGACATTATTCCTCAAGTTTTTTGCTCTCTCTCTCTCAATTAATTTCCATAAAAATTTGCTTAATCACGCAGTCAGCCTCATCATTTTCCAACGAACGAAAAAAAAGGTAAAAAATCCATTTGGGTACCTGCAATAATTAAAAAACAGTAATCATTAATTGAAATAACGAAAAGATGAAAAACATTAATATCTAGAAAATTGTAATACAAATTACACAGTGATATATATGGATTACCCTGAACATATCCGGAACGGAATTATCCTCCGCAGCGGGAAGTGCACTGCTCCGTTTACGGCGTGCAAGTAGACTCTCTGAATTCATGGATTCGTTGCACATCTCGCCTTCCACAGAGCTTATGTGAAATTCCAATTTCGACACGTACGTGTACAGATACACGAAAGCAACAAACTGCACAACGAACTGCGACAACACGAGATACATCAAGAGTTTTGTTTGCTGTTGAGTACCCGGGGCTTTTGCCACCGGGCTCGCCGTGCCGGTCATGCTCTCACAGTTTTCACCGCGCTATCATCCGAACGACCGACAACTATAATCATTTTCGTTATTAACCGCACTGTTTATGTACGTCACTCACATAAATTATTGATCGATTCTTAGTCGCATGTATAAACCTTTTATATGCTAATTATGCCAATTACAATCATAAATATTAACTCTATTACTTAAATTGTAATGACTCTATACAAAATATTGACAAAGCCAATTTGAATTATTTTGAAATTAGAAAATATGGAATTTTACTTCAAAGGACTGATATGCAATTAAATATTAGGTAATTGGCTAATTATGCAAAATTTATTTAATAAATATTATTATTTTTTGAATATTAGATGATTCTATATAAAATAGTAATGAAAAATTAATTTTTATTGTATTAACGGTAGAGAAGCGGAAACGTCGACTGGTAGGAAAATTATTTATGGGTTCATTAAAGATCATTTTTCTTAATAACATTCTTTGTATTCTTGTAAAAGTTTGTTTTTCTAGCAAAAGACTTGTAGAACATTGTTTTTGAATAATACAACCAAAAAGTCACTAATAATTTGGTTAACATTTTTCTGTAATAAATTCGATAGAAACGTTTTTTTATCCAAAATTAATTCCATAAGTTTTCCGAAAACATACGATTTTTTTCTTTAAATATAAGACTTAAAAAAATAATATTTTTTCGAAAAAACTGGAGAATCAATTTCATATTTAAAAAATGTAGTTTTCCATAAAATTTGATACACTTCTTTCTGTTTAGAAATTTATAAACAACCTTTGGGCATTATTATTATTATTATTTCTAGTGACGTTATTTGTTCCAGATTTTTCTCATCTTAGATTATTAAAACTAATAAAATTGAGCTTTTGATTGAGAATGTATGTTTAATGCATTCGTAAATCCCTCCTAAATTATTACCCAACGATAATTGTATTAGTCTATACAAAATAATGAAAGTAAATTCTATCTCTTCTCTCGAAAAAAAAAGAATTCTACAGAATTTATATGCAATTAATGGTACAGAAATGAAAGCGTCGAGTGGTGAAAAAATTGTTTGCCATTCTCTGGAAATAGTTTTTTAAAATATTTGTTGATAACAGTTTTTTTTTTTTTACTTCTTGTAAAACACTCTTTCGAAACAGCAAAAGAGTTGAAGCACCATTCCAATAAATAAATAAAAAACATAACTGCGCGAGTGGTCGGTTTCTTTAAAGCCCATTCGAGGGCAATGCGAATAAACATGGAAAAAATGAATAGCCAGGAAGCAGGTTTTTTTTTTCCAAGAGGCACTTAGCTTCGGTATGCAAGCATAGAAATTGAATTTGTGAGAGCTATAAATGGCTGTGAAGCCGTTGTTCAATTGTAATTATGCTGCACAAATTATTGGCCATAAAGACAATATTTTTCTTTCTGTCAAAATAAATAAATACATAATTTTACTTCAAAGATTTTATACATGTAATCATGTTACAGATTTTTAAAAAATATTTCTCGACTCTTTTTTCGTTAATTTTTTCATCCCTTCAATTTTGATTAAAATTACAGTAAAAACGTAAATAAACGAATTAAAGAAATTGGAGAAGCAGGATTATCTCTCAACAGACTCTTAGTTTTATTTTGCCAGAATAGAAATTGAATATATGAGAGCTGCACTGTTAAAAATATTTACTGTAATTTTCCATTATAGGTAATGGAAGCTTTTGTATACAAATTTGTATGTTAAATTTAATGTACAAGTGAGAAGATTAAAATGGCTCTTATTAAATATTTCGAAAGAAATTTTAATATAAAAATCTTGTGAATTTACTTAACTACATAAATTTAATATAACTGTTAATAAATTAAAATTCTGATAACATAAATTTGCAAATATTTTTAACAGTGATAACGTTTAAATTGCCTAGAAGCTTTTTTTTTGTCACTCATCCAGCTTTTCTCTTGCGTTAATAAATAATAAAAGTCTCTCGACATCCGATAGCAGAATAATATTGGATAAGTCAGATATTGAAATTGAAGAAGATAAAAATGGAAAAACGTGGCTCGGTTATGCTTAATAAAAACGTTGAAATTCGTTTCTCGTCAATTTGATTTCCGTCAATTTTCGCGTGTCGCGATCAATTTCATTCGCTAACTGGAGAAGAAGTTTCATTTGTGTCAGAATAGAAATTGAATTTATGAGAGCTGTATCGTTAAGGTAGAAGTCTGGTAACTTGCACGTTTTTTTTACGTCTTTATCGAGAATTTCTTTTTTAATGGGAAAATAAAATTCAATTGGTTGGTTTTGTTTAGTATGTTATTATTGACATCTAAAGCATACAAAAAAAAAAAAATTACGTAATTTTACAACGTTTTATTATTATTGGTCAAAGTAGACGCCTCAAAAAAAAGAGAACATCTGAAATAAAAGAATCGAATTGTTTATTAATCTATAGAATCGTCGTTCTTGTCGAGACTAGGATCTTTTTTTCCATCCTTTAACTTTCCATTTTACAGCCCGATTTGTGCCAGACAAAAAAAAATCACTTTTATTTTTCGAAGTCCGCCATTTAGTTATTTTCTGATAAAATTTAATAATCCCGGTTCCAACGAGAATGACAATTCTATAGATTAATAATCAATTCGAAACCATTGAATTTTATTTTCTCATATAAAAAAAAATTCTCGATAAAGAGGTAAAAAAACGTGCAAGTTACCAGACTACTACCTTAAATCGCCCTGAATTTTTGTCATTATCCATGATAATGAAAAAAATCAAGTGCCAAATTTGACCAAAAAAAAAAAAGGAAAAAATATGGATCGAATTTGGGTAATAAAAAAAAAAGTTAAAAAATTCTTTCTCGTCAATTTGACTTCCGTCAATTTACACGTGTCCGATCAGTTTCATTCGCTAACTGGAGAAGAAACGTGCGGAACACTTGAGGGACACGTTGGAAAAGCCCTCGTCAGAGCACCAAGCGTAAGATTGCTCCGACGATCGACGCATCCACTTGGTTATACGTAAGTGAACTGCAATTTTGTCATATAGAAGATGAAGCGTCTGTTTATCAATCCATCAACTTTTGCTCCTCTGTCAGCGACGCGAGTATGCATTTATGGAAGTGTACGATGAAAGATTCTGGACGTCTCGTTGCCACGCAGAATGAAGAATATAGATATTTCATCTTCGTCGGCCATTCCATTTGGACGATTAAAATTCACTTCTCTTCTTCTCACGTTATTCAAAGGAATCTGGTAAGAAAATAAAGAATAATAAGACTTCAAACACAAAATGTAAAATGCATTTATAATCAATTTTAAATGTTTAAAGAAAAATTAAATTATAAAAGTTGAATGAAATTATCATAAATACACTAAATGTGTGTAAAAGACTATAAATTGCCTAAATCTCATTTTTTCCTCAACGAATTCCTCGGCTCCAGTTAAAACAGTGTAGCAAACTCGGATGTTCCTTATGAAAAGTTTATGTTTCACAGCATATTCATCACATAACAAAAAAAAGCTGCCTCACGTTTCAAAAGCGAGAGCTCGGCAACTAAAAAAATGCCTCTCCATTGGCTAAGCGGTTTCAGGTTCAAGGGTACTCTCGCTAAGCTTAAGGGATGTGCGTATAGCGTTGAGTACTCGCACGTAAAAAAAAATAAAAAAATAAAATAAAAAAAAAAAAGAAGGAAAGTAGATACCGGTATTATTAAAGGTATAAAAAGCGTGGAGCAAATGGAAAGAATTGCTATAATACCACTTCTGTGTCGACCACTCCAGGGTCAGAAGGGAGAGCGCGCAGGTTGGAAAAAGCACGGCTACACGGGAAATCCATTAGTTTTTTTTAGCGGCAATACGGGAGACGTATTCCGCAAGATCCGCGTCGGCTCAGTTATCGGCGTACGTTTCACGGCATTAATCGGCAAATGGGTTGACGTTGATTTCTCTATATATATATATATATATCTATATATATATATATTCCACCCCTCGCTGGGGTGGAATATATATATATATATATATATATATGCTGCTCGTGAATCTCCCCAAGTTTTAAATCCATTGTCGAATACGTCGGTGACGGCTTATACCGACGAAACGAGATCCGATCCGTAGTTCAACAAAGTATAACAGCCTAGCGGAAAGTTGGGGTTTCTATTGACGGTAGTTTAACACCATGGTTAACACTCTGCGACATTGTCATCGTCGAAGTATACATCTTTACTGAATTTGAAGAACCTGAAAGAATAATACTTTTGTTTAATTTTTTTTTTTAGTTTCCTTTAGAGGAATATTTGTGATGGAGACATTTTTTAATATGTCAATGAGACAAAAAGGTTGCAAAGCAGAACTTTGCACTTTGCACTTCAAAATTGAAATGTTCACTACAAGAACCTAAATACTTTAATTCCTGAAATTTCCTGTAAATTTCTAAAACCCTAATTTTAACAGAACCAAAAAAAAAAGCATCCAAACAACTTTTATTTTCCGAAATTTCTTTAAAATCTTAAAAATTTGAAATTCCTACAGAATTTAAGTAATCTAAGAATCTCATTCTTCTGAAAAAAAAAAATCCTATACTGAAATTTAAACCGAAACGAAATAAGCTAAAACTACAAGCAACTTTTAAATGCAATGTCGAATACGTGATGACACAGACCAACGAAACGAGATCCGATAAGCAGTTCAATAAAGTACCCATATAGCGACCTAGTGAAAAGTTCGAAATTTCAACCAACAGTAGTTACCACCTCGACATTATGATCGTCACGTAAATCTCGACCAAATTACAAAGTTCTAAAAGTCTCTATTTTAGGGACTCGTATCATCCAGGACATATTTTCTTGTCTCCGTTTTTTTTTACGTTCATTAGTACAGATTTTGAGAATAACGTAACTGCAACGGGTAATCGGAGCTGTTCGAATAACCCTTACCAGTGTAATCGATATAACCATTGTGCCATAGCACAGCTGCACCACTTTTTACTGGATGAACGGATTTTTTTTTTCTCATTTTTTTTTTATTTTTTATTTTTTTTGCTAACTGCAGACAGTTTTCCAAGTATTTTTTGGTATTATAAATATTTCACTGAATTTTATTGGGTTTATTTAATAAATGTATGTGGTATTTCATGTCAATTCGCTCCTGCCCACTTTGATTTGGTTTATTATTTTTTGCTTAACGACAGAGGAAACTTCGTTTTCATTCATTTTTTGTTTTTGAGATTTTCATTTTAGGTCACTTTGAAATGATCTAATACGTCGGAAAAAATGGTTTCTAAAAAATTTTTAAGATATTGGACACAAATTGATTTCTATTGAGGATTTGGGATTGAATCCCAAATCTTCAATACAAGACATTCCAAATTTTATAAAACATTACTTCTCGCGTCTTTAGTGAATATAAAATTGTATTGTTTTTAATGTAAATTTTGTACTATTATCGCCAATGTATTGATTTTCGTGTATCAGTGATATCCGAAAACTTCTTAAATCGAATATAAAAAAAAAGTATCCTTGAAAAAGAAAAAGAAACTAAGGAAGAAAATAATCCTAGAAAAAAAACCGATGAAAAAAAAAATACCGTGGACAAAAAAAAAGAAACGAGGGAGAAAATCCGCCGGAGAAAAATCCTGGAAAAAAAATATTTAAAAATCCGAATTTGCAGAAAGTTCATCGAAAACAATTTATCGGACGACATAAAAAATGGTTTTGTAAATAGGGTTGGGGGCTGATCGGGTCTCCCTGAGGCTACGACTTTTACACACACGCAGACGCACATCTGGGATGGCGATCCGTGTACTAGAAATGGTTATTTGATGAACTTGACTAAATTATTCTGCATCGAATGGTTGTTCGTCGAATAAAAATCTAATTTCTATTTGGTGAATTTTTCTCTCATCCAATTGCCTTTTCTAACGGATTTTTTTCTTCCATGGAATATTTTTTCACATGGACTCTTCAGATTTTTTTTCTGGCATTTTTTTTTTAGGATACTATGTTGAATTTTGTAGTTATGGCAATTATTTTATAGTTACTGCAGCTATGAAAAAGTAGTCGTATAGATTAAAATAAAAAATATTTGCAAATTAACGTTACTGAAAATTTAATTCAACAGTGTATTAAATTTGAGAGACGATTAACGTAAAATTATAAAACTTAGGCGTTGACTTCCTAATTTTCAAAATCAATATTAAATTGCTGTATTTTTAAATCTCGACTTGTACATTCATTTTAATATACCAATTTATGTAAAAATGGTTCGAATACTTGTAATCGAAGCTTACATTATTATTTTTTATTAACAGTGCAATAAAGAATGTTAATTAAAAAATGCATAGAAATGACTCTCAAATAAGAGTAAAATCTGGCTAATTATAGGAAATATCTGAGAGCTTAAAAAAAAAGTGGCTGATTTGATAGAGAATGCCTGCGATAATAACCATTTCAATTACCACCTGATCTAATATAATCGATAAAATTAATAATACTGAAAATGACACGGGTATTATTTATTATTATTATTATTATTATTATTATTATTATATAAAATACGAGGAAAAGCTTGAATTTTCAGTCGCATATATTCAGAGAGGACTTTTATAAACAGTCAGTGGCGCTTGAATTATTTTAATTTGCCAAATTTAACAAACGCTCTCACAAAATCCATGAAAATCATAGAGTTCACAGCTCGAATAATGAAAGTGTTGTTGAAGCTTTATAAAAATGGCACAGAGGAATGTTAAAAAAAAAAAAAGGAAACAGAAGTTAAAAATTCCCTGGCGAAGAAAACAAAAAACGAAAGTTTTCCAAAGTTTATGAATATGCTGATGCGGTAACTTAATCAAACTTTTTTTTTCTCTCTCTCTCTCTCCACGTCGGTTTAATAAATACGAAATTTAGCGAGGGCGATAGAGCGGTTAATAGAGAACCAATCGTATAACCCGAACGAATACCAGTCGATAGGATAATTACTACCACTCACCGATCGTTAAGCGATACCGCAATATCCTATCCGCGAGGAAACATTTGCCCGTGTCATTTAATTTAAGCCCAACGTTTATTAGCTTAACATAATGGACTCTCCACCCTCTCTCTCTATCTCTTTCGCTTTCTCTCTGTCGCACTCCCCGCCTCTTGTACAAAGTCTGCGCGGAGATTCCGCCAGATTTTAAAGTAAATTCATTGAGGATACGCGCCTCAGCTCCTGTATCAATGTTTCACTATCGACAAAAAACTTTCGCAAACTTTCGCGAACCCTCTGAATAGAGACAGCAACGTGATGGACAATATTGGGATAAATCTAAAGGAGCTAATATGTTGACTTGCAATTCGTTGAAACATTATCGCAATTACGAAGCTAATTTATTTTTTTCGGTATTCGACTTGAAAAATCAATTTTTCGTCGGATTTTAATTGAATTGGAAGAGATACATTTTTTGGGTCATTTATAATATATAAAAATGTGTCTATTGGTATATAAATTTTTTCAGATTTTTTTCGATGCAATTTTTTAGTTACAATTTTTTTTCGATTTTTTTTAAAGTTACGTTATTTTCGAAGAGGCGTATAAAATCTTTTGTCCATTCAAAAAAAGAATTTCATTGAAGACAAATATTCGTATTGAATCGAAGTTTCGGAAAAAAATTATTTTAGAAATTTACCTACTCAATAATATTCTTTTTTTTTTCGTTATTCGGCTTGAAAAATCAATTTTTCGTCGGATTTTAATTGAATTGGAAGAGATACATTTTTGGGGTCACTACTAAACAGAACAATTAAAGCGGCGTAACCGATTCAATTGTGTGTAAAATTTCAATTTAATTGTTCGAGCGGTTCTTGATTTATGGATGATTGAATTTTTGAAGCCCCGGACACACATACGGACATTTTTTTTCTAAACCCCTTTTCTCGATGTTTCGAAGCATTCTGAGTATCCTGACGCGAACTCACGAAAAAAAAAAAAAAAAAACAAACATAGTTTCATGAAAACAAAGCTTCGCGCCTCTACGAGGAAGCATAAACAACGAGACCCTCTTCATTGCTTACTGTCGTACGCTTCAGTGCATCGCTTGTGTACTAAGCAGCACTACAAAAAGTGCGAAAACACGCAGTAAACAAGCATAGAACGCGTTCTCTGTGCGAGCTTTAGTGTATTGCAATCATCAACACTCGTAAAAATGTGTGATAAATAACTAACAGGGCAAGAATGTACCTTAAATGTGTAATAACAATAATAATACAGAAAAATCTCGATCTTAGAATAAATTAAAAAGTTTGTAAATCATCGTGAATTCGTGATTTCAACAAAGAGAAGCCGAATCTTTTTCAATACTCGCTATTTACTCTTGAGTGCATCGCACGTAGAAATACTGAATAAACAAATATAACGAGTTCCTTTATAAACTCTTTTGTGTACATTGTATATCATCGGAATCAAAAAAAAAAAAAAAACGCGTGTATTCCCACGTAAAATACACGTTGAAAAAGCGTTGTATAAAGGGCAGTTGAGAGTCTCTGCTCATCTAATAGAGAATCAAACAAAAAAAAAAAGCTCGAGGTAGTAAGAAAACAAAGTTGGAATATATTTCACTCGAATAACTAGTTCTTGAGTTTATGTTTGTAGAGATAATAGGTCCGGCGAAATTCTCTCTATGACTGACGATAGTTCTCATAAAGTTGTAATGCAGACTAATCAAATAACGAAGTCTTATTATTTAATTAAAAAACAAACAAAAAATACTCAACTGGGTAATGATAATCGTGAGAATGAAGAAATGGGAATGTTCAAAGATGTCGTCGTATAATTTTTCCATATATCAGAAAAAAAATTCCCCGGAAAAAAAGAACCTAAAGAACCGAAAGTTTTTTTCCTAGGAAATTTTTTTTCCGAGGTCATTTTTTTCCCTAGGACCTTTTCCCTAGATCGATTTTTCCCTAGGACTTTTTTTCCTAGATCGATTTTTCCCTAGGACTTTTTTCCAAGGTTGTTTTTTCCCTAGGACGTTTTTTCCAAGATCGTTTTTTCCCCTGGGACTTTTTTTCCAATGTGGTTTTCTTCCCTGGTACTTTCTTTTTTTTTTTTCAAAAGTATTTTTTCCCCTAGGACTTTTTTTTCGAGATCGTTTTTTTTCCTGTGACTTTATCTCCAAGGTGTTTTTTTTTCCCTGGTACTTTTTTTCTAAAAGTCTTTTTTCCGAGCTCTTATCTTCTGGTATTTTTTTCCAGGTACTTTTTTCCCTAATACCGCATATAATCGTTTCATACAACGTTTTCTTCCGAAGCATCTTTCTTCATGCTTGCCGCACTCGTTCGGAGACCGCGAGAACAGAACTCGGTATTCGCAGAGTTCTATAACACGATTTGTTCTTTTATCCTTCTTTCCATTCAGTAACGCAAATACTTTATATTGTATATTTTTGTGATTCCGCACATACGCCGACAGATATTGTATAAAAATTCCAATATTTTATTTCACAATACTACGGAAATGATTTGTGGATACAAAAAAAAACGTAAAAATAACACTATCGCGTCTTTTGATAATCTCTATCAAATATTTCTGATATTTGATTTCAAGCATATATACTGATAATTTTTATAAAATATAAATAAGAAAAAATTAAACAATTGGAAAAGAAAACGAAAATAATAACTTGTATCTTTGCAAAACGCAAAAAACAGCCAAACAATTATATAAGTATTTTTCAAATTAGCGATCAAGTAAAAAATAATCTCCGTTCCAAATTTCTGTCATATTCAAATCGAAACGACAAATTTTCTAAGTAAATGAAAAAATTCTAATAATCACGAAAATTTTAAAAACTCTCATCGTGAAAACGCAATTACCATTCAAACAATTATACGGGTTGTTCTTAAAATGCGACGTCAAATAAAGTTCTTAAAGCCACTATAACATTTCTGGCTTCAGCGATTTGCGGTGCAGTTTCGACATTTCATCCGACGTTTCCATTTCTTCCGTCAGAACAAACAAAAAAGAAAAAAAAAAAAGAGACTTTGATGTTTGCTCTAACTTTTATTTCATTATACAATTTCGTTATCTTATACTTCCCTCTGTTTTTCCATTCGCTGCCTGTATTCCATACTTCTATGATTCAGTTTCACATTGTCAAATTCACTAAATCACAAAAATAAAGTTTCAGTGTTAAAAAAAATGTGAATACTATTTTTTATCGCCAAAATGAAGAATAATATAAAAAAAAATGTATCAACAAATGCTAAATAATGTTTTTTTAAGTATTATAAATAAAATTCTGGCATCGGAGAATTCACTCTTTAATTTTTCGTATTTTTCTCTAATAGAAAAAAAAATTCAACAGCAGATGCCAAATAATGTGCTTAAAGTACAAATAAAATTCTGGCATCAGAGAATTTTCACTCTTTAATTTCTCGCTAACCGCGCTATCGTCTTTATATTCGAATGTGTAAAAGCATAAACACGGAGGGGTACGAATAAATTTCCCGAGGCGTGATAATAATTCATCCGTGTATGTGTGCTGCATAGTTTCACTGGCCGTGTGTCCTCCAACAATAGGCATAAGTGCCGCTAGTTAACCCAAGTCCCAGAAGAAGGGATCGATGGATTAAGAGGCTTTACGTCACCACTTTAAACGTCCGAAAGTAAGAGAGAAGTGGCCAGTGAGCTCAAAAGACGAGAAAACTCTTAAGCGTACATTACTTTCATCTCCGGCGGGCTTTAAATACCCAATTTCTATACTGCGACAATTTGGCGCGAAAAAAGAATAAAAACTACTGAGAAAAAAACTCCCCCTATCGTCATTCCACCGAACGTTTCCACTCGTACCAATTAAAACAAAGGAAAAAGACTGAAAATAAGACTCTTACAATTGGCATAATAAATCATACGTGAAATTGTAGAAAAAAAATAAACTTTTGCTGGTATAAGAAAGAAAAAAGTGGCGGTGCGCAATTTTCGCAAGCATGCTCGAAAATTAGCCCCTTGAAAATGACATACACTCAACAACAAAGTGGAGGCAAAGTCACCTCCACGATATATATATATTCCCTTAATTTCACGCACGTTAATCTTTAGCGCCACCACCGCGCCGGAAAGTTCACTAAAGCGTAATATAGTCAGCAACAAACGCCGGTAGAGGAAGGGATGAAGTTAAAAGCTATAGTGAGAGAAATTCTTTTTTTTCTTTTTTTCTTTTTTTTTTTTCAGGTACACTTTCTCGTGCTGTTGAGACAAAGCGAGTTTGAAACCGTGGTTTTTGCGCGCGCGACGACGACGACGACGAGAAAGAGACGAGTTGACCGTACGGCGTCCGCGAAGGGACTATTCAACGAAACGACGCTTGGTCTAAGTCGCGCGGCGCGTCTGCCACCGGGTAACGTATATAGATATATAGATACATAGATATATAGATATATGTGTGTGTGTATATATATATACATAAAACAGCGCTTGCGCGCACACGAGTCTCTCTATGCACGCACTTTGCATCCCCGCTTCGGCCGTGTATACACGCGGATATCGTTGTACATACACGAGGCGCTCAGCGGAGGACGTTGAGAGGTGGGAAGAGTAGAGAGAGAGAGAGAGGGAGAGAGAAAGAGAGAGTGAGAGAGAGTGAGAGCTTTCGCCGAAATCCTATACACGCGCGAAACTGGACGTGTGAAGTAGTTTAACATGCATACCTGTTCAAGTGTAGCCCTCTCTTCGGTGGAACAAGCTATATGTCTCACCTACTTTCACCTCTATTCCCTAAACCAACCTAAACCCTTTGGCATCGCTTGACGCCTAAGGCTAGAAGAGTGTGTCTTAAAACTTTGGACTTTGCTATGAAAGACTGTGAAGACTCTCTTATATATATATATATATATATGCTATATCATAACATCTTTCAGAGACCCTTCTTTCTGTCTTGTAACGTTGTGTTTCGTTGATTTACATGCTTATTTTTAGTTGTACTCTAGTTCCAGATGTTTAACATTTATTTTGTGTCTTATCTTTTCGTTAAATTGCTGTAATTTTTATTGTTATCAGCTTTAATGGAATCATTTTTTGTTTGTTTGTTTTTTTTTGTTTTACTGTGCTTCATCCTATCGTCGGCGAGAAGAAGATGGGAAGAGAAGAGCTTTCGTCGAAATCCTAATACACGCGCGAAACTGAACGCGTTGAAGCAGTTTATCATGCATACCCATTCGTGTTTAGCTCTCTCGCCCTCTCTCTCTCTCTCTCTCTCTCTTTCTCTTCAGGGAAGAAGCCCATCTACGTCTCATCTACTTTCACCCTACTCTCTAAACCCACCTAAACATTTGGCATCGCTGACGGCTGAGGTCAAACGGGGCTCTTAAGGTCATTCGTTCGGTACAGTCATATAAAAATCGAGCGCTTACTATCGCAAAAATAGTTTGTACACATTTTAAAGGAGAAAACTGGTTTAAGCTGCGGTGAATTTCGAACAAAGAGTTCCTACTTGAAGTGGAAACAAAAATGGCAACGATTTACAGAAAGAAAAAGCTCAGCTTACGACATTAAATCGACTGGCATAATTTTATTTAAGACATGCAGAACATTTTTGAAACGAATTTTATTTGCATTTGCATTAGTAGTGAATTATCTGAAAATACACGGTCCGTTTCGACGTAATACAGCGATTTTGTTTCGAATATTTCGAATTTCTTTCTCTACCGTACATCGAACAAAAAAAAACACGCTATTTAAATTATCGCTGAAGTAAGAGATTAAAAATGCCAAATAATTTGTAGATGTTATTGAGGCTTCAAAAAATTTTCGACAAAAAATAGTATGAACATTTTTTTTTTTTTTTTTTTATAACTCAAAACTACGTTGGCCCACTTTCTATGAAGTGCCTTGTATATCTATCGTGAACTTTGATTAAAAAGAAAAAAAAAAAAAAAAACCTCAACGACATCACGACGCTTGCAGAATTTTGCAATTAAAACGGTCTTTGATTAGTATAGATATATGTACTGAAATTTTCTGATGATTAAGGGAACTTCTGACGTTTTCGTATTTCGATGACGAGAAACCCTTCAATTCTGTTTATGACCAGCGGAGTATACGCAAACGTTTCATTATAAGGATGACATGAAAAGTTTTAGAATTTGAGACCTTGCACAGTTTTTCGTTCAGCCAGATTACTTTGTGGATATATTTTTTTCTTTTTTTCTTTTTTTTTTTTTCTTTTTTAATGACGCTCCAGTAAACTGCAGCTACTTTGATCCTCATATATTTTAATTGGCGTAACAATTTATTTGATCCTAATTAAATGTGATATAAAATAGAACAACTCTTCCATGAACGAATATACAGAGTTGGCGTCTCGTGGAGTCTAGACGAGTTATTTAAGGCTCCTCGAGAATAGACTCATCTGTTCGTCCGAAGAGAATAGTTGTAGATGGCTTTTTAATTTGTTTTCATTTGGGCAATGGGCCTGGTAAATTGGTTCACTTCGAAGCCTTAAATGATGAAGTAGAAGAGAATGTTGTAGGCCCGAATCATTACGACGCTGGTTTTAGGGTATTTTTTCAAAACTGTTGTCATTATCAACGATTATGATTATATTATTTATGAATTGCAGTACTGTTGAACAATTTTTGTTATTACAGTTTAAAAATTGATTAAGAATTTTATCGATTTTTTAATACAATTAAAAATTGATTAAGAATTTTATCGAGTTTTTACTACATTTTTTAATACAATTAAAAATTGATTAGGAATTCTATCGATTTTTTAATACAGAAATTCGTTACTATTCACGTTTCTGAAAAATGTCTCAGAAATCTTTTTTAGAAAATACAAATTTTTGATTATCGAAGCAATTTTTATTTTTTTTCGAGCATTTTTCAATAAAAAGAAATAGACAAAAAGTAGAAAAAATAATAAGTTTCCAATGGACAGCAGCGAGAATTTTTTTTGTACATATATATATTTTATTTCATAACGTTAAATAATCATAAATAAAAAGTTCGAATATGAGATTTATAATGCAAACCCTCGACACATTTATTTGCATAAATCTGAAGAAATCCTCAGAAATAATTTGTTCCATACAAATATTTTACTAGCTGCTGCCCAGTAGCAGAAAAAAGAGTTTCGCAAAAAGTTCGTTGAATTTTGAAACACAAATTTGAATATAAATATCATAGCTTCTCGATTGAGGGAGAAGAAAAGCATAATAATTTTCTACAAAGTGTAACCACTGCTATATACAACAAACTCGGGTAACACTCTCAATAAAAGCGACATAACCAAGCTTGTTTGTTCTTCGTAGAATTGCATATTCGCGCCGTGAACATGACGCTTCTTTCAGAAACGAGTGAATAAAATTACCTGAGATAAAAAGAAGCCATTCGTTACAGTGTCGCGAGCAGATGAAAGGTGTAATCGAAAAGCGTGTAGGTACGAAGAGATAGAGAAGGACGTGCACAGCAGTGACAACTCTCGACGTGTCGAGTGAAGAATCTATACATCTATATAGACGCGTGTATATAGGTGACAACGGGAGAAGGAGAGAGAGAGAAAGAGGGAGAGAGCGCGCGCGTAGCTGTCCTCTCACAGACAAAAGCTGCCGGATATACTCAACTGGCACAACAGCTTGCCAGCACCTTGTTATAATGTACAAAGGATGTGTTTCGTATAGCTATATATCATAACTATATAGCATCGCTCGAACTCACGTATATACATGTAGTAAGTGTTCCTGAATAGATATATATATATATATATATAGCGTCTAAATTGATACGTATATGTACATCAACCCGTAGCAATATATCCTCTAGTATACAGCAAACAATCTAAAACTTACGCATCATCCCAGAGGCCTTGTAAGCCCAGTCTAAAGGAAGAATTTCAAAGTTATTGAAAAGAACTTGATTGAACACATGACACAGCAATAATGTCGGTTCAAGTAGAGTTAAATAAATACCCTGGGATTGCACTTGATTTTAGATCGGTATCCACTTTAGTTTATATGTATTATTATGGAGAAATTGTTGCACGGCTGGATAGTACATTTTACGACACGAGTGCGGTAATAGTATATTACGACACGAGTGCGTAATTTCGAAAACTTTATAATGTAAACAAAAATTAAATTTCCATCTTCGCTCGTGTCAACATTTGATCCCTATTTTTATAAAATAAAAACTAGTGACGATAAATGATTTCAAAACTGAGCTAGATCGCGAAATCTTAAAATTATCGTAATTTTTTTTTTTTCATCAATGCATCTTACACTAACTTATCCTAAATGTTACCAATAAAATCTATCTATGTCCTCCATTTTGTGCATACGAATAGCCGATCGGTGATTTAGTGGCATAAGAGGAGACATGGGCGAGTGGAGTTGGGAGAGGTGACCAATCCGTAATTTTCATTCAATTCGATTTCCTCGTGTACAATTGGAATTCGGTGATAGCAAACGTAGCGACTGATAGCGAGAGATAGAACAGAGACAGAGAGACACCGAGTGAGAATCCCTCTCACGCGTTACGTCCAGCTGATAGTGACATGAAATGGGATTGACTCGTCTGCGCTAGATGCTCTCTCGGCTAACTATACCGAAACCGAGGATTACGAGTACGTATTGTTGTCGCTACGCGCGGGCTCTCCAGTAGGTTCATCGTAGGCAAAACTCACTCTTCCCGGAGTTCACTACAGTTTATTCTCTGTCTCCGGTGAATGCGCTTGGAAGCTTCTTCAACCTGGCGAGAGGCTCTGATGACTGCTTAGCTTAGCGTTCGCACAATGCTTTCCTACCGAGGAGATACAGATAAAAGATTTTTACCTTTTTTTTTTTTTTAATACAAAAAACGGATATTACTTTTCCAACAGCATAGCGATTTTCCATTAGAAACATTTAGTGTAAGTACTTGAATTATGAGAAATTAAAATAATAGATAAATAATTATGAGAAATTAAAATAATAGATAAATAATTATGAGAAATTAAAATAATAGATAAATAATTATGAGAAATTAAAATAATAGATAAATAATTATGAGAAATTAAAATAAGAATCAGTGACACGAAAGCCATAAAAAGTAAAAACTGGAGCATTAGGCTCAGCAGTTTCGCGAACTAGCTTATCAGAACAAGGGAATTGTCATAGGACGTGGAAAATCTACAAATGTATATATGCCGACCCCGTCTAGATTATGGTCACCAACTCTATCTCAACTGCACGAACCAAGCCCTACAAAATGTCCAAAACTGCAGAAACAATCTCACTTCGACGTCTCACAAAACGACAAAACTGTATACGTCGTTCTAATAACCCACTTCACAAGCACCTCAAACTAGCTGCTATACGTCACAACGCAAAGCAGAGCCAATCGCGGACAGAGCAACAAAAAAAAGTGAGCGTGAACTTTGACCTTAAACATATGGAAATAGTCCGTCCTTTATGCAAATCACTTTACGCAAACAATGTTCCCAAACACTAATATTCCATCAACACTATTTTCGAATTTTTTTTTCTTCTTCTGGTGGATTAAGAAAAAATATATTGTGTTGTTATTGTTGTTGAGTCTAAATATTATTTATAAAATCGTCGGTTCTTTGTCGGTTGTAATTTTCGAAAAAAAAAAAAAAATACGTATTATGATACATACCTACGGAAAACATTGTAAACATGGGGCTGATAAAGGGCATTTATAGCTACTACGAAATTTAAGAAATAAATAATTGTGAGAAATATCTTGAGATATTTAGAAAAAAGGTGGCGACATATAATTAGTTAAAAAGTAACAGCAACGACGATCGATGTTCCGGAGAAAGGAAATGAAAATCACGCGAAATCATATGGAACGTTTTATGGCAATAAAATCAAAAAACAAAAATCGTGTGACTACAACACTCGTTTTTGGTCGTGCTGCAAACTCACACTCGTCAAGAAAATGTTTGATCGCACTCGTATCGTAATATACTATTATTTCACTCGGTGCGTAAAGTGCCTACTTCTCGCACTCGTACTTTATGTTTCTAAAAAAAAAAAAAAACTTAATTCTATGTATGTTAAAATTTGAGAAGTTCAGAAAATTTCAGACACTTTTTTCACGAAATTAAAAAATAATATTTGTCTTTAGGCTCATGCGAACATTTGAAAAAAGTTTTGATTAAATTAAAAAAAAAAATACTGGTAGTATAAAAATTGAACCGGATTGCATGTATATATATATATATAAGCAGCAGGTTATAACCTGAGAGAGTTTGACAACAAAAGCCCAATTCAATTGGTGGTTGTTACTACTTCTCTGTGTATGTTTCACGATATTCAGCTTTAAAACTGCCTTTTGTTTATATATTTAGTATATATGTATATACTCTCTCTCTCTCTCTCTGCTTCGAGTTTCGCTGATAATGCGTACAATGTATGAGTAGTCACCGCCAGTTCATAACGGAATATCTGCCGGGTGAATAATACATTAATACCTACCAAGCTGCAGTATAAATGACTCGGTTACGGGGTCTCTTTAGGAAATCGATAGAAGACAATAGCAGAGCGTTGAGCTCTGAAGCGACTTGAGGAGATTACCGAAGAGAGCGCGGGGCATGCTAAAAACGATCGAAGGAATATATTGCTCTGAGAGAACGGGGTAACAGAGAGAGAGAAAGAGCAAGAGAGAGAGAGAGAGAGAGAGGGGGAGAAAGAGGGAGAGGGAGAATGTGTATATGCGTCACTTTATTAAAGGTCGTCAGTCGGATATACGAATCGTTCGACCAAACGTGTTATTCGTCCCGTAATCAAAAAGTTATCAAAAACCAGCGAAGCTTTCTTCTTTTTTTTTTACCAATTTTCAATGCTTCGATGTACGACATGATGGCAATTTCAACATACAAACAAAAATGGATATATTTCGGTGAAAAAAAAGGTTATGGAAATATTTGTGCTTCTAAAGAGACAAAGAACAAAAAGATTTTGTTGTCGAATCTCCTCGAATTCTTTTTGTTAATTTTTTTTTTTTTTTCAATTTTATAAATTTCTAGTAAAAAGTACAAAAATAATTAGTTCAAAATGTGTTTTTTATTTTACTTTTATTTTTCAATCAATTTGCTAATTTAAATGTTTCGTAGAAAAAGAAATTTTGTACAAAATCATGTTTGGATAAAATTCCACAATTATAATATTTTATGTATTATTTTTTGCTTATTCCGGAAGAAATGAAGCGAAAACTTCATGCAACTCAATAACTTTGAGGAATGCTCGACGCAAACAGACATTTTTTCTAAACCAACATTCATAAAATGGAAATCTCGAAATAAAAAAAATTTCGCAAAAACAAAGATGAAAAAAATACAAGTTTGCACATCACTCCCTTATTATTTATAATTTATTCCTCAGCTTCCTCTATGAAGAAACCAGAATTGATGAAAAAAAAAAATTTTCATAGGCGTCTCTGTGCAAAAAATAGCAAATAATGAGAAAGCAGTGCGCAATTTTGTGCCTTGAAATATCTTTGTTTACTCTACATAATATCCATCTCTGGTTGCACCAGTCTCATTCGCTACTTATTTTGTTCATGATCCTTGAAACACTAATTAAACCGGTGGATTTCATTCGACGTTCACAATTTTTTATCCTTCAGAATAAAAAATATAAAAAAAAAAAAGAGAAATTTTATCCTCTAGAATAAAAAATAAATATGTCATGTTCAATTTTGCATTTTCACCTCGATGTTGGGTTTTATTCAGCGAACCGAAAATATATAGTGATAAATAGTATTTCACGGAGAGCGATGCCGAAAGACATTCAACTCGAGCATTTAAGCCAAGCAACGGCAATAAAAAATTTAGAAAAAAAAAAAAAAAGTGTATATCCTAGTTCGTGCCGCAAGCGATGCCTTTGAATTGACGCTCTTCGGTACAAACCCCGTTACCATTCTCGTCGTTATGATTATTATTAAATAAAGTCTTTATATCTGGAGCATAATTAACTGCTGAATTGAGCGTAGGAAAAATGTTTGAAAAAAAGAAAAGAATACGACAGCAGAAAAAAAAATGTTAAGCTGGCGGCTCAGTTGATACGTCGGTTGGAGAAGAAAAATAACTCGACGCTACACAGGCGGTTTGATAAGGTATGAAGTACGAGCGCTGAATGTGACACGATGCCGGCGTCCGCGTCGCGCATACAACGCGCGCCCGCGGATAAAGGGCGAGAAACCGGGGAAAAGGGACGTGCGAAGGTGGAGACAGAGAGAGAGAGAGAGAGAGAAAGAGAGTAAATGAGAGGGAAATGTTCGAGATATATACGAGGCATTCCATGACAAGTTAGTCAACCCTAATGTCTCGAAAAGGGTTTTTTTTTTGCACTTTTTTTAAAGCTGTTTTTTTACTGTGTAAAAATCAACAAGAAATTATTTTCGATTTTTTTTTTTTCATATTTCCACCAGATTTTTTTTTGCTGTAGATAAGGAAAATTTATTGAATATAATAAAATTGACAAACTGCAGGTTTTTTGATATATTTTGTTTTACTTAAAAAATTGCAAGGATCTGTATGATGACATTTTTTTTAAATGTCTTTTTTACTTTATAAAATTGCCTGAACTTAATTCTGGGTGATATTTTTTTTTTTTTTATTAAAAAATACATTTAAGTTGTGTTGGACAGTTTTTTTTTAAAAGATCATTTTTAATAAACAGTGAACCGAAAAAAAAAAATTAAATGTTGCTATTTAATTTTGGGTGAAGATTTAAAAATATATGAGACGTTTCATGAGAATTTTTTTTTTTCAATTGTGTATAAACATTGAATACTATAGCAAAAAAAATGTAACTCCTAAAAAAAAAAAAAAAAAAAATCACAAATACTGTACATCTAAAAAATTGAAATGTTTATAAAAAAATATTCTACAAATTTCTCCCCTCCAAGATACAAAAAGTCGAAAAAAAAAATGTGGATCATTTTTGAAATTTGAGAATATTTTTGTGAAGTGCTTTGAAGTATAAATAAAAATTCCGTTAATTAGGTTGAGAATTGAAAAGGTAGGTGAATTGACAGAGAATACCTCATATATATATATGCATCCACATATGTATGTATTATACATGTTACAAGTGTTGCAACGCGCTGTTATACTCACTGGACTCGACGTACTTGAATAGCTTTGAATATATATACCCTCGCGGTGGTGACGAGGGCACCGAGCTATATACGAATATCCTATCACGCTAGTTACCATGGCTAAGGGTGGTTGCACGTGTAATACAGCCGCTGGCTCGCGTGAAAGTATATAGCTTCATGGCTACTGCGCGTGTGAAAGAGAGATGAAGATGAGGACCGTCGACGTCGAACTGACAAACATATGAGTATACCACCCAAGCAGTTTCCTCAGAATATGATGGAGACAAAATCGCTACCTTCGCTATATGCTTCTCTGTCCTTCGTCTACTCTCTCTCTCTCACTCAAAGGGTCCGACCTTTTGGTTTATATTTCATCAGAGTATATATATATATATATATAATAATTATACTGGCGGGCTTTTAGCGATTATATGATAGAATAGTCAAATACATGAGTAATATATACAGCCGTGAAACTCGAGAGGGAAAATCTTGATATTATCTCACGGGAAACAATGTAGATGTAATTTACGGCCCGATTAATCCTTTGACCGCGCATGCTAATTTTTGTACCTATTCTTATATGCGGAAATTCTGCTCATTCTTTTTTTTTAATAGAGATGTTAACAATTTTTTCTATTAAAATGTATGGAAAGAAAAAATCGTAATTGTCCAAAATCTTAAGTTCAATCATAGCTGAAAAAGTTCGTATTGTTGAAGAGTATTTTTGGTAACGAGATTAAGAATACAAAAAGTACTGATTTTTTAATTACGAGAAAAAAAAAAAATTGAATCTTCAAAATGAAGATTACATTATATATTTTTTTTATTGTGGACTATTTTTTATTTAAATACGTAAATTTTAGACGATAATAAATTCTGATGTACAATTTTTCATATTTTTAAACAGAGCCAAAAGTATCTTTGGCTTAAAAGGAGTATGATTTGAAAAATCGCGAAAATTCAATTTCTACACTTTTTTCGAAAATTCTCTACAAGTGCTTTCGAGTAGAAATGAAAATTCAGTATATCCTGAGAAATACCTGAGAGGTTCAGTAATTTAAAAAAAAAAGTAGCTGAATTGACAGATAAAATCCTGACACAAAATACTGAAATTTATATTTTCTCACTACCATCATAAAGTTTGTTTTTAAATCTATATTTAAAAAAAAAGGCAAAAAAAATAGCTGAATTGACAGATAAAATCCTGACACAAAATACTGAAATTTATATTTTCTCACTACCATCATAAAGTTTGTTTTTAAATCTATATTTAAAAAAAAAAGGCAAAAAAAATAGCTGAATTGACAGATAAAATCCAGACACAAAATACTGAAATTCATATTTTCTCACTACCATCATAAAGTTTGTTTTTAAATCTATATTTAAAAAAAAAAGGCAAAAAAAATAGCTGAATTGACAGATAAAATCCTGACACAAAATACTGAAATTCATATTTTCTCACTACCATCATAAAGTTTGTTTTTAAATTAGTATTTAAAAGAAAAAAAAGAAAAATGTGGCAGCTCTTATATCTGTTTGCCATTTCGATTTCAGTTCGGTGGATGATTAAAATCCTCGCAGCGCAATCGAATTCAAGGGTTGCCCCGAGGAGAATCGCTGATGTACAAGACATTATGATGAGTTTCGATATCAGCGAAACAGAAAACGATAAAAATCGAGTAAGAGAGTCGTCTTCGATTTTGCTTGGTAGCATCGACGACCTTATTTCACGGTCAGTTGATATCACAAATATTGGCTGCAATCGTTGCATCGCGTTCATGCACATTTCACTTTGTGCTTCTTTTCGTTCGTTCGTTCGTTCGTTCTTCTCCATTCCCGGTGTCCTTTATAATTTTCCGATGCCAGTGAAACGTCTCCGACATTCGGAACACCGTAAAAGCCCGTTTTACAGGGAGAGCTGGTCGGCATCGATTTCGCATTTCAATTCCAAGACCTTCCGTGAATCCGTCCTATACTTCACCAGAAGTTCCATTGAAAAGAGTTTCGAAATTTTTTTCTTCTTTTTCTTTTTTTTTTCTTTTTCCTTCCTCTGTGAGGGACAAGTTCTTTATCGTGATTACATGCCAAGAAGAATCACTGTCGTCTCGCCCTCGTGTTACTTTAATCCAAAAATGTTTTTCACCTCTCTTTCGAAATTTATTACTCTATTAAGCTGTAACAAGATAATTCTATTAGGATAATGATTACACGTAGTTTGAAATCTGTATATTAGTTACGTGGGTGGAGAAAGCAAGAGGGTGATAATAATGATGAGAACGTTGAGGGCAAATTTCTCTATCGTTAATTATGTTCGACCTTTAAGGGCGTCAAGTCAGAGGTAAAAAAAAAGGTAATATTTATTAAGAGGAGAGGAATTTACGGATTTTTTTATTTCTCACTTTTTAAAAATATGTTCTTTAAAAAAAAATGTTATGTCGATTCTAATAAAATCGAACTTTAGATTGGAAATAATTGAACATTCTTAATGTAGCCAAGATCCATTAAATATCGATAAACGTAAATGGCTTTGAGCTCCAGAATTAACATATTCATCATCCTTTTCATTCATATTAATCTTGCAGGAATTTTATCTTTTATGTAAAAGACACCCCAGTTTTAATATTTCAGAGATATCAGGTTTCGCTAAGATTTGGCTCATGATATTCGTACTAGAGTGGTTAGCGAAAAAATTAAAAAATTAAATTAAAAAAAAAAATTGGTTCGAAGCTAACGAGTTTCTCATTCATGTTTTGATAAGTGGAGGGATATAAATAATTCTCACGAGTGGGATGATATTTAATACTGCCGGAAATATTAGAAAAATGTGGCTAAAAAAATGTTTAAAGGTATTTTTATTTTTCTCAATCTCAATAATCGTTGATTATTTTTAATTTTTTTCCTCAAAAAACAAATGTTGAAATTTAAGGAATTGAACTTTTTTTTCTTCTTTTAATTCGTCACAAAGTTAACTCAATAAGGACAGAAAAATCGTTGCATTATAAATCAATGTCATCGAATTCACATTATACAAATTCAGTAATACAGGCAAAACGTAGCTCATAATATACCAGCTTCAAGTTTTAATTGCAAAGTGCACTCCAATGTGAAGCGTTGACATTCAATATCGCAGATTCCCTGAAATTTCTGTTATCTTCATCGAGTATTATCATTGCGTTTAAAATTAATTAAAAACTTATAATTATGATACATTTAAAAGACTTGCAAATTGATTCTTGATTGCTTTTGATACTGTTTAACAAAGCTTCCTTCATGAGAGAAAGCTTTGAAAACAGTGTCATATAATGAGGATGCAATTTGCAAGTTTTTTTATTCTTTTTTAAACATGATTTTTGGCTATTTACTCAAGTAATCTAATACAAAAATTTAGGCGACAAAAAAATGACATTACAAAGTTTTGCTCCATGTGAAGAAGCAAAATTGATTACCATCGTAGTGACAAAAATTGTATTCAATATCAAACAGTTGTCACAGCAAATATTGAGTTTAATTGCTAGTCAATTAAAAGTGCATCGACGCATTGACAGTATAGGGGATGAAATAACGATGATGAAAAAAACTAAAACAAGGAACTTCACCTCTGCTATTACGTCGTGCAAATGAAAATAATTTAATTAGCCGTACATTCAATTAACTCGACAGCTTGAATGACTGGTCGTTGAGCGTAAAAGGACACTGGACGTGCTCTCTCTCGTTGCAGCTATAAAACGTTCGGTAACGTTTCCAAGCACTAAATCCGAACTGGTGATGTTCAATCTCCTGCGAACTGGTAAACTCTTTTTTTCCCCTCCATCTAATGTAAGGCACTCGCACACGCTTTCACCAAATTCACTTTCCCACGGACCGCCGCCGTTTTCAAAGTTTCGATATAGCGCCCGAATATATATTCGCTATTCAGCCGTGACGATCCAATCGTCGGAAAGTGAACCGAAATAGCGGAGCTTAAAGTAGGGGTAACGTGTTTTCACATAAAAAAAAAAAGCTTGGCGAGTGAATATTTCGATGATCAGTTCGTTTCGAGAGTCTAAAAAAAAAAGTTATTCGAAGATTCATTTTTTTTTTAAGTAATAATATCTCGAGAGTGGACCGCGTAATTGGAATTCTCTTGAAAGGTTTAAAAATACATTTGGAGCCCACATTCGCAGAAATATAATTAAAAAAAAAGCTCATTCAAAGATTTGCTTAATTTTTGTCGACAAAAAATTATTCGAGGGGCTTATATAGAATTTATAATTTATTGCAGAAATTTATAAATGAAAGTCTCTTAGAAGCTTGAAAAATATTTTTGACGCTAATTTTTGCAATTAAATGTTTTTAAAAAAAAGCTCTGAAGATTTACTTTTTTTTCGATAATAATAACTCAAGGATGTACTATTGAGAATTTATCGTTTATTGCAGGAATGAGAAACAACTGAAATTCTCTTGATAACTTTTAAAATACATTTGGCGGTGATTTTTCCAGAAGCGTTCGGTAAATCTTCTATTTCTTCTTGATAATCCGTTTGGATTTCTTCTATTCGGGGGTGTTTCCTCGATAATTCTTCAGGTTCACCGAGATGTACACTGGGATTACCATTATTCCTACAGTAAACACGACTGCGTGTGTTATTTTCTCCTGAAATAATATACAAGTTAAATAAATAAAGGATTTTGATGATTCGAAAAAAATGTAATTCTTGTTTTTTTTTTACTTGCATCAATTAATTTTGTTCGAATATAGAGTGAGGAATAAAATTTATAAATATTTTATTCGTTTAACAAATATATCAGTAAACTAACTAAAATTCTGTTGTATCAAGAAAATTTTTATTTTTCTATTTTTTTCATAAATAATATGTTAATTATTTTTGCAGACAAAAGAAATATTACTAAAAGAAAAAAGTCAGAAAAACATTTTATTAAACAAAAATACATATTTTTGTCGTTTATTAAATTCAAAAATAGAAAAATAATAGGCAAATAAAAAAAATATTATCCACAAAATTATTATCATAGAACAATCTTTCCTTGTTTGTCAAAAATATTTAAATATTTAAAAATATTTCTTACATTCATCACATTATTTATGAAAAAATTTAAATTCAAATAAAAAAAAACAGATTAAATTTGAAAGTAATGCGAAAGTCAGAACTCTAATTGTCGCAAAATGAACGAAATCATTGCAGCAAGTATGATTTTGCACGTCGTGGTAAAAAAGAAAAAAAAGGCAATTACAAAAAAAAATCGAAAACGCTTGCACAAATAACTTTGTTCAACTACTTTTCACTTAGGTCCCTTTTAGTTTCCACTCAGTGAGAAGCTATTAAGGTAAAGTTTAGCCAGTAAAGAGGTTTAGCTATCATACTTATTCTGAAAGCCTCTGTAAACGAGAAATACGTCGCGCGGCACGAGAACAGCATACGCAAATGGAAACAACCGAGCGTCATTGTTTTCGTTCCTTTCGTCCTTTCCACAACCGTGGACAAGCTTCATAATTCAAAGACAAGCGTAGGACACATTTCGGACAAAGGACAAAATATATTATTGCGATTCCGATGAGAAACATAAATTCGATTAGAATGTTTTACTTTTCTTCCACAATTGCAACAAACTCAATTTATTTATTTACTCTTTAATGTTACAGTCATTTTTTTTTTTCTCAGAATATTCTACCAAATTAGAAAAAAAAATTATAGGTAAATATTATACTTATATATTATATTATATAATTGATTAATATATGTATATTATATTAATTGAATAATTATAATGTAAAAAAGTATTTAAGAAATTAGGAAAAAAATGTTAATGAATTTTAAAAAAAGAAAAATTGTCCTACGAAATTACTTCGTACTATTATTTCCGAATGTACACGATTTTTTAAGGAACTTGCAAAAATAATGTTTTCAGAAAATTAGTTCGTGAAAATTCTGAAATAAATGACAATATTGCCTATTTTTACTAAAAAAATTAAAAGTTACGCTCATACTTAAAAAAAAAAAAACTGATTCTATTTTTAATGTGTAAAAACGAAAAAAAGTATGGAGGTGACCCGCATTACCCACACGTCTTTTTTTTCCACTTGGTAAAAAAAATTCTTTATATAACAAATGAATCACATTTTTTCTTTCAAACAATATTAGTCGTCACGTAAAGTGATATATTAATTTTCGAATATCCGTAAATTCGATCGCCTCTTAAACTTTCGTAAATTTATACCTCTGATACATATTTAACGACGCCATCGTTATATCAAATACTCGTAGATTCTCTGATGCGAGCGAGTTTGATAAGTGATCGAGGCACGTAAAAATGATCAAAAATCCATTACATAACGCTGGAAGAGCGAAGCTTAAAATAGAGCTGCATATTTTATCAGGAAGCAGACGCGATAGCGTCGCGGCGTAAAATATATAAAAAAAAAAAAATGGTTATTAAATATTCGTGAACTTACCGCAAAGGATATTCGCACACGAGGTGGTGTACATATATGTGTTCGGGTGAACGACTTGTTCACCAGATTTCTCGCTAACAGCCTGGTAACAACGAGCTTTCCTGCGTTCATCATCTTCGTAGAGTTCAACAACAACTGAGAAGTGTCAGAGAGGGGAAAAAGCCAAAAGAAAAAATATATATATATATTTGTGTGTGTATCGTCCCCGAAGTCTCGAAGGCAAATGGCGAATGAAGATTCAAGGTCAACCACTGCTTTCACCAGTTTGACAAACCTAAATCGACCGACGCAGAAAAGAGAGCCCCGCCTCTGTTTCTCAGGGGGATTTTGCCACACAACGGCGTTTCTAGGCCTCTCTTATCGGCGCCACAATGAGATTACACAGGGTATCGTTGAGAGCGGGTGCGTGCGCGGCTCAAGATTCGGTATATTTCCGCCTGTAAATGTATACTTTTGTGCCGGAGAGCAGCCAAACGGTGAGGTGTGTTTTTACCAGTCAAACTGCTACGTTTACAAACTATTTATTTCGTAGTTTGAAACAAAAAAAAAAAAAAAACGGCAACGAAAAGTATTTACAAATCGTTATAAAATGCTTGTTACTGAGGAAAGTGAAAAGAGATCGTTAACAGAGAGCAACTTGACTTGAAAAAAAAAAACAACGGCTAAATGTTACACGCAAGTATATTCCTTTCTTTATTACTAGAGAAAAGCTAAGGTAAATCATTTCTTGCGAGATGGCAGGACTGGATTTATGACATAAATTTGAATTTATAATTCGTGGTGAAATATGAAACCGGGGGGGGGGGGGGGGGAAATTGATTTATTTAAGTTTATCGAGAATAAAAAAAAATCGGTGCAATTACTAAGGAAGAGTTTTCAATATTTTCTGTTTTGTGGAGCGGATTTAAAACGATTTTCCATTGATAATTAATTTTATGTGCTTTTTTTTGCTCTGGTCTGTGGCATTTGGATATAAGTTTTTATTTATAAATTGCGATGAATTTGAAATCAGAGAAAATTGAATTATTGGGTTTTCACGCTATCGATAATTGGTGAAATTATTAATGGATACTCTCTGTTGTCAATTTTTATCGACTGGGTTAAATAAACAATGACTCCGGATTTTGATATTTTATTGTATATGGATGGATTTTTCTGTCGGTGAAATTAAAACTTTGTCCGAAATCGTGTGAAATATATGAAAGTAGATTAAACTGTTTGCAGTGTTGAGGGAGAAACGAGTAGTGTTAACGGCGCCTTTTGGTTTTGGCGTCGATGAACGCAACAGGCTGGTATTTCCTCGCTCTGTTGATAATGCAGAGCTGAGTAATTGAAGTCGTCGAACCATAATGGCCGGTAGTAAAAACGTAATTGAGGAATTCTCTGTGCATTGAAATGCACTCGAAGTTCCGGAATTGGAGCGAAGAACAGGATAATTTAAATAGTTTGAAATAAAAATTGCTATTTTCAACAGAAAACCTATTACAGAATGATTTGTGTCGATTTTTATCTATTTTCGATAAAATCGACATAAATCATTCTGTAATAGGTTTTCTATTGAAAACAACAATTTTTATTTCAAATAATTTCAATTAATAACACAAGCAATAATAAATTCTGAATTAAATAAAAATTCTGAATTTAATTGAAATTCAGAATTTGTTTTTAAAAAATTCTGAAATTAATTTAAATTCGGAATTTATTTTTGAAAATTCTGAAATTAATTTAAATTCAAAATTTATTTATTTTAAAATTTAAATTAAAAAATAATCGACACGGATATTTCTGACTCTGTGATTACGACGATTACGTTAATTTTAACTGATGTAATTCACTTTATCAGGTTGATAAACAGTACATCTAAACAATCGATACAACTGCTTGCAGCGCCAAAGGGAGAATCGGAATGTTAACGGAGCATTTTCATATGAAGTCGGCGAAAGCAACCGGTAAGTGTTTTCTTTTTTTTAAATCTTCACTCTTATTCGTTATTCCGTAGATGATCAAAAGCAACGAAAAGTATTTACAACTCGTTATAACTTCTTGTAGAGCGAAGAGATCGTTAACGGAGCAACTTTTCATCGAAATCGGCCAAAGTTACACGCAAGTATTCAACTTTTCTTTCCGTCCGAAGAACCCAGAGACCATTTCACGCGAGATGACAGGACTTAAGTTCTGGCCATGATAAACTTAAATTTTTCAAACTACAATAAATTTGAAATTAAATTATTAAGATTTATCGTAATGAAAAATCGGTGATTTTACTCCAAGAACGATTTTTATTTTAATTCAAAATCAAACAATTTAAGTTTAAACAGAAAATTCTATAATTAAAATTGACCGAATAAATAAAAAGAAATGTAAAAAAAATGGCATTGAAATCAATAACAAATTTAGAAAATATTTAATTTACTTATGTTTTAATGCATCTAACACAAAATTAAGTTATCTGGAGTTAAGTCTCTATTATTGCTATACATATAAAATTTCGGGAGCAGTGATTACAAATTATTCGTAATTTAGAGTGCGAAAAGCACTGTTGTATTATTTATTCATAATGATACTCGCAATAAATTATGACACAATACCACATGGTTGGTTACAAATTCGTAACATTAAACTTCTATAGATTTAACTATGGCTCGAAATTAGTTTTCACGAACCTATTGTATCATTTTAGCTTTTTCGATAATTCTTGATATTCAGTGCGATGTAGGCGGGTACTGAGGTAAGGCCGATAGCGATCAAGACTCCATGGACTACTTTTTCCTGTAAGAGTAAAATTCATACTAGATTGTAGATTGCTATGCAAATAATAATAAGCATTTCATTTTAATTATTATAATAAATGATACCGAAAAACCAATATTTTTCATTGATAGTTTTGATAGACAATATTGATATCAAAATAGAATGTATACTGCAAGAAATATCTGCAAGAGAAGCCCTATCAAGAATTTTTTATCTTTGAGGTCTCCCTTTGAAGTCTCCCATTTTTTTTCCAATTTTTAAGTTCAATATTGTATGACAATAGTGTATTTTTTAAAAATCAATATATCTTGAAAACTTCAACTCATAGAATAAAAAATGTCATAATTGTATTAATAAACATTCCTTGAGAAATATTGCTAATTATCAAGGAATTATATTTTGGTTAAGGTTTTTTTTTTTAAGAATAATCTGTAATTTTTTACTAATTTTAATGTGAACAATTTCATTCTGTTTCTTGGATAATGATTTATAAATTAATCATCCTGATATTTCGCAGTGTTGATTCTTTTAAAAAGTAAAGCTTGTAGTGTATAGCAAGAAAAATGCTTCCTAAACAAATATCTACCTTTTTAAAACAATTATAAACAAATCCCTACAGTATTAAATATCTACATGGGTAAATAATAGAAATTTTTTTTTAAACAGTACAATTTTGTAAAAAAAAAAAAAAATTATGTTATATTCTTGGAAAGTACTGAACTAAAGTGTGCCTTTCTGAAAATTGCATTTAATCAGTTAATATTCTTGTAAATCCATCGCTATAAGAACTTCTAAAAATTATTGAGACTCATGTTATAATGTGAATCACCCTACGGGCAATTGGTGTGTAAAATTGTATAAGAATGAGAAAAAATAATGAGCATTGATTATTATAAAAAGCTTCAACCTTCATAAGCACTAATAATCTGTGTAGAACCATTAAGAGTTCATAGAAAAAAGAAAAAAGAATAGCACACGATAGACACAGAATGTACGATTCTTTGCATTCTCCAAAAACTTGTGCAAAAAATTATTGCAATTATCAATATTTCTCAAACACGAGTGTCTAAAACACTTAAATTCAAATAATGTTCTTATTTTATATGTAAAAAACTGCTTAAGGTTATGTGACATACCGATTCGATAGAAAAGTCAATTTTTTGAGAGACAATCAATTTTTCATACAAAATCAAACTCGATTTGACAACTCGACAGTCCAACCTAATTTATTTTTGTCTCAAATGCCAACAGTTTATAATTGTTTAAGTACAGCTTCTCGAAATCCAAGCGTATTGGTAACAAAAAAATTTTAACATAATTTATACAATTTACTTTTTTCTATAAAAAAATGAAATACTTAGAAAAGCAACAAAAACTCATTATTTTTAACATAACATTTTTTCTTGATTTCCGCTTGTACAAGAATACTAATTAAAATTTTGGCATTCTTCAATTTATCCTCAAATTTAAACACCAATTTATTTTGCACCACAAATATAGTTTTGAAATCCGCTAAAAAATCAAAGTAAACTTTTGTCTACACTTGCATTTCACTTTCTCATCAAAAAATTTTTTTTTTTTTTTTCTTTTTTTTTCAAAGCAGTTTATTTTCTCTTGCAACGATTCACTACATTACCGACTGACTGTCCTCGTGCTTACTTGGTCGGTATGTGACATTAAAAAAAAAAAAAAATTACAAAAAAGCTCGTAATTTCTTGCCAATTTCGAGTTATTTTTCCATTTTGAAACTTCCGATATCATTATTATATTTGCAAGCATTGATTAAAACCCTTTTTCTCTGCATATTACATAATACAAAAGGACAACGTGTGTTGAAGTTACAAAATTTTTCTTACAGCAAAGGATATCCTGACTCTGGGAGCTGAGGCATAAACTGTTCTGCTCTGAAGAGCGAATCGCCCGGTCGCCTGACTGATCTTGATCACTTGCTGAGATCCCAACATCTTCAACACTCGTTATTTTCTTTTTCGACGGGTTGAAACAAAAGCCGAATGCAGAGCTCGCAGATTCGTAACGATTGTAGGAGAAACACGCAGAGAGCGAATGAAGGAATCTCGACGAAAAGCGCAGTGGAACATTGCGCACGATGCACAACATAGTCAGACAAACTTCTAATGCATTACAGAGTAATTTAATTGTTAGTCACGAAAAAAAGTCCTCAGCACAAGGGAGTATAATTAATTGTCTGTAATATAATGTACAAAAGGATCTAATATAGATTTTTCAAAGTTTGCTTTAATGTTTCAGATTGAGAGACGCTACTTTGAATTTGGTTGTCTAAAACATCGCTAACGCTCGTCCAATCGCTGTTCCGTATTCTATTGGATATACGTATATAAGGCATTCCATGTCATTTCAAGCACTAAAAAAGAGATTTCCTCAGAATATGCCTAAAAATATATAATTCCCACAGATTTTCAATGTTTCACATTTTTTTCTTAAATTTCTTATGAAAATCTGTGGATTTTGTTAAATAGTCTGCAAGAAAATTCGTCTAAGATTTTATTGAAAAATAGAATCAGCAATGCAAAAATAATTTCAATTTTTTTTTTGTTCCAGAAATATTCGATTCACGTTCAAGTTACATTTTTTTTCAAATATTTCTTTAGAACGAGGCTTTCGAAATATTTTATGCTGAAAAGTTTTTCTTAATTTAAAAAATATTTCGAGATGGGCAATTGAATTTGGAAAATATTTTTTCGGTAAAGCTTTTCTTCGAATTAAATTTCAATTATGTTTTGCCAAAAATTGTATATATGTTTGATTATAATTGATTTATACCCGAATTATAGGTAATTCAATTTCCCGCGTATTTGTGCGCGAATTTTTTTTTACATATGCGTGAAGTGGCGTAGAATGCCTTATATACAAGTGCCTATATATTGTACGTCATAGTACATGCGTTTCCAACTTCTGATCATGTTCTACTATCATGTTTCCAAAAAAAAAAAAAAAAAAAAAATACCTCTTTGAGGATAACAAAAGTTACGCAATGTAAAATATACTTCCTAAGTTTTTAATAAAAAAATTTTACATTCTATTTGTTCATCCTATTCTTACGAATATCCAATTCCTATTTCGGTTCACAAAAAAATAGTAAAATTCAAGCTCCGATTCTCCTCTTATGTGATTTGTCGTAATACCGAGGGTCATCATTATTGTTTTTAAAATCTATAATCTGCTCTCTCTCTCTCTCTCTCTTTCGAGGGGCTGCAGGGGTAATACGAGAATGCACATTGAGAGCCATGACGTTCATATGTTCCTCCCACTCCTTTCTGCTCTCTCCATCTACACATATTACACATACATATAGCGCAGTGTGTATATATATATATGTGTAACATTGTAGAGCGCGCGCTGACAAGTTAAGCCATTTCGCGATTGGTTTCGTCTTAAGGTTAACCCTTTGGCCAAAGTTTCTGCACTTTGACTCAAGACAATATAAAAAAGCTGTAGTGAAGAAAAAAATCCCATCGCTTCCGAGTGATGGTGGCGATCGTGTGTGTTTCGCAATTTTCGAATGTGCCCATTGCTAAAGAGCTCGTTCCGCGCAAGCTCCGCGGACCTTAATGACTATAGAGTGAATGTACCAATTTCTGACCACTCAAGATCAAAACATCATTTAAACGTAAATCAATAATAAAATCACACTCAAATTACTTAATATTATACATAATCATCAATTTTGATTAATTGTGTAATTAAATATCATTTATTTTCACTCATTACTCCTTAAATTATTTATTTAAATGGATTTAAACGAGTTAGTGTTTCCGCTCCTATTATTGACCATCAGAAAGGCAGCTCTCTCATTGGCTGAAAGACGAATAGCAGGGGCAAAGCTACGAAGCTGATTGGCTGAGTATTGTGGTCACAAATACGTTCACGGTCAGATATAAAAGCATTCACGTGAAATACGTGAAATCGGTGCGACAGGATTGTTTAATACAGTGACGGATATTTCAAGTTTTTCTCAACTAATAAATGTGACATATGGAGTGAAGTTTCGGTTGGTGAATCAAGTGACAGAAGAGAGACACTGTTAAGGTATTGATAAGAAAAAAAAACGTTGGATACTTGTGTGATAAAACCTCCTCTCCGCGAGATGCATTCGAATGTAAACATGGCCGACAGCGTGTTGTCGAACGAGTGTTTGTGTATGCCTATAACGAAGAACTTTAATCCAAAGTCATAATAATCGAGGAAAAATATGCTCACAAAAGACCCAGGTAATTGTGCTGTGCAATCAAAACTAATGTGTTTTACGGTGGGAGTGAAGATACGATGATTTATCAAGCGCTCGTGTGAAATTGTCTGTCGAACAGTGCAAATTCCAACATTTCGTCTTTTTATTTAGGTCGACTCGCTATATAGCCATTGAAAACAGATATTATTCGTGGAGTTTTGAACTCGCTATTGTTTATACACACAGATGATCGAAATACATCAAAATCACGGCTTTTCGTTAAAACAAACAGCTGGATTATCGTTCAGCTGGTGACATTGATCTGCTAACGAAAACAATAATTACAATAATTTTTTTTATCGTAAATAAAATTTTTAAAAATCGGAGTTTTCGTAGATTTTTTGTTGTTGTCGTTCGAAATTTTTTGTTTCTTTTACTCACGATTATTTGTTTACAATGATTTTGAAAAATTTTATTTTGGTTTCATTATTTTGAATTTGTCAGTTTTTAGTAATTTCGAAAATTTTATTGTTTTTTTTTTTTTATTTTTGCTTTAAAAAATATGTTTTTCGTGCAGGCAAGCATTGTTATGATGATGGGAATGTATGACCTACTTAAGGGTGTCAAGGCGCATAAAAATCATTTTAATCAAATTGCTGATATCTCTTTCCCTAAGCTCATGAGATTTGGAGCAAAATTCAATATTTATTGTATTTTTGTTTGCCTATAATGAAGAATTTTTAATTAAAAGTCATAATAGTAAAAAAAAAAAATGCTGAACATTCAGGTAATTAAGCTGCGTATAATAAGAAACAAGGTTTGTGATTAAAGAGAAGAATGAAGCTTTAGCGAGCAATTGCTTAGAATCGTTTGTTGAGCACTGCAAATTTCAACAATTTTTTTCTTTTTATTTAACAATTAAAAATAAATATTATTTCTCGAGATTTAAAATTGCTGTTTACATGAAGTTATATTGAAAAAATATGATTTACTTAATTTTTACACATAAAAATGATTTAAATAACTTTTTCAATATCTGTTTTATTTGTTTTTATAAGTTGTAGAATAAAAGATGTTATTTGCATTCGAAAGTAATATTTTTTTATAGTCTTAGAGTCGCGTCTCCTTCTACTGCTTGTAAATATTAATTTTAGATACCCAGCAAATTATTGCAGAGTGAAACGATTGACCAAATGAACTCTGAAAGATATCGGCTCACTGTGTAACAAAACAAACTTGATATACAGAGATAAAAATATATTTTTGTGTGATTCAATAGTAGTTTTTGGTTCTCTTTTTAATTGGCACTTTGTTCGATTTGTGAATAATTTTTTTTATCTAAATTCATGACAAAAAAAATGTGTTCTAATTGTATTATTTTTTAATTATGAGTAATTACGAATATATCGTTAATCATTTCGACATTTTTTTGTGTTTGATGATTTTTGCAGAGATTTAAATGATGCTGGAAAATGATGACCTACTTAAGGGAGACAATTCACATGGAAATTATTTCTCTGAAATTGTTAAGCGTTAGTTTTTAAAAATTGTTAGTCTTAATAACAAGTTAATTTAATGGATATTAGGTCCTACAATGTTAATTTTTTCTATGTATATTTCCAAAAATATGATTCTTTGAAAATTAATTTTATTCCCATATTTAGTCTATTGTATTATTATAATATAAAAAAAAATCATATCTCTGGAAATACGCATCAAAACAATTAACATTATAGGAAAAAATTTCCATTAAATGAACTGGACTGCATGAAAAAAAAAAAAAAATAGTGCCACACAAAATAAAAAAAAA
The DNA here is from genome assembly GCA_964016905.1 of Perithous albicinctus. Taxonomy (NCBI): domain Eukaryota; kingdom Metazoa; phylum Arthropoda; class Insecta; order Hymenoptera; family Ichneumonidae; genus Perithous; species Perithous albicinctus. The sequence goes on along the minus strand of OZ024696.1, from coordinate 18,744,336 downwards.
TAAAAATATCGCCCTTGATCTAGAATAATGTATCTCCTACAATTTTTAATTTTCTGAACTGTAATTTTTTTTTTTCATACTCTGTGTACAATTCTCAATAATCAATCGCATCAGATACAATTTTTTGGCATAATCTAAAAAATCAACAATCCTCAAAAATCTTTGTTTTTGTTTTTGGTTCAAAGTATGTTATTTAAAGAATCCAAAAGCACTCCATTTTTTCAGATTTAAAAATATCTTTATTTCCAATAGTTAACACTCCCAAAAAATCCCTCCCCCTTAATATTGCAATTTCATGACCCACTTGCATTAAATATTGCATTTGCAATTGTAGGTGAATTTTTTAACTAAAATTGTAATAAAATGATGTATTGCCAGTAAGGAAATTAATAGTTAAACTTTATTTCAGGCTGGGTGAGCGATGAACGTATTTCGGATCTTGATCCCATGTGCGTTGCAGCCTAGCGAAGAAAGCGAGGAAAGCGGAGGCGGTTGGAGAAGCGGCGGTGGTTGTTGGTCACTTGGAAGAGGACAAGAAGATGATTCACATATGACCCATAGAATGGGAGCATCCGCTTCTACGAACTTCCCTGCCACAGGTGGTGATCCTGTTCAGGCAGCAAGACTCTCATCCTCTGGGAATGCCGATCAATTTGGTATCATTGTTCGGTATGTTCATCTCGCGTATCTTCCGTCAAACTTAAAATTTACATTTAAATTAAACCTAAATAAAAAAAATAAAAAAATAGGTTTTAAAATTGCCTAATTCTTCATTTATTCTCATTTAAATTTCATTCACAAAACACATATAAGCCATGAGCACTTTGACGCCATTGATGTAATTTTCTACGGACATAGATTCGTCATTTCCGCTTCTATCATCCGAATCACTGTAACATGCAAGAGATACCATGAATAAAATCAAATCTTGTAACTTGATTTGCAAATTGATACAATTACCTGAGAGGGAGAATCAGAGAGCTACTTTGAGGGGAAATTGCATTTAAGATTGAAACTGCAGGCAGAGTACAGCCATCACAGATATACAGTGGCTCTTTGCCATGAACCTGGGTGATGAATAATTAAAAAAAAATGTAATTCTGTTAAATTCTGTTAGACAGACATTTAAGGAAATTGGAGCATTTCACACGTAGTCAAATTAGTGCTGAAAATCTCGTTACCGTTTTTAAAAAGGTACATTTTCGTGAAATTTTTTCTAAAAATAATCCGCAATATTTTTGGTAAGAAATTATGTATTATTCTTGAAAAAAAAATCCCGACTCTTTAGAAATAGTTATTAATTAGTTTCTGTTTTTGCAAATTCATCACTGCAAATATTTTTTTGTTGTAAGTTCACATTTTGTAATATAAATCACAATCCTGTAATTTAAAGCATGAAAAGATAAAAAAAGAAAATTACAAAAGTGTAGAGCTGCTTCGACCAGTGTAAAAAATTCCAAAATTCTTCAATTTTATTCCTGAATGTTGTAACAAAATCTTACCAATTTAATAGCTTTAGCAGCTGCATTATAATGCGAACTCGTCGGATCTTCCCTCCAAGGATCAAAACCCAAGTCCATCTTGAGCTCAAAATCATTAGCGCTTTTATATTGATTCCACACTTCTCTCACATGATTTTCCACGTGAATACAAGTGTCCCGAGCTGTTTGATTTGGAACCAAACGTATCGAAAACTTCGCCACAGTTCTATAAACAAAATTGCAAGCTATACGAACAAAAATAATATGTTTTCAAATCGTGAAAACTAACGAAAATAATACCTGCTAGGAACTAAAGCTCGATTTTTATCATCTGAAGAAGAATTCGTTTCAAATCCGTGAACAGAGATGCTGGGAAGTCGCGTTTTATGGATAACAATTCGCGAGGCACTTTCTTTGTGTCTCAAGCGCGTTACACCGAGTTTTTGCTTCATATCTTCAACGTTTAATTGAACTGCATCAGCAGCTTCCATTTCCATAAGTGACAGAGGAGCTACGTCTTTAATTACCTACAGTAAATACGTTTATTTCGCGAAATTATTTGAATATAAGTAATAAGGGATTCAAAATAAAAATGATTTACATTTGTTACGGCAAGTTTGTCGTATTTGTCCATAAGAGAAGAAACTATATGAGCGGCATCAATAAGTGGTTGATTAAAAGCACCTCCGTACGTTCCACTGTCTATACTTTTATTTCCACAAGAAATATCTAACGAAAAATGGCAAACGCCACGATAGCCGTATATCAGACACGGATTTTCGTTGATTTTTTTGTCAATCGTGAAGCACATGTAATCAACATCACGGAAAAAGTCTTTTTTCCTCTGAGCAACATCGTCAAGTGTTGAACTGTGTAATTCCGCGCTTCCCTCGACGACGAATTTCACGTTCACTGGTATTTGAGTTTTCGTCGATACGTATATTTTTAATGCGTTTAACCAGCAGAGAAATGGCCCTTTGCTTCTCGAAACACCGCAGCCGTACATTCTTCCATTTTTAATGCTCAAATTGAAATTATTGGCTTGAGAAGTTTCTCCAATACTCGTCGATAGCGTATCTATTAAGCAACTTTTATTGATGAATTCATTAGCGATAATAAAATCATCTGTCTCAATATATTTTACGTACCGACGTGACCGTAGACGCATATCGTTTTTAATTCTTCATCGATAAACATATTCCCGAACAAGACAGGTGGAAAAGGAGTATCTCCATTGGCACTGGAATTTGTGCTTGCTATTAATTCCGTTGTTATACCCAATTCATTCATTTTCGACTGACAAAGTTTCAGCTAAAATTTGATTAAAGCACAGACATAAAAAATCATTGTAATTGCTGAAAAAAAGAAGGTATGAAAAAGTAATCATCCGCAAATTCTGCTTGTGTCAAGTTTTGTTTACCAGTTTGGTAACATCAGGAAAGTGCTTCTTCTCTTGCGACAAGGATGGAATAGCCACGGCTTCTTTCAAAATCTCAATCATACTAGCTTGATTTTTATCAAGAAATTTATACAATTCCGGTAGCTTGACTGTGGGTAAATCTTTTTTTTCCTCATAATTCATTTTGCTGTTGAAGAATTATATTGCAACGAATTAAAATGTCAAATGATTCATTAAACGGTTGCATCGTCTTTTTTTTATTGTTGTTGTTTGTTTTATTGAATGATTAAATTTTGCACTTTTCGATTGTTTCATAGGGAAAGAAAGAAAAGGGTAACAGGCTTCGCGACATTGCGAAAAAAGTTCATAAGGCGTCGTCGCTCATCGAAGGCTTGTGATCATGGCCGAGTCATCAGGGAACTGGTCTCGACTTGGAGTCCACTCGAGGCTGGAGCTCTTCTTGAGGAATACGAGGCCTTGGCAGCGCTCAAGGATCTACACGTTCAAGCGGAACTGGCCAGGCCACCCGCAACTACTTTTAAACAGGATCTCTCGACACTTTACGACTATAAATACTGCACCGACGTTGATCTAGTTTACAGAGGGGCTTGTTTCCCCGTTCACAGGGCTCTACTCTCGGCCCGTTGTCCTTACTTTAGAGAATTATTGGCAGGATGTCCAGGTACGTTATCCGCAAACTTTTCAATAACTTACTCTTGAATGCCAATCTTAATTAGCATTTTGATAACTTTACATTTTTCCTGCAAAAATTGTTAACATTTTTGCAGAATCTTTTATTAAAAAAAGATATTTCATACTGAAAAAAAAATGCTGAAAAATATGTCTGAAAATTACCAGAAAAAATGACATCTTTGTGAAAACACAAAGTCATAAACTTGATTGAATTTTTTGTTTCCTTTATCAGGGTACGGAGCTCGCATATGTCTGGACCTGAGGACGCCGAGCCTAGAGGTTCAGATGTTTTCCGCATTGTTGCGTTATCTTTACACCGGAGATATATGTCCGCACGACACGTCACTCGACACAAATCTCCTGCGAAGACTCGGCGAAGAGTTGGGCACACCGAATCTTCTCGAGCACGATCTCAGATATCTGTTAGACACTGGTGATTACGCGGACGCCGCACTTGTGTTCACGTCTGACAGTGATTACCAGAGGCCCGACAGCGGTAGCTCCGAGTACGGCTTTCGTCCGAAACTCGAGTTACCCTGTCACAAGGCTATTCTCTCGGCGCGATCGCCATTCTTCCGTAATTTGATACAACGCCGCACGAGATCCGGCGAGGATCACACCGAGAGAGCTCTGCACATACCAACTAGAATAGTTTTAGACGAATGCGTTATTCCGAAAAGATACGCAAGGGTTTTATTGCACGCCGTGTATCTGGACACTGTCGATCTTTCGCTCATACTGCGGGGCAGTGGATGCGGAAACAGCGCAGGCAGCCTTGGCGAGGTAAAAATTCATTTAGTAACGTTATTTATTTATTTATTTATTTGCAAATGTAACAAAAAAAAAAAGATTTCAATTAGAAGATAGGTGATTCATTGTAGGAAGCTGATCCTTCGCTATATAAGAATGTATATTTTTTAAAGATTTTTTTTCTTACATAATTGGATCACTTTTTTTCCAAAACGAAATACATGTGGTTTTTAATAATGTGATTAGGAATGTTATTTAAAAAAAAGTTGATTGGTTTAAGTTTTAAAAATTCCAAAAATATACATTCTGATGGAAATTGAAGAAAAAAATAAAAATCCCAGAATACTACAAAGAATGACAAAACAGTGGTTTACTTGAATATGCCTATGCATTTACGTCGTCCATAATATTGTTATTAGTACGTTTTTTAAAATTCTTTTTATACTTGAATTGCTATTAATTTTGATTAAATTAGGAATATTTTAATTAGAAAGCTGACACTTGTTCACATAATTTTTTTTTTCTTATTTTTACATTATAGAATCATTTTAAAAAAAATTATATCTAGAGTACGACTTAAAATTTATGAGATCTCGGAAGGAATAAAATTGTATAAAAATTTGATTTAATGCAGGCAAAAAATTCACAACACTTTTGTTTGAAATTTACCAAACAAAAAAAAAGGAAAAAGGGGTGGGATTGATTTCATTCACTTCGAGAATTGCAGAAATCGCGTTTGAGGACTGTGATTGAGCGTCCACTATATTTCTAGTTGAAGAGCGAACAAAAGGCTTTACGTACAACGAGAATATTGTTTTTTTTCACAGCTTATTTTCCCAATTTTTTTAGAAACATAATAGATGAACATAATAAATAGAATTTATTATTACATAATAAATTTCAATGTCCATTGTATTGCATGTTTCCGCTACAAAAAATATTCACGTTGAAGGAAAGTTCTGTACAACTTTAAAAAGTACTGCCTCATCGATATTAAAATTTCTATGCATAACAAAAAACCAGAAAAAAATGCCGCGTTGAAATATGTTAACATTAATTTTCATTAAAAGCTGTAAATTTTTTTTTTCCAGTTCGATTAATATGAATATTATTCTCGAAATAATTTACAAATTCCTTTTAAAAAATTAGATAATTTTGTGAATATATATTTTTAAAATAGTTACATTTTTTTTAAATCTCAGGTTCAAGCATTGACACACACAGGACGTATGCGACCGAGTCCTCTAGAAGAGGCGATGGAGCTCTATCAGATTGGAAGATTTCTCGAGCTGGATATTCTCTCCCAAGGATGCGAAGATCTAATACTCGAGTGGCTCACTCAAGATTCTCTTGCGACTGTTTTACGGTAAATTTGCCATGCGATTAAATAGCCTTTACTACTTATTTTTTGCAAATTCCTGTACAATTTTTTTTTTTTTTTGTAAATTTTGTGCCATAGATGGGCGAGCCAACCGCACGGATCAGCCTGGGTGCACAGACAAGCGTTGCACTTTCTCAGAGAAGAATTTCAAGCGGTGGTAACGTCGCCGGTACTTCATCAGTTGGATCACACGCACATGACCAACGTGTTACAGAGTCATTTTCTTCAAGCGAGCGAGCTCGAAGTGCTTCAAGCAGTGCTGAAATGGGGCGAGCAGGAACTCGTGCGACGTATGGAGGATCGCGAGCCTAATTTGTTGAGTCACACGGTGCACTCTGTCACAAGAAAAGGCGTGAAGAAGAGAGATCTCAGCGACATCGAATTGCGCGAAATACTCAGCGAACTTTTGCCACTTGTGCGAATGGATCACGTATTGCCTGCGAGTAGCGAGATATTGGCTCAAGTAATATCTTCGATCTTTAATATCTTCATCCTTTTGCTGTTAATTTACTTTTTTTCTTAACTTTTCGTTGGAAGTGTCCCGATTTTTTTTTTTTTAAGAAAACTTTAATTTTTTTTTCTTCAAATATTCGATAAAATCTGTTTTAGGAAATATCGAATAAAAGCTGCCATTTTTTTATACGTCCATGGGCACACTAAATTTAAAAAAAAAAGAAGCGAACAAAAAATGTTTAAAGTCGGTAATTTTTTGTTTTTCTAGACAAAATCGAATATCGAAATCAGCCAAGATCGATTGTACAGAGCAGAGTCCAAAAATATGCAAAAAATTGCAAACTTAAATAATAATAATTGTAAAAATAACATTTATTTAAAACTTTATTTATAAACTTGCATTCTATAAATGAATGTAAGAAAGATATTTGGAAATTAGCAGCTGTCTGTATTTAATATTTCATACGGCTGATTTTATCGACGAAGATCTTGATTTTTAGCTGGATTATGTTTATTTTTCGTACTGGTTGTAAAGAGGTCAATCTCTAGATACGTCTTATCGTTATTACTGGGTTAATTAATGTTGGTGTATTCACGCGTCTTCAGGCTATTAGAAGAGGTCTCGTGTCAACACCACCGAGTCATATGATAGGCGACGAGAGAGAGAATTTAAGAATCAACGCTTGGATACGAGGCGGCAAAAGGAATGGCCTATTCGTACGGCCTCGATTATTCATGCCTTATTACGAAGAGATTAAGGTATTATCTGATTAACCCGCATAAAACGATCCAGAGCCTTGAGAATCTAGTTTAAACGGTAATCTTCATCGTTAACAGGCTCTAGTCGAAGAACAAATGGTTCAGGAAACCGAATTAGTGAGATTAAGGAGGGCGCGATACATTCCCGATATTCCTGACACTCTCTATATGGTCGACGAGAAGCCAAGGTCGATGGGAGCGGTCGGTGTTGACGTACTATCAGCTGCCCTGCCAGGTAAAATTATTTAAAAGAGAAAAAGAAAAAATTAAAAATTAAACGCTACGGTCAAGTCATTGAAAAACGTGTAAAGAAGGTTTTGTACAACGTTATTTGTAGATTTTTAGATGTTTTTCGAAGTTATTTCTAGATACTCAACTGTACAGAATCGTTGCCTTTTTTTATTTGTAAATTTTATACTGTTTTTTTTTAATTCAGTGCCAGACTCTGCGACAATGTCGGCGATGCTCAAGCGGGAACAAAAATTGCGACAATCCCCGAGTTGCCAAAGGGCTGTGAGTTTGCCACTATCGTCGAGGCACGAGATCAACAGACAAGTGAGATTACGCGTCGTCCGAGAGTTCAATTTGCCGGATGCTGTTGCTGATCTTCTTGAGGTGAGTCATAAGTTTCTCTGTGTTATGAAATTCAAATTTTCCGGTTGTTGGAATCTTGTGGCGATTTTCCGACTTCACGCGAGAGCAAATGAAAATTTAATGGGAGCGACGAAAGTGGCGTTAAATAAAATATAAGACAGTCCTTTTTCTTTAATATTTTGGTCAAGGATCTTTTTTTTTTAATATTCTTTTATGTCTCTTAGGATAAGCCACTGAAAATCGTATTTTTTTTTGTTTCTTTTTTTTTGTGTTTTCGTTTTGAAGGATCAATAAACTCGTAATTTAACCAGGTTTAAAAAACATGTTTAAGAACCTTCAAGGATATTAAGCGGTAACATTTTTCATTTTATTTATGCTCATCATCTCTTTTTTTAGTAAGTTCGATTACAATTATCGAAATTTGACTACACGATCGTTGCTCATTGCAACCGTATAAATAGTAACGCTTTTCTAAATTGCAATTATCCGTTCTGCAGCAGCGTAGCTATCATTGCCTACATTATTTTTTTTATCTAACAAAACGTTGAGTATAATTTCTTTTTTAACGACGACTCTCATTTGAAGTGGTTGTCAAATAAAAAAAAATATATTAATTTTTTGATATGTTATGTTTTTCGATACAAAAAAAAATTGAAAAATTATTTTTTTTAATAATCCAATGATTTTCAGTTCTTTTTCAAAACCAAATACACACAATCAGTGGCAGATGTATTTCGATTGAACATTCTTTTTCTCTTTCTATTATGAAATAGAAATATGTCCGCTATTGCAATTTTTCCTCAGACGCAAAATTTCCCGTTTTTTAAATAGTCCGCCTCACGCGGACTCCAAAGATTTTGGCAATTTTTTTCATTAATAACTTTTGAGCAAGAAGTAGGCTTGCCACTATATAATAAATTTTTGTGTGTATAGATTTAACACAGCGAAAACGCTGAAGATTTACAAGCGTATCGAACTGGGCGGCAATTTTCCGTATACTATTTAAAATATATCGTTTTTTTTCTCTCTATCTGTTTATTTCTTAAAAATATATATTCATATTAAAAATGTACATCACACGTAGACAATTAATTGTACCGTTACAGCTTTGTCTAATTGAAACTAGGACGTTTAGCCTCGTTGAAGATTTACTAAACGCAAGAATTTCGTAATTCTATTCTATTCAGTGGATTCACCGCGTAAAAAATATTCGATTTTATTATCAGCGACTGCTTTGGTGCAACTTTAACATAAAGTTATATAATTATTACATAATTTACAGAAAATATTCCATCGACAGATTTATCTGTACAAAAAGAAAAAGAAAAAAATTGAACTATTTTATCAGCCATCCTCGCTTATCGAAAAATTGCACAGTGTGCAACATTTTCTTAACATAAAGTTCGCCACCGCCGATGGATAGAAAACTCTCACTGCTGTCGATTTCCTCCATCTTTGGAACTGCTTCTGGTTTTGATTTAATCACCTGAATCATCATTAGACACTGATCGAACTTTAAAGGTCCACTTTCGTTGAATTTATCTAAGAATTCGCTTTTTGTAAAAGCGGCTGTGTCGGTTTTAAGAGTTTTTAAAGATTCGATAAATGCCTCGTAATACGAATTTACCAAATCATCGAAACTCTCGTCGATGACTTCTATCGTGGGACTCGACATTAGGAAGAAGATTAAATCTTTAAAGCCGTAGTCGTAGACACCCAATTGAAAGTCAACGATTTTTATATCGACAACTTTTCCGGCTTCGTCGATTTTGAACATCATGTTGTTGACCCAAAAATCATTGTGCACCAAAGTCGCCCAGTGTCCTTTAGATTTATTGTCCTCGGTGCTCATCATTTTTGCCGAGTAATCCATCGTGTTTTCCACGGATTTCAAGTATCTCGCAGCTTCAGGCATTTTTTTCAAATCATCGACAGCTTTTTCCTGCATCTCTATCAGGCATTTATGTGCAGTTTCGTTAGCTGGTTGTTCCAACGCCGGCAGAATTAATTCTTCAAATACTTTTGGCTTTTTCTCCCTCATTGCTATTCCAATTGCGTGCAATTGCGCGAGCTTTTTAACCGCGAACTCCGATTGAGATTTGCTTAATCCACGTAGACGATCGATGGTCGTGTATCCAGAGAAATTGAGATTTTGAAGTACTATTGAAGCCTGCTCGTCGAATTCATCCGTTTCCTTGAGTGCCATTCTTCCGCCGTAATAACGAGCGCCCAACCATGATTCCTCGGGATTTTTAATACCGTTTTCTCGCTGAAGCGACAAAAATTCTGGTGTAAGATCTCTGTAGAATTCTAATTCTTTTTTGAAGGTTGACGGGCTATTGAAAAGTTCTTGCAGCCATGCCGAGGTTGGTGGAAGCTTCACCACGAGGTGTAGAATTTCGCTCTTCGAGTTTATTGTCACTGTTGCATTAACCGCGAGTATTAGACTGCCATAATTTTCGCCTGGATTTGTCAGATTTTTCCAGTCGACATTATCTATCGTTAGCTTATCCCCAAACGTCTGGCGAAGAAGCGACTCCAGATCTTTGACTGGCATAGAGCTCTCGGAAATCGGCATGACTGCAAAGGAAGAAGAACATTTTTTTTCGTTTACAATCTGCAGAAATTATCCGATTGAGTATGTTAAGATTTTATCAAATCAGGTGACAAAACTCTCGAATATCGTCTCTGATGTTATTAAGATAAAAATACATTTTTAAGGTAAAAAAAGTCATTACTCATAAATCCCAAAAAAAATATGACAAAAATTAGATTTTTTTTTCTATGTTATAGAGAAAGCTTTCTTTTCTTTTTTTAGATTTTATGTAAATATTCCAAAATGTACCAAAACATCGAGTTTATCGACTCGAAAATTTGAAATCTCTGTGACCCGAAAAACTTTCGAAGCATCTTTATTTTTTATATTTTTTCAAATACCAGTGAAACACAATAAAAAAAATCGTTAAGATTTTGCTCTTACAATTTTTTAGCTGCATTAATAATTCCACATCGATTCCAATATCGATCATCGATTGGGACTGAATTTTGAGGGAATCAATTGATTCGTTAGAAAAAAATTACGTTGTAACTCTAACTCACACAAAATGTTGATCTAATGAATACCATTTTTTTTCAGAAACAGCGTTGATAGATATTCAACATCGCAAAAGTCGATAGAAGATTTTGTTGTTTACAGCAAGTTGAATTTTTCGATTAACAATCGCTTCTATTTTTGAAACGTTTATGAGGAAACGACCTTAAGCATTGAATTTTTCTATTTACATCTGTCGCGTCGTGCAAAAATGAAGTGCCTGTAAGTCGTAAATAACTGGAGCAATTTTTCACACCTGTTACACAGTAACTTGTCATTATAAGCTACCATAGCCGTGAAAATATATCGAGCCATTTCAATTTTCGAACATTCCATTTTTTTTCCATTCTGCAGCACTAAAATTTTGTTAAACTTCAGTTCTTAATTTTGATTTGCAGACAAAGATGACAAAGTAAAACTTTCCGTATAGCTTTCTCAGTATTTTCCATTTTTCACACACGCTTCCTCTATAAGAAAGAAAAAAAAAAAATGGAAAATAATGAGAAAACGATATGCAATCCTTTTTTCCGGTATAAATGTTTACGAGGGTAAAGCTCAAAAGAAGCTTTGTGATGCAACGCGACATTCCCGATTGCATAATCTTTCTACAGCTTCAATGTATCATCCACGTGCATTCCTAATGTCCATTCAAGCTCTGACATTCTGTTTTTTTTTTTTCCCCTCCTCAAGACAATGCACCTAATTTGAATACTCGTACGTATATCTCCGACGCCATTAGTAGACAATCGGAGTTAGTTACTACACAAGATCTGCTCTAGAAATAGTTAAACTAAATTTCGCGGATAATAATAGCCCAAAGTCCAGTGCTGAATTGTACATCGCGGTCGTTCCACTGAGCGCTCTCTCCGTATTCACTTTTCGAATTCTCATCAAATACCCAAAAAAAACTTGTACCCCAGACGCAATATCAATTTGCTGTCATTCGATTATTACAAACAAATAGCTTTTGCATAATTCGAGGCATTAGCCGGTTGTCATCACAGACCTTGATGCGTAAATATTCATTACGCTTCCGCGTTCAGTTGCCTCGGATTATCGTTTCGCGGTTCAGCCGGATTGCGTAACACGATTCATATGCATTGTGGACGATTGACGCGTGGACAAATAAATTATCGGTTATACGAAACTGCGACTCTACAATTTACCGTCTTTACAATATCTCTATATTTACGATCGACTTTAAACTGAATTAAACAGGAGCGGCTATGCCTCTCATGTTTGTTACTAATGTTGCGTTTAATCACTTTAATTAAATTCAATTGTTTCAGCATGTACGCATCAGTGATTTATAGTTATGATTGGCATTCTTGAGTCGGGAGCTGAGATACGATAATTCCATATCTAGGGCAATTGTTGCCACTCGATAATAGCTTGGTGTTTTAAAAAAAAAAAAAAGAAAAAACCGATAAGTAGTAATCGCTTATTACCACCCACTCGAGATATAGACTTCCGTTTGGTTTGAGGCTTAAGCTTCAAAGTTCAAAGCTTATTATTTTCATTCACGTTTTTTTTCTTCTTTTCTACCCTAGATTGTTGATCGTTTGATATGATTATCGAGTGTAATAGCCTTGTCATTTCACTTGTAAGTTCGACGACTCACCTATTTATCGTTATTGTTTTCTTTTTTTATTTCAGAATACACGCGTCTCACAGAAATGTTACTTTTCAATGTAAGGAAGATATTTTACGAAGCGACTCTCAAATTACACTGACGCACTGTGTCGAGACGCAGCCACGATGCAATGACAACTGAACGCCGTTTGACTTTGACCCTTATTCTCTCTCCCCCTTCGTATGTCGTTTCTGCATGATCCCCCCCGTTTTTTTTTTTTTTTTTTTTTTAGTGTCACAATTGAATCAACCGAGAGCCGGAAAAATTGAGACGATTATTCTCGAGTTTGCACGATTGAATCATTAATCGGGTACTCTTGACCTCCCATCAAAGCTCGTCAACTGCTCAATTTCCTCCCCCAACACGACACGAATGATCGTTATTTTTTTTAATTGAAATAACGAACTGAGAATATTCGCATCGTGAATATATCGGCTAATTCCTCACCTGATAAATTTCCACGAGATACAGCACGTATTTCACTAAGATCCGAGCGAAACTATAGCAACTTTTCTATAGCACACGGTGGAATAACTGTTAAAGCAGGCCGACGAATAACCGTGTAGATTTGCTACGGTATCGCAGATGAATGACGTGCACCGGAGTGTGCCCGAGTACTTACTCCTCTTATCTGCAATTTCTTGTCGCCGCTGACCGCTTGAGTTTTTAAAAACGAAGGCCATCACACGGTTTATAAATTCTCAAAGCTCGTATTTGTTTTATCAATAAAATGAGAACTAATATGATTACTATCGTATTACGTAGCGAACAGACGCTCGTGCCTTTCAGCTCTTTAATACGTACTATGGAAAATTGACACTTGTACAAATAGAGACAAAATGACACGTGCCATAAATATTAGTGCCATCGAAAAAAAAATAAAAATAAAAATAGAAAAATAATATTGATTCTTAATTACACTTGTAATCGTTATCACTGTATTAAATTGAAAGTTTCCTTATTAATTGTGCAAATATGCAAAGAATTCTCTCTTCTCATTATAAAATATATTATTTGATTGTGAAAATTAGGCATTCCATGGAAAGTGGGATACCCTATTTTGGGTTCCAAAGGAGCTAGTACATTTTTTTTACTTTTTTTTTTAGTTGTAGGAACCTTTACGAATTATTTCAGATTTAAAAGTCATGAAATACAAGATTTATTGTATATAATAAAGAGAACTTTGAAAAATTCATATTTAATTATGAGTGAGAAACGTGATTTAAAGATCTAAAAAAATTTTGTAACTGTTTTTCAAGCTCTAAATAACATTCAAAATAGGTATGAACTGGATTTGAGAACTTGTGAAATTGGCCTGTTTGGCATGGAACGCATTCTAATACAAAAATTCGATTTAAAACCAATATAAATTCTAAGCTTTGAGAAGTCTGTTAGATAGAATTTCCTATTCATAGATGGATCTTATATTTAAAGAGCAGTTCAGTGAACTATCGTTTGTAAATTTTGTCGGTACATGAATAGGAGCTTAAATTGCGATGATTCAATGAGAATAATAGTGGAGTATTAAAAAGATTCGATAGGATAGAGTCTACTGAATTTAGCGGTGAATTCATTAAGTCCTTCTGCGAACAATCGATTGTTAATAAAAACGCGTTTGGAATACTGAATCGGGGCTTAGAATGTGAAAAAAAAAGAATATTTAAGAATGGTCTGACAAAGTTTACGACAGCTTTATCAATCCAAGGCCTTGTCGAAGTAAACATTTACGTCGTCCTCTTACAATAACAAGTTTCAACGTCAACCACTCTTTACAACAATTTAATAACATTTACATTTTTTTCCTTTAAATAACTCATAACTATTTTGAATTAATGTAGAACAGCGGTTATTTCAATAATTACAATGATTATATTTTTAGAACATCATTTTCTTGTATTTAATTTTTTTTTAAATTTCGGAAGTAGTTTTCACGGTATTTTTTTTTCGTTTCCCTCAAGATATTACAAAATTTTGCTTTATTCGATGCTCTCATATAAATTCTCGCGCATTTTGGAATTAAAATGTAAGCTCGTATAAAAAATATGAAAATAATCCAAAATCCAAGATAAATGAAATTTTTTAAGAAATACATTTTTTTTTTTTTTTTTCAAATCTAAAAATTATTTTTTGAATAATTTACTAATTTGGGTAATTGTTGTTGTAGGTCTACAATGATTATAAATATATATATTTTAAATATCATTAAATTGTATTCAATTGTAGGTCTGAAAAGCAGTTTCAGTGATATTTCATTCGTTCCTCTTCATATTTCACGAGACACTGTATTTATTTGATCGTCTCATGTGCATCTCACGTGTCTCATGAATTTACAGAGTTAAGGCAATAATATATTCTATTCTTAATTTTCGCAGAACGCAGCGTGTTACAATCTAGGAGAGCAAGACGAGAACGTGACAGGTATGGAGGCAGTTAGTACAGGAAGTATAAGTATCAACACCGGTGCTCCGGCGCCGCCAATGTGTTACGGCCGAAACATGACATTTCCCCGACAAAATGCATCCTACGCTCTCAGACACGAACTCCCAGCAGTTGTTACAGAAGGAGAGAATTATAGACTTCCCGGAGAGGTACCATTAAAGCGCGTTACGCGCATTTTTCTTTCATTTTTATTTTTTTTTCAATTTTCATCTTTAACGATCGTCACTCATTACAGAATAATAATTGCATATTGTCTCTCGCAGCAGCCAGAAAATAATGTTTGCGGTGACGGACACTTGTCAGGAATTATGCCTGACGTCGCTATGGCTACTGCATCGTTTGGAGCGCTGCAACTCGTTGAACAACAGGAACTCGAGCTGGATCTCGGCGATGGAACATCTCATCTTCTGCAGCACGGACCTGTGTCCATTGGCACTATCGGTCCACATCATCCACTCTTGCCTCATCAAAGACAAAGACACTTTCCGGGACCTCCACCACCGCCCTACATGTACCACAGGTCGAGCTCGGGCTTGCCTAGGTTCATTTGAGGCAACTTCACGTAAGGGATAGCCCGTTGAGGGCAAACGCTCATTTCTCACAAATTATTGCATCTTTGACACAAATTTAGAAGAAGTTTCATCAAGAAGAAAAAGTACATGTAAATGTACAAAAAATTTAATTTGTTCTCGGTGAGCCCAAGCTTTATCATTTTCTTTTAATATTTTCAACAAATTAAGAAATACGTCAATATTTTTTTAGACGTATATATTTGAAAATGTATTTTTTTTTTAATTTTCTTTTTCCTCATGATGCATCTATTATATATAAAATATTGTTATTTGGTAAAATTACCTTAAATATTCTTTTCTAATAATAAATTTTCTTAAATATTGCCATTTTTGGAATAGCGATTATTTTTCTATATTCAAACACTGAATTTAAAAAAACTGTGTTTGGGTTTTCTAACAAATTATTATTTTTTTTTTAAATCGATATTCCATATTTTTTCCATAACAAAATTGCTTATCGCAAGTTGTGAAAAAAATACATTTTTTCGTTTCATGCAATTCGTTCTTTACCAAATTCGTAATTTCGGTTTGAAAAATCATCCACGTTCCAAATATCTAATATAGATAATAATAATGCACAGAAATAAATTGAAAAAAAGGACAAAAATAGTTGTGAAAAAAATGTACAGAAGCTACATTAATTTGTACTTTAAAAAATTGAACCCTCGGATGCAATATTTGGAGAATTAACGGTGTGTTTTGCCCTCGACAGTTGGTTAATGTATACGAGTGTTTGTCGCTTCTTTGGTGTAATCGAATCTACATTTTTGTGATCGTCGGACCAAAGTCGCTCTACGTATTCTCGGAGGCTGTCTCTCCTCTCATCCAACATCTTCCTCGGTTGCGTTAATTTAGAAATAGAATTTATTTGTCTTTATTGCATCCAAACGAGCCGTTGAACTCCGTTAACGTGAGTCAAAAAGTGTGATCAAAGACATATTATACGTACGGCTTACGATTTAATGTAACAAATCCCATCGAATCAACTTAGAACGGCGTAATTAACTGTTTCCAAAAAAACAAAAAAAGCAACAAAAAAATACTGAAAGATTTTACTGACAATTCATTTAACAGTCCATATCGATTATTTATTTTCCAAGTAAACAGCATATATTGTGTTTCCTAGACGCAGAATATCGGGCAGTGAGGAGCTTATTGTTAGCCAAGCACGAGGCGTAAATTCATATTGGACCAATGTAACTACTGTCAGTTTAAAAGTAGCCAACTATAGATTGTATTAATGTTAATGCACGCACATTTAAGGTATTTTAGGAATCGATTAAATGAAGAAAAAAAATATATATATATATATATTAAAATACCTTAGGGTGTTCTGAAAGTCAACGCAACTTAATCGCCGTGCGTTCCACTCGAGAAAAGTTATGAAACACTTTATTATATGGATCTGGCCAATTATCGATCTTAAGTATGGCGCTCGGTTTTTAAATTGACTCAAAATTATATAAGATGTTCAGTATAGTAAGGGGCGAGGATTTTTCAAATATTAGACCCATCACTTTTTTTTTAATCGAATTAACATGAACTATTTACTTTTTCGATATTCAGTCATAAATTTTCCATATTTTTTTTTTACAAAACAAGTAAGCGAAAAAATGTAGAAAAAATAATTTCTCTGCACAAAATTGTTAACTTTTTCGTACAAATATTTGGGTTTTCGTTGCAAGATGCTTTGCCTCTGAAATCCCATTTAAACAAAATTTCATACATATTTCGAAACGAGATCGTATCAAATAACAAATAAAAATAAATCGGTAGAACCATATTTCATGTTGCATACTAAATTACTGTCATTTTTAATAAAACTATTAAGATTAATAAAAAAATAATTTAGAACGTAGATGAACGTCACGACTATAGAAATATCAAAGAAAATGTTTTTGTTGTTTTTATAGTTAATTGGCAATCTGATGTCATCATAATGAATTTGTTTTTATTTGAATTTCATTAAATTTGTCTGTAATTTGTAGGATTAATCAGGCAAAACAATATCTTTTCGAGGAAAATATGAAATTCAGATAAGAAACAATTTTTAAAAAATTGTTTATTCTTACTTCCAATCGTAAAAAAAAGTGGAACATTCGTGATTTAACGAAAATCGGAAGAAGAATAAATATTTGAAATTAAATTAAAAATTAGGCTCCAAATTTAGGTCGATAATTGACGAAACGATCCACAAATTCTTCTTTTTTTTCATGAAAAACGCGTGATATCTCAAAAATGACAATTTGCTGTGTATTTAAAATATTAATTTACCAAAAAAATACGCTGGTATGAAATATTCGCGTATATTTAAGGATTAGAAAAAAAAGGATTGTTCGATTTCCAGACAATTTAACGAATAATGGTAACAAGGGAGCAAGAAGTTTTCGCGAATGCGGCTGCTTGTGCGCCCGACTTTCAGAACACATCAAAACTGCTTGGAAAAATAGCTTACACCGAGTAGCGTAGCTCTCTAAAAAAGGAAACAAAAAAAGGAAAAAAAAAAGAAAAGAAAATATATAGACTAAAATATGTACCTGTTTGCGGCAATACCCTGAAAATCAATAAGCGATTTCCTTTAGGGACTTTTTTCGTATTTCTTTTTTGTTGCAATAAGAGTTTATTCTTTTTTTTTTAAATATATATATATACAACGATACGGGCCGTGCACAGTGACAGAAAAGAAATTTAGCGATTCCGCTTATTTATTCAATACTTTTTTTTTTGGTTCTAAACCGAAAATGCTCAAAAACTTATCGATCTTCAACTTCATGTGCTTCTCAGTCGAAAGACAGCACTTCCGCTCTACTTCAGAATACAGTTACAGCGTATTCTTTTTTTCTTCGTTTTTTTTTATTATTCCAATAATTGATAGATGTTGGCATTGTCTTGCTTGCATAATTCTAAGCGCATTCAACGATGTAATAAAAAAAAAGAAAAAAAAACGAGCTCACCAGAGAGCTCGTTTTGAAAATACGGTCGAATGAGAGAGGAATGTCTTCGGTAAAGCGTTCGAAAAAAGCAACAATTCGTTAAACTCGTGAATTAACGAAATCGGTAAATACGCGATTCGCTAATCACTCACGTTACAGGCATAAGTGTAAACCTTTGTTTTTATAAGATTTTTACTGCTCATTGTTTTAAGAAGAAAACAAAATTGTTGATAAAATTGCTTGAAAAAGGAAAAGCAGAACTGCGAGGATGCGACAGCTTCATTTTTCACTCACGTGGTTATTTTTGATTTTATTCTTATCAACGAGCGAAATGCTATTAAATAATCAGTCGGCAGTACAAAAAAAAAAGAACTCTAAATTTGCAGCAAAATGTGCAAGAACGATCGTGACGATCGCGTTTAAATTGTTCGATATTTCACGCTACTATTATCAATTATTTCGAAACAATATTGCAATGAAATATTAGCTGTCATTTAGTTTAATTCACCAAATTATTTTGTTCCTCGACTGCAGTTCTGCAGTTTATTACAAGTTGAATCGATGATTTTCATTTCTTGCATTTACGAAAATGCTTTTTTTTTTTTTAATATCTCCATGATTTTTCAACTATCTCAAATAAACAGCGATGCATTTTATTGTTGCTAATTGTCCGCATCGTGGAGAAGCCTCTAGGCATTTTTTCTTTCTTAATTGCTGCTATTATCTCGCGTAGTAAATCTCTGTTGAAGCAAAAATTCGTGAGGGAAGAAAAAAAGAAAAAAAGCTTCGAGTGTTTCACGAAACAGCAGCGTGAATTCTTATCGACTTGTGTTTTTAAAACTACCGTTACACTGCCATTACTGTAGAAAAGCAGCAAGAAAAGAAACGAAAGCGCGCGACATTTCTCGATAAAAGGAACCACGAGCCGTAGGATCAGAGTGAAAAAAAAAAAAAGCAAAAACAAAACAAAAGGAAAGAAAAGAAAAAAGAAAATCTTGTAAATAGTTTAGCCCTACGATAATGAGGTTGCCAATATTCTAATGTATATAGGAAGTTAATGCGTCAACGAAAAAAGTGGCTGCAAGCCCGACGTTTTTTTGTTTTTTTTTCTTTGTTTTTTCGTATTATAATAATACTTATTAATAACGATAGAATAGTCTTGAAATTGGTAGGATTATCCAATCTCCCTTAAAGACCTTTTGCCCCTCTTTTACGGTAAATAAATACGAAAACAACGTGTCTGGTTTTCGTTCGACCGGAGTACAAGAGTTAAAAACACGAAACCACCCTATTACTTTATTACCGTTAATCAAAACGCGTGTTATTGTTTTATAATTTTCTCAGTTCATTTAAATATAATTAATTAAACGAAAGGAATATAAATAGATAATTAGCGCCGAGTCTGAGCCATCAACGGACAATGTTGAAGAGCTTCCTTTTTACAAACTGCCATTATTAATCTGTGGATACCTCTGTAAACCGATTTCGATTTGCGATTACTTAGCGAGTAAAAAAAAAACACGGTTCACCAGTGATTTGAGCGAAAGGTGCGAATTTTTCTTTCTTTCTTTTCTTTAGATCTTTATTTTCGTTCCGTCGTCCGCGCTGTTCATGTGTGTTAGATGGATAGATGATACAGCGAGGAAAAAGCCGGGGAAAGAAAAAAATAAAATACGCGGCGATTGGCCGTATTAGTCAAAAATTATTTCGTTTAAAAAAAAAAAAAAACATTATACCATCGGTATCATATTGTATGCACGCAGATCATATAATCGTCTATAAAGTGGGATGTATAATGTAAAGCGATATTATTTAAACTAGTTCCTAGCTACATAAAAAAAAAAAACTCTACAACTCGTCCTGTTAGGGTGTTAATATCTCTCAATCAATTGCATCGACAACGCATATTTGTTGTATAGATAGCCCAATTGTTCAATTTACATTTAAATTGGACGAGAAGAAATGAAATCGTAAAAAACGAAAAAAAAAAAAAAGAAAGAAAAACAAGAGCGCATTCACGGCGTTTAAACGGAATGCCGCACTTCCGGAATGAAGACAAAACCCTTATTAATTTTGTGATATTTTATCAATCAGGCGCTGTTTGCCGTCGTGTTTAAAAAAAAAAAAGAAACAAAAAAGTTAATGAAAAGAATAAAAGTAAAATCAATACTTGAGTAGAAATACATGCTACACGAAGACAAGAAAAAAACAAGAAATTGAGCGTGAGTGGACTATACGTGATTGTCATTTATTGTTTGTGTGATGAAGAAAGAAGTGTGTATGTACATGTATATATATATATATATATATATTTATATATATATAATAGTATATGATTATTGCATTCTAATGTCGATTTAACTTATAATACTTATTATTAGATATATATGGATTATGATAAATAAAAAAAATCGAGTTAACGATAAAGTTCATGTCATTTTGATTATTTAAATTATTAGTATCCTATTATTTGTACCTAATATGCTAGACTGAATAAATAATGAAAATTCGATTAATTGAGTGGACTGAATTTCATCCGTTCCTTGATGCGATATATTCTCCGGTTGCTGTAAACCAATTAAAACTTTTTCTTTCCTTCCCTCTATTACACGTTCAGTTGATGTATAAGTTGAATTTAAAGTACGAAATTAACAGGTATTTGCAATTAAAATTTAATTAAACATATTTGTTTTCTTTTTATCGAATTAAACAACATTTCCTTCAATTGTTCTGAATATTTGACTGTTTTGTACTTATTCACATATTTAATTTTTTAAAATTGTTTCAGATATTTTGCATAATTAGCCAGATTTTGGGATTAATTGAAAGTGTTTTTGATGAATTCTTTTTTTCAGATTTATTAATCCAATATTTTAGAATATGTTCGGTCCTGAGAAAAAAAAAATATTTTTTTAAAAATAAATTAGAAAAATAGTAACTTTACGATGGGCAGCAACTGGAAAAATTTTATGTGCAACACATGACTTTTAGAATTTTTTAAAAAGATTTTTTCAATGTATATATTTTTTATTTGATAATGAACGTTACATAAGCATTAATAAAAAGCGCTAATTTGAGATTATTTAAATAAAATCTCAATATTTATTTGGAAAGTTACTATTTTTGTCTAATTTTCTTTATTTTTTTTATTGTTGAAAAAAGAGCCGAAAAATCGATGGAATCGCAGACCCAATTCAGCTCGTTTATCGAAAATTTTTATTTTCAAAAAATGCTTTTTCAGAACGAAGCTTTTTTTAGAGAAAAATTCTTTTTTTTTACGTTAAATAAACAATTTTCTTTAAACATTTTAAATTTTTAATAAAAAAAAATATATTTCACATTTTGAATATAATGTTTATACATTTTAAGTAAACAATTTTTTTAAACGCTCAAGATATTATATAAAAAAATATATATATATATTTTGAATATTTTGAATATAACGTTTATACATTTTATTACCAATCAGATAGGATATTGTAAAAAAATATATTTAACATGAAATTGTTTATGGATTTAATTAACAAATTACAGTGATTTCGAAGTTAACAAGATGATTTACAACGCTGTTTGAATGTAAAAGAGTATAAAGATCTCGTACTATATATAGTACACTCATATTTATTGCACTACACACTCTATACACACAGATATATATAGGACACCGGCGCAAGAAAATTGCGCCAGTGCAACGTTCAGTGAGTTTTACATTTAGTCAGCGGGAACGAGCAGAGAAAGAAAGCGAGAGAGAGAGAGAGAGAGAGTCGGCTCCCTGAGGTTTATACTCAAGAGATCCGAGGGCCTGCTATAGAGTCCGAGGACATCAGGGTTCCTCTTATTTACGGTGAGTAATTACTTTCTTTTTCACACAACCAAGAAAAATCACTCCATTCATCATTCAACTGTCGGAATCGTTACACAAAATTATTCGAATATTGTCTCACTTCTTTTTTTTTCCACTCTATGATCAATATTAAATACTGTGCCGATGTTATCAGAAACATTACGAAAGCTTATCATATAACATCAGTGCTTCACTTTAATTGACAAATAATGCATTACCTGCCATCAATAATTTCTTTATCGTAATCTGTACAAATAAAAAGATATCGGTCACGTAAAAAACGTTGGCGAGAAACGAGAGTGAGAAACATGTGGTTATACATAGCAATCAGGTGTGCATGCGATATATTTATATATATATATGTATGTATATATGTGTGCGTGTGTGTGTATATATATATATAGATATATATGCCTACCATTGGTGGGTGACATAACCCGTTTAATTAATATAATCTTCTATGCCTAATCGAATGCCTATTTACGAAATAATATTAAATGTATGAATATTCAAATGACCTTATGACCTTCAATTAAAATTTCACGGAATTTAATGGAGATTTTTTTTTAACAAACGGAAATTTTATCATAAATATGACAAATTATTAGAATTTTGTGCAGTTAGGGGAATTTTAGTACGTTTTTAAATATAGTGGTTAATCAATTTTTGAAATTTATTTCATAACACAATTTAATTTCTTTTTTTTTTTTTTGTTAATACTTTGTGTCATTGCTGCAATTTATGATGAATTTTATTCGTCGCTCCAATTTTTGCATAATTGTGTGAAATTATTTTAAGGCATAAATTTATGAATTTAGGGCAACTATAATCAATTTTTTAAAAATATTCAATAAGATTTTTTCAAATCCATTGTCAGGATTATTTTTTGAAAAGATAATTTAAATTTGGTTAAAAATGCTCCTAACAATTAATATTTGAGGGGATTTTTGTAAGAAAATATTTAATAATGTAATTTTTTTTTTTTTTTTTTTAATATTTGGCTTTTAGTCAAATTTTTATGTAATTATGACAAATGTTGTTAAAGCCTAATTTTATGAATTTTAGGGCAACTATAATAGTTTTTAATTAGCAGTAAATCAATTTTTGTAAAATATTTATTTAGATTTTATCAACTGCATTACTAGGATTATTCTTTAAAAATATTATTTCAATTCAGTCAAGAATGCTGCTAACAATTGACATTTGAGGGGTTTTTAGTAAGAAAATATTTAATTTTTTTATTTGCTTCGTTCACTTTGATTCTAATTTAAAAAGAGAACTTAATTAAAAATTCCCTCAGCACTTTAATATTTGCCCGAACTATATTTAATGAAATCTATCCGTTGCTCCAATTTCTGCCTAATTATGAAAAATTATTAATAAACTAAAATTTTGAAAATTCCGAGCTCGTATAGTATCAACAGTTTTTAAAATAGTCTTTCATTTACTTAAAAATTTGGCATTAGCTTTCAGCATGCACATCGCTAGGATTCCAATTTAGAGAGATAAAAGCGAAGACAATTCAAAATGCTGCTAACACTTTTCTACATGATGGCGACGTGGATTCAGGCGTGGAGGCTCTCTTCGTTAAAAGCTAGGCTGGCTGCTGCTCTGGCAGGACCAGAAGTTGGTCGGCCTTCTATTGTGTTTTCAACAAGATTGCCGGAAGATCCGAAGAGCGGTAAAGCACTAATTTTTATTTCAAATCAAATATATCGATTGCGTAATTTTTAGCTTCAATTATGTAACTTCTTGAATTTTTTGCAGATAAGTCTGGAAGTAAAGCAGCATGCAAAAATGAGAGCGCCAATGTTCTCAGTTCTAGATTATGTGGAAATCGCAGTACAGCCAGATTGGGAGATTTGCTTTGGTGCCATGGAGACAAAAAATTATGCACTGTTTATCCACAGGTTTGATTCTTAACTATTGAAAATTTTGTTTAAAAATTTTTCTTTTTTCCTTTTTCACTCGAATGGACTCGGAAAAAAATATAATTAAAGTTCTTAAAATCAACTAAAAAATAATAATAAAAAAACTGAATAAGTTTATGAATTTATCACACATTTTGTTTCCTTCTTATTTTGTATAAAAATTAAGAAAATATTTGACTTCAGGACAAATATAATAAATGGCCGATTTTAATTAACCCGATTATTGCGTAAGATCTTGTTTTTCTGAATATAATTGTTTTATTATTCGTAAAGTATATAATTCGCGATGCAATTCAGACTAGTAAGATTATGATTCGAATTTTTTGTCCATGTAATTATATATTTTTTAACAATTTATTTACTCTATTTATATACATTTTATTAACAGTAATTGTGGTACATTTTTGCAGCAAAAAATTGAAGTAAGCGAGTGGCTAGTATTCCCGAAAGGAAAAGTGCAGTTTCCACTTTATGTACAGAATCATGTTCAAGTTAAATTCAACGACAGTACAAGAATGCACGTACTGATTGAGGCTGACGCTGAGACTTATCATCCTCAAGCTTATGCAAAGGCAACAAGGGTATTTAAAATTTATTCTAGAATTTATTTTAGCGCATACAAAAATTAATATGTAATCTAAAATTATTCTGAGATATGTCATATTTTATGGGTGGAAACGCATATAAATCGATTGTGCCGTTTTCTACTTTACCGCGTGTTTTTTAAATGCGTAAAAACGTAAATGAAAAAAATTCAAACGAGCTGGAATTAAAAAAAAAATCTAAGAAATATTTTTGTGAGGGAATGTGACCTTTTGTGTTTAAGAAATAATGTATTTAAAAATATTTTACGCTCACTTGCATTTATTTAAAAATGGAAAAATTCTCAAAGGTCTAATTATAAATTACATTAAATATTTTCAGCTCGAAGATTACGGCAATATCGTCACGTGGACGATCGACAAGGATTTCGCAGCGATTCTGGAAACTGATTTAGATCACATGACGAAATTGTCGATCGCTCTGATGCACGGAAAGTGCTTTATCAACAACGGACTGCTTCTTATCCGTGTTGAATGTAAGTTTTAAAGATAAAACGACGAATCCATTGCATTATAAAAAGGGTTTTAAAAAAATATATGTTTTTCCAGCTATCGCGGTTACGGGGAAGCCGTGTATCTACAATTCAGAAGAATTTATTCCACATCATGACAATAAGAGTGAGTTTCATGCTACAAAAAAATTCTCGAAATAACCATTACATTTTCAATCGCAGCTACAGCTAATTTTCATTTATTTTTTTTTTTATTTTCCCACGCAGAACTTATTGGAAAAGCGCAGTGGGATGCCCATATAAAAAAATTGAGAGTTTTTAGCAGCACAGCGAGACACGTAGCGCAACAAGGTCATTCGTTGGAAATTGAGGAAATGCCGGGGGTACAAGTATCACCTGGCAATCAACCGATTATTTTGCACACACCGACGATATTAGAAATCAAAATTCCAGTCCAAACTCCCGGTAATTAAAGTTTTGTAACAAAACTTTAATTTTTAAAACATTTAAAAAAAAAAATTTATTTCTTTTTAAGAGAGCGTTCTAAAATCTTCGGAAGATTCGACATTGCCGTCGACACCGCCGCCAACACCGGCCATCACAACTTCTGCCGAAAACGAGACTGCATCGAATATTACGATAAAATTAAACGAATTATTTGAGCGTAGACCCGTAGAATGTTCTCCTGTCACAGAACAGACGCCAGATAATTCCAGCACGCCGCTTACAATCGATTTTAAAGAGCCTCCGAAAATTGTCACTCCAGATGCTATTAATGACTCGCAGGAATCGATAGACGCGGATTCTTCAAGCGTCGCTGCTAAAACATTATCCACTGCCAAAACTTCGAAAGCGACGTTTCCTACAGCTACCTCGTAGTAAGCAAAATTCACATTTTCAAACAAATGGCTATAATTATTAAAACTTATTAAAATTAAAACTATCAAATATTTATTAAATATTATTCTTGGAAAAAAACAGAGCGAAAATTCACCTTTTCAGAAATTGATATCAATAAATTATTATTTTTTTAAATACGAGGCTATCAATGTTTCTCTGAATTAACGACAAATCAACTTTTGATAAAAGTGTTTAACTTTAATTTGAATAGTGCGAAGCATTTTTACTTATGTAATGTTGAGTTTTGATTGAACGCAACCAGATCTCATTTCGAATAACAAAAAAATCCTGATTGATTAGCATATAATTTATTGATAAATTTCGATATTGTTACAGCTTTTCGCCTTCGAAAAGGCCACCTGCGAATTACAACACAAACGTCAAGCCTCCGAACATATTTATCTACGCGGACAGCACGATAGCAACAGAAAACATAAAAAATGTTCTAGGACTTATTCTACAGAAGGACAGGTAAGTTTTTCTCGATTACCTTAAAAAACTCGATATAAAAAAAAAGAAAACTACAAAAAAAATTTTTTTTTATATACTCAATATATGAGGGTTTGTTTGCTGTTGGAAATCATTGAAGTAATATTAAATCACAAAAAAAAAAAAGAAAATATGAATTCGTGATGCAATTCCAAGTAAACGCGCAGTTTATTTGAAAGCGCTGTTTACACGCGAAATCAGGAAGACGCTTAAAAACGCGGAATACATTTTTTCTTTTTTTTTTACTTCCGACTGTTATTGCGGCCCGTTAATCAAAACACATATTACATCAGCGAGCGTTTCCTTATTCGTACGAGGAAAACTAGATAGTTTCCGAGAATTCTAATGACTATTGCGTTGACTCATCTATAGCTCTTCAAATGGCGCAGCATCGAATAGCGGGTAGTCTCTAGCATGTTTTTTGTAACTGGTATTAAATATTTTAAAATATTTTCGCATTTGGGATCCCATTTAATTAAATATTTGTTTTAATTTCATATGATTTCGGAAATTAATGAAATCACAATTTCGCTGATACGAGATATAAAAAAAAATGCGATACCGATTTCACTCCGAAATTATTTCAGTACTAAAATAGGTGGTGAAAAAAACCCTCATTTTTATTTATTTTAATTTGATAAAAAACCGTTTATGAGTTTACAGAGTTTGCACAAAAGTAGTGTGATAGTCAAAGTCGTAACGAGAATAAAATAATATATATTGTAAAATTGTATAGATTTTAATTTTTTAATATAGATAACAAACTGATATGTATGCTTATTAAAGAAAATTATTCTTTTAGAATCTAGCACTCCAAATTCACCAATTTTATTTGCTTTACAGCTTTAATAAAATATTCGTTTTTTCGTTAAAATAATAAACTGTTACTAATTTAACGAACCCATTTTTTTGTAAAATCATAATCTTTATTTAGGGAAGCCAAAAATGATCAAAATATAATATAAAATAATGTGAAATTCGCAAGATTTTTTTGACATTTTACCGTTTTCACTGTATAATATCAAAATTATGTCACTAGATACACAATTTACACCCTATCGCTGGAGGAGGCTCGGAAAAACATTTGGATGGACCAGACGGTATTGGTGATTGTTTGCGGTAATGTAGGAGCCGAAGTGTCGGGTCAACTAGTTGAATACATGGTCCGCGGTGGTCGGCTTTTGGCTCTTTGCTCCGACACGCTTCACACACTTCTTCCATCATTCAAAACAGCGGAGGTACGGGAGAACGAGCTCGTTCGTTTTTCCTACGGAAAATGGAAGCACGTGCAAATGATGCATCATATATTTTGCTACCAAGCATCGCCAGTTAAATCTCGCTTCTCACAAGATCACGAAGACTCAAGGTGAGTTCTTCTCTCTCTCTCTCTTTCTCTCTATCTGTCTCGAGAGCTCGACAAGCCGGTCAAATGTCAAGCGCAGTGTTTGTTTCTTAGAACAACTGCGCCGCACACACCGGTTTCGGCGAATGTGCGCGACAGCGCGGGGAAAGCTCACACGTTCCAAGTCAAAGTACTCGCGACCGAAGAGACCTGGCATACGCCGAGCATTATACTCGCGAACCTCGCCGAGAGCGGTGGACGAGCTGTCTTCTCTCAGATTCACTTAGAAGCCGATCCGTCGCAGTACGAATTCGAAGAGACGAAATTCAACGCTCTCAAACAGAGCAATAACACACGTTTGGAAATATTCAGCGATCTTCTCACAACGCACTTCGCCATGAATATCAATGCCGTGCCGCTTGTGCCGCCCAAATACAGCCCAGGATATTTTCTCGGTAGACACGAGGTATTTATTCGGTTTCTCTTCTCTCGAGGTTGTCTCGTGTGTTTTAAGAAAAATTATCTCTCATGCACGATTCATTCACGAATTATATTTCGCTGTTGACGGAGGCTTGTGCGAGTTTCGATCAATCCTTGCGGGGATTTTCTAAATAACCTTTTGAACTCTTTGGAGTAAGCTGAATTTCCCCAATCTTATCTTCAAATCATAATGATGCATTACAAAAATTATGCAAAGAATTTAATAAGGCAAGTTTTCATGATTCTTACATAATTTTTTTAATGCATTATTTTTATTTGGAGCTAAAATTGAGAAGTTCATAAAAATATTTCTCTACAAAATTTCATGAAATCACGTTGATTAGTTTAGAAACTATGTTATATACGATATTTATTTAGGAAGTTACAAAGAGTCTAATTAAAAAATTAAGAAATCGACATTTGTGGCCAGTATTTAATTCTCAAAGTAGGTTGTCTCATAAATAGACATTTTAGAAACATATTTCACAAAATTCCTATTCTTTAAAGTCTCGATTCGAATTTAAAAAAACTATGCAGAAAGAATTTTAAAACCAGTGGCATAAAAATTTGATCACAGCAGTAAAGAAATTGAAGTTAATTCCAACATTTCACAAAGTCGCCAATTTGATCTCCAAAAGAAAAAATTTGAATTAAAAATACGATGCAAGTTTTAAAGTAAAAATAATGAAAATTCAATTACAATAGTAAAAAAAACCAAAGTAATTTCCTACCAACTAATAAACAAGCATCTAAGCATTTAATCGAGTGGTTCGAAGTGCGGATGAAAATAGATTTTTATACTCTCTCGAGTTTGTAAACACAGTCGGTAAAATAATATAGTTTTTCCTCGTACCACTGCGCAACTGAGAGATAAGTTGCCAAAGCAAAAATAGCTATCACCGCGATTCTCGAAACTTCTCAAACGTTGGAATATAGCGCGTTGATAAAAAGAAAAGCGCATTTAATTTTCGCATCTGATTAGCTTTCATGCTTTATGTATCATTTAGCTAAAGTTAGAAATGCTGGATCAACTGAAAAAAAAAATGGAGCCGAACGACGTGTTCAAGACGGATAAAATGGATTTGCAATTTTGCGGTGCAGCGACCAAGGCAATTACCGCAACAGCATCACTCTTGCCAATAATGGTGCATCAGTGTCCCGATAACTTTTCGACCGTAGAATATTTCGAGGTAAGACGGTTTATCGTAAAACAGTTTTCCTCATTCGTGTACGAGGACAGCTAGAAAATAAATACTAGAATTCTGCAATCGACTGATGAGGAAAATGTGTAACAATTATGAATCGTTGTCGTAGAATTTAAAGACAAAGGAGTTAGGCCGGCTTGTTATATTTGCTGACGTTATGACGTCGTCGATGAACGTCGTAGCTGGTCGACGATTTCCACATGGGTTCACTGTTATTCCGATGCAGCAAACCCAGGGTCAAGGTGAGTTCAACAACTCGTATTTCCCAAGCGAGTTAATTAATTCCCTTTACGTTTTTCTTCTACCTTAGCTGCGCAACAGAGAGCTTGAAAGAAAAAAAAGAAAAGAAAAAACAGTTGCTTCTGATTTATAGGTCGGAATAGCAATGTATGGCTTAGCCCAATGGGTTGCGCCATGTACACTATGCAATTGCACATCCCGTTGAACTCTGAGCTCGGGTCTCGCCTTCCGATTCTTCAACATCTCGTCTCGGTCGCGACTGTTACCGCTGTCACGTCTCTGCCTGGCTACGAGGTTCGACTATTTATTTCCGATTATTTCAATTTGACGATGGTGATAATATACCAACAGAAATTCGACCGGTGGAGCGTATTCAAAGGATTTAAACATGACAATTTTTTTATAACGAAAT
The DNA here is from genome assembly GCA_964016905.1 of Perithous albicinctus. NCBI lineage: Eukaryota > Metazoa > Arthropoda > Insecta > Hymenoptera > Ichneumonidae > Perithous > Perithous albicinctus. Next base: position 18,714,261 of record OZ024696.1, on the reverse strand, counting down.
AATTTTTTATTTTATCATTATAATAATTTTAACAGCAAGATTTTTTTTTTTAATTATTTTAATAAACAAAAAATTAATGAAAATAGAATTTTCATTTAATGGAATACTTTTTGTCATTATTTTTCACAAAAAAAGAAAAATTAATGTCTTGAATTTACAAATCTAGTTTATCAACGAAAATTTGCTTCATATTTTTGTTTTTTATTGCAATGGACAGTTCTTCTGTATAAATTATTTTAAAATCATTCTTCTTTCACTAAAAAATTATTTTACTGCATTTACATTTTTCTAAATACTTTTTCGAGACGCTTCCGCGTCTCTTGATTTTTATTAGCATTTTTGCTTTCTCATAGAGGAAAGAAAAATGCTAATAAAAATTTTCCTCATAGAGGAAGCAATTGTTGCTTCCTCCATGAGAAAGCAAAAATGCTAATAAAAATATTTCCGACAGTTTCCATTTCCACTTTAAATTCATGTAAATCATATTAATACAATTCTAAGCATTGTTTCAATAACATTATCGGTTATTTTTTAAACATTCGAATTTACCTTTTTTTCTTCTAAATTTCGCCTATCAATTTTACGCTCTACTGGTCTCAATTTATCGAGAAATTAGACAAAAGACAGGACACAATTACTATTTTGCAGAACATCGACCTCAGACTCAAATGGCCTAATGACATATACGCGGGGAGTGCAACGAAAATTGGCGGGCTTATAGTAACCACGCTAGTCGAATCGTCCGTAGCTATCTGCAACATCGGTAGTACACATATCATCAATTTGAAAAAAAAAAAAAGAAAAATCTCAAAATTATGCCCTCACAGCTTATAAAAACATCCGTAAAACATTTTGTTCCAGGCGTGGGTGTAAATCTAAACAACAGCAGTCCCACCTGTTGCGTCAACGACGTTATAGCCGCGTACAACGAGAAGAATGGCACTAAATTGCCAAAACTCTCGTACGAACGATTTATGGCGCTCCTTTTCACCAAACTCGAGAATTTGTTGCTTCTAGTGCAGGGCGGAAATATGCAACAGCTTTTCAAACTGTATTACAATTATTGGATGCATACGTAAGGATATTATTAAATATTGGTCATTCCAATTGTCGACCCAAAGTCGACGCTTAATTTTCTATTTTACTATAAATTTTACATTTCTAGACATTTTTTTTTAATTAACAGATATTAATTATTTTTAGAAGAAGCTTTTTCTGTAAAATAACATTATTCCGAAATTTTCATGTCAGCATACTCAAAATAGTCTTGAATAGAATGTGTTTGTTGTTTGGCACTGAATTTGGTAACAATCCAACAAAAGTGCATATTTCAGAGAATTTTTTATTTTTATTTTTTTGGCAAAGCTTCCTCTATGAGGAAGCCAAATTTGACTAACATATTTCCTCGTAAAGGAAGCTATGTAAAAATTTAAAAATAAAGAAGAAGCAATTTGCAAAGTTCTACTTTGCAATCTTTTCAGTTTATTTTATATTTCAAAAGTTTATAGCGTGAAAACACTTCTTCATAAATTTCAATATGGCATCAAATTTGAACACTGACGGATTCGCACTCAATTCCATCCAGTGCATTGATATATGATAGTCAACTTTTGTTCCAAATTTGAGGCAAATACAGGCATTTTTTTGTACCAAATCTTTCTCAATAGTTTGGCTCTTTCTGAATATCCTGACATTAAAAACACCTAAAAAATTTTTTTTCTCGATGCATCATCTATTAGGAAGTAAAATGTGATTAATTACCTCGAATTTTTGTCATATATTCTCGATTTTTTTTTCCAGCGACTCGGAAGTAACTGTAATAACACCAGATGGAAAGTCACAGGAAGTGCAGATATTGGGCATCGACAGAGACGGCTTTTTGGAGGTTCGAGAAAAGAGCGGCAGAATATTTCCCGTTCATCCGGACGGTAACAGCTTCGATATGCTCAAAGGATTGATAGCTCCCATCGCAAGATCATAATTTTCATCAATCATTACGAGCAGTTGCCATTATACTTTAGTTACCTATTTTTTTTTTTCGCGGGTGAGAGACCACCGTCGAATAGTCATTACTTACTTTATACATTCCTTTAAGATAGTTTCAGGGAAGGTTTTTTGTTCCGATAGACTCGTTATTACCTCAAAAAACGAGTAATAGTCATACACTGTTAAAAAAGCAAAAGTGCTGTAAGCTTCCATTACAAACGCTGGAAGCTTTTATACATAAACGGCTGTATTAAATTTAATATACAAGTGAGATGAAAAAAATGTAAGTAGTATATATACGAAATATTTCGAAAATTAGAAAAATACAATATAAAAATTGTACTATTCTACTTCAATTGTGTATTAAATTTTAATATACCAGCTGATGAATCAAATTTCCAGTAATACAAATTTTCAAAAAAAAAAAAGAAGAATTTTAACTGTGAATTTTAACTTTGCGCGAATATACGGTCAGGTTTACTGTAAATTCGTCCTAGACGTTTCGATAAATTATCAAAACACAGAAACGTTGTACAAATATTTAACGACTGAAACCACGCGCTAGACTTTATATATATATATACTTTTTTTTTGTTTTTCGTTTATTTACTGGCACGAACCTCGGGGACATCTCGCCAGAAAAATGTAATAATTATCCTTTTTTTACTCCAATTTTTCGTGCCATAATCACAAATGCCATGACATTATACGAACCGCGAATAGTTCTTCAATCTTTTCTCTATTATTTGAAGAGCGGATTCTAAAAAGCGAAATAGTAGAAGTCATGGTTTTTTTTTTCGCAAATCGTAATTGGCATTCGATGAATTATAGCAGCAATAGTACAAAAAAAAGTAGTTAGCACAGTTGCCCGCATTTAGTTACGGTAATCCTATATAAACTACACCGATAAGCTGTTTCCGTTGCAAAATCAAATATATCGAAAGGTCAATTACACAACTCCAAAGATTTCATTGCCACTTGTTTCACAAGCAAAAGCATTGCTTACAGAGTCCATTTTGAGAGATAGATCTTATATTTCATTAACGCGATTTGAAATATTTTTGTTTTTGTTGACGTTGAGTAGTATATAGAAATTATAAGACACGAATAAAGCGAGCGTTTACGAAGTGTTATAGGAGAAAATCTGTGTATGTAAATATACGAGAAACTCAATGGCTTCCAACGTGTCGAAAATCACGAGGACGCGGTAGACGGAATTCGGCATAGCGATATTATCGAGAGTTGATTACTATATTATACGTTGAAAATTACTGCACAGGCCTAGTGGTGCGATTCCAGAAAGAAAAAAAGAAAAAAAAGGAAATTACTTACCTCAGTGTTTAATAATCCCGAGTAAAAGGAATGTAGTTACATTAAAAATCGAATATGCAATGTTGCATGTTGTTATTCCTCACTTTACATCAAAATCGCTGTACGTGTGTGTACTTAAGAAATTTATACTACGCAAATTTAAAACCCACGGGATTACGGATCTTCGTGAAAAAAAAAAACAACGTTCATCTATCGTGATTGTTTACGCGTAAGAAATGGAAACTCTTTAAGACATTCAATGTTGCCTGATGAAATTATATTATTGAATTGTTAAAAGTTGTGTATTTTTATTACTGCCCATCCTTATTTATTTTAAGAATTTGAAAATGTCCTTGGAAAGACGCTGAAAAGTTTTTGGAAATGTCTAAATATTTTAAGCGTTTATAGTTAAAATATTTTCACTTTTTTTTTCAAAAACAAGATTTTTTTTTCAGTACTAGATTTTATGGAAAAAATGTCATAATTTTAAACCTTGTCACAATCAATTATTACTCAAAAGTTATGGAAAAAAATTATTTTAAAGGTTAAAACAAGTGACAAAAATCAGAAAAAATCCTCTCTTTTTGGACAAAAATATGGCAAAAAAGCAAAATTCTTCAACTGAATCCGAGAGCGTCAGGAGCGATGGCCAAGTGAATTGATTTGGAATTCGCCATATATACTTTCAAAACCTAAACATGTTATTTAGCAACAATTAATGCAAATTCTAAAATATTTTACACAAAACCTACAAAGCGATACTTAACTCACAAATAGACAACTTATACTTCCTTATTAAAGGATTAGGTTTCAAATTAACACAACACAAATTATTGAAAGAACTCCACCAATTATTACGCTAAAATTTTCTTACATAAAAAAAATAAATAAAAATAACAAGACTGTTGCGCTATAACGAACGTATTTATTTTTATTCACGAGAAGGCTAAGCTATAAGAGCGTGTAGCGAGACACCGGGAATTCATCTTAATTATTTATTTAATAATTCGACAAATATCAAAGATGCGCTATCGTAAGAATGTTTTTTGTTGTCGTTTGTTTTTTTATATAAACACGATACTGCGAATCCCGTGTGTAAGATGGTCAAGTACAGACTACAGCAGAGAGCGCTCGCAAAGCCTTATTAATGATCTGCTTTGGGCATCGGCTCGGGTACATCGCGATCGGTGGGCTGAACTTCGGGAGTATGAGGCCATATTGTCGGTTTATCGATATTAATAGCTTCATTGGGATAAGCTTCGGCATAGTCTTCCATGGTCATCTGTTCGAAGGGAAGAAGACTTTTGATTTTGTCAACCTCTGCTTGGTATTGGACGATACGCATTTTCGATTCCTCGATAAAATTTTGAACTCCAGCCATCTAAAAAAAAAAAAGTCAATTATCAAAATGTAATAAATGGTTTAAATCATTAAAAACAGCTTGAGATGCTTACAATTTTTTTCTCTTGCTCTTCAATCGCTGCCGTATACTTATCGGCCGGGTATGGGATATTCAGAGACTCGTATTCCTTCTGAAATTTATCTACCATACCGGGAATTGGAATTTGCTTCTTGTACATAGCCCAGTCGATTTTAATCGGAGCATCCGGAAGCTCCGATACTCTGTGAAGTAGAAAAATGTTTAAGAAATTAATGTAAATTAATAAATCAATGAAAATAAAAATAAATTTAAAGGTACATCAATATTTAAGAGTTAATCAAATTTGTATTTGATATTTCAAGGGAATGCAAGGAAGCTCATTTTCAGAGAAAAATACTTTTTTCTTTTTTTGATAATTTGGAGTAAACTAATTTCATAATTTGGGCATAAAATTCAAATTCACTTTGTAAAGAGAATTTTATCTTTGACTGTAATTTTTGTCTATCTGTATAATCCAGAACTTTGTAAAGAGTAAAGGAAAGTATATCTTCAGAAATTTACTGAATTTCTCTTGGAGAATACTTTTTACACATTTTTAATTATGTACTATTTTTCTTAAAGCAAATTATCAAACTCAATTTAAAAATCTAAAAAAAAATCTGAACCTATTTTTGAAAATAAAAAATTTTGGTAAGCCAAACTGGACCGTTGAATCTATCTATTTTTTTTCTGCCTCTTTTCAACAACAAAAAAAAAGGTAAAAGTTAGAAAGAATAGTAACTTTATGATATGCAGTAGCTAGAAAATTTTTGCATACAACACATGATTTACGAAATTTTTAAAAATTTTTTTGCAAATGAATCTTGAAATTTTGCTTAAGTAAACTGAAGTTAACGTTCATGACAACAAAAAATTTGAAAAAAATCTAAAAATTATGTGTTGTGTATAAAAATATTCAACATAATTTTATTTTCATAATTTCTGGGTGTGGTGACAAAGACAGTGAAATAAATTAAAGTAAACAGGCAAAAAGTAGAAATTCAAAGTTTCGAATACATATTTTACAGAATCATTGGTACAATTTAATGAGCGACTGACAAGAGTTTGTTTTTCCGCTAAAAGCCACATCAAAAGTGGATTATGATTAAATCTATGAAATTTTGTAGCAAGTCCGCCGTTTGAAGTTTCAGTGAAAATTGGAGAATTTAATCAAAGAATTCGACGAAAATATGGAACTTACGATAAAAGCACATGACACAATTTTTACCTTCGAAAAATTTCGGTTTCTTCAGAATAGACGAAAATTATATAATAATTATAAAGCGAAGGAGTGGTGGAAGACAAAACTTACTTTCGGAGATACTGATCGGATCTCGATTTGAATGCGGCGAATATATTTTTCTGCGATTCTGGAAGTTTCTCCGCAATCGCCGCCCAGTTTATTCCCTTCAGCGCTCGGCGAGACATATTTTTGCCGAGTAAAGACGTCGAGGTTTAGGAAAAAACTGATATGGCTCTCTCCGACACGATATCCCGGTCGCTCTCGTGCACCTCCGTGAAATTAGCAACTTAGCAGAAGACACTCTTTGCAAGTCGATTCAGCGTCGCGAGATTTATCGAATTCCGTGAGGAGACAGTGACGCTCAATAAATTTCTTGCGCGGCGAGGATTCTCCAAAATTCATTTGTTTATTTATTTCATGAATAATTCGATCTTAACCTTTTTTTTTAGAATATCCTATCCTACATAATTGGATTTTCTCATAAAACAAAAAAAACGACAAAATTCACTTTTCTACTGCAGATTAACAGTAATAGAAAACGTTTATAACAATTTTATAATTATTTTTTTACTTGTATCAGCGATGAGTTATATATATGTAAAATGATAGTTTAAATATTATGTAAATTTAAATGTTGTCACGTGATCAGAAGAAGCACGCGATTGGATTGACGTCACGATGTTGTTTACACGTATTGAAATTGTATGAACTTACAATTAACGGTACTTTATTAATCAAAATATTTACCAGAAATAGCAAATCGACTAGAACCTGCTTTTTTAAAAGATTCTCTGAATTTATTTAATATTGATATATTTATAGCAGTGGAAATTCATCAAATGTATTTTATGTCATAATTGTGCACGCGCCGGCACGCGCTTTACACGCTCGGCAACAGCATCGTGACGTCATAACGCTATTCGAATGAATTCGGGTTTTTCCGGCGGGTTTAAATAGACAATTTTCCGTTTGGATTTTAAAACCGCTATAACTTTAAGAATACTAAATATTTTTTGTGACAAAAAATTTTATTTACTAACTCATACATCCACTATAAAATATAGCAATATTTATATTTCTCACCCTCTGGAAAAATCATTCAAATTTTACCGCCAATGGACCACCAGGGATGCTCAAACTCTCCCATTTCACGCAGCTGATTTAATTCGGCGAATCCCAACAATTCTACTCCTTATCACTGCCAATCACGAAGCCCGAAAACATCGCTCCAACGGAATTCCATCTTGTAAAAGAAGCGTATTACAAGCCGAAGGGCGCATCCCTTCTCCAATCTCAAGAAGAAGAAGAAAAGTAATCCATTCGCATTGACAGTGAAAATACTGTCCCATCAGTGATAAAAGCGAGTGGTACAAGTCGCTAGTGTCAAAGCGGACAGTACATATACTATTCGTATGTTTGCCGCGAGCGTCGCAGGGGGCGCGCAGCAAAATGTGAATGGGGTAAATGTATATCTGGGGAAAAAAGAAGGAAGGAGAGGAAAAGGCGAAAAAGAAAAGGAGGGGCTGATAGTTACAACGTGCGAATCGATCGATAAGGCACAAACTGGGTATGACCCGAAAGGAGGGGTTTTCGCTGGGCAAGGGCGGTGAGTGGGTGGGTGATGTTGGTGTGTGGTTGGGCATGATCAACATCATAAAGAGGATAGTATAATATACCAATCGGAGTATTTCAGCGTCTGTCCCGACAAACTAATATATACATATATAAGAGCCTATAATGCTTAACATTCAGCCGCTTTAATAAACACGTTTTAATGCGGTTAACGATGTAGTTATGCCGAAAAAAACGGGGAGAAATGTGAGAGAAACGCGTGTCGGTAAGAGGATTCATCGAGTCGCTAAATCCGCGAGTGACCAAGTGATTGTTAAACAATTTCGTAGCATTCACGTCAATGTCAAAACTGCCAAGAGGTGGTTTCATGTGAAAAAACTTTTGGATTTCGTGACGGACGATGAGCTCGCCGCGTATCTTCTGGATCTCGCTGAACCTATACTCAGGTATTTATTTTTCTTTTTTTTTCTCTTATTTTTTTCTTTCGAACATGCTGCTTTTGTTTTCTTCGGGGAATAGAATTGTTTCTATTTCGAACACATTATGCGACTACTTAAGTACTGTCAACGTGTAGATGGAATTACTCATCGAGACTGTCAATGAGCTTTCAATACCATCTTAAATCACGCGTGTGTGAGTGTGTGTGTGTGTTGGTGCAGAATAAACGTGGGAAATATAATGTGTAGACCCGAATGACACGCACCTGTGTGTTTGAGGTGTGCGTTTGATAAGGGCGATAAGATTTCTCGACTGTTGATTGGTCGGACAATCGAATCACCGGGAAAATACGATTGATTTTTGAGCTTTTCGCCAATTATTTATTTGCTTCTTCTATGTACACACTTTCTATTAGATAATAAATAATTACTATTACAGTTATTTTTTTTAATAAATATTTTTAAAAAATGATCTTTTAATAATTTCATAATTAAATGTATAAAATTGTTTATTTAAAAAAACAACTTGTGATTTTTGATATTTTCAATAATAATAACAATAATAATAATAATAATAATAATAATAATATTTCAAGTTATACATGTTTAAAAATAAGGTACAGTTACGTGTTATTTAAATGGAAAATAAAATGTGCTGTGAGAGACCTGAAAAATATTTAACAAAATTTGAGATGAGCGATGAAAAATGAAAATATGCTATATTTTTTTGTCAGTGAAAAAACATTAAAATTTATATTTATAAAAATATTAATTGATTAAACGATTTTTGAAGATGTACATTTGGCGCATTTTGTTTCTTTAAAGATGCTTCACATCTTGTGCGTTTAGATAATTAATAGAGCTAACTGTTTATTAATTACAGTTATCTGTTTATGATGTAATTTTTACTGGGTAAACAATAAACTGTAATTTTTAGATAATTAATTTACTGATGAAAATAAAACACTAATCAATTGATGTGTTAATTGTTTACAGAAATATTTACAAAATTTTTTTATTAATTTGCACTATTTAATTTAATAAATACATTTGTACTTCAAAAATTAGTAAAAAAAAAAAAATATTTTTCATCATTTATGCTTTTTTGTTTTTCTGAAATATTTACAACAAATTGTTATTAATTTGCACTATTTAATTTGTTAAATTTTTTTTTACTTCCAAAGTTAGTAAAAAAAATTTTTTTTTATGATTTATGCTTTTTTTGTTTTTCTAAAATATTTACAAAATATATTTATAATTTTTTTTTACTAATTTCCACTATTTAATTTATTAAATTATATTTGACTTCAAAAATTAGTAAAAAATAAATAAATATTTTAAATAATTTACGCTTTTTTGTTTTTCTATCAAGGCGAGATGGCAAATGTGCGAGCCCCGGAGATTGGAAAACGGATCAGGATAAGGAGAATGACTTGGAGATTGTCAAGGTCGACGAGAAGGAGTCGTCAAATGGCGAGGAACCGTTGCGTCGTAGTCCAAGAAAGCAGCTTCCTATTGCTCCAGAACCTGCTGAAATCCCAGCGGAAATTGAGAAGAACGTTCAGTCCACCGAACCGGAAGTGCTTAATAACGAAATCTCCGAACCACAGGAAAAACGTAGATCCCGTGTTAAGCATCACAAAACTAAAGGCAAGCATCACAGAGACAAACGCAGCAAGAGAAAACATTCCAAAAACAGCGTGGATAAGATTTTAGTCGAATCCAACGACGAAAAATCTATTTTATCAGAGACGATCGACAAGAGAGAAGAGTCCGAGGCAATTCTTAAACAGCACAATATCTTACTCTCTTCAGTTCCAAAATTAGTCGTCGAGCGTTTAACCATCGTCGAGGGAAATGTAAAGCCTGAAAAGCGTGAAATTTTAGATAAAATCGAAAAAGATTGCACTCCAGAGATCATCGAAAGTGCAAATACTGAGAGAAGAGAAGCCAAAAGCGTGAGCGAAGAAAATTCAAATAAAAACGATGAATCTCCAAGCAAGGAAACGTTGAATCTCGAGGAAAATTACAATTTTGAAATTGTACCACCGAACAATAATTACGTCGAGGAAAGTAATGAAAAAGAATTTGAGAATAATTCCAATGACAAAAGCAGCGATGCCAACGAAGACAAAAAGCTCGAGGCCGAAATTCAGTCTGTCGAGGCGGAAATGAAAAAAATTATTGATGAGAAGAAAACGAAGAAGAAGCGCAAACATCCGAAGCTCGATTTGCCGATGAAGAATGAAATTTTAGCGGAAAATTCGTCGGAAGAGACCATTCACAAACGGCACAAGAAAAAGCACAAATATCCGACTTTACACAAAAAAAGAAGATACCACGATGGTCGAAAAGCGCCACAAGATGGTCGAGCTGCTGGTTTGGAAGATCTCGAGACTCCGGAATTGGATATTATTCTTCCGGAGCCAGTACCGGCGACTATTGTGCCGCAACCGGTGAACGAAGCTACAGGAATTATCAACGAACCGCAGAGGCTCGCTATTAAAATTAAACTCTGTTCGGATTGTAACGATCGTCATGTGGAAGACGCTTGTCCGCTCAATTCAACAGAATGCATTATTTCGGATGCTGTAAGTCACGCAGATTGGTTGAACGCGCACAAGAGCAATACTGACGTAATTAAAGCCGCTACTTCGGACGATCCGATGTCCGAAGGTTACGCAATTGTCAACGACGACGCCGAGGAATCGGATGAGGAGTCTGCACCTGGAGAACAGTACAAGAGCAAAACGAAAGCCGAGGGAGAGGAAAAACAATTGCACGTTAGCGAGGATCGTCCGCTATACTCCAGAGAATCATTGCCCGATTGTTTTGAGCTGAAAATTACAACTCCGGAACACGGAATTGGTATTTATGCAAGGCAATCTTTACCCATGTACGCGAAATTGGGACCGCTGATAGGCAATCCGGTCAAGGAAATGGATATTCCTGATGATTTTCCTATGCGGCATATTTGGGAGGTAATTAATGAATTTTTGTATCACGTTCTTGGTTTACAAAATTTTGTATTGGTGAACATTTATGTTACTTTTGCAGCACACTTTTGTGCAGTTAAATAATTACGGTAGCTTTGCTGTAATCTCTTGTTCAGGATAATAATTTTAATTTTTGTGCTATAATCTTTTGGGCAGGCTGATGAATTATGTTATTTTTGCTGCAAAATATTGTGCAGTAAAACAATAATGATCCATTTCTGCAAACTTTTGTGCTGCACAATATTTTTGTTTCTTTTGCTTGCAAATTTTCATTACGCTTTTTATTTTACCCACAGGTAGACGACAATGGTAAAACTTCGTACATCAGCACGACCAATCCATTGAAAAGCAATTGGATTCGTTACATGAGACCGGCGGACAGTAAAGACGACAGAACCGTAGCTGTTGTCACTAATCACGGTGAATTGCATCTCGTAACCACGCAAAATATTACATCGGGTATGGAGTTAACGTACTGGGCGGATTCGCAGTCTTCCACGTGGACCAGAAAAAATAAAACGGATAAAACCAGTGAGTTTAACAATGTTCACTCCGTTTAATTGTGAAATTTCGTTGTAATTTCTGCTTTTATTTGTGTACACAGATTGTGGAGGATGCAATTTAAACTTCACGCATCCTATATACTATCGTCTTCATTGTTGCATTTTTCACGATACAAATTATAGTCTCACTATAAGAAAATATCATTGCAAGGTAATTTGAATATGTTTCTATTTAAAAAATTTTTTTTTTTCACCTCGTGTTTCATTCGAAAGTACACTTTATAATTAGAAATATTTTACTTTTGAAGATATGCGGCGACGCGGTATTAGGAAAAGATAATATAATGAAGCACGCAGCTGATTTGCACGGAGGTCGTGGCGCTTATCAGTGTCAGTATTGCAGAAAATTCTTTCTACGATTAAACTACCTCGAGATGCACCGAACTTATGGATGCTCGCAAAATCCTCAGCGATCGAGGCCTCTGTGCGATTTTTGCGGTCGCAAATTCTGTCAGCCACAGAAATTAAAAGTTCACATTAAGAGAATGCACAGCGGTGAGTTTAATCGCGATTTTTGACAAAACAAAAATGCAAAAAAAAAAAAAAGATTGTCATTAAAAAAAAAAAAAAAAAATTCATTGAAAATGAATATTATTTAAATTAATTATTTTAATTTCTTTAGATATGTCCGAAGTTCTTCGTGAGTTTCAATGCAAACTGTGCCTGAAACTTCTCGGTTCGCGTGCTGCTCTTCAACGTCACATGAAGGAAGTACATCACAAGGACGTTGTCGCGGCAGCGACTTGCGATCGATGCGGCAAAATGTTTCAGAACAAGAGCAACTTGAAAATTCACATGTTGACGCACAGTGGCGTAAAACCATTCAAGTGAGTGCGAAAAAAAAAATTGTAATTTGTATCAATCGAAGGTAGAAAGTACGTCGAAAGTATTTTTCTCAATTTTGATTTTCACACAGAAGAAGTTTTTTTTTTCTTCTGCAGATTAAAAAAATGTATCCTGATACTTATTTTTACTAAAATTAAAAAAAAAAAAAAAAAAAAAACCTCAAAAACCTATAAATATTCCAGATGCAAAGAGAAAGATTGCAAGGCTGCTTTCACGACAAAACAATGTCTACAATTTCACTACAAAAAAGTTCACGGTCTCACGGAGGAAATGATGCCGAAAATTGAGAGATCTGTGGCGTATACTTTTGACGCTTACAGCGGTGGTTTAGTGGAGGATATTGGCAGAGGTCAAACTCCCAGATCAGGCAGAAGAGGCTCACAGGTAATATTATTTATCGTTCCATTTCCTTCGTAAAATTTTGAGCATCGTACATAACAAATTTGTTAAATGAATTATTTATCGCCCAAAAGCAGGACAATAGCAACAGCGTAATGTCCATCGACGACTGTAGCTCCGAACACAGTTCCAGAGCCGATGCATCGGTGAACTCGTTCCAGGCGACAATCAATGAATTTGAGAGCGATGTCGTGAGTACAACGAGAAGCAATTTGGATCGCGATGCGCAAGATCGTGAAAATCAAGATCGCGAATTGTGCGATCACGATATACCAGATCACGAATTACAAAATCGTGATTTGCACGATCACGAATTACAGAATCGTGATTTGCACGATCACGAATTACAAAATCGTGATTTGCACGATCATGCATTGCAAAATCGTAACTTGCAAGATCAAGAATTACAAAATCACAATTTGCAAGATCATGAATTGCAAAATCGTGATATGCACGATCACGAATTGCAAAATCGTGATTTACACGAGCACCATTTACAAAATCGTGATTTGCACGATCACGAAATGCAAGATCGTGATTTACACGAGCACGAGTTACAAAATCGTGATATCCACGATCACGAACTACAAAATCGTGATATGCACGATCACGAATTACAGAATCGTGATATGCACGATCACGAATTACAAAATAGTGATATGCACGATCACGAATTACAAAATCGTGATATGCACGATCACGAACTACAAAGCCGTGATATGCACGATCACGAGATACAAAATCGTGATATGCACGATCACGAATTGCAAAGTCGTGATGTGCACGATCACGAGTTACAAAATCGTGATATGCACGATCACGAGATACAAAATCGTGATATGCACGATCATGAGTTACAAAATCGTGATATGCACGATCACGAGATACAAAATCGTGATATGCACGATCACGAGATACAAAATCGTGATTTGCACGATCACGAGATACAAAATCGCGAGATGCAGGATCGTGATATGCAAGAATCGCCGCCGCCTCAGCCATCGCATCAAGAAATTCAAATACCCTCGTCGTCCGTATCGCCGCTCGAGAATTTGCGACCTTCTCCGGAGGTTGATTTCTACGGAATGTCACGATTGCAGAGCAAAGGAAGCAAGAAATGGATGGGCGAGTTTAATCCGCCAGCAGAGCCGGAGATTATTCAGCAGCATTCCGTAGCGTCGTCGCGAGATGTTTACGAATTTGAGGAACCCGCGAAAAAGGACGAGATAAGAAACGACGCGGTATCAGCGAGTCTTATGAACGGCAGTAAGCTTGGATTAAATATTTATCGTCGTCCCGAAAGCACAAACGCAAGTTTATTGGTAGAGGCAGCTTTGGACGCTGCTGAACGAGACATTGGCGCTGTATCGAGTCCAATGCTCGATGACAATGATCGCGACGGTAATCTGTACTCGATATCGAGTCAATTGCAATCACCATTACCATCCAGATCCTCGGAAAGTCATCTCGAGTCTTATATACAACAACAAGAAGATCTAATGTCTCCCTCGACTCCGGACGGTCGTAAAACACCGCCGAGTCACGTACAAATTGATTATCATCTTCATCGTCCTGCTGAATACATTAATTCACCTCGAACGCACAATATAGAGCAGTATCTTCCTCAGGACGAGCTGCCACGTGTTTCGTCACCCGGTTACATTCACATTCCCCAAGAGGATTTAACATCGCCCTCAGCGACACCAAATCCAACGCGCTATCAGGGAATTCATCATCATCATCATCACCATCATCATCAAGTCCCGACGGACAATCTTTCCAGCGACGAGGGTGATTCAGTGGCACAAAATTTGAGCCTCTCGGTTAAGGAAAAATCGTTGCAATTGGATTTATCAACGTCTTACAAATACGACGCTCTCGATGCGGAATTCTGTCGGGAAAGAACGAATTTCGAGCCACTTGTTTTGAACAGCGGTGAATTGCAAGGTTTGGATATGTCCGCGAGAGGCTTTCATCATGGCTTGGGCGCCCAATTACCTAACAGTCGGTATCATCATCATTTGTACGAAATAACCGAACGACAGAGTGTCGATCTCAGCAGAACTAGTGGATATTCAATATCACCGCCACCTCCGCCTTATCCGCATAGCGAAGTGCTTAGGATCGTCAGTCTTGATCTCACGCCTAGCCACAGTGTCGATCTTAGCCTATCGAGAACACACCATCTTCATCCAACTGGGCCAAGAGTTTTGGGCAACGAGAGAGTGCAAATTGTTAGCGGTAATTCTCAGACCCTCGGCTCGTCTAACTCACACGTAGTGCCTGACACTCTTGAGGGAAGAATTTTGTCGCCACCGCCGCCTTCGATACCGGGCTACAATGCAACTTATCCTGTCAGTCCTGCTGCCTATCATCCACCAAGACCTGGATATCATCATTATTCCGGATATTATTGAAGAGGTTCTTATTTGTTTTAAGAGGATTTTAAGAGAGAGGGGGGGGGACGTTTTAGGAAGTACGATCCACTTAAGAGAACTTGGTTTTTAATGGTTTTAATGCTGCGAAAGCATTTTTTTTTTTAAAGTTAGGCCAGTAAAAAAAATTTTTAATTTTTTTAAATTTTACTTTGCCTGTTTCGGGAAAACAGTTTTGAGGTGAATAATCCGAGTTTATTTCCTCTGCCGTTGGAATATATAATTCTCAAATTTTTAAGCTTTTTTCTTGCGCAATTTAGATGAGAAAAAATGTTGATATCTTTTTACGAAGATTCATATTTAATTTTTAGGTAATTGTATAAATATTTAATTACATCGTCGATCTAAATCTGACGCCTGTGTATTTTTAATTGGCTGAAAAAAAAAATTGTAGTAAATATTGAAACTGTTGAATTTTAAGTCATGAATGATCTATTTTTTTACGAATACAGGTGATGGTTAAAAAAAATGCAGATCTTATGTACAAAAATGTACACTTTTTTTAAAAAGAATTTTTTTTTCGTAAAAAGAAGCTTTGCGGAATCATGTTAAAATTGAATTGAATAATTGAACTTATTACTCAAGTAAAAATAAATTCATTTGACTTTTCTGTAGTCGCAAGTGGAATGTCAGGATGAAATTCTGAAAAATTTTAAAGCGTAATTAGGCGCTGGATTTAGGTCGACATAAAAAGACTTGGATTTTAATTATAAACTTTTCACACCTTATTAACGTTTTTCAACGGTTGTTTCATTGAAAAATAAGAAATCTCTTATTATTTACAAGTCGTTATTTTCAAAATCTGTATATGACGCCATTCTCTCGCTGGAATGCAAACACTCATCACAAAACTGGTCTCTATAAACACGTGAAGTTTCAAAATATCTATAATCTTCTCAAATTCAAATCTCTGCCTAACTGGACCTACTTAATTTGCAAATTCGACTGGAGGCGAAGATGTTGAATCGATTTCAGGAAAAACAAACTTGTTTCATTTAATTTTTTATCAGTAAAAAAGAAACATAGGAAATCCTACGCGCTTGATTATTCGTAACGGGATTCAAATTATATAGAAAAATTCTCAATTCCAAACATTAAAAATTGTAGGGCGAGTTCCATTTTTTTTAAATAGATAATACAAAATTAATTTAAAAATTAATTTAAAAAATTCTTTAAAAAAGATTTATTTTTCCTATTTCAGTTTTTTAAATATAAATTAATTTTTATCTGTTCTCTTAACCAATTTTTTTCACATTCAATGACTCAAACATTAAACTGGAATTACGTTTAATGCACAAGTCGAAGGATATTAATTTTGGATTCACAGCGTGTATGAAAAATTACAAATCACGTAGCGTCTGTTCTTTAACAATTTCGTGATACGTTGTCGAAAAACAAGCAAAAAAAATTCTTATTTATAAACTAGGATGTACATTCTTCGATAACGCGATTCTAAAACATTGTCATCGTGGATATAATTTAATTTATCCAAGAACTAAAATACCTCCTTAACGCTCTCGACTCTCGGATAGCCATTAATCGTGATAATTGCCGAATTAATTGATTTAATTAATTTTAGTCGACACGCAATAGTTGCAGAGAGAATTAACTAAAAAAAAAAAAAAAAACCTAGACATATTATTACTCACTGCCTGTTTGCGAATATTCATGAGTTTCCACCCCCCAATAATCCGGGAATCAATACGCGAGGTAACTCCATCGGAGTGCCTAAAAGTCACTGCAAATTTTATCCTTATACAACAACAAAAAAAATGTTATTTTTACATTTATTCTAGTCATTGTGTAACATATCTTTCGATTTATAATTTTAAGTCTCAGAAAAGTACATTTTTTCGAATTAATTCGAATTATCTGTTTTACAACGATTTGCGTGAAAGAATTTTTTTTAAATTTATTTGCGATTCTCGTCTACAAGACGTTATAAAATAAGTATTTTAATTAGTACTTTTCGTTAAAAATCATGCTTAGCATTGGAGATATATTTTTTTTTATATATATATAGTCGCATTTGAAAATAATTCTAAATCTTTTTCTATCTCTTGTCGTGAATCCAGGAAACGTGGCAATTGAATCGAAAAAATCGTACGATTTTTAGAAGAAGGGCAACTAAAAATAACATTTTCAGTATTCTGCATTTTTCAAATTTTTCTTTTTTTTTTGTAAAATTCTTGCCCTTTAACTCTTATTGTACGCGTTACGATGTTTCGAACCTGCATGTAAAAGCATTCTTTCGCCCGAATCTTACGCAGTTATATCTTAAGAGTTCGCCATAATTTATATAAATAACTTATAAATAACCAAAGATCTAAAAAAAAGAAGAAAAAAAAAACATTGTATATTCCCGTGCCAAACTGTACGAGGGACGCTGTCGACTCTAAAAGATGTTAAGTTGTCGCATAGAAGTAAACATCCCCCGCGATTAAATGTCTTAATCATTGATATTCGTCAATTATTGTGACATTAAAATGGGGGATACAATTCTTATTTTTCAATACGAAATAGTATTACGAGTGTACATATTACTTATATCTCAAGTAATTATAAAAAAAAAAAGAAAACAAAGAAAAAACTGTATTCCACTTAATATTACAGTTATTAGAGTTGTAGAATAGCGATATTGAAGCTGAAATCTCGTAGATTGTCTCTCGTTGAATCGTAATTTGGTTGTCGAATACATAAAAAAAAAAAAAAAAAAAAACAAATACACGTAGAGATATAGAAACTGTTCTTTCCTCTAAATATTATTAAACCAGAAATTCGTTACAGAACGTTCAATAGATTTACAATTACAATTAATATGGGAAGAAACGCGATGATTTCGACGAAAAAAATGGGTTTTATTGATACCCGAAAAAATTTGAAAAATTGTTAGAACCTTCAAAAATTCAGCTGATAAAAAAACATAATCGTTCATCTTTCGGAACACCAAGAGTGAAATCTTGATTCTGTGTCTCGTTATAATGCATACTAAAGTTGATACAATTTTTCATACTAGTTACTTGTATTTAACAACAACAACAACAACAACAACAAAAACAACATTAATACGTGACGTTTGTAGCTATTACAAGGGACAAAAAAAAGAAGAAAAAAAAAAAATTCAATTTGAAAATATTTTTGAGTACAAAACGCGGCCCGATATACATTTCTATCAGGTTTAAGAATATAAGGACAAATTAATAGAGTGCAGCAATACTACAATAAAGATGACCAAAAGAAATTTCTGTCGCTTTAATTGTTAAATAATTATTTCAACAATTATTATCCATTATTTCCTGCGCTTTCCAGTTTTCAATTTATTTCTCTGTGATTAAAAAACAATAAAAAATTCTTTATTCTTTTCTTAATTTTAAATATTTAAAATTTGTTTTTTTTTTTTCAGAGTCGTAAAATTTTTCTCTGAATCTTAATACTCTTAATTGTTCTAATAAAAAATAATCTATGTTTCTTAATTTAATACTTTGAAATGTTTCTCTGAAGAAACTGACAAATGATTTTAAATATGTCAAGTAAGTTTTGAATAGTTGGATTTAATCTGAGACAGAGAAAAATGTTTCAAAGCTTTATTTTTTTCTGATTAATTCTCCCAAAATTATGCAGATTTTAGGCGAAATTCTAAAACATTCTTCGAAAATTTAAAAATCGGCATTTTTGAATATATCATTCAGCCTATCAGTGAGCGGTAAATGTGACCGGTAATTTTACCGTATTTTTACCCAGAATCGGTACACTCGACCGGTACTAAAATTACCTTAGTATTATTAAAAATGTTGACCGCGATATGAAAAATTAAATTTTAACCGATTTTTTGCATCTGGATATTATTTCTTGGACGGTAAGTTGACAACAAAAAATTGATGTTGGTTTTTTTACATCAAGTTATGAGAAAAGAAACTAAACGGTAAAATACAGTGATTTTATGGTAATATGACCGGAATTTTTTCATCCATAAATAAATTTCATTATTCAAAAATTGTAAACAGTATTTTTATGGTAAATTTACCGAAAATTAAAATATCGGTATTTTTGCAAATCCTCAGATAAATTTACGAAAGAAAAATTGTACCTCGATATTTTTGCAACACAAAATAGTGTGAAAAATAAATTTCCGTGTTTTTATGGTAACTTTACCGGATACAAAAAATACCGGTACTTTTACACATCTCTACGAAACCCGGCCTTTACGTCCAACAGGTTTTTTCAAAGGCAATAATCGCTTCGAGTGGGGTTAACTGATTTTATTATAAATAATAATAAGCCGCGAACAACAAAAAAATTCATTATCAATTTACAATGAAAACAATCTCGGCTTTAGCGCCATAAAATACGATTCTAAAATTCTGAAGAAACAAATGCAAAAACTCTTGTTATTCCTAAAAATTCATAATCGTGGCGTGTGTTCGACAAGCTCTGTGATTGGACCAAGTAAATCCACTCCCGCTCGTCCCTGCCCCCTCCCCCCGCCGTTCTTACCAAAAATGTCCACTCTACAACGAAAAACCGTTAAAAAATAAAATTGCCACCGAAAACATAACAAATCTATAATCCCACAAATAAATTCCCGTAGAATAATGTTGAAATATGAGAAAAAAAACATTCCTAATAAAGTAATAATCGTCCAATGAAATAGCGGGAAATTTCACCGATAGTTATGAGACAAGCCGTGCCATTAGTAGTGACGTTGGCGTCGTTTTGAAATCAGCGCCGCTGGGCCAATAAGAACTTGCATAAGACATAAAGCTTTGTTGTTTGCCCCCGTGTTCTCTCGGGTTCGTAACCCGCCATATTGTATTAGTAGCGCGGGTCACTAGCGCGTGTATGGGCTTTTCGGGAGCGATTATATTATTGCAAGTGAAATAGTGCGCGAGTGACGGTTTGTTATATTAATTTGCAAATGATGGATCCAGCTAAATTGAAGGTCGTTGAATTGAGAGCCGAGCTAACTCATCGAGGCTTGGACGCCAAGGGCAACAAACCCGTGCTCATCGAACGGCTTCGAAAGGCGTTGGAGGAAGAATCGGGCGATCGTAAGTATTTTTTCTTCCCCCATATATTCGTCAACAATCAAAAAATATACAAACAATATCACGTCGATTTAACTTGCCCAACTTTAATATCGTGAACCGAGCACTTTAATTTCTTTGCGCAACGTTAAACGTTGAACGGTGGTCCTTTGAAGTTTCGTCCCGCGTCGTAAATTTCCCACCGAAAAAAAAAAAAAAAAAAAAAAAAAACCACTGTTTTGGACTCACTCTCGTTCACACCTCAACGCTTTAGATCAGACACTGTATATTGTCGTTCATTTGTTTGTAGAAGACACAAAGATTCACGGATATCAAAAATCTTTGAATGTTTGTGTAAACATGCATGTGCGATGTTTTTGGCGCCTTAATTTTATGAATATTTTCGGTGAAGATTGTGTTTAACCCTTCGAGTACAGGCTATTCTAGATTGGCGAATTTGAGATTCAAGGTTTTTTGTGCATTGGCGATAATCGAATTTACTCAAAATGCAATTTGTTACGAATTTTAACATTTTCTAAAATTGATATTGCGTACACGACGATTATTTTGATTGTAAAACTAATCTTTGACCTACAATTTTACTGCACGTCGTTTGGTTGAAAAAGCCCCTTGAAATTTAAGTTCTGGGCTCAATTTGTTTGCCTCGACGCTTTAGATTAGATATCAGTTGTTCTTTTCTTTCGTGCCTTCATTTTCTGAATATTCGGTATAGATGCATTAAAGCCGTCATTGCACAGGAAATTCTAACTTTCTACTAAAAGCACTTTTTTTTTTGTAACACTGAAGATATTTTATGCATTGGAAAAATTGGAATCGGTCCAAATTCAATTGTTAAGATTATTCAAATTTTGTGTATGAGGATTATTTGGGTTACACAACTAAATCTTCGCCCTTCAATTTTAGTGTGATTCACTGGGCTAAAAAAAAAATTTGAAATTTGACTACTAGAAATAAATTACTCACAGAAAGAAGAAAAAAAAAAAAAAGAAAAAAAAACCCCCCAACACTGTTTTGAAATTTCGCATTAATTTTGATGTATGATTTTTAGTATCCTAAATTCATAAAAAAATCCCTAACAGCAAAATTTTTAAAGAGCTTTTGGTTGCGTCTTTATTAGAATATTGTCAATGTCTATTATAACATTGCATTAAGCTTGTTTTCTATATTATAATTACAGCAAAACCAGCGGGAGATGCCTCGGCGCAAGACACAAACGAAGAGAATGTGGGAAAAGAAGCTCAGAAGGAGGCACGAGAGAAAACACCAGAGCGTGTGCCACCAAAAACTCCTGGTCGATCTTCAAGGAGTTCTTCGACTCCTTCGAAAGCAGTTTCCCAGAGGGGCAATCCAAAAATACTGCTTACGCCGCTGACAGAGAAACAAATAACACCTACAAAGTCACCGCCTGCTGAGAAGCAGGAAAAGACTTTGGAGAAGCAAGAAAAGATTTTGGAAAAGCAAGAAAAGGCTTCATCGGAGAAACAAGAAAAGACTTCACCAGAGAAAGAAGAGAAGACTTCACCGGAGGAACAAGAAAAGCCTTCACCGGAGAAGCAGGAAAAGACGTCACCGCATAAACAAGAAAAGACGTCGCCACAAAAACACGACAAGTCGTCGCCGCAAAAACAAGAAAAGTCAACACCGGAGAAGCAAGAGAAGAAGTCACCTTTGAAAAATGAGGCACCGCCGGATGAGGCTAAGGAAGCGGAAGAACCGGAAACAGACGCAATTGAGGCACAGCCGGAGCATTTAGAGGCTGCGAAAGAAGCGGCCAAGACTGATAAAGCCGTAGCCCAAACTGGGGAAGCTGAAAAAGATGAGAAACCGTCGGAAAATGTGATCGAAGAAAAGACAGAACCGGAAAGTGAGAAATCTGTTGAAGAAACGAAGAAGCCCGCGTTAGAAAACGAGAAAATCGTAGAAGACGTCGAAATGGGGGAAGAAGGTATCGCTGTTGCTGCCGATGTATCCGAGGATACAAATGTCGAAACGAAGGACACAGCTGGTGAAGAAAATATCGAGGAAACTGAGAACGAAGCTATCGAGGAAGCCGAAACTGCTGAGACCCAAGCTGACAATGCTGAGGAGGACTTCGAGGCTCCGGAAATCAACGATGAGGACAAACTTTTGGAAGACGAGCCAATGGAGACCAATGATGGCAATGATGATAATAAAGAGGATGGAGAATCGATGGAAATCAAGCCAAAAGCTGATGAAGATTATAAAAAGACAACTGAAGCAGAGAACACAGAGGATTCGGCACCCGAAGAAATGCGAGATGAGAAACCAAAAATTGAAGTCAAGCAGGAAGTCGACGATAAATCAAGCGTGAAAAATGCCCTCGCCGAAAATGAAGAGGTTTTTTTTTTAATACTATTATTTTTTTTTACATTTTTATAATGTATATAAAAAATTTTATAAAGTATAATCTTATCAAAGAAAAAAAATCCCCGTCTCGAAATATAACAATTTGCTGGAATTTTATTTTTCAATCTATTTTTTTTTTTAAATCATACTAATTTGTTTGTTTAAAAATACTGCAACGAATAAAGAATCGCATGCGATTATCTATACGATTCATTTTTTTAAGGAGATGCTTTTTTGCCTATAAAATATATGGCATTACATTTTTTTTTTAAATTTCGAATATAAATAAAAAATTGTTATTTGTAGCAGGAGGTTGAGATGAAAGAGATGAAGGAAGAACCGCAGGAAGATTTAGAACAAGATTCGAAAGATCGTGACAGAAAGGATCGCAAAGATCGGAAACGGAAGAGATCGGCGAGTCCGGAGGAACGACATAAATCACCACAGCCGAGCTACAAGGACGACGAGCCCGATCTTAAAGAGGCTGACGTTGTCTTGTCTTGGTGTAAGTTTTATCTATTTCTTCCAAATATGTTTTTTTTTTTTCTTGACTAATTTGGCTCATCCGAAACGCAGAAGTTGCCTTAGTGATGATTATTTTTAAAAATATTATCCTCGTCTCAAAGTACTCAAAACCTGATTATACAAATTTTGTTGTGAAGTCATTAAAAACAAATTTTCATCTCAATTTCAGACGATTCCGATTTGAATCTCTTAATAAACAGAGATAGCTATTTCTCGGCAACGGCGATGCACAACGACGGTTTTGGTTACATTTGGGCCGGTGCAAGAGCTTCGTACGGATTCACCGAAGGAAAGGTTTACTACGAGGCTAAAATAACAGAATGCTGCGAAGTTAATTTGCAAGACGAAGCAACGCCACACGTGTTGAGAGTCGGTTGGTCGGTTCAAGGCACGACAATGCAACTCGGCGAGGAACCTCTTACATACGGTTTCGGCGGTACTGGAAAAATATCAACGGGGAATCGATTTTCCGACTATGGTGTTCCTTTCGGTAAGGACGACGTTGTTGGCTGTTATCTCGATTACTCCTGCGACAACAATGTCGTTATGTCGTATACGATAAACGGCAAAGACATGGGCACTGCTTTCACAGTATCGAAATCGGTACTCGATGGTAAAGCTTTGTTTCCTCATATGCTTACGAAAAATTGCACCTTCGTGTGCAACTTTGGTCAGGAAAAATCGTGGTGCGAAGAGATATTAGAGGGATACGTTCCTGTTGGACACGTAGACCTTAAACAACGAATTTCTGGACCTCGCCGACCCGAGAAACGAGAGGAATGCGAAATTATTATGATGTGCGGATTACCCGCGGCTGGTAAAACCGTTTGGGCGACGAAATACGCTCAGGATAATCCTGAAAAAATGTATAATGTACTCGGAACAAATGCACTTATCGAGAAAATGAAGGTAAGATATTAAAAAAAAAAAAAAAATGGAATTGAGAGAAATTGAACTAAAAATTAGTTGCGAGAAGTTTGATAAATTATTGAAAAATTACGAAATTTTTACAGGTTATAGGATTACCACGAAAGCGAAATTATCACGGACGCTGGGAAGTACTCATAGACAAATGCACTCGATGCTTGAACAAACTTCTGGATATGGCAGCGACAAGGAGACGCAATTACATTTTAGATCAGGTTAGAAAAAAACTCGAGATTTCAATTTAACGTTACGTAATTGCGATAAGAATTATGCGAAATCCAACGCAACTGCGGAATTTACTGTGATGCCGATATTTCTCGAAATTCTGTGAATTGAATTTAAAATGTTTTTGTATCAAAAAATTGATGTTAAATCTAAAATTTAGATTATAAAGACATAAGATTTGTATCACTAATTAAAAAAATTATTTTTGTCAGTGAATATAATGTCTTTTTGCAATATTGCATGATCTAATCGTCTTTTATCAAATTCACGCAGACAAACGTATATCCATCGGCGCAGAGACGTAAAATGAGAGGTTTTTACGGGTACAAACGTCGAGCGGTAGTTTTAGTACCGACTGACGAGGAGTTCAAGAGCCGCACTGCCAAACGCACGGCTTGCGAAGGCGAGGTGGCTCCAGAAAGCGCGGTCCTAGAAATGAAAGGTTTGTAAAATATTAAATACGTATTTTAATATCATATTGATTTCTGAACACGCTTTTAATTATCTATTTATAAGCCTTTTTTGAAGCACTCCGAAAAATAACAGTCGATCATAAACGAAAAAAAAAAAAACATTTTATCCAAATAATTGAATTTTCTTGAAAATAAAAAAAGAGAACAAATATTTATAAAGGATTATCTTAATCTAGATTTTTTTCTGAAAATTGTATTGATTAATTTTTTTTTGTTCTTTCTAAAATCTAAATTCTTTTTTATAGCGAATTTCGGTGCTCCGGTGGTCGGCGAATCGTTTGACGTTATTGAATGGGCCGAGTTGCCTGAAGAGGAGGCCAAGAAGTTAATAGAAAAGTACAACAAGGAGGGCAAAGAGGCCGGTTTTGGACAACAGCAAGCAAGCAAACGACCGCGCTTCGAGAGGAGCGATAATCACAGGGAAAGCCGTGACAGTCGACAGAGCAGTCGAGACAGCAGAGACAGCAGAGATCACAGAGAACGAAGAAATAATTGTAAGAATCTTTAGCTACAATCATTAATATCACTAATCATTAATAATAGTTTATTTCACACAATTTCTCCTCTGAAATATGATCTCACAATAAATGCCTTTGATAAAATATACAAAAATTCGCCCGGTCGAGTAAATTTTAAAATCGATAATCCTGAGTTTCGGTTCATGCCCAAGACAAGATTTGTGTTTCAGATAGTGCAACAATTTGGTTTCATTGAAATTTTACATATCGATTTACAAATCTAGATTTCTATCTTGAAAAGCCTCCGATGATCGACAGGCCTTAAAATTGTCATTTGTTTAAATGCAGATCCAGACAGAAGTCGCAATTCCACGTGGCGCGGTGGCAGCAACAGTGGTAGCAGCGGCGGCGGTGGTAGCAGCGGCTGGAGAGACCGACAACCAAGGCCCGCTGGTGGTCACGTAAGACACGGAGGTGGCGGATACGGAGGCCCTTCGGGTGGAGGCTGGCGCGGACGTGGAGGAGCTGGAGGACCACCGTCCTCGTACAGACCAGTTAACGACAGACGAGTTGCCGTACACGACAGAAGAACGTCTGGTTCTGACCGAAATCGGTCAACGCCTACGCGACAAGGCGGTTGGGGTCCGATGAGGTAAAAATACTAAGTTTTCTTCTGCCATCAGACATAAAAATTGGGTTGCGCTAATTTCATCGAGTCGAGGATTTAGATAGTTGAGCAGTAACTTTTTTTTTTTATTTTGTTGTATTTGTTAAAAAAAAAAAAAAAATAGAAACCTTGATAATTTTTAGATTAAGAGCAGTTGATTTTTTTTTAAATTATCGAAGCAACTTCACAATCAATTAGTCGCATCGAATTTTTTTAGACGATTTATTTTATCGATAAAAAAAATAAAAAAGGGGATTAATAAATTTATTTTATTGATTATAATAATGCCTTAAAAAATTACATTTAAATCTCATAAAATTCACATCACATAAATATCTTCTTACGCCCTTTTGAAAAAATAAATATTTAAAAACCAATTTTTATGCACATTTAGCTGTTTCTGTTTTTCCTGTTATCGATATTTTGAATATTAAATTTTTTTTTAAATTTCTAGCAGCTACCAGAGTTCACAACAGTCGAGCGGTTGGGGCGGAAGTCAAAGTGGAAACTGGCCGAGCAGCCAATCGCAGCAGCAGCAGGGAAGTTGGGGTGGTCAGCCGTCGTGGGGTCAGGCGCAGCATCAATCCCAGCAGCAGCAGTGGGGCAACTGGAAGGGTTACGGCCAATGTACCTACGGTCAACAGTCGAGCTACAGTCAACAGGGTTACGGTAATGGAAACTGGGGCAGTTGGAATCAACAGTATTACAATCAGTATTGGGGCCAGCAGCAGCCAACCGGTCAGACATCCGCAGCTGGTAGCCAAGCTGTAAGCAAAAAATAATCCACCCCCCCGTAAATGTTGCGAGAGTGGAAACAGAAAGTAAGGTATAAATATGCCAAAATATATATTTTTTATTTCATTTATCATTAAATGTATTATTTTTCTTTTTTCGTCTCTCGAAAGTTTCCAAAAAAAAAAAAAGCTGACCGTGGGTTGTCGCTGTTGTTGCCCTTAATTTTGACGACGAATCATTTTTATTGTTTACGCAATATTTTGTAACTTTAGTCATTTAATGCGAAATTAGGAATAATGATTTTTGTCTGTTTGTTTGTTTTTTTAACACACACATTGCGTACGATTCATTCGTCATCGCTGTGCTGTAACACACAAATCGACATCTCGAATTTTATCAATTATCGACGACTAATTTTAGTACTAACGATATTAGCGATTATACGATTTTGACTCTACCTGTAGATATACGAAATGCGCATACTTGGGAAAATATTCATCTCATAAAACTAGAGCACTTTGTGTTAAATGGTACAAACGAGTGAATTATCGTACGTTTAGTTAGTTAGTGATTAATTAGTCATTAATTAATTTAGTTATTCGCGTACAAATTGGTCTTTTATCTTACCTCACTTTCTGACTCTCTTTTTTTCTTGTTTGTCGCCACCGAATTAAACTCAGCAGAGCATACTCTTTTTCGAAGGATCGCTAAAAGTAGATTTTACTTTCGAATGGCAAATCCTCAGTATTTTTTTTTTTCTGAAGAAAGAATAAACTAGAAATATTCTCAAATAAAAAAAAAACTATTGTGTGATTTTCTTAACTTGACAAAATATATTTAGGAAATTTTGATAAAATTTCGAGTTAATTCTTTCTTCAAAACAAAGACACTCAGATGATGCTAAATGAAAAAAAAAAAAAAAAAAAGAAACATGATTCTAAACAAGCAAACCAATTATTCGCGGCAGTGTACATAAACATTAAGAGACAGGAAAAAAAAAACAAATCGAAATCGACACAAACCGACAGTTTAAAAAAAAAAAAGTAAACAAATTTTGTTTTAAGAAAAAAAAAATCAAAGCGACGAAGTCGATTGGCCAATTTCCTCCGAGATGTTAGAATATTTTTCTTTTTTGTTTTGCAGGTAAGCGCAACCGGTAGTACAATCACGGGAAATTCTACGACAAGCACAGGCTCGGCGTACAACAATTACTCGCCGGCGTGGCAAGGTTACGCGCAATCACAATCGTACAGCTTTCCAGCCGAAAGTTCTAACACAAATGCCCAACAACAAAAGTAGGAAGTAACGGAAAAAAAAAAAAAAAAAAAAAAAAAAAAGAAGAAGAAAACAATATTTTTACTCGAAAGGTACACAAAACACAAAAATATACACACACATACACAAACAGACACATTAATCACTATCGCAGATTCACCGCCTGCGTTTAAATAATCTTTTTACGCTACTGTTCAGTGTTTCGTTAATTTTCTTTTTATGGAAGTTTCTTTTTTTTTGTTGTTTTTTTTATCGATTAAAACAATCGATGCTTCCGTAATACGTTGTGAAGAATAGTGGCAACCATATGCGAAGATAAAATCGTGCATCTGTGAATTAATTTTTTTTTTTTTTTTTTTTTTTTTTTATCGAGAATCACGTGTCTTTGATTACCCCATTTTGGATTCACGGAGGAATCCAGTGGAAAACAAAAGACAAAGGATTAGAGCTCTAGTTAATCACATTTTATAAGCAACAACAAAAAATTTGTTTAGCTATCGAATATTTAAAATAGTGGGTCTATTATACGGGCATCGAAGAGAATGAAGCAGAAATAATAATGAAGAAACAACAAGAAATCGATTAGTAATGCATATTATAGATTGCGAGAGAGAGAGAGAGAGTGAGAGAGTGTGAGAGAGAGAGAAAGAGAGCGAAAGAGAGAATTTTTAAACGTTATTGCCTTTGTGTTGGGTTCAACGCTATTCCTAACATCAAAAAAAAAAAAAAAATTCATGACAAGTTGTGTGTAAATATGTACAGATTTTCCAAGGTTTATGTGTGTGGAAAATATAATCACCTCCGTTGATCTGTACCAACGCTTATCGAAACGACCCCCTCATGTCTTCGTCTCCGATGACTTTGTCTCACGAAAATGTCGACGATTCCTTTTTGTTGTCGCTGTTGCTGTTGTAATTTCCGCATTATCGTGCTCTTTTCGCTGAATTAGTCCGAAAGAGCGATTTCGACACATGCATGTGATAATTTTCGATTTGGCTGATACGTGATCAGCGATTACGACGATTGCATTATTTACCCAATGATTCATTATGTTCCAGTAGCCAATTTTTTTTTTTATCGAAACAAATTTTTTCGCTTAAAGAAGCATGAATGCTTTTTTTTTTCTTTTTACGAATGTTTACAAAAACTGACTTCTGTCTTGAGTTAGAGATTTTTTAATTCAAGTAATTCCAGCAGTTTCGGAGCCCTCATTAAAAAAATTATTTATCGCACATTTGATCTTAATTTTTTGTTGCTATTGAGTAAGAAATTTTCGAGAATAAAGATGCAAATTGTTTTTAACAATTTTTACGGACTTTATGATTTAAAAAAAATGATAAAACTCGCTAGCAATTGGAGAATGTATGAAAAAAATTAAAAATAGCCACTAGAGCACGATTCTTCGGTTTATCGACATATTTTCAGGGCGAATTCGTTCGTCTATTATTGGACAGAATGTTTTTTTTTTAATCGCTCCAAATACGATTCACAAGATTCATCGTCATTACAGCTGATTAATAAACAAAAAAAAAGTGTTTAATTAATCTGTGACGGAGATTTTTCTTTCTTTTTTCGTGCTTTTTTTTCACGCTAGACTCGACGATTGTTTCTTTCAGTGGCTTGCATAACAATTCCATCAACCGCCCCTCGCGTACTCGAATGGTCTTTGTCGCCACATTCCTCTCTGTGTAAAGTTCCGATCGAGCAGACATTTATGTACAAAAAGTAATAAAACGAAAAAAAAGGTCAGGTTTAACGTTGTATTAAAAAAAAAAAAAAAAAAAAAAAAGAAATTGGTATATATTATGCACGTCGTGATTTCGTGAATAGAAAATATAAATGCAATAAATAACTTGAGAGTCAGAAGTAAAATTATCCTCTTTTTTTTTTTTTTTCTTTCTTTGAAAATCCAAACGATGCGTAATTTCTCTACAGCACCTAGTACGTATGACACAAGTTACCCGCCGCGTTATGTATCTGTGTCGTCGACTAAGTTTTACAAGTAGTTGAAGAAGAAAAATAGAGTTACGATTAGTGACGATTTTACGTTAAGAAAAGAGGGGCAAGGTCCAGGAAAAAAATTCGAGTCAACAAGACACTTAATTTAATGATATAGAGAGAGAGAAAAACGAAAAAAAATAAAATAAAATCCGTGGCGACTAAAACGCCTATTTTCGAGAAATATCAATTAAGTCGCGTGCAAAAATTAATAACGTTGATCCGCGTTTGTATTTACCAATTACGAAAAAAAAAATACAAAAAAAAAAAAAATTGAACCCGTAGCCTAAATTGTATATTATAAGTGTGTGGAAAATCATGGATAGATCATCGAGTAGAAAACGGATAAAAACTCGCGGCCGAAATGAATGAATTTTGTTTATTATCTACGATTTTCACCCACTCGTAAATATAGTAATCGTTGTACTATAATATATCTTTCATCTGCGATAAGTTGTACAGCGTCTAACGAGGGATATTTAACAATCGAATTAATTTCTCTCCTTCGTTTGGCGCGCGAGCGAGCGCGCGCTCTCACCGCAAAAAAAATAAAAATAAATAAATAAATAAAACTCTAAGATTATAAGTCGATTTTAAAAGCACGAACGTGCGACCCAGAGGTGTAATTGATAAGCACGTTTAAGCGGCGATAAATACGACATATTTTTTAAGAAATAGATAATGCGTTTAGAATGAAAGTCCAACGTTTTTCGGGAGTTTAAATAGATTGCAGAAAGTCAGAGAGACCACATTCCCTGTGGCCACATCTTCGTACGTACATCCTCTCAAGAAACGAGTAAAGTGAATTTCTATAAATTCATTTGTTGATAAAAGAAAAAGAAAAAGAATGTACAAACCTATTCATAAAAATAAAAACGTCTTGTATGATATGTTTTCTCTCTTTTTTTTTTCTTTTTTTACTGAAAATTCCTTCGCTATCTTTTTCTTATTAGGCGATAAGGAAAGTTGCAGAATATTTTGGGAATTAATATTGACAATTCGAAAAAAATCCTCGACACAGATTTTACGAAATTTTAGCATCGACGAAGCTAGGAAAATATCGCTACAAAAAATAAATAATATTTATAAATTAATCTAATGATTGGTGAA
Source organism: Perithous albicinctus (assembly GCA_964016905.1). Classification (NCBI taxonomy): domain Eukaryota; kingdom Metazoa; phylum Arthropoda; class Insecta; order Hymenoptera; family Ichneumonidae; genus Perithous; species Perithous albicinctus. The sequence continues at coordinate 18,683,248 of OZ024696.1, read as the reverse complement.
CTGGTTTTCAAATTTGCAATTAAATTGAAAAAAAATTGGAAATGTGGAACTCGAATAAGCAGTAAAAAAAAAAATTTATTCCAAATTGCATGAAATCGTTTAATCAATTTCATCTTTCATCCAACGTCAAATTTTAAAGAAAGTACAGCAATTTTGTAGAATATGCAGAAAAATTAGCAATGTAAAAGCCAAATATTTAATCAGAAGGACTGAAACTTTTTTTTACTGCTTAAATATTCGAGTTCCACACACGATTTTTTTTTCACGCCGCTCTAAATTCTGTAAAATTTTAAGTAAAACGGGACATGTATTTACTGAAACAAAATTTGATTGTTCCATTAGAAAAAAATCAATATTTTCCAGTTTAAATATGAAGTTAAAGCGGTTAAAGCTGCAAACGCACTTTAATCGAAAATAAAATATTTTTAATCTTCTATTATTCTTGCGCGATTTTTCCCTTTCAAGATATAATTACAAAAATATACAAATACAATTACAAAAATATAGAACTCCTGTATTTTTTCAGAAATAAAAAGAGTCTGAGAAAAATCATAGGAAGCACTTTAAATCAGTAGTAACAAATGATTATTTGAAAAAAAAAAATCTGAAATAAAATTGGGAAAATTAAAATGTACAAATAAAAAATAAACGACGGGTAATTATTACAATAATAATATTAATTAAATCGAACAACACACTCTGATTGTAGTCTGTAACGTATATTTATGTTCCTCAGAAATGAATACATTATAATTTGTATATAATTCATCATTAAAATTACGCTGTTTTTCGTTTAATGTGAAATAAAAGAAAAACCTTCGGAAATACGAAAAATCTAAATAGCTCGTTGAATGGCGGGAAAGCTACTGTGAAAGCTTGGATTTTCCATGGTGTTTCAGCAATACAACCGTGGAATTTGTGTAAAGCGCCAAAAAAAAAGCGCTTAAAAAAAAGAATCATGATTCATCAGTGCTATCAGTTTTTTGTTACTTTCGCGATAGTAACTTTAATGCTATACAGAGAGAGAGAGAGAGAGTGAGAGAGAGAGAATTATAATGGCAAAGTGTTTTACGTGTAATAAATTAAATATTTCAGGTATACAACTAAGCAGTGAATGACTACCATTTGAACGCGATACTTAGAGCATATCTACGCTTATTTATTTTTTCTTTTTTTTTAATTTAAAACGCCGATCAACGGTACCAAGGTATATAAGATTATTATTAACTTAGGGATGCCGATTTTTGTGAATCTCTAAATACATATAATAGCCACAGAGAAAAAAGAAATACTCTACGAAATCGTAGTGTCGAATTAAAAATAAGAATTCTAAAAAAAAAAACAAAACAAAAAAATTCTGAGCATATAAACGCTTTGTAAAACGTAGCAAATTTTTGTAAAATTCGATACAAATAAAATACTAGTTTCGTCGTAGCAATAGCGCCGAAAAATAATGAAAAAAAGAAGAGAAAAAAAAAAACAGTGCTCGCGCGTTTACGTAAAGTATTAATTAATAAATATGCATGTCTGGGTTTCTATTCCATATTTACAAAGTTGAACAATCGTTTCGTTAATTAGCGCGCACAAACCTCAAACGTACGTTATTTGTAAAAGAATAATAATAATTTAAATATCTCAATAAAGTTTCGCTTATACAAGTTTCTTTTTCTTTTTCTTTTTTTTTTACTTTTTTTTCGTAGTGTGCTAAAAAATTTTACAATTACGATCCAATAACACCGGGGGTTATTAAAAATATAATATTCCCTTTGTGCAACAAAGCTCTACTCGCGCGACCGACTTTCGCGTAACTTCTTTTCTTTTTTTTTTCTTTTTTTACTTTTTGTGTTTTTACCTTTTTATAATTTGTACAATCAACTTTCTCGACTCAACAAGTTTGGTCTGATTAAAATTAAAGAATAATTTACAAATAACTCTGTACACGTTTTTTTGTTGTTGTTCTTTCTTTTGTAAATGATTAATTTCTTCGTTTTAGCGAAATCTAGAGGGCCGTGCTCCGCAGCCAAAATTTCGATTACTCTTTTTTTTTTTTTTGCTTCACTCTTGTCACCGAGTCTGTGGATTTGATTTTTATCTTTAGCCGCTTGTGAAATTCTTCGTAAATTCACACTAATTCCATAACTATAATCGTACGAGGAAAACGGAACATTGTCCCGAGACGATTATTTCCCGCGGTTTCCATAGATTTTTCAATCATTCGTTATAAAAAAAAAACAAAAAAAAAACAATTGAAATGCATTAAATTTTAATTATTAATTATTTTCAATAATTATCAATGATAACATCTAAATAAATTAAAAAAACAAAAAAGAAAACAATAACTCGCAGTCTCGACCCGAGAGAATATTCCGTCTATAAACATCTGGTAAAAGCTATAAGCTGAATGGACGGGATGTTTGGAAAAACCTAATTATCATATTTTTTTTCTTTTCTTTTTTACGTACACAACTAACGTACTTAAAATTAATATAATTTATCATACACCGTAATGATACTGACCACCGAAAGAAAAAAAAAAAAAAATATACAGTATTCCGCAATTTTCCACTCACGGGTCGCACGGATATTCGTGCAATTTACGCTTTCGTGAAGGAAACGGAATATCAACAACTGGTGCTAGACTCTACTCAGGCCGTGATAAACGATAGAAATACACTGTCCTGTGATTTTTTTTTCTTTTCTTTTTCTTTTCAACGGAGTTACTTCGAGATAACTCGAGATTTAAATATTATTATTACAACTGGCTCGCTCGAAACGACGTGCTATTTACATCTGGAAAGTCCAGTTCGGATTTTGCGTTGAGACGCGAGCCTATTAAATTGTTTATTTGAGAAGAGAAGAGGGGGGAGGCGGGGCGTTTTCTCGCCTTCGTTTCCTTGGTCAGGAAGAAAAGTCTCAGATTTTTTTTTTTTTTTTTAAATCTCTTCGATTTTAACGATACTTCGAGTGTAAGTTACGTCGACGGGTTGTTATCTACATGCTGCAATGTCACCGACGTCGGGTAACCCACTGTCACGGATTCAAGGCGCCTATCCTCTTGCGATTTCGACGATTTCGCTCGAGGAGAAACGAAAGATCAAGCGGATCTTTCTTGTTTGGCATTCTCTGAAGTAGGTTCATCAGGATATTATTTAACCTCTTGCGTTGCTCGTCCTTCTGCAAAAAAAAGAGAGTTTAAAATTTCTTTAAGAAAAAAAAAAAAAAATGAATCAACAATTCGACGAATTCTGTGAAATTAAATAAAATCCATAGTAAAAAGTAATTGAAATTGCGACGTTCCTATTATTTTTTAAATTTTAATGTTTTTTTGTTGTGCTAACATTTTGTTAACTTTACTCGACATACCTGAACGCAGGTAACGCTAATCGAAGGTCCAACAGAATTGTCGCAAGATCTACGTCGCGTTCTGTTGCTAAACGTCTTCGTTTGATCCTTGCCATTAGTCTTTGTAGTCTCGGCGCCTTCCGGCTGGGAATTGCTCTCAGCTTCTTGATTTGCCGGTTTTTTCTTATCCTTGGGGACTTTGCTGCTGCCACCCTCAATTCCCTCGAGACTGTGAGGCTGTAATAAAAAATAAAGGATAGAAGATATTAAAAATGTTTAATGAAGCTTCTTCAGGGTTTTTTTCGCGCTCTTAATTCCTTTACTTTACCAAGTTTTCCGGATAATTTTTACAAATATATCAAGGAAAATACGGCATAAGATAGAAACACTATTTCTTACGAAATAACATTTTAATTAGCGAAAGCTAAACTTTTTTTTTATTAGTTTATTTACTCATGTCCTTCTAAAAAAACGTAACTGATATGATAAAAAAAAATGTGCTTACAGATAAAAAATAATATAGAATAAGCAATCGATCCAACTTTTTTTTTTTTTTACAAACATCGTTAAATAAAGCCTGAGAAAAAATTCGGAGAATTTAAAAAATAGGTAATATCTTTAATTTTTTTGTCTATAATTTATAAATTTGTGTCTATAAATTCGTTTTGTAAATATTATATAAAAATAACTTTACCAAGTACGTTCTGTAGTGTTTGATGCGTTCGGGAAATACTTCGAAAGCGTACGGCTTCAGACAGACTTGATGACGAGCTCTGGCTACTTTGGTGAAGAGTCTTGCAGCTCTATCGACTCTGTATTCGCAGACGTATGTGTGTTGAGGCGTAGAACCAACTGGTCGACCTACATTAAAGAACAAGAATTCATTTTCATACTCATTAAAAATTAAAATACACATAAAAAAAAATTGGAAGTACAGAAAAATTGATTAGAAGACTACCAAGTACACATTCATTTGGCGTTTATTTTACATCAAATATAAGCTCAGTCAACACTCCGATTTCGCCTTAATTTAATACCAAAGGTCACATCACTTTGTGCAATTTTTTTAACAATGTTAAAAGTCCGTCCACGGCAAAATTCCAAATCTACACTACAGAAGACACTGAAAAATGTGTTTGGTGTAAATCGCAACCCTTAATACCGCTCATGAGTTGTAGCATTGGGAATTTTTTCGGATCGAGCTATATTTTATACCAAGTGAAGATTGGTCAGTACTCTACATGCCATAAAAATTTGAGCTGATTAAGTCCAATAGTTTACGAATTATGGAAATATGAATTTTAGGCCTCTTATCACGCAGACATACACATAAATACATCCGGACAATTTTTCTGAACCATATTCTTGACGTTTCCGAATATTTTGAGTGTTCTGACATGAAAATACAAAAAAAAATAAAATAAAAAAAACAAAGTTTCCTCAATGAGGAAGCAATAAATATATAAATAAATAAATTTTTTACTTGCCTTTGCAGTAAGTGTTCGGATCGAGAACCCAGCAGCGTTCGGCAACAAGATCGCAGGGAACAGCCTCGTAAAGAGGCGCGCATACGACTTCATTCTCGTAGAATTTCCTCGTTGGTTCGTGATATGTCTCGTGCGGCCGTAAATAATGATGACCAAATACGAAGCGTTCTCCTCTGCAAATATTCAATGTAATGTAATGCAGCTGCAAATAAATAAAGAAGATTGATAAGCAGATTGAAAATTTGATGGTCGTACTCGGCATTTTTCCAGAGTCTCTCGATTCTAAATATGTCCATCTCCTCGTAATCCGGTTTTTGTATCGTTTTGTAGGTATGCTTTTCGGGTGTGTCGCGCAGAACATAGACAGTATCGCCCTGTCTGAGCTGCAGATCGCCTCGCAACAATGTAACGTACTGTTTCTTGCCCTCTTCCTCTTCCTCGCCCTCCAAGGGAATCTCCAAATCAACCTCGCGCGGCTGGCATCTCTCGCAGAGATAAGAATCGGCACTCGTGTCGGCTTTCACACAATCGCAGTGTTGCCATACGAGACAACGCTCACACTGAATCATAAGTCCTTCGTCCCTGTGAGAATCAACGGAAAAATTAATAAATTGCGACTAAAAAAACAAACTTTGGCGTGTATTAAAATAAACAGTTCTTTTCTTAAGAAACAGTTAGATCTTTTATTTTTAGAGATATAATAGTTTTTTTAAATTATGGATTTTTTGTTGTTAAAGCGATTTTTCTCGAATCAACAAGTTTTTAAAAATTGTATTAAATTTAATTTTTTTTTACAGATGATATTCTTTTTTTAAGAAACAAGTCGTTAAATCTTTTTGAAAAACTTGCATTTTTTTCAAGTACATTTTTGGTTTATTAACACGAATTTTTATAATTTTTAAATTTTATCAGCATTTTAAATTATTTTGAATTTAACTAATTTTATTGCATTATACGATTGAAACGAAAAAAAAAGTGTATGTTGTCTACCAAAAATGTATAAAACCATATTTTTTTAATTTTATGAATACAATAAATTATTATTCTCTTACCTGTGAAGGCCACAGATGCATCGAATAACGTCTTCTTCGCCGGCAGTTAAGCCCTGAGGAGGCAGAAAGCCTTGAGCCGGCGGTACGCCAGTAGCCTCGGTTATAGCATCGATAAAGTCGGCTTTACTGCCGAGATAAAGCTTCCGAAGTCGCGCAGCGGCAATTCCAACTTCGGAAGTTCGTCCGAAAAACTTGACGTTATTGTCGAATAGTTTGATCATATCCTGATCGAATTGCTCAGCCGTTTTATAGTGTCCCGTGCCTACACTCTGGTCTATCATCGTTAAATCGATGGGGTCCAAAATTTTCTCGTAATACTCTGCGAGCTTTCGCTTCGGCGGTAGAGACACGAATGGCGCGCATAACAATTTATGATTCTCGTCGTTGGCCGTCGCCACTACGTTGTACAAATCCTTCAATACCTGCAAATAGTTTCAAATAACGAGCATTAGCCAGATTTCTAAAGCTGAAATATCAGTTAAATAAAGTTAAACTTTTTATTACATTTTATTTCGCGGCAAATATTAAATTCGATAGGATTCCAGACAATTTTTAATTGGTGGTTAAAGTTTAATAAAAATCATTCAATATCCGCAAATATTTTAAACAATTATTATTTTTTTTGTAATTTTTTTTTCTCGAAGTAAATGATAAATCTAATGAGATTGTAAAAAAAAACTCTCATTTAATGGACAAAGTTTAAGTAAATGTGTCTAAGAAGCAAATAAAACTGTTATTTAATCGATAACTGAATTTTAAATTACGAATTAATTGTTATTTAGTATTTCAGCAGTTTTAATAAATTTAAGGGACTTTTATTAAGTGAAATAAGAATTTTTTTTTCCTTACTTTAGCCAACTTTGCAGTCTTATTAACTTCCGGATCGTCTTGCGCCTGCGCAAGTCTGCGGGTTCGCACTGTACGGCATGTGACATTGTTGAGTGCCGTCAATTGCGAGTAAAATGCGTCCGATTGAGTCTTGGAATCTCCTGTAGTCTTCTCTTTGATCGTTTGCACAGTCTTTTCTCGTCCTTTACCGGTGTGCGTGTGCACATGATTGTTCACCAGGGATTTGAGTCGTCGTACCTTTTCCAAATTTCTCAAAAGGAAACAGTGATGCTGCTGAGCGAAGCAACGCTGCTGATGAGACATTGGCTTTATCGAGGGTGTTTGTATCGTCGTGTTATCGCCGATTTTACGTGTTTTGCACAATCCTTTTGTATTCGCCGACTGCACGATGTTCGATTTTCGGATGTTTTTACGTGGACGACCAACTGAACGACGTTCCGTTGTTTCTACTTGAGTCGAGGGAGTTATCGCCAGCGATCTTGCTACCCTCTGACTTTTTCCACCTAATAAATTTACAATAAAATCGCTTTGTCAAAGTTTTGTTTTTTTCTTGTCAAACGTTATTTTTTGTCAATTAAACAATTCAACATAAAGTAATTACTCGAATTATTATTATTAATGCATAGTTATCAGAGAATCGTTGATTTATTTAAAAAATTTATATTTCTGTCCTTTCGTACCTTATAAAAGTCACTCATTAATATTGTAAAGGAAAGATTCCGTAAAATAAACGCTTATATAATAAAATAATTAATTTAAAAAAAACGTTACCGATAACGCCTCTGCAGCCGTCGCTGCCGCATCTGCACTGTTGCCCTTCTGATGGATTGAAGAGAGCAAAGTTGTAATCGTACGTTAATTCCTCGTTCGGTTTAATGTCTCTCGAGGCGAAGAGAGCCATTCGTGGAAGGCCGTGAACGCTCCACTTCTGCATCTCGCAATTTGGTTCGCAGGAGTGATTAACGAATCGTCCATCGCCGCCCATGCGATGACCGTCGATCACCAAACCTCCGTCGAGATGAAGGCAATAGTGGTGCGTGTCATTGGCGTACCTAAAATTGTGCAATAATAAAAATAAATTTAAAAATATTTAAGGTACAGTTTTCAAGTGTTTATGGTGCTCTGATTATACCTCGTAGCCATTCTGGCTTTGAATTCACGTTCCGAGACAACTTCGCCGACGTATTCGAGTATAAATTCGCCAATTTTAATGGAGTCTTTTGTCCTGACACCCCATCCCTTGCAATCGGTCATAAAACGCTGTAAACCCGGTGCCCACTCGTGTCTCTGTATCTTCTGATTTTCGCATCTTTCGCCGCAAGGACAAAATTGCGGCGAACACTCGCTGAAGACCATACGATTAATGCAATCGTCGCCGCATCCACTCTCGGGTTTGCATTCGCAGGCCTGCGACTCGTAGAGCATCGTCGGTTTCACGTCAAAGTAAATGTTTGTTCGGATTTTTCTGTAATTCAACATTAATTCATGATATTTCTGGTGTTTTTAGGCGCGAAACTAATTGTGTAGATTTACTGATTGCGGCCGCCCTTTAGGTTTTCCAAACTTTTTTCAATTTTTTTTTAATTTGATATTTTAATAATAAAAATGCTAACGTTTTTCTGAGAATTCACAAGATAAGAGAATAATAATGTCATTTTTTTTGTTACTAAAATCTATATTTAAAAAAATTGCTTTCAGAAATTTCAATTCATCGATAATGTTACTATGATTTTTTCGATATTCGCAATTCCGCTAACAGGAAATATTCATCAACTTTCTTGTTCTTTTAATAATCTTTATATAAACATAAATAAAATTGTATTTGCGACAAAAAAAAATGTTGTCTTATTTTTTTCTTTTACAGTCTTATTTTACAATGTCAATGAATATTCCTCGAAGTTTAAAATGTACAAAAAAAGGTACCTGTAATTCCACGATGGCACCAAATCTCGTCCAGGCAATCTCGAATGCGTGTGAAGCCACCAAAGATCATAAGGCAATTGAAAATGTATTTTTCTCTGTCTCAAGAATTTCCCGCAGTGATAAGGAGGCGGTAGCAATCCATGCGGATGTTCCGAAGGATCATAAAGCATCTTGCTCTTTCCGGAGGAGCTATCGGAGCTCGAGACTTTTCTCGGCTCGTCTTCTTTGAAATAATCGGAAAAAAGTCCAGCCTGCAGATATCGCTTCTTCCACCTCGGTTGTTTTCTCTTTCCTTGTGAGCCCAATTGTTTCCCAATCTCAGGTTCGTCACTCGCGACATCGCTGCTTGGCAGGGCATCGCTTTCCGTGTCATAACCCGCGTTTCTCAAACGCTTTATATTTCTCAACGTAAGATTACAAGGACTGGTCGAGCCGCGTCGTCTCTTATGATTATTATTCAGACATCCGGAAATTTCGATCTTAACGTCGGAACTCGCTCTATCGAGTTTCTTAACATTTTCAACGCTCAGTTCGCCAACGCGTTGACTCTGATTGTAACGCTCGAGGGATTCCTCGAGCGTCGCATTTTCATCGTACATTCTCGAGTCTTGAATCTTCTCAAACTTAACGGGACACAATTTGTCACAAGGACTGCTGCCATCGCACTCAACCAAATCTTTTCGTACCCTCAATTTTCCCGAACAAGAATGGGAAACATTGTCGCAATTACTTTGACGAGATTCCTCGTGTTCAATGAGACCGCAACCTTCGAACTCTTTGTATTTAATTGACTGTTCTTTTTCGTCGTCGCTATCTTTTATAACAGTCTCTTTGACGATCGGAAGTATTTCCTGTATCTCACTGTCGAGGAGCATCGATTTTTCCTCTTGAGAAATCTCGATATCATTGATTTTCGAATTCTCGAGAGTGTCCGCACGTCGGATCAATTCAAGTTTTTCCGTATCCTCGCCGTTCGTTACCTGCAACTTTTTCTTCTTTTTCTTCTTCAACGTCGGGAATCCCGTGCGATTTATCGGCTTTCTTCGTCTTATTTTTTTCTTCGTTAGAATCGTCGCTGCCACAGGATTCACGGGATTCGGTAGATTGAGATTAGCATCACTCTTCTTCTCTTTCTTTTCTGTTGTCTGAATTTTCGCAACCGGAGGTTTTGTTTCACAAACATCTGTCGTAACTTTTTCGCTGGTTGCTTCGATCTTTGTATTTCTAATATCCTCAATTTTTTCGATTTTCTCAAGAATTTTATCGACTTTCAGCGGTTTTTCGGGAATCTTATCAGCCTTTACGGGTTTCTCGCTGTTCTTTGGAATTTTTTCCGTTGTACTCTCCGTTTTCTCGAGTTTCTCGATAATTCCATGATTGTCGGATGCCAATTTCGTGACAGTCACACGAAGATCCTTGACAATCTTTTTCTTGCGTCTCGGTTGAATTTCCAATCGATTTGCAGGTTTGTCATCGGCAGATTCACAACTCTCGATTATCGGCGTTTCGACAACCGCGATTTCCGCGTCTCTGTGTCTTTTCTTCGGTGTTACAGGAACAATTTCCTTCTGATTCGAGCTACCTTGACTCTCGCTGTACCTCGTAATCGTAGCCTCAATAGCCTCTTCTATATGGTTATCCGTTGAGTTAGATTCATTCGCATTAATCTCAGCGCCGCTGCCATTCGAGCTTTGCGAGCTGTGCGGGCTCGAAACATGATAGTGTCTCTTTTTCAGTGGCAGCCTTTGCTCGTTAGAATTGGAATTGCTGCTAGAATTGAGATTGCTCTTCAGATCACCGTTGGAAGGTATTTTTTCCTTTTTCAGTCTGCGTTTCAATTTCTGATCTTCGGTTGCATTGATATCGCTGCCTTTTCTCTTCTTAATCATCTTTTTAACTCGAAAAATTTGCGGTAATTCGGGATGCACGATATTCGCATTATTTTTACCCAAACTGCAGGACCTCGAGAACTCATCGATAAGTTTTTCCAATTCTTCGCTGACACTTGGATTTATTTTAATCGGTTCTTTTGGTGGCACGACAACGCGTCGTCGATGTTTGTGATGATGTTTGTGTCGATGATTGTGCGAAGGTTGAATCGATTTTTCACATTTATAAGATTCGACATCAATACTTTCGGATTTAAGAGGATTTCCTACAGGAAGTGAAATAACTGTTTGAACGGCAACGCCGTTTGTCTCCGATTCGCTGACGCTCTTTTTGCTACTCTTGTTTTCTTTTAAAACGCGCCTCGGTCCGGGTGGTGGACATTTTTTCGTCGATATCGCTTTTTTACTCGACGCCGACTCTATTCTATTTTCCTTCGAGCTTTTTCTACTTCCGCTGCTGCTCCTCTCTTCCTGCACCTGCACTTGTTCCCTTCTCTGTGATTTTTGCACCGTCGGCGACATAGTTTTGTTCGAATTCGCGAGTTTATCGTTTTTCGATTTTTTACTAATTTGCTCATCGCTCTGTTTGCTCTCTTTCGGGCAAGATTTCTTCGGGCAAGGTTTCCCGGTATTTTTTTCAACTGTCTCAGAATTCTTGTGATTTTCTTGGCAAGATTTTTCCTCAGTTTCGGTTGGAATTTCGGCGTTAACACTTTGGCAAGTCTTTTTCTTGATTTTTTTACTCATTGTCGGAACAACCGTGTTTTTACTGCTTTGCGCAGGTGTGATTTTTGTTTCTTGATTGTTTTTCGAAGATTTGCTTTCGTTCTCGCTCTTTTTGGATTTCGCCGTGTCGATTTTATCGTTTTTCTCGTTTCTCTCGATTTTCTCAATCTTCTCAATCTTCTCGACGACTTCGGGCCTCAAACGTGGCCTTCCCGGTCCTCTTGGCTGCGTGGAAACCATTTTAGCGGGTCTTCCGGGTTTTCTTTTCGGTGGATAAAGAACCCGATCGACATTGACCGCAGGTTTTGGCGGTGCTGTTTGCACAGGCGATTGTGAAGGTACCGGCGGACTTGGCGGGCTGATTGCAAGATGAAGAGGGCTGTTATCCACCGATTGAATGCCTGAATCGGGTGATACGTTCGATAAGCAAGCGTACTCCGGATCCGTAGCTTTTTTAACTAATTTGCTGCGTCGCTTACGCGGTTCCGAGAGCAAAGCTGTTTTCTCTTCGAATTGTTGCAGCAGCGTCGAGCTGTAAACTGGAACTGGATTCTGATCGACAGTTTCACTGGAATCGGAATCAGCGCCAAGCGACATACGCTCGATGGCTTTTGAGACAAGCCTGCCGCTTTCAGAGTCCTCGAAACCGTCAAAAGGTGCATCCTCGTGTTCCTGATCCGGCAATATTGCCGCCAAATCCTCCTGATTGATCTCCTGAAGCGGTTGTTGAAGCGAAGGCGCCGCTGTCGTTGGCGCTGGTGTTGGAGCTGATGGAGCTGGAGGCTGCGCCACTTGTTCCTGAGAATTTGAAGCTGAAGGCCCTGCCGACGAGTCGGAATCGTCGGTCGTGTAATCGCCGCTCTGTTATAAACATTAGTTCGTTTTTTTAAAACGCTTAAAGCAAGACAAATAAAAATTATTATTTATTTTGTGGCAGTGTAAATACTTTTGTGCTGGTGTTCGCTGCTTTTGCCTTTCTCGTACCGACTTTCCTGCTTTTCTCGCACTTCGGTTTCTCTACTTCCTCTTTCTTCTGTGCTTTCATGCTGATCTTCAGCTTGAGAGCACCCTGCAAGCGTAAAAAAAAATAGAAACGAAGGTTAACGTTGACAATAATGATAAAAAATATTTATTGATAGAATAATGATTCTTGTATCTTTTTTCTGGAATCCCATTAAAGATGAATTAATGACACCGACATGAATTACAATCTCACAATTGACAATTGTTCAGAAAAAAAAAAAACACAAATTTTGCCTAGACCGTTTTAAGATAAAAAATGAAATTCGAAAATGTCGGACCTGCTCAAAGTTTGTTTCTCTTATAGAGAACGTTTGTTCGCTATTCTCGGATGAGCAGTCAGTGTTCGATCCAGTCTCGGCGCATTCCTCTTCGCCGCTGCTCTCATTTTCCGATTCTGAATCCGAGTACGAACAGCTACCTTCAGTTCCACCTGAGCTGTCCTCATCGGATTCCGAATCATCCTCCGAATCGACAGAATCCGTATCTGCATAAATTAATAATTAGAAATGCGATGTTTTTTCGATGAATTTCTCAATTTATTTCGATTTATTTGAAATTACCATTTCGGCCAGTCGCCGGATCCCAGCTACCACCACCCTTTATCGCGTCCATATCAACGGTCGATGGCAATTCTCTTTCAGGCTCCTCATCATTTTCATCCCAATTCCAATTTTGGAGCTCCAGTTCCGACGGATGATGGATAACAGCGTTCCATCCCGAATCACCGGACATTTTTCCGATCGTCAGACATCCACGTGTTTCAAATTTACAAACATCCCTTGGTATTTTAGCCTATCCGTAGGATCCCATCTAGGGTGAAACTCGTTGACTGTATCTGCTTCTCAAATCCTACAAAACAAAAAATATTTGTAATGCTAATTAAGTGCAGCAATTAATCCTCAATTGTTATGTGTTTTTATTAAAAATACAAGAAAAAATAAAGAGTTTTTATAAAAATATTATCCTTTTAGAATACAGTAGCATTAAATATTTTATAAACTTTATAGAATTCTACAAAAACTTTACTTGTTACTATTAGTAATACAAAGTAAATAAATACAAAATTAAAATCATGAAATTTTTTTGTTTTAATGATTCTTTGAAGAATGCTAATAGTTAATAATTATACAAGCGGTTACCAGCAAAAAAAAAATAGAGAAATTAGGTATCTGGCTTACAGAGTGTTTCTTGTTCTCTTTCAGCGTTCTATTTATTATACATTCTTTTACTCTTATTTGATTTGTATTATACTTATTGAATTCATTCTGTATACAAATTTTTCTTAAAACATACAAAGTTTCATTATTCTATAGCCAAACTGCTTAAAAATTATGTCCGCATATTAACAGTTTTCCATTTTTATAAATGGAGTTAAGGCACAGTTGCTCGTAATGCATATTAGAGTAAAAAATTTGCTACATAAACAAAAGCTTGCTTTTTATAATAATGCTAAAATTTCAAATAATTTGTATCACAAGCAAAATACTCCAAAGCTCCTCAAGCGTTGCCAATGATGCATTTCAATGATTATTTTGTGTCGTACAAGAATATTTATACTTTGTATAGAAAACCAACGGAAATTAAAGTTTTATCAAATACAAATCCAAAATCTTAGAACAATTTTTGCTTATTACCATTAAAACAAGGTCAGCGAAAGAATGCTGTAGCATTATTTTTTTTTTTTCTTAATTCATTGAAAAAAAAATAGTCTTGACCGTCAAGATTCCAACAAAAAAAAGCATAAAGCGTAAGGAACTCCAAAAACTTTGTAATTAGGTATTTACATAGTATTTGTTTGCTAAGAAATGCGTATGTTTTATGATAACAAATCTGAACTCAAATTTAACTTCTATTGTAAACACAGGTGGTTGATAAAAAGCGACTAGCATTTACACAAAACCTAATCTCATAAATACTTAACTATATTTTTTTCAATATTGAAAACTACTCCAAAACTATAAATATGCATATGAACAATGTTTCATTCTCCTAAATTTCATAAAAACCCACAAATCTCTCGCTCTTTAATTGGTATCAAAACTTAAGCTACATAACCAAAACCTTGTTTTTTACAATAACCCTAAAAAGCTTCGAAATTTTTTTGGTCTCGCAGTGAAAATACTCCAAAACTGCATATTCGGATGAAGCAACATTGATAATGGTTGCCAATAATGGGTCTCAATGCTTGTTTTGCGTCCTATAAGAATATTTATACTTTGTATAAACAACCAATGGAAAGTAAAGTGTTTTATCAAAAACAGGCGATCCAGAATGTTAGAGAAATTTCTACTTGTTATCATTGAAACTAAGTCAGCGAGAAAAAAATGCTAAAGCTATGCCAATGTTCGATTGAAAAAAAAAAACGAAAAGCCAATTGTATCTACACAACTGACAACACTTGACAGTCAAGACTCAAAAACGAAAGCAAAGAGTATAAATGATAGAATAGTAAAATGATTGCGATAAAGCGCATCTACCTCACATATTATTCCCTCGTTTAGCCGTTAAAAAGTGACAACAAACTGATAAGAATCCTGCATTAACGGTGGCTGGACAGCTGTTTCTTCGGGTAAGCTAAAAAGGTGTTACAAACCCCCAGGTGCATCCCAACACGAATTGGCGCGAAAAATTAATCGCTCTGATAACCGTACGAAATAACGTGCCGGCTTCGTGTGATAAGAACTCGTTGTCTAACGACGGGCTTGGAAACTTAGTAACATTCACAATTGCGTTAATGTCTCGTGGACGCAACAGATTAAACTCGATTAGAAAGTTTTTTGATGTTTACGTTAGGTCCGTGCGTGTGTGCTGCACAAAATGGCGTTGAACGGAACGAGAAGACACTTATAAAACAGCACAAAAACAGAGATGATAAAATATACACATACACACACACTCACACACACATATACACTGTAAACTCGAATGAAAAAAAATTAAATAAAATAAATAAAACTGCTGAAACCGAGGCTTGCGTATTTCGTATTATCGAGTGGCTTCAGTTACGTTCGTCACGTAATCGCGCATTTAAATCGGCTTCGATGTTCGAAATTCACATGATCTTTTTTTTCTCTCTTTTTTTTTTCGTTTTTTTTTTGGTCTCACTTGGACGTCGTACACCGCGTCTCACGTTTCTCGGTCATTGCTTTACTGACTCCGCACGTCGGTGACTAATTGAACGTCTCCTTGATGCCCTATCGATAATGAAGGAAAGGGTAGAAGAATAATAATTTTAATCAAGGAACAGGTAAACAATTGTCATCGTTTCAGAGAAATAATTTTTTCTTATTTTCTTTAGAAACGCGCGCAGGAATTAGCGGATTATTTTTCATTATGGAAATATATTTGTCCTCGCAACGTTATGAAAAATTATCGCGGATACGCACATGCGTACGCATGGCGTGTTTTATATTTACGTCGCAAGAGTTTTTTAACCCTTTACTGTTTGGCTCACAGATACGCGCTCCATGTATAGCGCGATGGGACATTACGAAAGTACGGAATATCGATAGCGCACCCGAAAATCTATCTTGCGCAATTTTTTTCTTTTTGGGAAACTTTTTTTCGGTTTTTTTGAATGGCAAGTTTATCGATGAGTTGTAGATGTACAATTATAGAGGCTGATTTTGTTTAAAAAACGGTGAAATACAGAGACACGAATTTATTCTTTATACGTTGGTAAGGAGAGTCGCTAGGTTGTTGACGGGGAGCCAATTTTTTTCTAGAAAAACTACTACCGGGGTTCATTCTAGAACTTACTGTACTCAATATATCGCGTGTCTCTTTCCGAAAAGATAGTTGAGTATACAGTCTGTCTTTTCTTCCTTTCTCTCATCCGAGTGATCTGAAGTAAATTTTAGGACCCGACAAAAATGATTTTTTAAATGAATTGTCAATATAAAAATGTATGGATTAGATTTGTATTTTTTAAAAATCAATGCTATTTTCTAATCGGTTTTTTTTTTGGGAAAAAGCGAAGCGCTACGTTACTTCGTTTTTATTCGAAATCCGTACAATTGCTAATTGGTAGTCATTACAGTTTATATTATCAACTGAGTCTGTTTCGGCGTGAGCCTGAAAGTAGCGAATCTTTATCAATCGTAGCGTTTTCTTTATCTCGTTTTTTATTCAAAAGATTAACGATCGCGAAGAAATTGGGAATCGCAAGATCTATCTATTCTATCCTCGTACTTATAGAAGGTTCAGAATGGGTTACAGTTTTTGTTACCGATCGAGAATTTCCCCTCGAGGTAAATATGTCTGAGACAAAATGAATAACATCGTATTTCAAATAAAACAAATACAAGCACAACAACAATACAATAATAATTACAATTAAATAAACAATAACAATAATAATAGTAGTAAGTGACGAAAGTATCAACATTCGCTTTCAAATCATCAACATAAAACCTAATCTAATTAAATCTTACTCAAGATAATTAATAAAGAACAAATACTGCTAAATATAATGTAACATGCGATTTAAAAAATATAAGTACGATTGAAAAAAGCAATTGCAAAGAAAAATTTGAAAATCCCGCGAAATACATAGTACGAAATTTTGCCAGAGTAACAGAGAGGCCGCTGGAATCGACAACGAATAAAAAATTCTCGCGTTATCCAATCTAGTTGAAATTGTCGGTAACCACGGCGGAGAGTAGGAGTAGAAATTCCGAGTCGGCAATATGGCCGGCCAGATGTGCAGCAGTAGGGTGGTGTCACAGTGGTGTTAGTGCCGTATTATTTATGTCGAATTATCGCAAGTCCTGTCCGAACCTCGCGTGTTTTCATGGGCTCAGTGAGATACTGTGCAGGAGCAGAAATTCGGTTTGCATGAGGGCATAGCACTCACCCCCCAGCCCAGCAAACATGAAGTAAGTACATACATATTAAAAAAAAAAAAGCACTTCCTCCCTCGCCAAGAGAGTAGCTTCGTTACTCGTCTCTCGCCGTTTTATTTCATCCTCTTTATACACATATCGACCATTGTTTATCACCAATTCGCCTCGATTTCTACGCCGATTCCGAGAGATACTTCTATCTTTTTTTGTTTTTGCTGGTATTACACGGTAATTTGTAGAGTCGAATCTCGCTGCCTGGGCCAACGAAAAAGTAATCACGGTCGGCAGGGGGGGCGGGAAGGCGTTTTTCTCGGGGAATTCACACGGAGAATATTGCAACAAGGAGAATAACGATTTTTTTTTCGACGGAATAAGAGTTACGAGACTTTGATATCAAAGATGAAAACATGAGAAATTTTAGCTTGAAAATTATTTGATGAAAATGATTCTATACTGTATGCTATATTACACTCTTTGTGCATCTCTCTTCGCGCTCTCTCTCTCGCGGCGCTCGTTTATTATTGCACGGTGCTCTCTTGCTTTGCGCCCCTGGTGTCATTCACACTGTACAGAAAAGAAAAATATAACGTTGTTGAATCGGAGAGCTAGATTTTGGAAATATCGAATTACCTTTTGTACTTAATTTTTTTTCTTCTTTTATCTAGTAAGACGAACACAAAGTAATTGTGAATTTCTTGATCCTACGAATTATCTTTTGTTAAATCAAAGAATTGACAAAGAAAGCTATGGCAAATGTCAATAAATTTTTTTCGTTAAAAATGACAAAATACGAGAATTGAAAAGAAAAAAAAATTTCGGCAAACTTTTAGTGACGCAAAAAAATGTAATTTCCATAAATATACAACAATGAAAATCGACTAGAATGCGATTTCGTCGAATATGTTTTAAAAATCGTTAATTTCATTTTAAAAAAAGTTTTGTAAGTTTTGGTTTTACAATGAAAAAGTACAAAAATAATTTACGTCATTGTTAGCTTAAAAAAATATTACAACTATTTTTTGTCATTTTTATCTAAAAAAAAAAAAAGCTGACACTTTTTTTAGTAACTTATAATTTAACTATTTCTTTTAAATCTAATTTGACATCGAAAATGGTTAAATTGAAAGTGACAACAAAATTTTTTGAAATAATGATAAAAAATGTTGTAAATGAAAATAAAAATTCTTAGCAAACTATTTTTTGTTTTCTTTTTTTTTTGTAAAGATATTTATGAACGATTTTTTTTCGTCAAATAATATAATAAATTTTCGTGAACTTTTTGTCGAAAGTACAAAAATGTCAGTGTTAGTTTTTTACTGTGTGTTGGCTACAATTTTTAAAAATCGCATAGTTTGTGTTTTTTTTTTGTGTAAAAACACTTTTTGTGTTTGTGTAAAAGACACGTCGTGTTGCGTTGTCGTTTGTCTTTAACTTTTGGCAGGCAAAATGTCAAAAAAAAAGTTTATAAATTGTACTCAACTAAAAAAAAGTTTTACTTTTCTTTTGTAATACTAAAAAATGGAATACTTTTTTTAATTCTCAAGTAAAAAAAAAAAATAATTATTAGACATGTGGACTTTTCATGAAAAGTCCAATAATTTCAATTTTTCATCTACTGTCTTAAGATATTTCCTCCAAAATAATAAAATCCTCATTTCCGCCTACAATTAAAAAAGAAAGAAGCCTAATCATTCGAGTTTATTGTCATTTATCACAAATTCGTGGCCACCAAAATGTGGTTGGAAGTTCAAGTATAAAATGTTGAAAACAACGCAGTAAACGGAAGTTCGAGTGATTTGTCATTCCCTGTTTTTTTTTTTTTGTGGAAAAAACAGAGATAGTTAAAGCAATAAACGTCGTATTTTGAGATAAGATCTGGAAAGTGCGCATGACGATATCTCGCGCCTGAATCGTCCGTACGACTCATACTTCCGTTAAAGCACGTTTCCATTCGTCTTAACCCAATTCGCTTGGATAATATCGAACAAAGATTTGTCATCGAGTCTGGGTATTTCCGATATTGCGAAAATTGCTGGATTCAAAGTAAAACCCAGTTACGAAGCTACGTGAGAGGGTCTTTACTTTAACTATAAGGGTTCGGTAGTTTTATTCGTTGACTGTTCAGCCCCCTAATCCTCTCCCCCCCCCCCCCCCCCCTCCTCACCCCACCCCCTCGTTTCTACAGACCCAGCAAAATGTACCCCAAACCATATACGCACGCATAGACACAGTCACACGCTTATGAACCCGGCAATGTCGAGGGTGAATGCGGTGCAAACTGGACGCTCACGCCCTACTACAGATCTTTGGTTCAATATCGCAGGGAGGTACGCAGCTCTACGACAACTAGAACTGTTTACTCCCGGGAACTTCCGTTTCCTTAACGGTGTTGTACGATATGCGCGCAGAGATTGCTACGAAATTATTATTCAATTGCAAGCTGATTGCACTCTTTCTTTCTTTCTCTCTCTGTCTCTCTCTCTCTCTTTTTCTTTTTCTCTCTCTCTATCGCGGTATACAGGAAACGATAACGAAGCTTCGTCGGACGAGAAGGAACACGTGAAGGTCATTTCGAGTGTAATAACGATGTTTTTATTTCGTTTAATCGAGAAACGTTAGACTGTGGGTGAAAAATGATCGAACACATCCATTTTCGGGCGCGTGAAAGTTTTATACATATGGGGCATTCCATGTGAATTAGCGTGGTCATCGGCCTGTGACCCTCTCGGATTTAGTTGACGATTATTATTTTTTTTTTTTTTGCATATTTCGGTCGAAAAAAAGAGGATATTTTTTTTAGATTCTTGTCACTGTTTTTGGCCTATAAAATAATTTTTTTTTTTAATAATTTTTGAGTAAAAATTAATTTCGATCAGTATTGAAAATTCTGAATTTTTTTTCCATAAAATCTGGGACGAAAAATAAGTATTTCCACCGTAGTTCGAGAGTGGGCCGAGAATAATTGATTTATTTATTTTATTTATTTTTTTTTTATTTACAAAAAAACGAATATTTTTAACTCGAATTTTATAATATAAATATAAATTCTCCATACATTTCTATTATACTTTCTTTCTCAAATTATCGAAGTTTCAAACATTACGAAAAACACCTAATAAAATTAGGAGGATGAAGAATATGCAAAAGAATTTCATGAAAATAAAGTTACCTTAAAAAGAAAACATTGGAAAATGTGCATTTAATGGAAAGTATGTATTTATATAATTAATTTAATATCTTATTTTTTTTTCCAGGGAGAAATTCATGTGTTTAGCGTGAAATGGTGATTTAAAAAAAACTTTCACTATATTCACTTTCGCACTCGTGATTAGATTTCGTGCAACAACAGTCAATCGGCTCTGATTACAGTTTGGATCGTGAAAGTGATATGCGAACACGCGAAATATACACGCCCGGCCGGACATGGCGTGCGTAATGCACACAGCATGCTCAACGAGTAATCACCCCGACTTAAACGATTTGCCAACGGTTCCATGGAAGGATTTGTCATTAACGCGATCTTGCGTAGCGTTATTTCACGCTTAACACATTGCGAGCACATGACTACTGGCATATATATACAACACTTTATGACGAATACACATTCACTTGGTTTCTAATACCACGCGGAATTCTATGGATTTCTGTGTTGTATATGGGAGATTTACGAGAGTTTTAATTTTTTTTTTTAATTTTTAAACTCTCGTAAAGAATCGACAAAAAAAAGATTGTTCCACTTTCCATTTATTCTCAAAATGTTCGACTTCGTGAGTAGTATTTTAGAGATCTTATTTTAGAAAAAAAAAAAAGAAACAAAAAAATGTCCAAGTTTTGGAAAAATCGATTTTTATGTTTATTAATTGAAAATCAATGCTTCGGACGAGTCAAAGAATTTTTTAAATTAAAGTTACACTAAAGTATACTTCAAAATGAGAATCTTTTATGTAGGTTTTTCTTTACGATACGATTCATATCCAAGTTTTTAAATGCAATTTTTAGAGGAATTAAAAAAAAATTCACTAGTGCGAGAAATTTGAAGAAAAAAATGGAGTATGCTCCATCCATTGAAGCGAATGACTAAAGAAATAATCAAATATATCGACGATTGTCGTGGTAAAAGGTTGTCCGATCGCTGTATAAATGCCCCACATTCGAGTAACAAGGTTTTCAGACATTGTAAGAGAAACAGAGCCTTGTAGCCCTGCACAAGGTCTGCGATGAGTCGTTCTGATAAAAAACGTCGCACAATCACCTTGAACACCTGTGACTTATTCTGTCCCCCTCGACAACTCGCTGAGATGCCTGTCTTGGCATTAACTGCTACCAGTTTTCTGCACTCTTGTTGGATTTCTGTATCTAGAAAAATATTTTATTCGTCAAATACGAATTAGTAAACGTTTGATAAATGATTAATTGATTAATGATGGCATTAATATGCAGCTAAACGCGATTTATACATTTTTGGCAATTAATTAAAAGTAAAAAAAAGACAAAAGGTTTCGTGGCCTTTGATCGTTTGTAAAAGATGTTCTGATAATTTTAGAAGGAATTTCGTTTTATAAATATTTTCTATTTTTTCAAAAATGTTTTTTATTATAAATATATTGAATATAAAAAAAATTTTATAATTTAAACTCGGGGAATGTAAATTTCGTTTTGAAAAAATCGATACGTTTTTTTTTACCGAATTAATATAAAAAAAAAGAATACGTTCTTTTTTGCTTGAATGTGGCGAAGGAGCACCTCAATACAATAATATTTGATCTATGAAAATATTAAGGAATTCCAGTTCCATTTCAGAGCTACAAGAAATTCTCAATTTTGCGGAATTTGCCAACTCATTGAGAGGTCGTAGGAAATACTACGAATTTTCTGTCCTCTTATTGAAATTCTAGGTCCAGAGAATCCGTAATTGTCGAATAGAATTTAGCATTGATGTTCAGTAGAATTTATTCCAACATAACTCAGCATATTGCTGCACTTTAAAAATTTTTTTAAACTCAGCCCCGAATTAAAAAAAAAAAAGTTCCCTTCGTTAAAATTGCAGCAATTAGTGAATGTAAAAAAAAAGTGCTGCACATCTACCAAAGTACAGTAAAATTTATTTTGCAACAAGTTCAGCGGATTGAGTGGCAAAAAAAAATTATAACCACGTTTTAGAAGTTGAAAAAATGTACATTTTTAATAATCCTCTACCTAAGCTCAATTGTAGATGAAATATTACGAGTGCTTAGAAAAAGGAATCGAGGTGGAATTAATAATCTGGCCGACTAAGGAGTTAAAAAAAAAAAACACCAACGTTAGATTTAAATACACAGCAAAGAGAACCGCAAATGCCAAGATGAAAGTTAGAAAAGCCCGGTGTGTTTGGTAGGGTCGATGGGGCTGGGTGTCCGGGAAGGCGCGCGGGAGGTACAGAGTCACTACGCGAAACTAGGCGAGCTGTGCAAAAGCCAGGTCTCACGAACGCGGGTTTGAGGGTATGTGCGTGTCTCCAGGTCACCTTATACCGGGGGACTATCTTTCTTCTCTCTTTCGCCTGAAGATATATTCGGTTACCCGTCTCAGTAAGAGAGCTACACCTTTCACGGTGTGTATTATAGCCCAGAGCCCTTAAGCATAAAAGCCGTGTTTTTGTTGAATCAAGAAGGAAGTATAAACGTGAATTTTAATTTGGCAGATGGAACTTGCTACCGGGGCAAAGTTGTCTTTTTGTTTTTTTTTTAATGCCACCGATCCTTTCAGGAATCTCGCATTTTTCCTCCTTTTCCCGAAGAGTTTCTTATTTGGTCTTTAAAAATGCAGCAAGAGCACTTAAGTGACGATGTTTCTAAAAGGAAGATGAAGTAGTTATTTGAGGGATGAGGCATTTTACCCACCCATACTGCTCTCCTTTATCCCATGGTGTTGTTGGGTGCCGGCTGCGAATGTGTCGTGGGGCTTCACCTTGAGTCATCCGATATGATTGCATGCTGCAGGAGAGCATATGGTTAATTGAGTGGGGTGGTAAGCTGACCCGGCGACACTGAAAAGAGTTCTCTCTTTTTCTCTCTCTCTCTCTCCACCCTCGCGTGTCTTTACCGTATTTTCTAACAAGCGGCTACTGTGGCACATGTGTGACTTTCAGAGGTTTTGCTTTTCTCATTTGTCCTTGATCGTCGCACATCCGTGTGTGTATTGTCTGTGGAAATAAGAAAAAGAAAGGTTTAAATGAATTCTTGCAGCAAATTTTGGTTGAGATTTTTATGCAGTTGAAAAGTAATGCACTTTTTTTTTTTTTTTTGTATACTTAACATATTTTTTTCACCAAATGTTCACAGTTTTTTCTTTAACTGAAAGAAAATTTCTGAGTTTTTATTCTGCAAAAATGAAAGTACATTTTTTGCAATAATTTTTTTGTGCCATAATAATTTGTTGTGTAACTTGAAATCTGTGCAAATTAGAGAACACTTTGTCTGATAATTGCTGAAAGTTTAATGAACCAAAAAAAAAAGTAGCAAGCATTTAACATTTGTTTTTAAACAAAATTTCTCTCACAATAAATTTATAAAAGGTTGCTTACTTCAAATTGGATATGTTTATTAGAAACTAGCTCTCCGGCGTTATTTTTATTACAATTATCGATCGGAGCACTGAAGAGTTAAAAGGGTCAATAGACCGCGAGAGATTCTTGTGTAGTAACAATTTGAGATCGTCGATCAATTGAATTCAAGGTGCGCGAGGTCTCCAATTATTTTATCAAGATGACATGTTAGCGCTTATTAACGTTTGCATTTGTATACAAATTTTGTGCTCAATACTTCTTATCTACTATTCTGCGGTTTCTCAAATGTCGGAGTACGGAAGTTACGGTATCTAGCCACATCCTCTCTTTCTTTCTCTCTCTCTTTCTCTCTTGATCGCAGCCTGCTCTGTTTTGTGGGAAGCAATAATTAAATAGTTCATGGCGCCTTGATGCCGGAAGTCGAACTGCAATTTGCATACTCTGGGAATATTTTACAACTTCGAATAGCGCTGATTAATTTAAATCACTTCTGCTGGGATTTCTCTGTCTAGGAAACAGGAATTTCTGAATACGAAATAAGACAATATTTGATAAATTTAAATTAAATAAAAGATACAATTAAAATTCATATGTTTTTGGCGAATTGAATTAAAATATTCGTTGTGTCTGTGATGTTCCTTTTTTTTTTTTTGGTGATTCATTTTTGTTTTAGAAGATTCTAATTTTTTGTTATCGTTCACAATTAATGCCACTAAGCATCAAGTTACTCATTTCTCCAATTGCGTACGGAGTAAAGATAATTGAACGATGGGTTATAGCACGTGGGATCATAAACTTTTTCATCCTGTGTGTCTGTTACGCGAACGAAACATTATCTCATTGTCAGCGGTTCGGGCACACACGCACACAACACCGAGACAAGAGACCCGTTAGACTGGAAGTTCAGATTATCGTTAACTCCAATTTATCACCAAGCTTTCGCGCGTTGTCCACCGCACAAGCGTGGGTACACGTTCGATCGACGAACATTGCAATAATCGCACAACCAGTGCAAAAACTAATAACAATACTTGAAATCATAAACCAGAAATTATTCTTCGATTGAATTAAATATTGGGGACAAGTATTTGTGGCTTGAATTCCTACTATTTAAAATCGACATTTCTTTTTTGCCTTTTCACTTTTTTGACGAGTAGAAAAATTACAATAATTGCATAAGCAGTGCATACTAAAATAAAAGAACTTTGAAATTATGCTTAAATTTAATATAATTTTCTTCTCAAAAAGGAATTCCCTCTGTTTTTTTTTAATTCCTTTTTGGTATCAAGATGAATAGTAAAGTTTCCATAATTCAAGCAAAATGTGCACTTACAAAAATCTTTCATTTTTTTTTGTGCATCCACTTTTATCAAGATTTTATATATGCAATTACAGCATCATTAAATTTTCATAGTTTTTTCCGGTGACTTGGTAAAGAGTAGACCAAAAATTGTTCTATTTATGACTGTATTTTTATTTTTCCCAAAAGAAAATTGCTAATAAAATTGTTCTCTTTACGTCAACAGCGAAGTGAGCATATCATCCGCCCGCGCGTCGGTGATGGTCTACGACGACGTTAACAAAAAATGGATACCGAGTGGGACATCGTCAGGACTGTCGAAGGTGCAGCTGTACCATCACCTCGTCAACAATACATTTCGCGTCGTTGGAAGGAAATTGCAGGATCACGAAATTGTGATAAACTGCGCGATTCTAAAGGGACTAAAGTACAATCAGGCCACAGTGACGTTTCATCAATGGCGGGACAACAAACAGGTTTATGGCCTCAACTTTTCGAGTAAGGATGACGCCGACGCCTTCGCCAGGGCAATGCTGCAGGCACTTGACGTAAGTGTATACTCGATGTTATTGCAGCAGCACTTTTCGAAATATTTGCAAAATATGGTTTTGCAAATATTTGCAACAAGAATGTTGGAATTTTCATTTTCCTAAAAATTAGTGATTTAGTTTATGAATAGAACGCATTTTTTAATACATTTCACAAATGAAATTGAGCAAAGAAAAAATGTGAACATTTATTTTCTTGAAACAAACACATTTTGTTAATTAATTTTTTTACTGCATTCAACGATGAATTTTTTTTTTCCTAATGCTACAAAAAGTCACCAATTACGTGTGTGTTTTTTTCTTTTTTTTTGGGTAATAAATTAATCAACCGAATTCCAAAGGTTTCAAAGGACTCGATTCTAAAAAAGCTATTACGACTTCAGCCTCGAATTCACTGTAATTGATCTTAACATCGTTAATTAACTGTTTGGTACCCTCTCGTGTAGGTGCTGAGCAATGGAAGCAACATATCACGCAGTCTGGGTCCGTCAGTCACTCCAGCGACGCAACAGCAACCGGCTTATCCTCAACAGCCGCAGCAGCAGTCACAACAACCACCACAGCAGCAACCACCTCAAATGAACTCGCAATACGACGAGGATATGGGATACAGGTGGGTCACAATCCACGAGTTTCTCAAATACGCGGCAAGATATGAGAACGGAAAAAAATTATTATTTCCTGGAAGAGAGAGAAAGAACAAAAAAAATATCACATTCGCGCGCATTTTGATGGTTCAATTATTTGTACACGAGCGAAAAATTAATACAAAATTTAGCCCAAATCTTTAGCTGCTGATATTGAAAAGGTCCTGTCAGTGTATTTCCAGAAACGCGAGTTTTTGCTAATTTTTGGAATGCGTCGATTATACGCGCAATATTTTTCTAAATATTTTTTAGTAATCGTTTTTCTTGAAAAAGATGTTCAAAAAATTGTCAAAATTTGAAGCATCAAGGAATCGAACAATTATTTACTTCTTAATTTGTCTTTCTAAATCTTGTGTGTAAAATGTGTATTCTATTTTATTACCGTGCAATCAAAGATCACCTAAAAAAATGTAGAAATGTCGTCAAAATATCCGATAAACAAATGACAATATTTTTGTGTGTGTGTAAATGATTTAGACACATTCATAATAACTACTTTTTTTTTTTACTACTTTAGTAGTTTTCTTGGATTTTCATTCAATCTGCAATATTTTTATCAGAGAGCTGAGACTTTTTCAGATAAACATTTTTCTTTTCAATTTTCTTACATCATAGAAACATTTTTTTTTTTTTCAATTTACATGTAAAATAGATCTCTAAAATTATCAAATCTCTGAAAAAAAAAAAAAAAAACAAAAATCAGATCTAAAAATCTGAGATAAGATCTCAAGGCTCAGGGCACCCTAAAGTATCCTGGATCTTTACTCCTGATATCCCACATTGAACAAAAAATACAAGAATAATTAAAGAATGCTGCTCAAAGCTTTCGCAAAAAATATTCCAAATCATGGTACAGTTTTCTCGCGACTGACGGGATCTTCTTAGAAATAAAAAAAAAATAATAATAAAAAACGTCATTGACCATAAGGTTGACAAAAGGCAGCTCGTGGCAAGAAAATAAAAAAAGCAAAAACAAAAATCAACACAACTTACCCTCCAGATATCGTAAAGAGTTTTGTCATTTTTTTTACTCGCGTACCGACGACCAGAAGAATTCGTTTGATTGTACAGTGTAAGTAGCTTGAAAGGATCGTTGGCTTTGTACACAACTGGGTGCACGTGACATACATCATCGTGAAAAGTGTATATTTTACATTCCATGCCTTCTCACTCGATCATTAAAATGCTAAAAAAGAAAGAAAAAAAAGAAAAGAAAAGAACAGGAAGTCGCGAAGTATTTTTTTTATTTTTTTATTTTTTTTTCGTTTGTTTGTTGTCGTGGATCATTCGCTGTAGTAGTTTAGTGAAACGGTTCATTGAATGTGCTCGTGGATCGTTCCAGTCAAGGTCAGGCTCAGGTCCAAGACATTAGCACGATGGGAGCTATCTCGCGGGTCTCGTTGTCACTTGGCCGACTAACTACGAGAGGGTCTGCACCCTCCTCCGTGCCCCCGACCCCAAGCCCCAACCACAACCACCCGTCTATTAGTAACGGTACCACCACCGTCATACAGGTGGGCTGCACACCCTGTACACGCGGTTCGCCGGCTGAGGCCCCTATGAGGTGACTTCTCGATCTAATCTTTAAAAAACCAAAAAAATACAAGTTGAAAGCACAAAAAAGCAATGATGATGATTGATGACAGCGATTTCTAAGCGGTGCCATTGATTGTTTTTTTTTACTTACATTCTAACGGTGGCGTTCGTCCGATAGCTTTCATTAACAAAGCAAAGGGTAGAGATAACCTCTCGTATCACGCGGTGCATGCCGTTCGATGTCGATCCAATATACGCATTGTACAAAATTCATTCGACGTTCATTATCGAGGACGGACGGGTCAATACAGTCTTGTAAAATGCTACACTAAAATAATGATATTCACGAGGGTTCATTTGTTATTCGTGTTTTAATGGGGTAAAAAAGAAATCGTACAAACAATCTTTTTCATTGGAAATGAAATCCCCAATTCTGAATATATTGAGAGTCGAAGCAGTTGCATTTTTTTTTAATCACTTAATACTTGCAAAATTATTCTGGAAAAAAATATTAAACTCTTTTGACGTTTTTTTTTTAGATTGATTTTGAAAAAATGTCGCTTTTCCGTTTTTTAAAAATAGGTAAAAAAAATTATATATTTATAACTCATAAAAAAAAAATTATAGACACAATTATATTGAATCAATATGAAGAATTAATGTTGAATAATATAAAAATTGTTAAATGAATATTTTTAGTTTCATGCTTTTATCAAATAATTGAATTGCATTTATGAAATAAAAAGAGAATTTCACCAGACTGTACCGACTGATTGAAAACTCCATCGATTGCGGTTTTTATTCGTCTCTCGCCTACACATCTCGCTTGATGGTACTTGACCAGCTTCGCAGTCCGAAACGTGCTCTCGCCGCTGCGCTAATAACATTCGAGGCCGCGTGGCTGGGAAAGTCCCCTTAACGTCCTCTCACTTGCATAAGTATTAACGATAATTGCAGCGAGAACCTTCGTACATAATACGGTTATGCCAGCGCAAAAAAAAGAAACAAAAACAAATTTTCAAGCACAAAGAAACTCGAGAGTATCTCTGTTTAAAAATGCTTCAATCGGTGCTTAACACTCACTATTTTACTTCAGTACAAACAGTAAATCAAAACTATAATCATCCGTACTTTTCGCAACTATGCTCTGCAAATTCTGTACAAAAACGTATAACGCGTACGTCTGGAGTACATTTTACAACGCCCCATGAAAAAAAAAAAAATAGAATTATCGCATTTTAAACAGAACGTTAAATTATACTAATGCGTAACCACCTTAGCGATAGCCGCTTACGTGATTGAGGGTAAGTATACACGATAGTTCCTGCCCGACGCAAAACTCTCTTTTTCTCTGTATCCAACGCAGATTTAGAAAAAAAAATCTCTATGGAATGCGTCTAGAAATAAGAATTCCTCAAAAAGCATTTTGAAACCCAAGTTTCCTTTTCTTTTTTTTGTAATCTCAGTAAATTCCGATAAATACCGAGTCACAACAAAAACTTTCCTACTTTTTGCGAAGATACAAAAAGAAAAGTTCATTTTATTTAATCTCGGA
This sequence comes from Perithous albicinctus, assembly GCA_964016905.1. NCBI lineage: Eukaryota > Metazoa > Arthropoda > Insecta > Hymenoptera > Ichneumonidae > Perithous > Perithous albicinctus. Next base: position 18,653,983 of record OZ024696.1, on the reverse strand, counting down.
GAATTTTAAGAACAAAAGTAAATACTTCGATGAAGTGATCGCTAAGGTGGTTCAATATTTCATCATCTCTTATAGGTAGCTGGTTCCTAGAGGTATAACACATATATTTTTACTTTTAATACGTTAGTCTAGCTGGCTGACTAATCCTGCTTTGCATTATATCTATATAATAATAAATAAATAAAAAAAGAAAAAAAATTCTCCAATACTACAGTTAAAACATTGTCAAATTAAAGTGAATTATAACGACTTCGAACTTTTTATAGGACCATGACACGAGAAGACGTGGCGATAATACAGGAGCGCAGGATGTCGCAGCAAAATCAGGGTAAGAAATTGAGCGAATACGTGGATTAGCAACTTACCAATTAGTCAATCATATGTGAAACTGTGAAGGGAAAAAGATTGCATCTCCGGAAAGTTGTAAATATTTGGGTTTAGAATTTTAAAAATGTTGCTAAATGTTTACTTCATATATGCATATATCTCAGAATCGATCTGGGTGAAAATTTATTTAAAACTTTCTTTTTTAATCCTTATTCATTAGTTTTTATGACACGTGCAATTTTAATTTGCTATAGTTCAAAATGATTTATTTATGTAATATCCTGATGCACAAAGGTCGAACAGCTGTAATGAGCATTGACATACAGTGGATTAAAAAAAACGCGGTTTATTGAATGTCAAGATCGACGAGGCGGCAGAAGAAAAAAAAAAAATATCGTCTAACATTTCAAATAATCCACAGCTACGAACGGTCCAAGCGCAATATCTCCAAGTTGTCCACCGGCTGTTCAGCAGCAACAGCAACAGCAGCAGTCAGGTCATCACAGAACATCGTCAGCGCCCCCTGCGCCTCAACCGCAGCCACCACCGATGCAGCAACAGCCTCAGCAACAACAGCAACAACAACAACAACAACAACCACAGCCACAACCACAACCACAACAACAGCCGCAGCAGCAGCCACAGCAATCAGGCGCAATGATTCCCGCAGCTCCTCAAATGTCTGTCGCGGGCCCGCCGATACCTCCGCCTCAGCCACCGGCAGCGCCACCGGCACCCCCCTGTCCACCGGGAATGATGAACTTCAACACTCCCGTGCCACCCCCAATGATGACTCAGTACGCACAATCGCCTTCCCAAACGAGTATCCCAAATCAATCGCAATCCCAGCCAATATACGGTACCAATACGTTAAACAATACGTACGGTGGTAACGGTAACGCGGCAATACAGAGTCAGTTTACGGGAAATCCGAGTCAGTACGCCGCCAATCAGAATAGTATTTACGGTAGTAACGGTCAGAGCAGTGCCTACAGCCAGTCGGTGCTTGTTAGTCAGAGCAATAGTCAGTACTCGAGTAATACTGTTTCGCAGTACGGCGGTAGTCAGTACGGGAGCAGTAGTTCGATTAATCAGTATGCTCAAAGTCAGGGACAATACGCCGCGGTTGGTATACAACAACAACAGAGCCAATACGGAAATCCACAGAGTATTAACAGCCCAAATCCTTACGGTACCCCCGCGAATAACGTGAATCAGTACGGCAGCGTCGGCGGCGGTGCCACGGCTAACGCTAATGCTTATAATCCCATTAGCAGCAGTGGACCCCCACCACCCCCGATGGGACCACCGGGTGGTCCCGCTGCTCCACCTCCACCTCCACCCCCGCCCGCTCCCAACTCTAACAACAACAACAGCAGCAACAGCAGCAGCAGCAGCATTCCCAATGCCCCGAGTATGGCACTTGGAATGATGATGAATAACAGTTCCTCCGAAATACCCGCAGACATAAATTCACTCGCGGCTGCTCTACAGGCTGCGAGACTCAAAAAGAAACAGGTTTGTATGAAATTATCTGTCGGTTTATTACAGGAATCATAGGAATTTCATTGGAAAAAATGTTGTCATCGAAATTTTAAACAAAAATCAATGAAATTGAATTAATTTTTAAACAGGAAAAAATATGAGTATCGATTAAGTTTCGATGTCAATTTTAATCGACATTTTTTAATATTTTGGTCGATCCGTGGGAAAAAGATAATTTTGTTTTTGTAAAAAAAAAAGAGGTTTCTGTTAAGCCTACGAAAATTTGCAATAGTGTGAAGTGGTACAAATTTCTTAATGACAGAAAAATCTAAAACTAAATAAATAGATTTTTGGTCCAGGATCACTTAAGCTTTGCGAAACAGTGGCTGATGGAAACTCAGTTGAGACATCGGTTAACGCGTTTTCAGGAATATTATATATTTTTTTTTTTAGTCCTTGAATTGTTACGATAACTTTTCACGATAAAATACCGATTCCATTAAAAAATATATAAATATAAATTCGATAAGCTATCGCCTTGTCGAGATAAATTGTGATTAGACTTTTTTTGCTCGCTGACAAGACAGTAGTCACGGTATTTCACTACTTCTCCATAAATATAAGTGGCATTTAGAAGAGATAAAACATTTTTTTATCATTCACACATTAGAGAATTTAAAAGGTTGTCTGATTTACGTAAATACTGCTTTCGAAATTTACAATTTTATTTAATTTTGTAAACAGTCAAATAATATTTCAAAGGAGGAGAAATAATGTACAATTTTGGCTCGAAATTTTGGGCCACGATGGGAGGTTTTGCCTAATGTCTGTTTATGATTTTGTCGACAAACAGCAATCGCAACCGGTGGAGAACAGCGGGTCCAGTACCAGTAGCAGCGGAAGTGGCGGGGGTGGCGGTAACTACGGAACTCTTGGACGCGGCGGTGGCGGCGGTATGGCATCAATGATGGACGAAATGGCGAAAACTTTGGCACGACGACGCGCCGCCGTCGAGAAAAAACAGCCTGAACAGCCGCCGGTAAACATTCTTACTTTATTTACATATTTTCCGAATTTTATATTGACGATTATTGCGTCATTTAAATGTACTTAAGAATACATCAAATATTTACTTCCAACCAAAAATTTCATTTCATCAGAATTAATTCAAAATCTAACAAAATCAAATTCTGATTATCTGAAAAAAAAAAAAAAATTCTTCGTACTTTGTTCTACAATATAAAAAAAATGTTGGATTCGAAATCTTTAAAATTGCTTTAATGACTGACTTCTTCAGCAGCGATTCTTTGTTATTCCTCAAGGAAAAAAAAAATCATTATAATTATGTGTATTTAAACTGAAGGAACCGGAAAGCTCTCCGGACAAAAAGTGGGATAAAAGCAATTCGTCGAACAAGTTCTCGAACGGCGCTGAGTCCCCAAAATCGGCTCGCAAAAGGTTCGGCTCCGCCTCGGAGGACACTCTTCTTAAAGTAAATGGCGTCAGCGATGGAATGTCGTTTTCCGCTCAAGAGATGGAGGCCTTTAAAGCTGAAATAATAAAGGAAGTGCGAAAAGAGTTTCAGAAGATGAAGCAGGAACTAGTTGACGGTAAGAATTCTTCAAAGCCTTTTGATATTTTACTTTTTGCCTTGGACTGCAAAATAAACGAAGCCAGAGCAAAAAAAAAAAATAGAAGAAAAATATAATAAAATTTGTTTTTTTTCAGCTTTGAAAGGAGAATTGAGAAATGGATGAAAACGAGTGTATAAACTGCACTGAGAAGTGACGAGAAAAAAAGAAGAAAAAAAAAAGAAAAAAGATCAGCGAAAAGAGAGATTTGACTAGATAGCTCAACCGCAGCATCATCGACAGCCACATACAGGTTTTTATTACATATTTGCGAATACGATGTAGTAAAATATTCGTGTATATCAGGCATTTGTGTGTAAGTCCGTCAATCTAGTTTAGTATTCTAAGTAAGCTTTTACCCCTCCGTTGCCTACTGCATACTACATTATATCCGTTAAATATTCGAGCCAGCCTGGGATCGATTGAGCCGAAAAAAAAACAAGAAAAAACAAAAAAAAAATCTGCGAAAAAACATTCAGTATTTTTATCTTTTATACCGCACAATTTTACACGGTACAGAGTTCGACTCGGATTGCCCTACACGCACAAATCATCAAGGATGCATTTAATATCAGTAAAACAGACACATTTTTCACAAACAAAAATTTTGCGAAACATATTAATTTCAATGTTTTTTGTTTGTTTAATATTCATTTTTCTAAAGCTCAATTGATCCACGGCTCGCGAACACTTCGTCGTCGTCGGTCTTGAGACAATTTTCAGAGGAAAGTTCGTCCTTTAAACTTTTCTTTTTCACATCATATGTACAGACAAACCGCGCGAGCTCCTAATTCCGCTTTTAAGAACATTGTGGCAAGAAAAAAATTGGAACGTGCAGACGAACGAACAACTTTATAGAAATATATACGGGGCTGCCGATTTTCTAATTCTCATGTATCGCAATCATTCCAATGAACAAACGAGTCGCGCCCAGACTCCGCTAATGAAATAATTCCGGGCAACAATTTTGCATTTACACGATCTCCAATTTTGACTGATTGACATTGTCGGCAGCGACACACTCTCAACTCAACGTATTTCCTTTTTTTTTTCTACTGCCACCATGTTCGAATATTCGGAGCATTTATGTCGCGAATTTTAACTTAAAAAAAGAAAAAAAAAACACAAAATCTAAATAACAGAAAATATGTCATTATTATATTTTCTTAAACGGAGGGCTTGACTTATAATAAGCGACGAGTTCTACTAGCGATTTTAATAATATAACGAAAATTTGTGATTTTTCTTTTATACAACGTGAAACATTAAAAATAATACGTAGGATCTTACGTATAATTCACATTTATTTTTATTTTCTTTTTTTTTTTGTTTTTACTTGTGTTGACGATACTGAAATAAAAGCACCCGGATACGCGAAGATTCGCCGACGATTTAGATATCGTTCAATGCTCCGAGTTTTAAGCCTCCATTATTATTTTCGGTAAACATTCAGCGTATAATTGATTTAATAGTATTTTGCAACAACTATCTGCAGCTTTTTTTAGTGAAAGAGATGTTTAAATTTTAGGATTATTCTCTGAAAGAATTAATTTTTCATCGAATTTAACGGAAACTTGCTTGAAAAAATACTGAAACTTCTTTCATTTTTCTCACACAGTTTCGTCGAATTTAATGAAAAATGATTATCTTTTCGTTGATTTTAATGATTAAACATCTCTTTAAAAACACTGAAGATATGAGCATGAAATAATAATTATGGAATGAATTATACCATAAATGTTCATTTTATAAAGTAAATGGGGATTTAAAACTCTGTTAATACTCACGTGCGTAAAAGTCACGTGACGCGTCGACTCGATTGTCAGTTGAGTAAAACTCACGGGTTCATTAAACACAATCCAGCCGGGTAATTTATACTCTAAACGTGAAAAAAAAAACAAAAAAAAAATTGCCTCATAAATCCCGTAGCTAGAATTTCAAATCAAAGTTTCTGTCGATCGAAGCGCGCTATTTAAATCGCAAAATAAGTATCATTGATTATAACAATCAGGAGTTGATGATTAAAAGAAAATAATAAAATAAATAAAACGAGTAAAATTACTTATATATAATCTGTAAGTAAACTCCATCGGTATCGGTGCCGACGTACAAGATTTTCAAAGGCTGATCGTAAACTTTACATGACTCAATGCGTCGCACATTTGCCCTGGCCGAGCTTCGACGTTATTTTTGGGTCTCGATCGTTTAAGCAACAAAATTTCGAACAATTTTTCTCACGAATTTTCGAAGAGTACGTAAACATTAACAAAATCTGAGCGTGAATTAAAGAATTCAATCGACTTCAAAAAATCAATAACGATAATAATACAAAAAAAAATTGTCTTCGTGTAGAATTATTTTCCAACTCAGAGGCTCGCATGCACTTTCTTTTCGAAAAGTTGTGTAAAACATTTGCCGAATTTTCGTCCACGTTTGACATAGAAAATTCGCGTGAAGCGTCGTAAAACACGATTTTCAGGCCACAAATTGTTGGCAATCCGATGTAAAACGTCGAAGCTCGGATTACGAGTCAGGGCTTTTAAGGAAGATACACACAATACTCTTCTTCAATCTATCGCTATCGACCTAGGAGCTTTATCAGGATGGTATATCTGTATATATATACTTTCGTTCTGGTAATAAAAGAAAAAAAAGTATGGAGCTCGCGAATTAGAATTTGTCCTGTATGAAGAAGAAGAAGAATAAGAAGAAGAAGAAGAAGAAGAAAAAAAACGAGCACGAGAGAAACAAGAAGAAAGAAAATGCAAAATATAAGACTGCGTCTAAATCTGTGTACCGTTAATTAATTCGTGAAAGCGCAGTTCTTTCGTAGGCGTCGTACAGGCGGTGTTCGCACACTCGAACCCTCGGAACCCTCTTTTTTAAATGTATTTTATACGCCCCTTTTGTAAATATAATTCTTATATCTTCCAGTATAATATATTTATTTTTCATTTTTCTACAATGCACAGACATTCATTTCGAAAACGATCTTTTAAGGATTTCGATTGTCACGAAGAGAAAGAGAGGCAAATGTTCTCAATGATTTTTTTTTCTTGGGATCCGTGATGAGCCTCGGCTCTTTATCCTTTTTTTTTAAATGTATTTCTTGCAATTGGCATATAATATAAACATAACGAAATGACTGCTGATTTCTTTTTTTTTTAATTAATGCTTTAATACGTTTTTAGAGTTTCTTCGTAAATGGTTGAACGTGATACGGGTTATTATATTGCGTCGAAAGCATGTCTATTCTGCTGGTGTTGTAATTTCGTGTGTTTTTTTTACACTTTCGATGGAAAAAGGAAAAATTATTGGAAACAGTTCAGTATTAAGCTCGATGACGTTACTTTGGTGCATATCATTTTTTTACACTGTCAATGAACAACCCTGTTTTTTTAAATTTGTCGATATACACTAAAAGGTTCAGCGAGTTCATGAATATACGAATTCGAGTTTAAAATTCGAGGTTTTCTTTTCTTTTTTGCTGCGTTAACATTTTTTTTTCCCACAAATTAATTTGTGAAAAATTGTACTCTTTAAATGAAAAGAATGATCCAACAAAAGTTGAAAGGAAAAAAAGCAAAGTGATCCGAGAATCGAATCAAATCAGAAGGTCAATACGAATGCTTCGATGATTTATCGGCGCCCTCGGGATGGCCCGTTTAATTTAAGTTCCAAGAGATAGAGAGAGAGATCGTTGTTTATTAACGTGAATCATTGACCGGACCAGATTTATTAAAGATTTTAAGTGTAAGCCGCCGATTTACACTGTAAAACATATTATCATTTTAATCGGACTAGTGTTCTAGAAAACGATTGCTAGGAGTGTTTGTTAACATTTAAATTCATTAAGAGAGCTATCGAGTGGATAGCGCGGAGATGTTTGCAGAGCGTTAAAAGACCGTGAATTAATTCACGATCACGCAAATTGCATACACGTACGTGTAATAATGCTGGAGATATATAGTAACCGAGGCCATTATAATATCTTGTACTGTAACAATGAATTTACCTACACTTTTCGCGAGCGGACAACGAGAGACTTCTTTTCCTTTTTCAATCAGCAACGGTCACCTTCGATGTAATCCCGATCTTGCCGATCGAAGGATTCACCAGAATCTCGTCGACGCTCGCGAATACAAACATGTTTAAAGATGAAGAAAAAAAGAAAAGGAAAAAAATAAGAAAACAAAATGCAAAACAAATATTATGAAATATTTTATAATCCCTAAAAAGATGAGAAAATAACGCAGTCGATTTGAACGAGATTGACTGGTTGCGGTTTCGTAGAATTATATTGTCCAGAGGAGATGGGCGATACGAGTTCATCGAATTGTCTATTACTGGAATCACAATTTTTTTTTCTTTCTAATAACGAATTTCTTTTACTCTCCGAGTGCATTGATTCGAAGTTATTTGAGGAAGCTGGTGAGCTTCGCACTGGATAAATAATTGCTAATCTTTTGTCAATTTTTTCTGTAAAGTTTTGTACGTTAAATAATAGTAGAGGCGAGTGATTTTTATGTTTACTAATTTCAGAGAAATATTAACGATGAATTTGCAAGAATATTAAATGTTGAACATTCATTTCCAAAGAGGAACGAAATTGTGGAGTTTTTTTTTCTCAAGAACAATTCAATTTTAAGTTGGAGCAGCACCTTCTGTTTTTTTCCAAAGGATGCTCTATGAATTTATTGTTTACGATTATTTAACGGTTAACAACATTAAATATCTGACGATCAACTTGTAGAAACTGTTTTAAAAATGAAAATAAACCATCCCGCATTAAAATTGGCAATAAATTACGAATTATTCTTGAAAAAAAAAAAAAAAAACTAAACGAAAAACTCCCTCTTTAGAAATCGTCATTAATCAATTAATATTTGTATAAATCCATCATTACGAATATTCTCATCGGTTACAAAAACATACTCTAATATTTCACAACTGTAACTTATTTTTCTAAAACTCTGCGAATTTAGAAATGATTTTTAACTGATTTTACTAGAATTATGTTTATCCACATTTCTTAATACAACAGAACAATTGTATACATATTTTCCCATTAAAAAATCTTCGATGAATTCTTTATTTTATCATTTTGTTACAAAGTTGATAGACAAATAATTCAAATATTTTTTTTCTTCAATTATCTCACTGAAACTGTATAATGCAAAAGAGAACGAAAATTGTATGCAATTTTTCTGTTGATTTTTCGATCCTTTGCTTATCTGTCTTAATTTGTAATTCACAAACGGCACTTTGTGCAATCAGCGATTATTGAAAAAAAAAAAAAAGAAAAGAAAAAAAAAAAGAATTTTCGTGCGGCGTCGTAGGGTAATTTTTGTATTTTTGTACTCATTGATTCAACGAAACTCATCGGCTTTAGTAATATAAGATCAGGAGCGTGTGTACCTTCGTATTGATTGTACAATCTGCTGAACGCGGAAGCTACGTACTAATAATTCTTCGAGTATATCAGAGGCATTGGACACGGTTTTGCCGATAAAGGCTGTGATTGAATTGGTACACATTGCACGTAATTTAACAGACACACAACAACAATAACAGCAAAAAAATGAGTTTCAGTTTCATATGGGGATTTCGTGATTCCCTTGGCTGTGAAGCAATTATACTTCACTCAATGCGCCTGCGAAATAAATTAAAAAAGTAAAAGAAATAACAATAAAACGAAACTGGATATTCTGATGAATCGATGACTCGTAGAGGCCCATCTCGTCGTGCGATTTGTATTCGTCTACCGTCGAAATAAAAGCTGCAATTTGTGCGAGAAAGAAACTAAAAAAAAAAAAAAAAAAAAAAAAGCGATTCCACCAACTATAAATAGTATTAAAATTATTATAATTCTCCGCGCATTTTGGCCATTTTTCTTCGCACGAATTCCACAAAAAAAAAAAATGTGAATCCGATGGAATGTACGAAAGAAGAGAAACCCCAACTTTGAGTCTGATAGCCATACAATTTTTCTTTGCTCCTTTTTTTCTTTACTGCTGATAAGTGAAATTATTTTATCTTCTATTAGAATGACAAAAAAAAAGCAAGAAAAAAAATAGGAGCGTGTGTGTGTGTGTGTGTGTGTGTGTGTGCGCGTGTGTCTAAAATTCGTGATTAAATCGACCACGATCCGTTGCGTTGTCAATCTTTATCTTGATAAGACACACCCAGAAGCCAGGTTTCCGTATTCCACATATTTTTCTTTTTTTATTTCTTTCTTTTTGCCCCGCCCGTATGCGTTAAAGCGACGATTTAAGGAACATTTTACCGAGTATTGTTGATTCGTGTTGGATTATAAGGGATCGTTTTTTGTAATAACTAAAAGAAGATGAAGAAGAAGAAAAAAAAAAGAAAACTGATGAGTCAGTGAAGAAGCGTACATACCTATAAATACGATTGAGATTGGGGAAGTGATTTGACAACGCCACATAGTATTTGGAAGAAAAAAAAACAAAAAACAAAAAAAAAAAAAAAACAACAACAACTACAACAACCTAGGAGTATAAGTAATGTAAAAGTACTTTGTATGGATACGTTTAAATTATGAATAATAAACGATATAGAGGATAATAAACGAGGATCGAAGCGCGCGGGATAATACAGACTAGTTCATTTCATAAACGTATCTTGAAAATATTTGTATGTAAATGAATGACAACAAAACAAAACAAAAAAAAATAATAAAATAAAAAGTATCATGTGTATCTGTACACATTTCTCTGGAGAATTTTATTATTGCTTTTAGTGAAGAAATCCTCATATTGCAAATATTCAACGTGTCCGCCTAATTAGCATTAAATCCATAGATTTGATATCTTTAGGACGACTTCTCTATTCCTATTCTTCCTAAAAATTATTGTCTGCGAGCCTCCTCTATTCGATCAATTCTTTTTTTTTTTTTTTTTTTTTTCCGCTCACCAAGGCGAACTCCCTCCAGACTGCGAGGTGCCGTGACTCCTGGACTTGTGTCATGTCGATGTAATGCCAGCATATATCATTCCTATAAATAACTCGCTCGCAACCTTTACAAAAAAAAAGCAACGCGAACTATAGCGTAGCAATGAGGTAAGCCTTATGGAGTCTATTATGTTAATACTGCTCAGAAAATAATTCATACAAAGTAGTCTTGAATTACAATTTACAATAACATCTGGAAAACCTTCAGGAGTCCCGAATAACACTTTCTAGAAAAATGAGAGACATTTAAAAGGAGTTTTTATTTTTTTTTTTTTAATTAAAAAAAAATGTTTTACAGTATGATCGATTTATTTATGAAACTCAGAGACGTTCAGATATTTTTTGTCGGGTTGTAAAAAATATTTCTGCTGCACAGAAGATTATTTTCTTTTTAATTTTATTTATAATACTGAGGTATGATAATTGCAATAACAAAGCTGAACTGAAATAACATCTATGCCATTTTATTTTTTCTTCATTCCTGAAAATCTTGGCGAGTAATCCAGAAAATAGTTTGAGCTTTTCAGAGACTTTAATGATTCATGATTAAGAGCTTTTGATTTTATTTGAATTTTAGTACTTTGCTACACTAGAAAAATCTAAAATAAAAATTAACGTCATTTGAGATAGGAAAAAAAATATATTGTTTTTGAATAATAATAATAGTGCTGAAAAGTTTTAAATAAGAAAAAAAAGACACGTTTTGTTTAGAAATTTTTTTGTATTTATTTGAAATGATTTCGCTGGTTTTTCCAAATAAATGTGATTTACAAAAATATATGTATATGATTTTGAAATCACTGCGTTTACAAATGGCTCGAAGCTGTTTTATGAAACTGTTTTCTCGATTATTAAAAAAAAATGTATGTGTGATAAGGAATGTTTCTACGAAAACATATGCAAAATTCGCGAATTTTTAATTTATTTTTTTTTTTTACTAAAAGTAAAAAAATTAAATAAAACTGATAATTGTAAAAAAAAAAGTCTTCAAAATATGACATGAATTTAAAAAATTCAGCGAAATTATTTTGTAAAATATTTAAGAATTTAGAAAGTTTAAAAATCGATATAATCGTCTCTCAAGGACATTTTCAAAATTCGCTTCAGGTAAGTAGAAGTATAAAAATATAATTTAACAAAAAAAGAAGTTTTTATCAAAATTCTCCGCAAAACCCAATTTGTAAAACACTTCAAGGACTCTAAAATAAAGTTACAGCTTAATTTTGCAAGGAAAAAAAAAAAAATTGTTTTTCCATTCCTCTCTTGTCTCAACAACAATAATCTCATTTATATAAATGCTTATAAAGCGCCAAATCTGATCCATCTGCTTGTCAATAATTAATAAAGCATTATACTTAAAATTCCTTAGCAACTTCGTCATCTCTCTGGCATCGATAAGTATGGAAATTTATTTATTTAACAACTGCAAATAAATAAATAAATAAATAAATAAATAAATAAATAAATAAATAAATAAATAAATATATATATAATATATAAATAAATAATTTTTTCTCCACTCATTTAAATAACAAGAAAAAAAGAAAAAAAAATGTAAATTTTTCTTTCGACCCCAGAAACTAATGTTGTATTTTGATATTGACTATTTTCAGGAATTTCGATGGATTGTTTAACGAGCCGCGCGATGCCGAGTAAGAAGTGGAGTATATAGCGGGTGTGCGCAGCGGATCGATAAGAGAGTCGTCGGGACGTGGTTTGCTGAACATATATAGAGGAACACGAACACAGAGAGAGAGAGAGAGAGAGAGAGAGAGAGAGGGGCCCTGCAGGAATCATGTGGATTTGTTACGAGATCGCAAAGCGGTACCGCCGCGAGGAAAGAAGAAATAGCGTGGAGGGGATTGCTTCGTGAAAGGAGTGAGAAAGAGAGCCGAGGCGGGGGTGGAAAAATATAGGAAGAAGGGGTCTTGGCCGATACGTCGCCGGCGTGGCGCGGGGCATTAATGCTTGGTGCTTTAATCGAAACTCCAGATCGCCGCGGAGTCTCGCACATGGACGTCGCAGCCACAATTTTCTAGATTTTTTTTTCTTTTTTTTTTTGTTTTTTCTTGCCTCGTTGGATTTGTACCGGCAAATCCGTGAGAACGCAAAATTCCAATTTCCACGTCGTGAAAAAAAAAAAAAAAAAAAAACTGCGGCAAAGTTGCATTTTTGTTTCACACTGCGGTCTCCAGAAAACTGGAAGAAATGCTGGCGATTTCTTCGTTTACTTTCCCTTCTCGCTGATGTGTCTTGTGCGCGGTTTCAATTATCCCGGAATTACATATTCATGTGTAATCGAGAATTGAATTTTGGCAGCAATCCTGCGTTGTGATCATTCTGTAAAAAAAATATATATATATGTATATATATATATATATATATGTATAAATAATAATTCAGGACAGTTATTTATTAGAGCCTGTATTTAATCTGTGATAGCGTGGGTCATTTTTATTGTGCTTCCTGGAGTTTTTTTTTTATCACTAGAGGAATCCACTTTAACTGATAAAATATCGTCAGTCATTTGTGGAGTGGTGAGTGGTTTTTTTATTTTGTTTGTTTCTGAACAGTCAAAGTAATATTTTATTTATTGTGCTGTAGTTCTGTGTTTTTTTTTTTTTTTTTTTTTTTTTTTTGGGAAATGGGATAGTTTGTTTATTTACTATTTATATCACAAATTTTATTTCATAATGATACAATTTTATAAATATAATTCTTCTCTGTAAGTGTTTTAAATCGCGAGTGAGCAATTTACTTCGAAAATTAATTTTTTATAGTTTTAGTTTCATTTTAGTAGTTTTAATTTTTTAGTTTCATTTAAACAGAACAAACAAGACACTTTGGCTAATTTTGTCCTCAAAGTGGTTTTAAAATTCAATTTTTTATACCACAGTTCTGATATTATTTTACCTTAAAAAACTTATACGTTTACTGCGCAATGTGTTTATTTAAAAATTAATACTTTTTAAATTCTTTATTATTTGCTACTGAATTCTAATGACTTTATTTATTAGTGTAATATTAGTGGAGAGTCTAATTTCAATTTTTAATCTTTGAGTGAGCAATTTACTCCAAAATTAATGTGCAATGCTCCAATTTACTATTTTTTTACAGCAATTATATCTACAGTTGCTTTTGTGATATTCGATAAGAGTGTTGATTAGAAAAGTGGCAAACACATTGTACTAATTGAGGCACTTTCGCTAATTATTCTCTCAGAGTTGTATAAAGTTTAATCTATTCTTCTATTTCTGTATCCTCTATTCTTTTGTCTGGAAGTTTATTATTATTTTTTTTTTACAAAATATCGAATGTTTAAATTATATTTTTCGATTCTCTTAACTCGTTCGTTACAAGCTTCTAATAATTTATTTTCTTCATGTACAAAAGTTCATATTTTTCTTTCAGTCCTGAAGAATTCACTGCAGAATTATTTTTCTCTGTGCTCCAATTTATAATTCTATATTAATTATTTTCATAGAACTTTTCATAGCTCATTTTATTTATAAAACAACAAATTATAATTACACAATTATGTGCAAATATAATTTATAAAAAAAAAATAAAAATGCTTCTATTTATAATTCTATGTTAATTATTTGCATAGAACTTCTGATAGCTCATTTTATTTATAATCCAACAAATTCCATTTATTCAAACGATTTAAAGTATTCTTGATAAAAAAAAAAATTGGCAAATATGTACTAATTGAGAGAAACATCACTCTATCAGATTTCCTTTCCAAATTAAATATATTCTCTTCCACTTCTATTCGACCCTGGAAAAATGTATGTCCAATTATTAAAAAAAAAAATGTTTAATACTCCAATTCATAATTCTTCTGTATTAATAATTGAAACCAAATTTTTGATAACACATTTTATTAGCAGAGAAGCAAAATTATCTTTTTTCGAATATTCTGGTGGGAATAAAATTTTTCTTATATCATTTATAAAAAAAAGTGGCAAACACACGTTACTAATGCAAAATCCATTTACATACAGTGAGTGTTATCGCCTTAAGATGCCTAAAAAAAAAAAGCTGTTTTCAAGCCCCTCGACACAATGCCAAAAAGAAGAAACACTCTTTCGTGCTCTTTTTTCTCCAGACGAGTAATTTGTTTGTAAACGATTCTGCTTACAGGTCACCAGACGTGAAAAGCCTTGAAGAGCAACGCCCGGAGCACGTGTTCGTCGACCGGTAGTTGAGGATTTGGCGCGGCAGCTCAGTTATACCCGACGTTCTTATAGCGAATGCTAATGCCATGTGCTTGCTGGCACGAGAAACGTCACGTACACGTTGCTTATGTGAAAAGAAGCTGTCGCAGCAATTTTACGTTCTCCATCGAGTTGTTTGAAGGACCAAACGAAGACGTGAGCGATTTATCAAGGATTTCCGCGAGTATTCGCTAGGAACCGGACTTCCTTTCGACTCAACTCTACATTTGAGTGTATTGAATGTACCTGAAAAATTTCCAAATTTTTCTTGAAGTATCTTCCCTTTGGAAAAAAAGACGGCTGTGCCGAGATACAAATTAGTAAGTAAGAGATTTGTTCTTTCCAATTTGGAGCTAAATCTTGATGCTTTGAAAAAAAGATTTTCGATCACAAAATTTGTCATTATAAATTTATGGCAGTTTCCTTAAAACAGGTTTCGATGAAATGTAGATTTTTATTGAGAATGAAGTTTGGATTTTAATCCAAACTTCCAAGTTTTTATTTTTGCTATCAGCAGAATTATATAAATATAGAAGCTGAAAAAGAAAAAAGGTGTTTCACTGAAGTTGGTCTAAGATTTTTTTTTGATCAACAAAGTTTAGATCCTATTCAAAGACGTCTTCACAATCGTTCAAGGTCTGAAATGGTTATTGATTAACGAAGCTGGCTATTTAAAACGAAAGAACAAAGTGTGAAAAAAGAAATTTCAAAGTACGAAGAGACCACAGCAGCTGCAATAATCAGTCATACTAAACGTTGCATTATTAAATTCCAGAAATGCCGAGAAGGATGTCGAGGTCATCTGGAATCTATACTCTTGTTTCTTCAGTGAGCCACCGAGCATCATAGCTCCAAAAATACTCCAAAATTCATCGACGTCATAATAAAGAATCCAAGATTCAGTGTAGTCGTTGGTAAAAGCGAAGGTGACTCTAGAAGAAGAAGAAGAAGAAGAAGAAGACGAAGAAGAAGAAGAAAAAGTAGAAGAAGAAGTTGAAGAAGAACAACAAGCCAAAGTTTCAAAGAGCCTCGATCGAAGGGAGACTGGCGTTTAACACCGGAAGGCCGGGTGAAGAGATTTCACATAGCTTCTCAGCTTCTCTCGTGTTGGTGCGCGTTATCGTCGACGGCCGCCGGTACGAGAGACCGCCAGGGTGTACGCAAGGTGTATTTATAGAAAGGAGATCCGAGTGGCGAAGTAGTCGTAGGTGGGGGTCCGCTCGTCGGTGGAAATAGAAAAGAATGTTTTGGGAATCCAATTGGACTTGGTTTGCAGAACGATGGGGCAATATGGCCGACTTGGCCGAGCGGGTGGACGATCTGATATGCAGTTTCGATTCGACTGGTGACACGACGATGGACACACTATCAATGCTGATTTTTGGCTGGATGCTATTCGGCCTGGTTGTACTGTGTGTCGGGAAATTTTTTTACAATCGCTTCGTCGTCAATGACGTTGGAAATCGTGAAACGAGTGGTATCGTTGGTACCGCAACGTCGACGACGACGACTGGTAGCACCAGCAGCAACAGCGGTACCACCAAGGAACAGGGCCATGCATTCCATCTCGGTGAAAGTGTCGTGGGTGCCGGTAACGTCGCCAGTAAATTATTGGCTAATGAAAAACCGATAAGAGCTATGATGGCGAAAAGTGCATCGATGGGTGTCGGAGGTGCTGGTGGTGGTGGTGGTGGTGGTGGCGGCGGTGGAGGTGGTTTTCCCGGGGGTGCCAATAGCGGTGCCGGAATACTCATGTCCTCATCCATCAACTCATCAGCCGGTGGAAATTATGTACCACCCACACCACCGATTAGAAAACGACTAACGAGAAAAACCTCTGGACCGCTTATCAGTCCCGCTAGGAGCTCGCGATCATTGCATCTACCAGCGGCTACTGGCGCTGATGCTGAAGCCGTTCGCTGGGTTAACGAGCTCGTTGTTTGGCTACACTCCGATCTCGTTATTCTCAACGAACTACTCGCCACCTGGGTCGTTTCGCTCAATGATTTTGTCACCAATTCCGTCGAGGAGGTATACATTTTTTTTTTTTTAATTTATATTTTGTTTCCTTAAGAGGCTTGAGAGTCAAGTCACTCTTATGTTGAAGACAAAAAGTTCTCGACTCCTGGACAAGCATTGCTTTTTTTTTTTTTAAGTAAACTGGAATTTTTTATTATTTTATTCAACTTGGATATTTCGTACATTTTATTTAATGTATCGGGAATGAAATTTCCGGAATTATAAATTTACTAAACATTTTTGGCAGTGGGCACTTTTGTTCATGAAAATATTGCGGGATAATGACGCTTTTTGGAAAAATTGTGTGTTTACATCTGAATGCAGAAAAATAAAATCAAAGTGTAGGATGGGTTTGTAATGGAATTTTGTTATTCGTCAATTTTTTTATTGCCAATTCGAAATTACTGCTTCTTTCATTTTTTTTTTTTTTTTTTTTTGAAACTTTGGTATCTAAAGTCTAAAGCTCTCTTTTGTGAGAAGATTATTTATTAGAAAAAACTGGTGATGTCGGTTTTGCCTGAATAATAAGAAGAGAAGATATTTAACAATTTTTTTAGCTTTTTTTTTAAGCAGCTTTTTTGTTGTTGTAAAATTTGTTAGAATAATTTTTGTTAACATTTTTTTTTTTTTTAATATATTGAAGAGATTTCAGAACTTTGAATTTATAATTTTCTGCTTTGTTTTTAATAAGTAGAATTTTTTAAATTTATTTCAAGTTGATCTTGCTCATAAATTTTAATTTTAGTTCGTTTGTTTTTATTTTCTATACTTAAAAAAAATGTATAATTTTAATGAAGCAATAGGAAAAGTTCGACTTTGCGTCCTCAGTTATTTCACTTTCGAGCTCATATTTCTTTCCACGAGAATCAGATGCCAATTTATGCGAAAACGGGTTTTGGTGGCGTTCGTTGGTTTTGCCTCTGAAAGGCAGGCGAAAAAAAAATTTTATCACTTTTAAAAATGAAATAAAAAATACATGGAATTTTTTTAGCAAAGCCTTGAGCTCATAATTCTTCATTTTTTCTGGGGTTTTTGTAAGAAGGCAAAGATTGTGTATTGCAAAGTGTATAAATTGGCAACGTGACATTTTTCAAAGAAATTCAAATGTCCGATAAAATTTTTTTCCTATTTTACGATTTTTTTTTATTCAACGCCTGCTTAATATTATTTATTTATCAAACACATAATTTGTGTCTTTCTAAATTTAATCCTAAAATAATAAAACTCTTACTAACAATTTTTTTTCCACCTATTTTTCAGTAAAAATTCCAAATTTATCAAAATTTGCGGTAAACATAATATTGAATTCAATGTCTGATTAATTTCCGATAACGCTGCAATTGCAAGCAATTTCAAAGCGAATTGTTAGTGTAAAAAAAAAAAAAAAAAAAACGTGAAATTACATCAGAGAGACTCATGACTCCGTCATGTATCGGAGTGTTGAGTAAACGTCTGTCTGAGAGAAAAAGCACTTTGGCAACAGCATCGGTAATTTGGTAGAGACAACCGATTGACTGGTTGGACATAAAATTCTCAGATCGTTCGTCAGTATCTTCTCTGAAAAAAAATATATATATTTGTATATATATATATGGACATATCTCAAGCTCAAAAAATAAAAATACAAAATAAATACAACATGCTTTATATATATATTTTTTAAATTCTCTGAGACGTAATATTATTTTGCTGTTGGCAATTAAGTTATAAATATAAAGTACGTGCACGATCCATTTTAAATAATAATGAATGAAATAATGAAATTTTAATATTAGACGTTGAATTTGCTTTTCTGGGATGGGCGAATTATAATGGCAAAAAAATTGCATGAAACACGAAGCTCGCGATCAGGCATCATTGACTATAAATTGATTATCAATCAGAGTTCGATGCACCGAAGCTATTTTTGTCATTACAATTTGATTGTAAATTTAAAAAAATATATATATATATTTTATTTTTAATTTGTGAGGTGAACATTTTTTTCTTAAATTATTTGTTAATTTTCGCTGTATGAAAGTTGGGCTTTTTTTAACACGTACGAATTAACAGTCAATTATCAACCCAACGTGAGTGGCTGTTGCGTCAAGGCGCCTGGTTGCAATGCATCGCTCTGCTATCTTTTACTTTGACGTCTTACGACTGCAGGCGATTTTTTTTTCTTTTTTTTTTTTTTTTAGATTGCTCAGACGCATCGTATCTGCTCGGACAGCAACCTACTTTTCAGTTCAAAATATCGGAGTACATTTATTATGAATTTGTGGAAACGATTTTTTTTTTTTTTAAATTATTTAATATCTGTTTAATATCATTTATTTATCAAACAATAATTTTGCGTCTTTCTAAATTTCCTCCTAAAATAATAAAATTCTTACAAATCATTTTTTTTCACCTATTTTTCAGTCAAGATTCCAAAGAACGTTTATCAAAATTTGCGGTGAACATAATTTTCATTTCAACACATATTTTATGTTCTTTCGAAATTTTATCATAAAATAAATAAGTAAACTTTAAATAAAAAAAAAATATATTGTTGAAAGATTTGACATATTATTCATTGTTGTTTACACATGCAGAAAGAGGCCGATTTATTTTTAGTTATAATTTACCGAGCAAAACCGAATTTTTGGCACAGGAAAGAAAATTGAACAACCCAAGTTGTTGAATAATCGTTCGTTAACTTGCCTCGATATAGCGTTTTGATAGCCGAGGCTTTTTTTTATTATTTTTGAGAGAGAGAGAAGTATAATCGCTGATTTGAAATGGTAGCGAAATCGAAAGTCGATGTAATATGAGGTCATGCCGATTACGTCCCCGGTAGGAGGAGTAAGATATTTCGTCACTACCTGTCATCGGCCTTGCTGGCGAACCAGCGCTGACGTCATAATGTCAAAAATAACGTCTCGTTCCACGCGGAAAAGAGCAAGTTCTGCTCTTCGACATTTCTTGTCTTGTCCGATCAGAATCCTATTAATTATTCTTTAGCACAAAAATAATTAATTTCAAACACTACATATATTTTTTTTTTTTAATTCTCATCGTTTTCAAGTTTTCATAAAATTTCAATTTCAATTTGTGGACTCAAATAATTTTTCTGTGACGACGAAAAATTCCGATCTGATTAGAATTTTTTGTACTGATTATAAATCAGGCTAAATCTATATTAAAAAAAATACTAGTAGTTAAAAAATATAATGTGTAAGATTTTTTTTTTTTTTGGGATTTTTGTAGCAAATTATTGAGGTTTTATATTAAAAATACTAACTACATTAAAAAATTGAATATACAAAAAAAAATTGATTTTTTGGGTGCTATTGATGCAAATAATTGAGATGTATAAAAATTATACCAACTATGAACAGAAAAAAAAATGTAATCAATGTTTAGAATTTAAAAAAATAATTGCCAGGGAAAAAAATTGTTTTGCTGAAACTACCAATTATTTTTCTTTTTTTTTTACAGAGTTGCGACTCTATTTTATGCTCGTTATCTTTGTAAACGTTTAAGACTTAAAATGGTGTTAGGTTTTACTAGAATACCTTGTAATTATTGACAAACAATTAGAAGATAAGATTTGTTCCATTGCCATCAAAGGCGGCACGGTTGAATGACCGTTGCCTGTACTTGACACCATTCTCAAGCGTGGGTGCGAAGTGCGACTTCAGCTGCACTATTCAATTACTCATAGAGCGCTGAAAAATCGTACAAGATTTAATGAGCGTAAATTAATATTTTTAAAGAATTAGGCATTTTTATTCAACGCTCAATATATGTCAAATAAATTTCTATAACAATTTTAACATGAAAACTTAATTTTTATAATTTTTTTTTTTAAATTTTTTAACATTTTTTTTTTAAATATTTTTTGTGCAGAAATATTTTTATTGACATTTTTTTTTAAATAAAAATTAGTCCTCATATTTAGGTCCATAATTGGTGAAGTAACCCAAACGTTACATAATTTCATCTTCGACTTATGACATTACATTTTTTTTTAACTGAGCTTGAATTAGTATTTTTTTTTAATAGTCATTACTTTACGAGTAATAACGATGACTGTAGTTCAAGGCGTCAATTGGCGTCTGTCTGGCCTTGATTGAATTATTGTGATTCATGCTCCTCGAGGTCTCAGTCACAGGGCATAGTTTAATTTTTCGACGCCACTTTATCAGAGCATAAAAATTATTTTCCAATACGTCCCAATTTTTTTTAATTATCTGAGCCACTTTTTTTCTGAATATATATTTTTTTCACTAATTCCGACAACTTTTATTTGGCTCTTAATTTTTTTAAATCCACTGTGATATCTAGAAAACCAATACAAAAAAAAAATAGCAGAGTAGGCACAATATATTTGGAGCAATAAATTTTTTTTCAAAAGTCACAGTGACCCAGTTGATGAAGAATGCTTTATACAAGAAAACAAAAAAAAAAGTATCTATTTTTTTATCAGTGACCTTCGGTTGTTGCTCGGTATAAAGTAAACGACAAGTTTATCAGCTTCAAAGAAGACTTAAATGACTCACTAATGAGCTCATATCACTATAGACTTGTGTATTCCACACATGGTATTCCATAGTTTAAAAAAAAAATGCATATGAACGAAATGGAGAAGCTCAGTAAATAAAAATATAGCGTCTCGTGAGCACTTTATCGACAAGAACAGAAAGTATAATTAAAGCGGAATTGCTGAGAATGATAAAAATAATTTTTTTCAACTATAATGATTTTTTTTTTAATTATCATTTCTCTAATACAATTTAATTAATTTAATTTTTAAAAATTATTATTTCTTTAATACATTTTAATTAATTTAATTTTTTCAAATTATTATTTCTTTAATACATTTTAATTAATTTAATTTTTTCAAATTATTATTTCTTTAATATATTTTAATTAATTTAATTTTTTTTCAAATTATTATTTCTTTAATACATTTTAATTAATTTAATTTTTTTTTAAATTATTATCTCTTTAATACATTTTAATTAATTTAATATTTTTTTAAATTATTATTTTTTTAATACATTTTAATCAATTTAATATTTTTTCAAATTATTATTTCTTTAATAAATTTTAATTAATGTAATATATTTTTTAATCATTATTTCTCTAATATATTTTAATAAATTAAATTTATTTATTTTTCAGCATGGAGTCGGTGTTGAATTCGTTCGTGTCTTGCCAGAAACTCATTCGCCAGTATTGTCCAATATATTCTGCGAGTGCGACTCGAAAGACGATGTTGTAAGTGTATAAAAATGTGAATACAAAAAAAGGATGATAAAAATATGTAGGAGAGAAAATGGACAGCATTTTTGGAAGCGCATTATTTTTAATTAATTTGATTTTTGATTACACGACCTTTCTCAATGATGTTTAATATTAATTCACAGACAATTACTTGCGACTGCGAGGCAACGCCGGCTCTGCAGTTGAAAGCTTTTCGCCAGAAAGGCGATAAGGTTGAGGTCAGCCACTATCGTGTTAATGTTAATCGCTTCCGGGCTCGACTTAACGTCGTTTGCATCACGGAAAAAATGTTGCTCGATTTGAAGTGCGACGGCTGGCCAGAGGTACATTAATTTATTAATTCGATTGAGAGAGAAGAAAAATTAATAAGCGACGAATAATTAAACGAAATAAAATTATAAATTGGCACTTTTTTAAGACCGATTTAAAAAAAAACAGATGCAAGCTTTAATCTTTATCCACAAAATTGTCACAAATTGTATGTAACTTTTTTTGCTAAACAATATTGTCATATTTTGGACCAAAGAAAGTTTATAAAAATGGTAATATAAATTTTAATAATTATCATGATGACTGTAATAATATTTTGGCAATATTTTTATTTTTTTATTGACTAAAGTATATCAGGGGTTTTCTATGTTTATTTCTAGAATCACATTTTTTTTTACAAAATTAAAGTGAAAAAAGAATTTTGATAAAAATAATATTTTGGCAATATTTTAATTTTTTTTATTGAATAAAGTTTATCAGGGATTTTCTATATTTATTTCTAGAAGTAATTTCTTTTTTTTTTAACAAAATTAAAGTGAAGAAAGAATTTTGATAAAAATAATATTTTGGCAATATTTTAATTTTTTTTATTGAATAAAGTTTATCAGGGATTTTCTATGTTTATTTCTAGAATTAATTTCTTTTTTTTTTAAACAAAATTAAAGTGAAAAAAGAATTTTGATAAAAATAATATTTTGGCAATATTTTCACTTTTTTTTAATAAAGTTTATCAGGGATTTTCTATGTTTATTTCTAGAATTAATTTCTTTTTTTTTTTAACAAAATTAAAGTGAAGAAAGAATTTTGATAAAAATAATATTTTGGCAATATTTTAATTTTTCTATTGAATAAAATTTATCAGAGATTTTCTATGTTTATTTCTAGAATTAATTTCTTGTTCTTTAAACAAAATTAAAGTGAAGAAAGAATTTTGATAAAAATAATATTTTGGCAATATTTTAAATTTTTTTGTAAATAAAGTTTATCAGGGATTTTCTATATTTATTTCTAGAATTAATTTCTTTTTTTTTTCAACCAAAATTAAAGTGAAGAAAGAATTTTGATAAAAATAATATTTTGGCAATATTTTAATTTTTTTATTGAATAAAATTTATCAGAGGTTATCTATGTTTATTTTTAGTATTATTTTTTTTTCTTTTCAACCAAAATTAAAGGGAGGAAAGAATTTTGATAAAAATGCTTTTTATTCAAGGTGAAGGTCTCTCTGGCTGCAGTCGGTACGATTAAGAAGGACCTAGACGAAAGTCAGCTGCAGGAAGTCGTAACCGAGATTGTAGTTGGCGCGCTCAGAGGCACAAACGTCCACCTTAATCTCTCGCAATATCCTACGTGCCCGAGACTCTGGCGTGAACCGCCACCGCAGCCCGGACATATGCTGCCTTTGCACTACGACAGTATGGTACGAAATGAATATGTTTATTGGCTGATTATCAAGCGGATGTCGAATGCTATCAATGCATTTTTTTCTGCCTCATCTGCGCTGCGAAAGATTTTCTTAAAACGTGTGAATTACTCGGTGAATTAATATTTAATATTTTTTAAAAGCCACGAAGAAATATTTTTATTTTGGCAAAAATAAAGTCGATTATAAAATATGCTTCGTTTTGTAAAGAACAAAATATTGATTTTCTTAATCGGAGCTCAGCTGGATTAGAGTAAATTTGTAATTTTAACAATGTAAATTATTTATTTCTGTTTGGGAGAAAGATTTTTAAATAATGAAATATTTTCTAAATTAAAATTGGGGCTTCAATTAAGTTAACATTTTCTGTGCAGGATTTTAAAAATATTCATTTTTATAAAAGGGAGAAATTTATTCTTAGAATTAGAATTCTTAGAATTTTCTTAAATTTGTGATTGCTGATCTAGAGAATCAAAAAAAGGACTTTTTCTTTTATTCATTTTTTTTAAAAAACCAAAACTTAAAAATTTTCTTCAGGATGTTTTCGATGGAATTAAAAATGTTCTTTTACCTGCTATGTGAGCAAACGTTAGGAAATAATCAAAATAATTTTTTTCTAAAACACAAGAGAACAAAAAATGTAATGTTACCGAATTTTCTTTTTTTTTTTAAATAATACTTCTCTAAATAGTGCCCAACTCAATTGATAAACTGGAAAAAAATCGTAATTCATGTTTGAAAAAAGAACTCAAGAAATTTCAATGGAATGCCTTAGCTAAGCAATGATAAAATGTCTCGATGCTTTTTCGTGCTTCTCTCATAGACCGGATCGCATTCAATGTCACAACAACCTCATCAACGTCACCAGGTTCATTCCTCAGCATCGACGATTCACCAATATGCGCCAGGCGAGCGACGTTTGCTCGTTAAAGTCGTGAAGGCTGCGGAATTGGGTGGTCAAGAAGGCTGCAGAGAGCCTTTCTGCGTGGTGGAGTTGGACGAGCCACCGCAAAAAAATCAGACGTCGATCAAAAAGGACACGAATAATCCTACGTGGGAAGAAGCTTTTCTATTGTACGAAAGATCGTTAAAAAATTTGACAATGAAAATTTGTCCCACCAAAAAAAAAAAAAGAAAATGCTTCATTTTTCATGCGACTCTTGTTTCAGCGACATAAGCCACAATACGTCGGAGGTTCTTTTGGAAATTTACGATCACTTCAACAAGAGTCAACGATTTTTAGGTCTTGGAATTGTCGGAGTTGAAGAGCTTCTTGCTAATCCAAGTCAGAGACAAATAATTCCTCTTCAAGCTCGACCGTACGAAGCAGACGAAGTCACTGGAACTCTCACAGTGGAGGTGAAGCTGCGTCTAAAAAAAAAAATTTATTAATTAACGAGGAAGCATAAATGTTTATGTGACTGATGACATTTTTGATTTGCACAGTTCCTGTTCATCGAAGGGGCCGAAGTACCGCAGATCGGTACGAAACCTTTCAAAGTAAAGGAATCGATAAAGCCAGTGTCACCGACGCGTACATACAGCCCAACGAATCTACTCAGCAATAGTAGCCTTAATTATAACAACGGTAACAGCACTCTTATCTTGTACGACTCTACCAGTCAGTCTGCCGGCGGTAACTACCGATTATTATATATATCTGGAACGTCTTTCCACCCTGCGTGAACCTTTAGTTTCGTAGGGCACGTTCCTGCATTTCAGATTGAAAAGATGCTTTAAAGAAAGACAATTTTTTTTTTTTAAATATGAAAAACCAACTGAAGCACAATCTGCAGTTTTTTATTTTCAACCCTGAGATTGGTCAAATTTAGAATCCTCTAGCTTTTCAATACGTCGATTAGACGACCCAGTCTATTATCTGCTGTTGGAGACACTTTTGTAATTTAAAAAAAATAGTAATTTGTAAAGAACGGTACAAAGTAGAATCTTACTTTATTGGAGTCTTTTTATATTACATTTTTTTTCCTGAAATCAATGAAGAAGAATTATGCTGATCAAATTTGACTTTCTCTTGGAGGAATATGTGGGAGAAATGAAAAAAAAAAAGAGAATTTAATGAACTGATGTTTGACGAATTTTTAGTGGTCGAGGAATTGTAAATTCAAAGTTCTAAAAATCCCATTGCTTCGACAATATATGTTTAAAATTATTGTAACTAATCACTAGAACTTGCTGACTTAATTTAGCGTAATTTATGAGTTGCAGAAGCTTTTTTTACAAGCCTCGAAGATCTTTAATATCTGATCAAAGTTTACGTGAGTTGTAATCCAATTTTTTTTTACAAATTCAAAATATTATTGCATTTAAACGCTTCGATTGATTCAAACAAATAGCAATTTATTTTGGCAAAGAGAAATTTTACCTCTTTGTGAAGTAAAAAAAAGGTGTTAATTTTGTTTAGAAAAAAGAAAAATCATTGATTACTGTCTCCGATGGTAGATATAGCAGCATGATATACTTGATTCCCTGAGCTTGATTCGTCACGAAAATTCGTGATCGCGCCCCTTTTATTCGCCTTTTGGACTACAGAATGTTCGAATCATAGAGTTAGAAATTTTCCTTGGTTTTGAGAAACTCTGCTATAGGTAAATAGACCCATAGAGATCTAAATTCCCATCAATTTTCAGTAAAAAAAAAAGAAGTACAATCTAAGCGTTTAGTAATTTATTTTTTTATTCATTCCAGATTTTCTAACGAACGGCAATACCGACGACTCGCCTTATCGAACTGGACAAACGAATGGCAACAAAGGCACTCTCATTGTCCACAGCCAACAAAGGGTACATCAGCTTGAATCTTTTTTTTTTTTTGCGTTTTTATCCGCATTCATTAAATTCGCTTCTTTGTGGAATTTCTCGTCCCAATTAATCAATAATTCCCTCTAAAGTTTGTTCTTTGCTTTCGTTTTTTTTTAGCAATCGGAGAGGCAGATTGTTAAGGTAAGATAAAATGTAGCTGGAAGAAATTTATTTTAAAAAAATTGCAGTGATGCATTTTTGTGAAAATAATGTCGTGCGAAAAAAAAACCCGATTTTTTTTAAACTCAATTTTTGAATTTTTATTCGCTCCAAAAAAATTATTCCACTTGCTTTTTTTTTACGATCATGTCCTAGATAACTATTGACTGCAATGCAGTATTTTTCTCACTAAGAGTCACGAAAGTATGTTACTTTACAAAATTGATATATCTTCTCTATAACGAAGTAGCTTCACGTAAAATTTATAACGATTGGTAACCGTCGGTGGGCGCGCAAAAATTCGTTGGCTGCAAATGTTGGCTGCAGCGACGAAATTAGACGATAGGCGATGATATCCTTCATCATCGGGTTCACTGGCTCAACTCCAAGATTCTTATCCCTCTTGAGTTTCACGTAAAAATCGTATGACCAAGTGCATTCACGAGCTTGTTTACAGTGCCCAGTTTTGCAACGAATCAGTCTCAACAGTTCTTATTATTTTTTTTTTTTTTATTCATCAGAATCTCTCACGAAAATTCTATCTCACGATTAATTAATAATCCCTGAATGCAATGTGTGGCGTTTACTAATCCAACAGGTAGCCCTTTCCGACAATGGAAGTTGGCAGGAAATTTCACCAGAGGTAATTCATCTTCATTTTTGTGATTTTTCAATAATTGCTTCTGTCTGTTTTTTGTCAAATTAAAATTGTGGAATTACAAAAAAAAAAGAAAATGTCATTACAAAATTAGCTATTGGAGTAAAATTATTATTCTGAATGAAATATATAAAACGATATTTCTTTCAGCATGGTAACAGAGACACCAGCGCTACTTCGGGTCCAGAAAGCACTCCAAATTCCTCAAATTCTGAGAGTATGAGAGGTAATTATATTTATTTTTATTTATTAAATTTATATAATTAAATTTTTTTCTTTTAATTTACAGAACGAGGAAGAACGAGGAGGAAACGGCGAGACTTTTTCGGAACTATCAAGCGACGCCTTGGAAGGTCCAAAACAAGGAGTCGATCGGTAGGTCCCGAAGGAGACACGAATCACGAGGAAGCCCACTCAAGATCTATATCTGCGGACAGAGCTCGAGATCCAGGATCTAGTAAGTCTCCTTCGAAATCAGCACAAGCCTCATTGCACTTTTTATTGCGA
The DNA here is from genome assembly GCA_964016905.1 of Perithous albicinctus. Taxonomy (NCBI): domain Eukaryota; kingdom Metazoa; phylum Arthropoda; class Insecta; order Hymenoptera; family Ichneumonidae; genus Perithous; species Perithous albicinctus. Next base: position 18,626,237 of record OZ024696.1, on the reverse strand, counting down.
TTAGGATAGTTAGTTTAGAATTTATTAAAACTCAAAAAAAAAAAAAAAAAAAAAGAATAGTAATGTTATTACGTAAAAAAAAAAAAAACATAATTTTTAGTTGGTCTTGCTTCGCTGCTATCTTGATATTGAATGCCAAATTTTTTATACAATATTCGAACACTGTATTTCGTGCTTACACTAATCTACATTCTTCACTGTTGGTAAGTTCGAAATTCGAATTTCGTAGATTCCTTTTGATACAAAAAATCAGAAATATACGATAGTTTGAAAAAACTGTAGTAATTTTATAGAACAATGTTTTTTTTTTAAAATAATTCAATAGAATTAGAGTAATTAATTTTATTTAAAAGATTTGTAATTTGTTGGAATTATTTTCTTTTTTAGCTTTACTGTCTGTGCCAGGAAAAGAGGAACACTCTAGAAGATCGAGTCTGAGCGAAGCTTCAGCAATTAGCGGTACATCAACTAGGACATACATCAACGAAGCTTCCACATTGGTGTTAGAAACATTAGAGAATGGAATTAAGAAGTAAATTTCAATTTTTGTGTCTCTGTTTTTTTTTCTTTTTTTTTTAAGTAGACGTTGAACTTGTATTTTGAAAAAAAAACTTTAATATCTGTTTTAGACATTACCTCGTACCGTTGTCGCTCGCACAGAAGAGCAAGTGGCGAAAAAAGGGTACAAAACTTCATATATTCAACGACCACACATTCATTGCGAAACACATGGCAGGGTAATTATTTCTTCGTACTTAAGGAAGAACGTTTCACATTCCTTAATATTTATTTAGATAAAAATATTGCCTCTTTAGTGGCAATTTCCAAAGAGATACATTTCTCTTGAATTCCTTTTCAAGAAAAATATGTAAATTTAAAAATTAATTTTTGTGATATTCCACAAGTTTTAACTGTTCAATAATTATAGCTGTTTGTCGATGAAGGAATTTTTATTCCGAATAAAGAAGCTGTAATTTTTAATCGATTAAGACTATCGAATATCTGCAGGTTTAATTTGTAAAGAATTTGTCAGAATAATAAATTAATCGTCGCGAACAAAAAAATTGCTAAAAAATGAAGAATTATTCTTGAAATAAAATTGAACGAAAATATATCTTTTTGAAAGCTTATCGATTTTAGAAGACTATTAATGATCCTGAAATTAAATAACACCGGTTTGTAATAAAACAATCATCCTCCAAATTATTTTGAAAAACGTGAAACGCTTCAAAATTCTTGAAGATAAAATCAGCAATTAGAAATACGATAGATAAGCATTTTTCTGCTATTTTAATTGCAGGGGTACGGTGTGTGAGGTGTGCAAAAGGACTTTAGCCCGAAGATTGGGAAAGCAGGGTTACGAATGTCGAGATTGTTTGATGAAATGTCACAAGCAGTGTCACGTTAAAGTTGAGTCAATGTGCTCGACGTCAACGATTCAGAGTATCGAGCTGTAAGTATTTCTCCAAATCAATTTGTCGCTAAATAATCATTTTTTTTTTTTTCTACTTTTCCTTTCGAAAAGACAATTGAACGAAATTCACGCGAATGACCGCTTGGATAACATTCGTATTTCAAACCACTTGTGTTATCGTTGCGCAAAAAAAAAAAATATTCATCCTGTGTTTTCACGAGAAACCGATATAGAAAAATTGAGAAAATATATATTTTTTTTTTGGAGCTCTGTTAAATATAGTGCGTCGGTTTCTCCTGAAACGCAAAGTACCCAAAAATTAGCCCTACAGATTTGATGAAACGTTGAATTTTAACGTCATATTTCTTTCGACTACTCTCGAAAAGGTCCCTACTACCGGTACTGAGCGAATAAAAATAGGTAAGCTAACGAGATGAAGAAACGTCAGGTTGCTGCTGCTGCTGCTGCTAATGAAAAAAAGCATGTAATTTCGATCCCCAATAGTAGCGAAACTTTGATATGCTATTATAGAATGATTATTATTGATTGTGCATACATTGGTCTCACTAATTGCGTGTTAGTGGTCTCGTGCTTACGATTTTTAAAAATAAAATATATTGTAAGGAAAAACGAGGGTTTTAATCGAAAACTTCTAGCAATTTTTTTGAATTTTTTTACATTTCTACCAACAGCTGTTAAGTGCAGTTTCTACTTTTTTTTTTGTTCTACTTTTTTTTATCGCGTAAAGTTTTTTTGCTCTGATGCTGCTAAAGTGCTGTTAATATATGCCAAAGCTGCAAAAAAATCTCATGAAATTACAAAATTTGTGTTATGAATTTTGTGTTAAATGCTCGTTTTTTTTTTTTATAAAACTATGCAAAGTATTGTAATAGTCTTGTAAAATATTATTACAATGGATGTGCATTGAATGTAATTTATTTAAGGGTCGCTCTGCCAATTACAAATCTAGATATGGTAATTATTATTACTTTCTTTTTTACTGAAAATATAACAGGGATGAGGGTTCGTTGAATATTAAAATCGTAATTTTTTTTTTTCAGTCAATATACAATAATTTTTTTTTTGATATTCTGTAAATCATGAATATTCCATTTTTTTTTATAAGTACAGCATTAAAAAATTGTTAATTATGCCCAAAAATCTAAACTTTTGAAATTTTTTAGTAGAAAAGTATAAACTTCTGGAAACTTTCGTTTTTAAGTGTGGAATTGTTTTTTATTCCGTTTTCACACGTTTAAATAGAATTTCATATTTTCCTCGAAATATTGAACTTAATTTAGTTGATTAAATTTAACACATTAAAAAAAAAAGTCAAAGTGCTATGAAATTTGGTACCAGACGATTATATAATTAAATTTAATATTATTTCAATTAAAAATTATTATTATTCAAATAAATTAACCATGCAAATATTGATTATATTTTCCTTCACTTTACAGATTAAGAAATAAAAATAATGCTGTTTTGTTATTACTAATGCAGATTAAATATGATTTGCGATTCCGAAATCGTTTCTTATGCTTAAAACTTTACATTGTCCTAAAGTAAAATTAGTTCTTGCGTTGAAATCCAATTTCAAATTTTTATCTCTCCATTTCTCATACATTAATTTATTTTTTATATTTTTTAAATCCCTTATTTTATCGACATATCTTCATTGCTAAATCTTTTTGCTTACAACAAATCATCGAAGCACAATTTTGTTTTAAACTTATTTACGATGACCTGTAATTGTAAAAAAAAAAAACAGAATATTAATTGTTTAACGAATATCGAAAAAATAATGAATTAATATTAATTGAAGAAAAATCCAAGCAATTAAATATTTAACAGAATCCCGTTCTTTCAAAATTCCAAACATACTGCAAAAATTTGTATGCGAATGAAAAATTAGATTTCCAATTTACGTCGACAATTGCCGGAATGACAAAATACAATTTATATCCGTAAGACTTAGCGATTTAAAAAACAAAACGTTGTACCGTGAATGCATTGCTTGCGCACGAATTAATAGCTCATATACTCCAAAAAAAAAAATTAAAAAAAAAGGAATGAACCATTTTGACTCTGCTATGCTTCTCTCGCTTCAACTTTATCCAACTGTCTGTCCCAAAATGAAATTCTAGCAAAAAAAACCTGTGCAACATTAAAAAAAAATTGTAATTTCGAGTGAATATAATCAATCGATCTCGACCTTTATTTATTTGCTTAATCGTGATTTTCTTTTTTTTTCAGGACCTGCATCAAGACTCCTCTGCTCGAGAGGAGATTTTCAACCAGGCGATGCTAGCGGCGACTACCTTGTTGCTTATGCTCGTGTCGCAAATTTAAACGACGACTTGATTGACCATTTTCTTTTTTTTTTTTTTTATTCACGACTAAGTTTAATTAACCCATCTATTTGTGTTGTCGATGGTGTTAAAAAAAAAAATTGCACCTGAGAATATAAGCATAATATTCTCTTTTGGGTTGACGAGATGAATTAGTCGTTGACTTGTCTATTTAATTAATTACTGACAATATGGTAATGACGCCTGGACCGTCTTCAGCATTTGCAAAGTCAGGTTGACTGAAATACTATATTATATTACGTTATAATCATCGATATATATATATATATATTATATTGATACGCACACTAATTGCCGCGTGAAAATATGATAAGCGCAGCGGCGATAAAAAAAACTGTGGACCCAGTTTTTTTTTTTTTAAACGAATCAAGCCGAAAAAGTTAGAGGATTTGCTTAAAGGCATCGCACAAGACTAAAGAGAGTTAAAAGGTGGGGTCTTTAACATGAGAAAAAAAAAAAAGTAAAAAGAAAAAAGTCTTCTAAAATTCACGACAAAAAAAACCTTCTAATCTTTCCAACTTTGTACGCTGATCATTTTTTTTTTCTTCATTCCTAAACACATTAGAAAATACAGATCCCATGTAGGCAAAAAAAAAATGTTGCTCCAAAATGAATAACAGAGGAATTAATATTTGTGTTAAATATATCTTGTTTGAAATAATGCAAAAATTCTATAATTCAGTTAATTGATTAAAAAGAAAAAGGAAGGCAAATCGTTTGCTCAATGAATTTCCCAAACGATTTGTTCAAAACCCCGAATTATTTATTTATTTATCTATCATTTTGTCCCACCTTACTCTAACGTAACACGGAATTAATTATGGCTTCCTAGGAATGCTCTCTAGATTCTTTTCTACTGCAAACTGTCAGTTAACAGTGATAAAAGAATAAAAAAATAAAAATATAACGAGGGATACTTGAGGTGGTTTAACGGGTATAACTTCCGTTTAACAAGTACTTCCAAATTAAAAAAAAAAAAAATAATAATTCACCTCGCGCGAAAACACACGTGGCTTTTCTGAAGTGTCCTTCGAAATTCACCTTTTGAAAATGGGGTTTGCACGATGTCATTAATCATGGCTATCATTATCATCCGCGGCTAATGAAGTCAGACGTAACTAGAAATCTCTGCCTTTTTATAAAGACTTTGAGCGTAAGCGTGTGCGTAGCGTTGAGACACGACGAAGCAATATATAAGCCAAAAATTCTTTTGGATTTTATGATCCAAAAGAAAACGAAGAAATGTCAAATGTGACGAGTCGGTAGCTCTGTTGTAATTAAATATATTCTTTCTCAGCTTGAGTATGAAAAAGAAAAATGATGCTGTGTGCTGATTGAATCGAAAATTATATTTAAAAAAAAATTAAAAAAAAACACTCACACAAAAATAGTAATATAAATAAAAAAATATGAAAATGTATTTCGAATCGTTGCAATGAAATTAAATATTTTCTTTTTTTTTTTACACTCTACTTCGAATTCTACTTCGCCTGGCAATGATCGTATAAACTCTATACGTCGATAGAGTCACAGTGTAGCTTCGACATCAATATACAGACAATCGATCGAACGATCCGTAAAGAAATTGAATTTTATTTACACAGGTGTTGCATCGATACACCATTTTTTTTTTTTTTTTTTTTTTTTTTTATGATAGAGGTCTAGTTACGACTGATTTTAACTTTACAAAACCTATAATAATGTTGACGATTACGTATCAACTGCTCGACTTTTATTGTTGCACAAAAGTCACCACGTGTATTTCCCAATAATTTATCGTTGCGTCACTGCTGGCTCCATCGAACTTTATACCACGACATACAAACATACATATATATATATATATATATATATATATATTAAAAAAAATATATTATTAATTATAACCGTCCTTATAACGTTTTACTCGAATACTAAGGCGACGCCTTAGTTTGCTATATTATTTATTTGTACACTTACAAACTCGTATCATTTGTTTCCTTTTTTTTCTCAATACTATTTCTAATACATTCGCTAGCGGAACGCTGTATTAGAATATTTTTCTCCTTTTTTTTTTTTTTTGGAGCGTGAGAGTCTTCCTCATTTTTTAATTATAATCAAATATCGAATAACGTATTTGGGGCATCGACCACATTTTTAATCATTCACCCCAACGGATGGAGCATGCTCCATTTTTTTTTTCAAATTTTTTGTGAATTCCCAAAAATTGCGTTGAGAATTTTCTCGAAAAATCGTTTTTTGTGTTTAGTCATTACAAAATCAATGCTTCGGAGTTGAAGAATTTTTCAAATAAATTTACATCAAATTACACTTGAAAATGAAAAGAAAATTATGTAACTTTTTTTATGACACGACTCATATCCAAGAATAAAAAAAGATACGTGCTTTCCAAAGCTTTTTCAGACAATTTTTAGAAATTCACAAATGCGCGGAATTATGCGATGAAAAATTTGAAAAAAAAAAATCCATTGAACTGAATGACTAAAAAAAACAATCAACAATATCGACCATGCTCGTGGTAAAAGGTGGTGCGATTTGTGTATTATACTCCATTTACGCTTTGAACCAAATATTCGTGGAGTAATTTTTTGTTTTTTTTTTTAACAATTCATTAATTCATAAAATGTTACCGAAGACAGAGATGATTTATTTTTCTCCCAAGAATAATGTGTTCCACTCACGCTCGTCAGTCGACATTTATAAACAATTTCGTCGTCAAGAAAGTTAATAATAATAATAATAATAATAATAATAATAATAATAATATTAATATGATAATACCGGCCTCGCGAAAAACAAAACTCATTATACATATATTATAAATACGTCGCGTTTAAAATAATGCGAGAATGGAATTAAAAGAAAAAAGTGCTGCAGGCGAAAACAAAACTTAAGATAATAATGATCACTTTACATGGGCTGTGAATGATAAACGGAGATTTATTGCGTGGGAGGAGATGACGGATTCTGAAACGATCTCTCTTTCTCTCTCTCTCTCTCTCTCTCTTTTTTTCTCTCTATAAAGATAAAACATTTTCTTCGATTTACACTCGCTTTCAGCGTACAACTTCTCGTCAATTATTATATAACTTTTTCATTAATTTTCCAATCAGACTGAACAACTAAAATCAAACTTAGATACATGTCGTATATTCATCAGTTTAATTAAAGTAGTCATTTTCTTTTGCTACGTCGAAGAAGCTACTTTACTCGTAACACTAATTTATTAATATTCATTATTTCAGAAAAGAAATTTTATGGAATAATTTTTTTAATATCAAATAAATAGTGGAGCGAACAAGGAAGAAATAGCAATCTGAGAGCAGTGAATTCTGAGACTCTACCGAAAATAAACGAAAGTAAAAAAAAAATGCAAATTAAGTATAATACACATAAATATTTAAAAATTGCTTTCAGGCTTCGATTGAGCGAAATCGTCGATTTCTTACACAGGCAAATATCACATTTAAAATGCAAGCTTGCATAAGAAAGATTAATTTCTCATTCGAGCAACAAAGCAGTGAAAAAGTAGAACAAAAAATCCCTCATTTTTTTTCACTATTTAATATAAATTTATTTTGCAAAATAAATAGTGAAAAAATAAATTCATATTAAATAAATAGTGAAAAAATTTATTTTGCAAAATAAATTGTATAAAATAATGATATAAAAAAAATAGCGAAATAAGTGAGCAAAAAAAAATACGAATTTTGTAGAACGAATGATCTATAATTTAAATATTTATGAAAATAGCAATAACAATGCTTTTGAAAATTCGTACGAGTTTCCTTCACATCGTCGACTACGTAATAAGGCAGCTATTATACACATTTAAAAATGCAAGCTTGCATAATAAAGACACATTTTTTTCATTAAAACCAACAAAATATTGCTAAGGTGGCAAAAAAAATATTCCGCCTTATAATTAATTTTAAAAATAGTTGAAAAAAAAAAAATATATATATATATTGAAATCTGCTGAACAAGTCTGGATAATCGGATCACTTGGAAGTTTTCCTTAATATTAAATGAATAAATTTAAAAAATCCTTTAAGGGGGTTTAACGCTCTTCGCAAACTTCACAAACCACGTCTCTCGCAGATTAGAAATATTGCAACGACGCGAAATGCATACGAATAATAAAAGAAGTAAGAGTTTTTATATATGAGCTCGATGACAAAAAATAAAAAATAAAATAAACAAGATCCAGGTGCCTATATGGGTGTTATTGTTGTATACAATACGATATATTATACGTTTCACATAGATATTTATGTAGATGCTCTATTTATTGACGGTACCCGCGAATGTGCTGCTAAATCCTAACAAAATATTTTAATCAATCATCGAACTTGCGACAATTGTTAATTACATACAGCGTATGTGTCACATACATATAAATATATATATATATATATATATATAAAAAATAAAAAATATATATATATATTTACGTTTCGAGACCATGACGTGTCAGTTACGACTCACAGCTCGTTTGTTATTATTATTATTATTATTACTATTATTATTATTAATATGATATTATGTTTATTATACAGATAGCAATGAATCTTGCATTGTTAACTAAGCAAAAGCACATTACGATCGCCCGCACTGTTTGAACATGTACATTTCTGAAAAAAAAAAAATATGAACAAAAAAAATGGAAAAACACTAAAAAAAAAGACTACGAATTATTTCATCCTGCTTGTTTAATGTTTTAATTTAAGATTTTTTTTTTTTGGTACAGCTGAGATATTATTTTGCAAAAATAAAATGTGAGTGGTACTCAAAAGGAGTTTATCATTTTTTTTTAAAGTTGCTCAAAGGGTCAAGAAGATCTATAAATTATTTTAGATATCATCAGGCTTTGATCAAAATTGAATATCGATTTTTCAAATTATTTTTAGGACATTTTTTTTTTATAAATTTTTTTTGTTTTTTTTAATTTTTTTTTTGTGATGAACCTAAAGAATTTATGGGTTTTTAAGATCCAATTATTGATTTTCTGATTTATTGAGAATTCATAGCTTCTTTAGGTTCAATTTTTTTTTTTTTCCAATTTATTTAAATTAATTTTAAAAATCTGTGTTTTTTCAGTTGTTTTGGTTCTGTAGGTCCGGTTAGGTTCTCCTATATTTGAATTATTTAAAAAATCCGAGAATATACAATTTTTCGACATAGTGTCTTTAACCCTTCGTGGTCACTTCTCCAAATTCAATCCCTCAATACCCAGTCAATTTTCAAAAAGGTATTACGACCAAACTATCCATCCTAAGTGGTTCAAAAAATTACGTAACATGCTTCGAGCATTCTAGATGATAAACGAAAAATCTATTTATAAACAATAAAACAGCGAGATGTTAAAAAAAATGTATAAAAAGGTTAAAAAAAACCCAAAAAAATTTTTCGTTCAAAAAATCATAGTTCCGTGAATTTTCAATATTTTCACCTAAAATTTGGACGAGATACTCCTTAGACATGCTGCATTTGAAAAAAAAAATAGCATCATAACGCAAGTTTCAAAAAAAATCTTTTATTCTGTCAACTGAAGAGGTTCGATTTTCCAGCAGGAAAAATAAAAATAGGCAAAAATGAATAAACAATTTTTGAGAACAGTTTCAAAAATTCGTTTAATGATGAAAAAAAGTGAATAAATGAAAATTCAACAAAACTTAAATTCTGGATTTAAAAAAAAAAAAGTAAATAAATTTTATGGCGATAAGAAAAAGTGCCATATTTTTCCAAGAGAGGAGACTCTCGTAAGTTTAATAATAATGGAAGAAGAGGACGGCAGAGAAAGAAAGAGAGAGAGAGAGAGAGATCGATCGGGGCAACGAGGGAGCGAGCAACAATGCCCATCAACGAGCCATTATGGCATTACGGTAGGGTGAACCGTCAAATTACTGGATTGATCGATACAGCACGTATATGCCGCGTGCTCGCGGATGTCTGGGTTTCTCTCTCTTTCTCTCTCTCTCTCTCTCTTTCGCTGCTAGACGGTTTAGAGTTGGCTTAGCTGCCAGCAAAAGTAGCAGCAGCAGCAGCAGCAGCCGCAGCCGTAGCCGTCTCTCGGGCAGCCACACAATTTGTGCGAACTCGGCGCTTTGCTCCTCTCCCCGCGGTAATCGGTGGCAAAAGGGTTAAAAAGAAAATGGCGGATACTTGACGCCCTTGCCCCACCTTTTGACGTGCAAAAGGTTGCTCGCGCCTCGCCACAGTCAGGAGCGTACATAGTACGTAATGAGGCAACAGCAAATTATTAGCCGCACCGGTTTTGTGCGATTATTAACTACATAGGTGCACATAATTTCATCCCAAGTGCAACTATGCAAAAAGAAAAGGGTTTGTGGTTGGTACCTTTTTTTGTGTTGGGAGGCCAACTGGTGGCGCCTCTAGTCGCGGACGCCATGTTTTACAGCTTAGAGCCAATGGCAGAGCGGCGCGACCGATTGAGAGCCAAGATGGCGCTTACAAGTGGGTTGGTATAAATTACAACTATATTTCGCTGTAGAAATATGTATGGATGGTGCTTAGAGACAGTTTTTTTTTAGTAATTTTGTAGTCGGTTTATTTGCCATTCAAAATTGGATTTAAAAAAAGTTAATGAGGAAAAGAAAATTATTAAATATTAGTTGCACGATTGTTAACTAGGTATGTGTGCACAGAATTTCACCCCAAGTGCAACTATGCAAAAAGAAAAGGGTTTGTGGTTGGTACCTTTTTTTGTGTTGGGAGACCAACTGGTGGCGCCTCTAGTCGCGGACGCCATGTTTTGCAGCTTAGAGCCAATGGCAGAGCAGCGCGACCGATTGAGAGCCAAGATGGCGCTTACAAGTGGGTTGGAGTAAATTACAACTATATTTCGCTGTAGAAAAATGTATGGAAGGTGCTTAGGGACAGTTTTTTTTTTAGTAATTTTTTAGTCGGTTTATTTGCCATTCAAAATTGGATTTAAAAAAAGTTAATGAGGAAAAGAAAATTATTAAACATTAGTTGCACGATTGTTAACTAGGTATGTGTGCACATAATTCTCATCCCAAGTGCAACTATACAAGAAAACAAGTTGTGGTTAGTATTTTGGTTATTGCGAGACGAACAGATGGCGCCACTAGTGGCAGACGCCCCATTGGTTTCCCAGAGCCAATGGCAGCAGCGTAGTCGGCTTGAGAAGCCAAGATGGCGCCGACAAGTGGGCTGAAAGCAACTTAACGCATACTTCACTTTACAAAAATGTATACCGGGTCTTGGTGACCGTCTTCTAGTGTTTTTAATTGCTTTCTATTTGTCATTTGAAGTTGGATTAAAAAAAAATCATTATGTAGAATGTACACTACCGATTTTTAAAAATGCAACCATTGTTATGATTATTAACTAGCTATTTGTGCATATAATTTAATCCCAAGTGCAACTTGTGCAAAAAGAAAGATCGTGGTTAATGCTTTGGCTAAATAAGAGGCTGCAGGTGGCGTCACTATAGTCGCGGGCGACATATTTACTTCGTATAGCCAATGGCAGAGCAGCGCAAGATGGCGCCTACAAGTGGGCTTAAGAATCCGCAACACTTTAAAAATTTTGAAACCAATTTCCTCCCAAACAACTCGACAGACCGGGCTCAAATTTTGAGAGAATGCACGGAAGGATCGTCCAATGAGGCTCAAGACTTTTTTTTCGACTTTCCGAAATTCCAACCCATTTTTGAAAGGTATTAAGAAAGTGAATGAAATAAGGAAACAAGACCAATGAGTGAACTTCGTGTACTCACTATATTCAGCATTTTCTGGAGAAGATTTTGGTGAGGAACAGTTTTTTCTCAATTTTAATGCTGGTTAATTTACTAAATATCCAAAAGGACCTTTACGTTTTTCAAGGTCATTTTCAGCCATTTTACAAATTATTCAGAAGAGCTCTTGCACTTTATGAGAAGACTGACCATTTTATTAAATTTCTAGAAGGACAGTCACGCCTTTTGGAAACATTCACCATTTGATTATATTTCTAGAAGAGCCGATACGCATTTTGAGAACAAATGTGATGACAAAAGTCTCGCCAAAGATATTTTCACATAAAAATTAGAAAAACCCGCACAACAAATATTCTATATCTTCGCTTTTATGGACCAGTTATATTCCTTTAAATCGCTAATAATAAATGGGTTATTCCACATGAACTGAGTGGCTTCTCTTCCACAAAAACGAAATCAACACCTTATTTTTAACGTCTTCAGATTAAAAAAAAAAACTCCACTATACATCGTGATTTAAGAAAGCCTCTAACTTAAATCCCCCATTTTAAAATTAAACGTACCTAAAATGGATCTCAACCAAAAACAGTCTAAAATCATCTATAAAATGCCCGAAAAATGAATCAAGCTCCTGTAAATGTTGAAAATCAATTTTTCGACTGTTCTCCATTTCCATAATAAACCAGTCCTGGTTTCTGCATCCAATCTAAGTTCAACGATTACCCTTTTAGAATGCTATAAATTTTTAGTAAATCCACCAAAGGCATCGCGTTGAAGAGGTCGTAAAAGGCTAAATATAAGTATAGTCTCCGATATATTCATAGATCAGCTTTAGATCCTCGTTAAGCTCGATGGCTCGGGCCGTGTGTAATGACATGAAAATCATTTCTGTTGGGCTTTTGCGATTCATGATCCCGGAGGGATACGTGCTGCATTAAACCCTTTAATATCAACCTTCACTGAAGGTGAGGGCGGCGCTCGTGAAGGCAACACCCAGTTCACGAGAAGTAGGAGGGAGAGAGTGACTCTTACGGGTTGCTATACTAAACAGGTATATATTCTACGAGCTCACGACTTCACGAGCAGGCATTATGTGCTTGGTAGGAACTAAAACGATCCGGAGAAACGCAGTTTGCTCGCGTCGCCCTGACTCTTACGGACTCTCTGGAGGTAGGTCGTCGAGGTGGTAACGCCTAGGCCGTTAACATCGGCGAATAGGAACTCACGGGTGTTACGATGTTGCTGAAGTTGAGCTACAAACTGTTTTGTACGGAACGAATCCGTATAAAGCTGTGTAGGTATATAAGATAGTCGAGAGAGAGAGAGAGAGAGAGAGAGAGAGAGAGAGAGAGAGGCTGCACACGCGTTTTACAAGCTAAAGAGCGTCTGATGCGCGCGCGAGAAATGATGATACACCCATATACTCAGCGCCATGCCCCTTATCTCGTTGACTCGCGATATCGATATATTATAGTTCAACGATCGCCGAGTTTTTCCCGTGATCCAGGATTCCTTTTTTTTTTTTTTTTTTTAGATCTTGATTTATCGATATTGATCCTACGAAAAGGTATATAAAGTCAACTAGCTTGATCTTAATCATCGGTAGTGGAGAGAAGAAATAAGTTTACGAGTACGAAATATAATTACATGCATTATTTATATATGAGGCATTCCATGTCAGATGACAGACTGAAAAATAAATTTAGAAAAAATGCCTGATGAACGGGTTAAATAATTCCAATAAATTTAGCATATTCTCTGGAAAAATCTGTCATTAACATTTTTTTTCGTGATCCAGGATTCTTTTATTGATCTCGATCTATCGATCTTGATCCTACGAAAATCTGTATAAAGTCAAGTAGGTTGATCTTAATCATTAGTAATGGAGAGAAGAAATAAGTTTACGAGTACGAAATATAATTACATGCATTATTTATATATGAGGCATTCCATGTCAGATGACAGACTGAAAAATAAATTTAGAAAAAATGCCTGATGAACGGGTTAAATAATTCCAATAAATTTAGCATATTCTCTGGAAAAATCTGTCATTAACATTTTTTTTCGTGATCCAGGATTCTTTTATTGATCTCGATCTATCGATCTTGATCCTACGAAAATGTGTATAAAGTCAAGTAGGTTGATTTTAATCATCGGTAGTGGAGAGAAGAAATAAGTTTACGAGTACGAAATATAATTACATGCATTATTTATATATGAGGCATTCCATGTCAGATGACTGAAAAATAAATTTAGAAAAAATGCCTGATGAACGGGTTAAATAATTCCAATAAATTTAGCATATTCTCTGGAAAAATCTGTCACTAACATTTTTCTCGTGATCCAGGATTCTTTTATTGATCTCGATCTATCGATCTTGATCCTACGAAAATCTGTATAAAGTCAAGTAGGTTGATCTTAATCATTAGTAATGGAGACAAGAAATAAGTTTACGAGTACGAAATATAATTACATGCATTATTTATATATGAGGCATTCCATGTCAGATGACAGACTGAAAAATAAATTTAGAAAAAATGCCTGATGAACGGGTTAAATAATTCCAATAAATTTAGCATATTTTCTGGAAAAATCTGTCACTAACATTTTTTTTCGTGATCCAGGATTCTTTTATTGATCTCGATCTATCGATCTTGATCCTACGAAAATCTGTATAAAGTCAAGTAGGTTGATCTTAATCATTAGTAATGGAGAGAAGAAATAAGTTTACGAGTACGAAATATAATTACATGCATTATTTATATATGAGGCATTCCATGTCAGATCACTGACTGAAAAATAAATTTTGAAAAAATGCCTGATGAACGGGTTAAATAATTCCAATTAATTTAGCATATTCTCTCTGACAAAATATGTCAATAACATTTTTTTTCGTGACCCAGGATTTATTTTTTTAATCTCGATTTGGCTAATTAATATATCCATTACACCAATATTTGTATTCTTACATCTTTTTTTTTTTTAAATCTATATTAAACCATATTTTCATTTCCTTTCAATATTCCTAAATTTCCTTATCAATATAACATAACATTTTTTTACAAAAAAATGATAAAAATTCCCTACACCATTTTTTCCAGTTTCTGTAAAAATTCCATTTTTCTTTATTACTCAAATACAACTATTAAAAAAAAAAGAAAAAAAAAACCTCGTCACATTTGTATATAAATTATAAATTTGCAATTATAATTTCTATGAGTAAATGCGGCAAAAACGATTTTACAAAAATTAATCTCATAAGATTCCTTTTTTTTTTTTTTAATAAACTCGATGTTCAAGTTAACCGCTTCCATGTACTAAATTGAAAATTAACGACTATTGAATTTTTTCACATACGCGCTTGTTAAGAATGGATAAAAAGCGGAAAATTCAAAGATAAATGGATACTAAAATCTGATAAATGGTGTACGAAGGACGCAGCCATAATTCCCATGAAAAATGTTGGAAAACACTCGTACAGTTACCTCACTTTAGTATCGCAGTTAACGTGTTCGCTGCACTGCACTATCATCAATGCATTGAAGAGAACGTATATAGTGTATATACATATATATACACATATATATATATATATATATATACATATATATAATACTGCAGTAGAGGCTCACGTATGGTAACTATCTGCAGAGGAATTGCTGAGAGTCGTAACCCTATCGTTTCATACTTTATTCAGCCCAACTTTACCCTGTCATCTTCGTGTCGAACCCAACAGAGTCCATTACGCTTCGTATAAATCGAGGGTTGAAAACTCTGTGACGACAACCGGCCACAATCAGCCTCGACGGTTATTATCTTTCATGACTTTCCATGTGTTTGACAAGAGCACATGTGTCCAACTAATGGGATAGAAACTTGCAAAACGATGCTTTATGACGACTCTACTCTCTCTAGAAAAATTCATTCCTCTCTCTGTAACGAGCATAAATTACAGTGAATTAAACGCGCGTGGTTTGAGGCACTTATTATCTAGTTTAAAGCACTTGAAATTAATCATAAGAATTTTTATTGCAACATTTTGTTCGTCAATTTGCAGATAAATTTTTTTTTTTAATTTTTGTAATAGATTTATCGACACTTTTAAAATTCTACAATCAATTTCTGGAACGAAAAAAAAGCTACTTTTTGGCATTTAATTTCCTGGCATGAAAGGAATATTTTATCATCCGCAACACGATCGAGGCTTTTTTTTTTGGTTTTTTTTTTTTTTTTTTAAGGTATGTTAAATTTTTTTTTTAAATACTAGTTTTTAAGGATTTTCGTAAAATGAGAAATTTAATTTTGATAATGTAAAAAGGACCATTGAACGATTATAGCGACGGGAAAGTTTTGTGAGCCAGACTCATTCCGGAAGTTGTTGAAGGAAAACGCCTTTTCTTTTCCTTTTGTTACTCTCTTCATCCCAGTTTTACGAGACCCTTTCAGTCTCCTGTCTCCAAGTTTCTGTCTTTCGATACTTCCTCCCTCTGGCACTTGTACAATTGTATATGTATATAGTTTAACGAGGATATAAAGGATTATTGTACGAACGACCCTCGTCGCCCAAGGATTCAACATCCGTGTAACACGACAAACGAGATCTATTCACTTTGAGTTAATGGTCCATGAGGCTCTCAATTACTCCTGTAAATTCTTTACGCTTGGTATTAATATTCTGACAATTTTGAACATATTTGCCAGACGTTATTGCAGATATGGAAATATAGATTTATATAGTGTGTCGTGTATCAGAATAGGGTTACATTTTTTGTTATTAATGAATACAAATTTTTCTACAAAATTTGTAGCTTTTTTGTTGAATACAAATTTTTCTACAAAATTTGTAGCTTTTTTGTTGAATACAAATTTTGCACACAAAATTTGTAGCTTTTTTGGTGAATACAAATTTTGCTATAAAATTTGTAGCTTTTTTGGTGAATACAAATTTTGCTACAAAATTTGTAGCTTTTTTGATGAATACAAATTCTGCTACAAAATTTGTAGCTTTTTTGATGAATACAAATTTTGCTACAAAATTTGTAGCTTTTTGATGAATACAAATTTTGCTACAAAATTTGTAGCTTTTTTGATGAATACAAATTTTGCCACAAAATTTGTAGCTTTTTTTGCTGAATACAAATTTTGCCACAAAATTTGTAGCTTTTTTTGTTGAATACAAATTTTGCTACAAAATTCATAGTTTTTTTGCTGAATACAAATTTTGCAACACAATTTGTAGCTTTTTTTGCTAAATACAAATTTTGCCACAAAATTTGTAGATTTTTTACTGAATACAAATTTTGCCACAGAATTTGTAGATTTTTTACTGAATACAAATTTTGCCACACAATTGGTAGTTTTTTTACTGAATACAAATTTCGCCACAAAATTTGTAGTTTTTTTTACCGAATACAAATTTTGCTATAAAATTTTAGTCTCCATCTCCTTTACTTTTTTGTGTAAATATTGCTCAATTAAAGTTGGCATTTAAAAAAACAAAATTCCACTCAAACCGAAAAGCACTGTCTCGCGAATAATTTGCGACCTGCAAAATAAAAATCCGTCGATCCGTTCGATATAAAAGTTGCAAGAAATGAAAAAAAGATTTTTTTTAATTACTTTTTGTAGACGACTTCAGTGCCCTTAAGATTATGTTTAAAAAATTGCTTTTGCAATCATTTAAAGTATTTCTCTTTTTAAGAATTCAGTACAAAAAATTTGAAAAATGCTAAGCGTCTCTTTAAAAATAATATAAATTAAGGAGTGTCTATTTGAAATATAGGTATTGCATGCAAGTATACTTATTTTTCTTCACCAATTCCGATGCTTTTTATTTTACTCTTTATTTTATATAACCTACAGCGGTAAGTACGGAACCTACAGAAAAATTGGCAAAGTGGGCAAAGCATATTTTGAGGTGTAAGCAATTTTTTTGTTTTTTCAAAAGTCACAATTGCCCAGTTGATAAAGAATGCCTCATATATGTATATTGTTCACGCAGCGATATATCGTCCGATCGTAAAGAAAAGTGCGTGCCCAATATCTCTGCATACAAAGTTAAATTGTGGTATATATATATAAGGCATTCCATATCAGATCAATCACTAAAAAAAAAAAAAAAAAAAAATCTAAAAATCATCTGATTTTTAGGTTTTTTTTCACATATTATCAACTAATATATATATTTTTTTAATTCGTGCCATTTTGACAACTTTCATTATTATTAAAGAAAAAAAAAAAATGTCTGTCCCTTTTGATGAAATTCGAATCCCACGAAAATAATTTCGGCTAAAAAAATGATTTTTCTCCACCATAATTGAAATAAAATAAATGGGTGCTAGTATCCGCTGTTTTTCACCATAAAACGTGATTTCTTTTTTCTCTATTATACCACAAATTTTACTCAAAATTACGTAACAAAATTTGATCAAATTTTCTTTTCACACGCCATAAAAAAAACGGATATTTCCATTTTTTCGAATTGTAGATACCATAAATCGTTTTCGAGATATAAATTTTTTAGTGAAAAATAATAAATAACGAAAAAAAAGTCTCTCTAAATTTTTTTTTTTCTTAATTTAAAATTTGGTATTGAAATTAAATCAAGCGATTTTTCTTGAGAATTAAACATTTTTATTTTTTTTTTTCGACTGGTTGAATTGACATGGAACGCCACATATATCTCTACTGGATATGCAGTTCAGTTATGCAGAAATGCATAAATGAGTGCGTTGGCTATAATACCGACAGTATAACGCCGATAACTCGGGGAGTCGCGTTCGCGCAAGGAATGCGTTTCGTTGTGTTTTCGCGATGGCGGTACATAAACAAGTTCCTTCGTCTCTCTTGTCTCTCTTATATATGTTCGCGCAACAAACTCAGATACGGTACGATATCAATTATCGTTACTTAGCAGTTAAACCGCACGCCGGGATCGTAAAACGGTGCTGCTGGCCGCTTTAATAGTCGAAGTTGCCTTTCCTCTCGCTTGGGAGTCGGTTCTCGGTGCGCTCTCGCTCGCGCGCGCGCCGGTGGAGCGCGAGTGGAGCGCAAAGAGCGGCAGCAGCGCGCAGCCGCGGGACTAGCGCGCTCGCGCGACCGTGCGACTCTGTAAATGCATTTTTTACGATCGTCGACGCGCGTAACGTTGTCCCTCGGCCAATGAGACGAGCGATTCGGTTCTGAATGGGCCAACGAGAGAACACCGCTGCCGATCGTAAACGCGAGGCAAATTATTGCGCTACTCATGAGAAAAAGAAAAAGAAAAAAAGAAAAATGAGATACTCCGCGGCGCTTACTTCAAGTTCCCGCGCTTAATGCACGACGCTCGGTTAGACTTGCCGAACAACGTGTATTATTCGCCTTTTCTCTCTTTCTCATTCTCGTTGAAATACATAGTAAAATGACCGACGCGCCAAATAATCGACTTTCCACAAAAGATCCTCACCGCGATCGCTGCTGCTTACAAGAACTTTGACCGATAATTATGGTTCTCTACGAATTTTATTGTAAATTCAAATTTGCCAATAAGTCTTTGCAATTCGACAAATGATTGATTGAATATTTTGCTGGAAAATAACGCATGCATTTAGGATTAGATGTAAGCTGTGATGGAAATTAAGGTTTAGAAATGTTAGAATTTATTTGGAAGCTAATCTTTTTTTTTCTCATTAATCCCAAAGCAGCTTTTCTGCATTGAAAATAGAAGCTGCTTTTTCTCAAACCCAATAGAACTTAGTCTTGAGAAAAAATTGCATATACCTTGTTCCACTAACTTTGACATGGCCTTCAACGAAACTTTGATTAAAAGATACTTTACTGTTTTGGGTAAGAAATGTCATTGATCGTTATTTAAAAAAAAAAACATGCTTCTATATTATAGATAACTATCTCCGAAACTTTCTCTCTCTCTCTCTCGTCGTTAACTTTTTGTAAGCTGACAATAATTCGACTAATAATAGTTTTAATTCCATAAATTGAACTGTTCGTTACTTCGGAAGTTAAGGGGCTCGTAGTCAACGATACTATGATTATTTTTTTATTTTTTATCTTTTTTTTTTTTTCTTCCCCCGATGCCTCAAATTGCTTTAATGAATAACCATGAGCAATAAGCCTCCGCAGTTCGATAATAAATAATTCAGATGCTCGATTACTCGATGTGTCCTACACGGGAAATTTCTACAGCTCAATCGTCATCAATTTCGCTTCATTATTAGCCAAGTCTCCTGAGCAAAAGTCCAAATGCAGACTACGTCTGGCGAATGTTCTCAAGGCATAGGTCACGCGATCGGAATTACGAAGTGATATTGCCGATCAATTGGCTATATTACAGTTCCAATTCTCCTCGTCGAAGTAGAAGGAACAAAGAAAAAAAAAAGAAGAAATCATAATAATTGGTGCAAAGTTTTTGCCGTCGAGCTTATAGGTGTAAAAAGACCACGAGAGAGTTTGTGACCGCTCTGCCAGAAAGAAAGAAACGCAAGGAGGATGAGATGAGAGGTGGAAACAAAAAAAGAAGAAGAAGAAACAACGTCAGAGGACGGAACGCAATATCTATTAAATTATTCACAGCCAGTTACCAGCTCGTCAGACGGTCCCGCCTCTTCTCCGTTTTTGCGGGTACCTCTCCTCTCCTACCTATATACCCTCTTTTTCTCTACAGCTCGACACAGAGTCCTTTCTTCGTCGCGAAACCAAACTCTCCCTCCAACTATATCAACTTCGGGGGCCCCACAGACTTCAACCGTCTCGTATTAGGAATATAATCAACGTAACGCGCGTCATTAACTCGGACAAATTGCAAATCGTAACACAAGGCGTTTACCCAACAGTTGACTATTTGCTGAAATGATTATTCAATTTTGTCACTGTTTAAATGTAATAATGACAAATAACATCCGGTGCGACAACATCAACGATTCGAGATAAGCTTTGATAGTTCTTTTGATGATATTTAATCACGTGGGATTCACGTCATTGTGGTTTTTTTTAATTGAACGGGGGGGAGGGGTGTGTGTGAAATTTATGGATATTCAACGAGGAATTTTTTTTTTGTTTTTACACTTTTCGCACTTTTGTGCGAAAGTAGCTTTTCTAAATTTTTGTTTGTAAAAATCTAGAATTGAAAAATTGTAGAAGCCGTTTTGAACGGTTGACAGAATTAATTGTAGCAAGATTCAGAAAAGTTCTTCTTTTTAGTCTTTGAATCGCAGAAAATTAGAATTACATTCGAATCGATCGTTTTCCCTTAAAATTCTATCTAACTGAAGACGTTAAGAAAAATGTGAAAATTATACATTATTTCTCCTAAACAAACGACTAATATAACTTGAGCAAAAAAAAAGTTGTAGCTTTCATTTCACGAGCTGCCAATCGGGGTCACTTGCATCAGCGTTTAAAAAAAGGAGATTGTGGGCGTGCGAAAATACAAGCCGAAGCCGAACAGTTCCAACACTTTTTTTACATCGAATTATTTCCCAGTGTTTGGTGAACCGCGTGAAAAATATATAAACTGATAGAAAAATTCTTCATTCCAGTCCATAAATTGTAGAATTTTATTTACATTTATCGGTGAACTAAAAAAAAAAAAAGTAAAATAAAATCTTAGTTCTCTTACTGATTCTCTGATTCAAGATGTTATCCAACCGGAGACCAAAAAGAAAAGTATGGATTCTACATTTTTTTCGCCTAAACAAACGACTAATATTACTCGAGCAAAAAGCTGTAGCTTCCATCTCACGAGCAGCCAATCAGGGTCACTTGAATAAGCCCTCAAAAAGAAAAGCAAAAAAAAAGAAGATTGCGGGCGTGCGAAAATACAATCGAAGCCGAACAGTTCCAACAGTTCTTTTTTTCTTTGCACATTGAATTTTTTTCCCGTGTTTGGTGAACCACGTCAAAAATATATAAAGTGGTAGAAACGCCGAAACCGCGATCAAGAGAACGCGGCCGCAAATATTGGGTTCGTCGATCATCGATCGTGGTAAAAGCTTAGAGGCAATCGGACTGCTCGTCGCTATACAATAAAAGACTTTGGCAGAGGACGCGATATGCTTTTTGTCGGTATAGTGGTCCCCGAAGCGTGGAAGAATATCGGCGGGAGCAACCGGTAGCTTCTCCGCTCTCGATCGCACTAATTCAACGCCTCGAGAAAAGACGATGAAAAAGGTCTTGAAGAATGCCGGCTTCGTCACTATGGCGTGGAATAGAAGTGTGGTTGTAGGCTCTCTCGAGACCGCGTGGGAGCCGATGACTTTCCCGGTGGTCCGTACAATCGCCGTTCGCTTGCATCGACACTTCTTGATCCCTAAAATAAAAACGAAAAAATTCTTCAGTCTCTCGGCTTCTAACATTCACTTTAATGTGTCACAATATTTGATTTAGTCCCATAGAAAACAGGTTTCATATATTTCTGCGAATTAAACTTACGAAAAGTGGATTCCTGTCGTTAAATATTAAATTCAACCGTCGCAAAACAAGTTCTACAAGTTATTTTTTTTTCTTTTTACAACGCTGTTTTCAGAAAATGTTGTAAGAAACGACTATTCTCAAGCTTGGACATAAAATTCGAAATTAAAAGTAATAAAAGAAATAATGATTGTCAACCGCAGGAAAACAGTTTGTTTGTGAACAATAGTTTTTTGTTCGAACAAATAAATTGTATTTATTTCAAGTGTATTTGTTTATTTAATTGCAAATTTAATGTTTATTCAGTACCTTTGTTTCTATGCCATTTGAAATTTTAGTTGTAATCATTTTCTTTTTATTAGTTATACCTACATTTAAAAAAAAAATTGAAATATATTTTTTATTCGCCTTTTTATTTAAATAAACACTATTATACAAATTTATTTAAATTTATTAAACCTTCATTTTCGGTCTGTTTCCGTCAAGAAAAAATGGCGATGAATGTTTGGGTTGTCGGCCATGGGCGGCCTTAAGTTGAAAATTCTTTTTTAATTCAATTTTCCATTTCTGTTTGAAGACGTTTCTGCTCTGATCAGAACTCCGTTCAGTTACTTTATTGTGTCATAATGTGTCAGTTAATCTCACTTTTCCTCTCTGTTTTTATTGGGTGTAATGTTTTTGAGGAATGTGTTTTGTGGCTGAGCTCTCGGCTCTTCTCTTCTTTAGTATATTCATTTTCGATTTTGAGTTTGTTTTGGAAAATGTATACATTAAATATTTCCTCTTTTCTCGATGCTTGTGGATCCGCTAGTCCAATCAGCAGAACTTAAAAAAAATAGCGTTGGAATTGTGAACTCTTTAAATTCCCGTAACAATAAAATCTGCGTTATCATTAAAAAAAACTCCTTAAATTACTTAGCCTACTTAACAATTCATAATGACCACTCAAAAAAGCAAAAATGATAAACATCTTAATTACAATAAACTCTCCAAAATTCACTCACTATATTTAATAAACCTAGCCTTCATTAATAAGATCCAAAAGGGATAACTAAAAAAAGACGAGTTCATTGAATCACATTCACCTAAAGATATAGAATATATCACGCTCGTGAAGCTGAAAGATCTATGTACAATAGAGGAGAGCGTGAATAATATCTTAACGATACTTTAGGTATATAACAGGAATGGTATTTAATTGATTTCACGTTTGTTGATCGACGTCCCGGAATGATGTGGATCGGGTGGAGTAACATCACGAGTAGATTCCAGTAGCATATCCAGAGTGTGGTGGTTGTTGGATGTTGAACGGGCTCCCAAGTTGAATTCGCGTGACAAGCCGAACAATGAGCTTCCATCTCGGCGGCACTGATCCGCTCGATACGCCATCAACGCCTTAAAACATGGAACGAAATAACCTTGGACCACCATCATCGTGCCTTGTGCGTTCCTCGAGGCAGAGCGTATTTTATATACTTATATACTTACTTACCTCTTGGTTGCTCGTGACTGGAGAGGAACCCACCGCGGCGATAAAGGCCGAACCGACGGCGTGTTCCCCTCGTTACGAATTAAAGACTGACTGTACACGACACGTACTTACCTCTATAAACGCACATCTGAGTGACGCGCCTCCATTAACATCAAACCAATTCACAATAATTTAATGCACACTTGACACTCACAACGACTATATACAACGTTATGCTTGAATATTTGCGATATAATCATTCAATCGCATCGAATTCAGCCATGTTGATTGCGACAGCATAAGTAGCGCCCCCATTTGGAGGACTAATGCACTCGACGGATTTCCTTTATATTTTATATGGGTCAATCCGTCTCACGTACATCACCACGAGTATTTTCGGTTTCAACGAAATTTCACAATATTGAGATTGAAATTTTTTTCAGATTTGCAGTGCTTTGTATTTTTTTTTTAATTAAGATGACACGGAATTCAAGATTTTTAAATCGAATATATTCAAGGATTGCTCGAGTATATTGATGAAATCAAGAACATCATTTTTTTTTCATCTCGAATCCCGCATAAGGAGACGTAAAAAAATCTTGAGAACTGGATTTGAATCATGGAAATTTTGGAAAATATTTTATTTGTTCAGGGAAATTAGGAAAGTGTCAGAAAAAAATTTGATCAGGAATATGATAACGGATTTGTATTTAATCAGGGGAATCAGGTACATGTGATGGGATTTTTAGTCGATTACTATCAGGACGAATAGAAACTAGTCAGGAATATTTTTTAGTAGCCAACGTAACATAAAAATCATCGACATACTTTTCACTGTGAAGACAAAAGCCTTGATATATCGAAACAATGATATTGATAGTTTATTATTGCACTAGAACCTTCATAATACAAAAAATAACAAACACAAATACATGAAGGTTAAAAAAAAGAGTATAAAAAAAAACAACTATAAAGTAAACAAAGGAACACGCGAAAATTGTAGACGACTCGACACAAAGGTGAAGAGCAAGTATACAGCATGATTATGAAAATGTGACGGCAATAATAATAAACTGTTTATAACAAAGAGTTTAAGAAAAAAAAAGTATATTTGCTATCATAAAAAATCCTGGAAGCCCAAACTCCGCAATGCCTTTTGGACAGTTCCTCAAAAGTCTTCGCGAACTTCTGACGCGGCATACTCGTCTCACCAATCGCGACAATGTTGGCCGCCGGACACATATAGAATCTTCGTATAGTTGAGCCGGAGTGTCTCGAATTGTCCGAATAACCACCCGAGGCGACTCCCAATAGCTGTAATTAATTTTCTTCATCCCAACCCGAGAATTATTGGTCACAGCTGGATGCCCACGCTGTTATCGTGTTAGTGATTGCACGCGAAAACTATATATATATATATGCCTCGGCCGTATTGCACTGAAAAGCTATCGTTCGGTTGGTGGTCGACGCCACAACTTTTCTTGTATACACAGGCAGCGATGGTAACGACGCGAGAGAGTGCAGCTAAGCGTGGTGTGTCAGTACAGCAAGTATAATGGCGTCCTCTCTCACACTGCGTGTATACTATATCAAACACACGAACAAAGAGAGACACTTGCAATACTCAACAATGTGTCGCTGTGCGCTAATGTAAAATGAAAGACAGAAACGTTGGGCATGTATGTTGGTAGAGGAGTGCAAGGAGATACCGGCGGAGAAAGCCCTAGCCGGAGGCTCCCGCGAGAGCGCGTGGCGAATCGTTAAATGAACAACGGCCATCACCATCAACAGTGACTGCAGCAGCAGCAGCAGCAGCAGCAGGACTTCCTCATCCTCTTCTATCGCGTTTATACAGGCTGTCTCATTCGAAATAGCTTGGCAATTTACGCTTGAAATATACGTGAGCAACAAGGCGTCCCTTAGTGTATATGAGTGTGTGTGTGTAGATATATATATATATATATATGAGACAATTCGGTTTAGTTCGATCATCCTCCAGATGGCTGCACTCAAATTAGGAGGATGCTCACGTCCGAAAAATATCTCATTTCGTACTGTAAATTATTCGACGTAAATATGTTACACAGTTGCGTCAGATTGCAGAGAATTGTAATATAAATACAAATGCATGATCCTGCACTCGATTTTCGGTTGAAAACGCACGAGAAATGAAGAATTAGGTACATTTTCTGAACGTTCGGAAAAGCAATATGGCCGCCTGAAACATAAACAACATGTGTTTTGTGAGCTATTAAAAGTTTCTTCAATTGACATAGGTTCCACATTCTCGAAGGTTTTCCGAATATTTCACGAGCTCCAGGAAACCGATTTCAGAAAACAAAAATCCTGGGTGCACTTTGTACTTTATAATTTGCCTGGATTTCCTTTGTGCATGAATGGACGTGAGCACGCTTTTTGTACAAACGTGAGTTCAAACTTTCATATATATATATATCTCACAAAACAGATGTAGTGTTTACATTTCAGGCGGCCATATTGGTTTACTTTTAGATAATAAAAATATTAATTTCGATTACTTTTAGCAAACACACTATCATAAAATAGACAATAAAGTGTATTCCCTCAGCCAGAAAATACCACATCACAGTTAATCCTCTAACCCTTACTGAGAAGATACAAACTTGCAGTTTTATTGAAATAAGAATAAATGTTATATTTTGCCTTTTGGCACGGTTGAGTCATATTTAACTATGTTATTTACGTATAGATAACAGAGTGCGTGTATAAAATAACTCTATATGTAACCGGTATCAGCGGGTTAAGGATTGCGCGGGTGTTTACTCGGCTCATAAAGTGTTTGGACTACGTGTGTATATGGTTGAGTTGCGTTGGTGCGTGCGTCAAGGCACACGCGCCGCGTGCCGCCACGTGGGAAAGCCCAGCAAGAGTTCGCCACAGGCCCTGTTCATCCGTACACACTGAACATACAGGTAATGCATATATGTACTATAAACACAGGTACTATGCATATATATACATATATATATATACATATGTAATACAGTGCAGTGACGGCAACGATTACAACGTGTCACATCCGGCGTCTCTTAAATTAATACCACTGTACGCCAGAGGGATGCTGAATAGTTAATATCTTTCTCTCTTTCCTAACTCTCCATTGCCGCTGTGTCGCAGTACAACCGCAGCTGCGCCAGCAAAACTACCACAGCCTTATGTATATGGCTTATTGCACGAGGATCCTGCGGTGCCAATAGATTTAAGTCTATCGCCAGTATGACTGCAATATTTCAATTATTTATTCTTCGCTCTGGCAATTCGCAACGATGCGTGTATATGCAACGAGTATTAATTCTCAAACGTTTATCACCTTGACTTTGTAATCACACATCAAATAAAAAGAAGTTACTGTGGAATTTTTTTTAAGGGGAGGGAGTCAGCTGGGATATCCATGGATATTTCAAGACGTGGTTGTTAGTGTTATTTGAAAAAAATTGTACGATTGATTTATCAGATTAAGAACTTTTTTTGTCAGTTCGGAAAACCGTGCGGGTAATGCGGGTCAAATATGTTTTTAATTTCAAAATTATGAATAAATCGTCTCCATATGGGACATTTGGTATCTCCGTGGCTATTATTATTTTTTTTTTTTTTGCATTTTTCAATGCTTAAAAAAAATGCTTAGTAACATATCCTTCCACAAATCCTTAAATAGTAAATTAAATAAGAACGAAAAAATAATGAAAAAGTACATAAACTATAAATCGTTAATTCTAAAGAATTCTTTTTTTTTTTTTTTTTTGGCGAAATAAAGTAATTTATAAAAAAAAAAGAGACAATTCTGAAGAAATAAAATGAAAGATTTTTTACAAACTTAAACTTGCTGTTATGTTTTATTAATGGAATTATTTTTCTGTTATAGGATCACTTAACACGGCTAATACACTTAGGTTGATAAGTACGCATGAGACCAAACTTCTAAACGAAGTGTATGAAAATCAGAGGAGCGGATATAAAACTGTATACGTCATCCAAGAGAGCGCATTGTTCGGGAATGGACGAAGCGAAGCGACTTCCGTTCGCTTCTTTAGCCTAACGAGCTCCGAGAGCGAAGCGCGATTTACACCGCCGTTTTTCTTCTCTCTGTGATCTACTGCTACGAATTGTGGCTCACAGGAGTGTGTACAAGACTACTGTAAAGATCCGCGGGATACAAAGTGAAAAAAATTAGTGGGACCACCTTGAACGCTAGCTCGTGTCCCAAGTTTTTGTCCGACTATACGGCGAGGCTCGACCTTTCGACTGATATAAGGCAAGGAACTATAAAGTCATTCTTCATTCTATTATTTAATTCATTTTATTTGTACTCGGTATATTCAATATTAAGAAGGGATAAATTCTTGACAAAAAGCGTGTTTTTTTTTTTTTTTTTTTCATCGACACAAAAAAATTCTATTGAAGCATACATTTTTTAAAAATGTTACTTCCTTTTTTTTTTCAGTAAAAAATGTAAGTGAAATTAAATTGAAAAACGAAAATGTTACCCTTTCAATTATTTTTGTTATATTCTGAACAGAAATGTTTTAGGCATCTATTATTTATTTTGGATAAACATTTAGCATTATTTGTAAAATGTTTTCCATTTTCCTTTTTTTTATAAATTCAAAGGAAATTATTTTTCATCAAATTTTAGGGCGTTTCTTTTTTAAATGCGGAAATACACGATTTTTTGTGAAACGTCAACAGAACGTTAGGTTTATTTGAAGATATTCAAGATTTTATGGACTAAATAAAATGCTGGCTGACATTTTTACTAAACATTTTTTTTTTAATTGAAACTTTTTGAAAATTGAAATTGAAAATTTTTTTTTTTACAGAAATTCCATCCTGATTGAACTAAATGCCAGCTGAAGTAACGCAAATTCTACAAGTTACTCGAAGACAGTTTCAAGGTCACTTCCTTTTCGGTCAAGAAAGAACAAAAAAAAAAAAAAGTGTTGAGATCCAAAAGAAGAAGGCAGGAAATTACATATTAACAGAAAGGTGTGGGAACGAGGCTGTCGACGAGTGAAAAAGCATTGAAGAGGAGCACGAGTGGGAGTGGAATCGAATTATTCACAGTTTATCCCGTCGAAGCACGCGCTATCTCTTCGGTATCGTTGAGCGGAGGGCCAATAAGCCACGCTACGCTGTTATACAAGGAGAGTCGATCCGTGATAGGACGTTGGCTCTCGGACACGAGCGTATCCGTGACGAAATTATTGAATCCAGCGACGGCAACAACGGCAGCGAAAAAAACTCTCGTCTCTCTCTCTCTCTCTGGTCAAGTTCAGAAAAACGTTCCAAGCTTTTTTCTGCTCTCGTGCCCGAGCACACCGCAGGATATGAACATTAGCCCGACAACTGGCCGCCAATTTTTATAATTAACAGAAACGCCCGCGACAGTCAGACCGTAAACAGGTTGACTAATCTTCCTGAGAGCTGATGAGAGATGCTGCTTCTACACTTACTCGGCATCTTTTCTCACCAGTCACACATCCCTTATACAGTCAATACTTGCTTATCGATTTACGTTCCTACATTTTTAACCATCTAAGACACTCTCACAGAAACTCTTACAAACATTCACACAAACACTCACACAGACACTCTTACAAACACTGACAGAAACTCTTACAAACACTCCTATCATCCACGAGCCGGGGGTGTTATGAGGGTTTAGAAAAATAGAAATCCAGGGTAGTCTATTAAAAGGAGCGCAGAAAAATCAAGGCTGGTGTTGGACTCATAGGGGGGACTTCTCCTCCAGATCCCCAAAAATCGGGGTCTGGAGGGAAACGCCCGAACCAACTGGTGTTAGATATATTAGAGTATTTTATTTTTAAGTTTTAATTTTTTTTTACGCTTCTCGCACTGTCCAATTACAGATTTGTGCTTAAAAACAAATCTCTCAAAAGGGAGGCCTTGAAAAAAAAAAATTAAAAATTCTAAGAGGTGCCTCACTTGACTTTTAAGCTGAATTGCTTTTTATTTTAGCTAGAAAATTGTTGTATGCAACATATGATTTTGAGATTATTTTTGTTTTTTAGAATTGTCAAATGTATGTATATTTTATTTCATAATGGACTATTAATAATATTTGCTTTCCGATAAAATTGCAACTCAAATTATAATTAGATAAAACTAAATGTTGCCTAATCCTCTAATAAATATAAATAATCATTTAAAATGATCTTTTATGCTAAATTCACTGGCGTGCAAGTGAGTGAGATTTGCAATCATAATACTCTTAACCAGTTGTTCCATAACAAATCAATGTCACGAAAAAAAGAAGAAAAAAAAATAGAGCACCTTCCAGACGTTGTTTAATCGAATGAATAATCAACACATCGAGGAAGTATTTGAAAGCCCATTGAATCATAATTAATGTTTGTTCACTTTCCACAATCCCACTCACTGGCCTAATGCATAGAGTGACAAAACATTGGCTGGTACGTGGGCGACACTATTTATCGGATCGCTGTAACTCAAGATTGGAATCATACAGACGACCTTCGTGAAAGAAATCGAGGTGAAATCAAGTCGAAGAGAAGTATCATGGCGTTTTATATGTACAGTAGCAGATATTTATCAATTGGCGTTTTACTGCTTCTTGTGGGCGGTTATTAGCTCCCAACAGCTTTTGTATTAGTGAAACATATTATACCGATATTACGTACAATTTTATTATATTAACAATCATTTTGCCGCTATTTAATTTCGAACCTGAAAAGAAGACACACTCGATCCGATCACAGAGTGAAACATTTTTCGTTTCAGTCCTTAAATCATTTTTTTCTGGCTGACTTGATTCCTAGAACACAATAAAATTTCTATTATTATAATGATAATAATAATAATAATAATAATAATAATAATATCAGAAAAAATATTCTTTCCAGTCCTTAAATGTAAGAAAAAATGGTCATATTTATTGGTTCGAAAATAATTTTTTTTCTGACTCCTTTTCCTCAAGTGTAAAATAAAAACTATATTTCAAAATTAATTATTCGAAACGGTGTTTCATTTGAAAAAAAAAAAAAAACCCTCCAAATCCAAATATAAGAAATGTTAATTTTTTCATTCTTTCCACAATAATATTTTTAAATTTCTCGGTTTAAAATAAAAAGTAACTGCTACATTTTATATTCAAAAACCTGGAGATTTTTTTTTTTACATACTCATGAAACTTTCGATGAGTAATCTCTTTGCAGATAAAAAAAAAGTGATGTACAATTTTTAGTCTGAAATGGCAGCCCCCTTAAATATTACAAAAAATAATGCTGCTATCGATCGATTAATAATTGCCGAAAATGTTGCTTTGATAAAAACATTTTTAAATCGAGATTTGAATGTCGGAATAGTGACGAGAGACCGCAGCCTAATTATATAGGTGTATATATATATATAATATAGATATACATTTATATATTAAAGTACAGCGTGCCGCAGTGAAATAAATTAATAAGCGGACGAATTAATTACGTGGAAGCATGTATGTAAGCGCGCTCGTGTTGGCCAAAGAGAGGTGAGCGCGCGCTGTTCGCGGCATACACTCTGGAACGATTAAGGCCTACCCTAATCAACGGGATAAGGATCTGAAATGCGGGTTACCGTCGCTCTCAGTATGTATCGCGTATTTGCATTTATCGTGTACATATGCGCGCGCGCGAGCGCGATCGCTTGAGAGCTGGCAACAGAGTGAGCGGGACATGCGGGCCCGCCGCAGGATAGTGCTGCTGTTGCTGCTGCTGCTGCTGCTGCTGCTGTTGATGATCAGCGCGTTCACTCTTGCGGTCGCTCGTCCAACTTCTACTGTTAGTCTGTATACATACACACGACATGGCGCTGGCAACTAATTTAATGGCACCAAACATGCACATTATTTGCATAATTACACAGCTCGATGAACACTCATTTCTAATTTCTTCAAGCCCGAGACACGAAGTACAAAAGTCCTGTACGCGCTTCTATATGTTTTTTTTTTATTTTTTTTTTTATGCATGGTGGCGAGGTAATTGCGATTAGAATGGAGGGAGTGTTGTTTCTTGTCAATGTGCGGTTGCACGAATTGTCGATGGTGGATGTATTACGAAAAAAAAAAAAACAAGAAAGATACTAAATGGACGTCGCAAGTGTATAGAATTTGAATAAACATTTTTTTTAATTAACGTAAGATCATAAATATTCGTGTTAATGAATTATTGAGAACTGAAGACAGTACATATGTTACAAGAGAGATTTTTTTCTCGGTATTTACATGCTGGGGGAAATTAACATTTTAATTGACATTTAGTTGAATTCAAAATAAAACCTAAACTGTAATATTTACTGCCACAGTATTTATAGAAATATACGATGTATGCTTGTAGTTACGAAAACAAAGGGGGGGGGGGGGGACGAAAATATTTATTTTATTTATTTTATTTATTTTATTTATTTTATTTATTTTATTTATTTTATTAATACTGCATTTTTGGAATTTCTGCGAGACACTAGATTTTATTATTATTATTATTATTCCAGGTGGATGTTCGTACTTTGTTTTTTCGTGATATTCTGTGGATGCTGACATCGTTGTTAATTAATTACTGCGTAACTATCTCCATTTCACTTATTCCAACAAACGATTAAGATCCTTTTTATAAGGTCAAGAATTAGTATAATGAACACACACGCCGGCCGCCATGTTTGCATGGATATATTAGGTAGTAGCGAGGTTTTGCTCGCAGGTAATCCTTAACACATAACGCGAATAAAGAGTATACAATATATACACACATATAGATACATATAAGGGACACACACACACTGTAGTACGTATTTATCATGGTTGGTAGTACAGAAAGCACGCCGGGGGGGCGTTTCCTGAGCGCATCGTCCATTAGTGACATGAAGCCGGTATAAGGTCCTGGAGTTAAAGAGCCCTGTTACGAAGCGTGCAAAATGCCGCGAGTCCGCTACGCCGGTTCGCAACGACGACGAGCTCGCATTATTATTCTCGTCCTCTGTGTTATAATAATATTTTGCGTACAAAAGCTCCGACGTTAAAGAAACAAGAGACCGCACCGGTCGCTGCACCCTTCGCTCGCTTTGGTTTATATACTACGTTTATTGTATCGCCGGGCTACTAGAAATTGTGCTAGAGTATTATTAACTATAATACGAATGTGGTAACGCAGCGTACTAAGGTTATATATCGACGCGAGAGATCGAAGAGTCGCGCGCGGTAGGTAGAGCACATTTCCACGGGAAATTAGATACAGTTTAGTCGCTTAATTCATCGGGAAGGGCGATTCGTTGCGCTCAGCTGGTTAAGAATGCCGATCGACCGTAACGGATCATCTCGCCTTTTTCATGCTATCCATACACACACACACACACACCTCTACCTGCGTGTATACCTTTTTTACAACGTGTATATTCCTATCTATTGATTTTAATAGGTAAACTCGCTCATTCTTTTCCCGAAATAAAATTCTATTTGGTGGTCCTTTGTCGCTTCTCAAACATATTTCATTGTTTCGACTGTAGCCTTTGTTTGGCGATTGTTTTTCCCTCGACAATGTAAGATTTTCCAAGGTTATGTATGTATGTTTGTAGGTTGCTAAATAAATAAGTGAAAAATGAAATATTTTCGATAAATTGGGCGTGTTTTAACGTATTCAAAATGAACGCCGACTTGAGAACGATACAGGGACGAAGAAATTAGTATTCAGACTCGTTAAAGTGTGAATAGAGGGTAGAAAAAAGCTAGTTGAGGTGGATATATCCTGAAAAAAAAAAGGACTTGTTAACTACGGAACTTACTATCTTGCTTGAAAAACTGTCTAAATGAAAATTTATTCACCCCTTGTGCGATAGGATAATTTTTTTAACACGCCAACGGACTGCCCAAGTAGAGAAAAAAAAAAAGAAAACGTAAAAAAAGATATCCGTTTGAAATACGGAAAGATTAGCTAATTTCCGTACACATGATATATCGTTTTGTTTAGGTTATTATCATGATATTCTTAGATATTATGAATAAAAATATGTAATACGAAGGGGAACGTGTAGATTAACCTAAAATCGTGTGTACGATTGCGATTATTTCTCACCAACGTGATACACCGCAGGGCGGCGGGGCTGACAATGATGTCATTGTTGATATAACCTGTACGAATTGCTGTTTTTCCACAAAATCGGTCTTTTGACTTCTGTGACCTTACTTTCACTAATCCCCAGTCTTCGATCACTAAACTCGCGAGATTCTCGAGCAAAACACGAAAACGGTGTTTATAAACGAAAATTATAAGCTATATTTTACAAGTAACGCCGAAAGCGACGTATTTGTCGTTGCCGTTAGAAATTGCAAAAGTTAGAAAGTGTGATGTTTAACATTGAAATAGAAAAATTATGTCATTATGTCTACATTCTAATTTTATTTAAAAAGGTACTTTGAAGACACGCTTGGAAACTCTACCACAGAAGGTTTCGCAATTAATCACAAATTTAACTATTTTGAGGTAATGCTTCTTTATTGACTTCGCGCGAGACCTACAATCGCGGCCATATTGGATTGCCAGCGTTCGCAGTGAGGAGATCTTGCAGCTTTGCATTTGTGTCTAATAACGTGGCAACGCTTGCTGGCGGACTCATAAATGGTAATTATTTGTGGTTTAATAAAAAACAAAATCGTAATTACGAATGCGCGATCCAATAGGAAGTAAATTAAGTGTATACACCCTAAAGTATACAGTGAAAAGGAACGAAAAATAGTTGATCTAAATTTTTATAACCCCAGTATTTCAATACTGCATGTTGAGTCGGGAAATCACTGAATATTTCGTAAATATGAAATATCGATAAACAAGAAAATGTCGTTAATTGCTTCGGAACACCAAATCGAGGTGGCGTATAACTATCATGCGTGATCTCGAAGCATCCGTACAAAACCTACAGTCGGATATTTCGTGGCAAAGCGATGAGTCCATAAACCAAACGCCACGAATATGCAAATATCTTGATTGTTTTTTTTTTCTTCTTTTTTATTTCAGTAGTTCCGTAGTAATAACCAAAGCGTTGAAATTAATTGTGAGTGCCGGAAAGCATATATGTGGCGTCACGAACACGCTACAGATCATCGTCGCAGGTGCATCTCTTACCCTAACGCTGATGATGCTCATACCAGTTGTGTACGTACGTCGATATGCAGAGAAGTGTACGCATATATCTCGTGCGTGTGCCGGATTGTAGAGACGTGTAAGAGCCGCACGTCATGCAGCCGTAGCGGGTCTCGTTACTCAGAAAGGAAGAGGAGGTAAGCCCTCTGCGCATCCGAGTCTCCTGCGGGAGCCTTGGCTCTCTTAATGCCAGTAATCAGGCCTGTAAAGCAGTAATGTTTATACTGTAGTCGAACCAGGCGTCCATATGCATATTAATATATATATATATATACATCGAAGCGCATATATCTATATGTACGTTCGGCAACGTCGTCGACCGTACACAGGAGACCGGGGTCAGTTGAGTCAGGAGCAAATACAATAAATCCTGTTCAAAACTCGGCATCCTGACTCATTTGAATTGAACAATATATCTTTAATCATAGAATTAAAATTGTACTCGATTTTTTTTAAGTACAAAACATTATTATTATATTTATTATATTATTATTATTATTATTATTATTATTCAAGGCATAAAAATGATATAATAATAATAATAATAATAATAATAACATTATTATTATATATATTATATTATTATTATTATATCATTTTTATGCCTTGAATAATAATAATAATAAATATAATAATAATGTCTTGTACTTAAAAAAAAATCGAGTCCAATTTTAATTCTATGATTAAAGATATATTGTTCAATTCAATTATTATTATTATTATTGTTATTATTATTATTATTATTAGAAAATAAAAAGTGACTCAACTGACCCCGGTCTTATCGGTGCTTTAGCTTCATTGTATCGCTTTAGCTCTCTGCCTGCTAGTTTCATTGTGGAGGGGGGGGGGGGGGGGGGGGGTTTCGCGTAAGCGACTTATATATGTATCTACTACGCGTAGGCGTTGCCACCGGTGCAGCGTCCTCTATGTGACGTTTCAGTGCATACGCGCATGATTTGCGTACACACTTGGAGGCCTTGGTACGCATGCGCGTAACCGCAGAGTTACGTCTTCCCTGGGTTTCTAAGGTTCCTACAAGTAAATCCTATATCCGCCTTTTATATTTCCGTGGAATCGGAGAAATGTTCCCGCGACCACAGACGAAAATTTCCCATGACACTTTGTGAAATAACGAATTTCTAAGCAGCGAGAGGCGATGATTAAAAATGGTATGCCGAGATTCTTTCTTTTCCACGCCCCCTAACTGAGTTTGAACAATGTCGCGAATATTTGAGATACGCAGAGTGGCGAAGGGAAGTGCACTTTGAAATGATGTGCAGCTTTTCTAGTCACGAATGTATATCACGTGAATGGTCTTTCTCAGGGAAAGGCGGAGCTGGGCTTTCTTGTGGACGGGGGACAGTCGTCGAGTAATTCTAGTTAGGTCGTTCAACCATTTTTTTTTTTTTTTTTTTTTAACAGAACAAATATTTTGATTTAAAAAAATGTATTGTCATGAATTTTATTTAAATAAATGTATATGATTAATATTATTAAAAACAGATTTTTTAATTTTTTAAATTTAAAAATTTTTTTTTTTTTACTACATGATTATGGATTATTATTGTAATTTATTTATTATTTGATATTATTGATTTTTAAAAATTATTTTTATTTATTAAAGTATTTTAAATATTTTAAAAATAATTTAAAAAAATTTAAGAACTCGCTCCCTCACATTGTATATTTGCATCGTTAAAAAAAAAAAAAAAAGCATGGTTTATATAAATACACTTTTGAAGACCATATGACCGAGTTCACACGACAAATTATAGTTTGTGTGCTTGACTGAGCATAGTAGGCTTTAAGTTACGAACGTGTGGAGAATCAATTGCACCTGGGTTCATGTATTTTTAATGTTATCCGGCTTATTAAAGTGTGCATTGTCAGTTGTAAAAGAGCCACCGAGGATTCGCGTGACTATTATCACAAAAATTACTTAGACTGACACAAGCTATGATTTCGCGTGCATCGTATGTTATATATCTTATAATAATACATATTACACATAGAACAGGAACGTTTCTCCAACTTTTACCGACGCACATTGTATTATTTTGGCATCACGTTAGTTCCAAGAATATGAACATAGATACAAAAAAAAGAAAAAAAAAAAAAAGAAAAAAAAGGAACACCTGGTACCGAAACTTTCGGAATGAATGTCTGAACATAAAACACATGACAGAGGATCAGAAACTCTCCAAGCTTTCTCATAAACAAGAATAATTTTTTTTCATCGCCTTAAGCATTTTTGCAGCAAAGTTATCTTAAAAAAGAGAAATCACATTCCAAGATCCCTACCATTCTAAGGTAGAAATATTGAAAAATACATTTTTCTCAAAATATAACTAATCGTTGTGAAGAAATAAAAAAAAATTTCACAGCTGCAGTAATGTATTACTTCCAGCAAGTAATTACTCAGTTTTATCGTGGAGAGTTTTGCTCGTCGTGTAGACACGGATTCTGATGTAGAATCCACTCTGAATTACCTCTTCCACCAGTATTGTAAAATGGCAACCATAAAGAAGCAGGATCTTTTGAATTAGCATTAAAAGTTCAGAGCTGCTAGCTGTAATATCAATGCCCAGCACAGCTACGCGTTTGAGCATAAGTTGGAGCAGTGATTGAGATTTTTTTTTACAGGCCGGACACACAAGTTCGGTGTGTATATCAAGAGGCATACATAAACCCAAGTACCAGTGTATTATAAACTTTCCCACAGAATCGAGAGAGAGAGAGAGAGAGCTCATACGTATATACTCAGCGATATATAGTCGCTTTTCCCATAAGCATAACGCACATCAGCAACACGTGAGAGAGGATAAGACATCGTCAGGTTAAAAAGCCGAGCGACGGTTGGCCGGAGAAAAGAGCGAAAAAAAAAGAAGAGATACACATATAAGAGGGAACAACGAGCGAGTAGAGGCGGGCAATGAGGAAAAGGGAGAGCGGGCAGGTAATGCGCGATTCGCGCACATCAATTAAGCTTCCGCGTTTCAACGTGGTCTAATAATAAGTGGCTGGCCGTGGAACTCGCAATTTTCCGGAAACCCACGCAAAGAAGTTTGCTTCAAAGGCAACGCAGCTGCGCTTCACTGTAGAGCCAGAAAGAGAGAGAGAGAACTGTTTATTACGTCTTCTTCTTCTTTTTTTTTGTTCTCAAGTGAGTAACTCTTAATTTTCTTAGCGAATAGACGTATTATCGTGTATATAACATTTTGTTTTCTATCTTTTCGCAGGACAAACGAGAGCGGAATATACGAAGACTGAAAAGCGTAATTCAGAAGCCACCAGCTTCGTAATCTGTATCATCATCAGCGTGGATACGGCAGCTTGTATATTAGTCACTGCAACATTGTATTACTCGAGGAAAAGACAGTTAGACCGAGGAGAGGACGATTATGCAATCACGTATTCTCGCTGGTAACGGTCGCCAATAGATAAGTAGTAGTTAGCAAGCTTAGACCCCGGCAATACAACTTCAATTAGAGAAGAAGAGGAACGAAAATAGGAAGTTGTTTCGCACAGATACGCCGTTCAACGATTCAACGTACGTGTTGAAAATGTTCCGGAGTAGAAGTATAGTTTTCACAATAAGAACGAACTATCTTGAGCAAAGGATCTCACCTTTTAAGCGGAACCATAAACATCCTGTTCAACGGCGAGCAGAAAGTTTAATAAATATTTCTGAAGAGACCCCAACCAATGGGCGAAACGTAAAAAAGAAAATTTTACTTTTTCAAAACTGGTCCACTGAAAAAATCATTGATTCAAGAACAGTGAACATTGCGGGCTGGCAATGACACAAGTTATCAGTACAACTTTATATGCATTCTAACAATTACATGTGGAATTAAATCATTGACACATTTTCGTAGAATTTTTTTAGACATTGGTTTAATTTTATATATAATTGTTAGAATGAAAATAAAGTTGCACTGATTTCTTATGTCATTGGCAGCCTGCAATGATCACTGTTCTTGAATCAATGATATTTTTTTGTTCAGTGTCCTCATCGCCGAATCTCACACACACCATTATTCATACACGACCACAGCATCACTCATCCTCATTCCGAAGTAGATGCTGGCTAATTCATATATTTTTATTTTTTTAATATCGAATATGCAGAGTGAAGAAAAATGATCAATCCATTTATCTTTAGACAGTAAAATCAAAAATTCAAAAATACGTTTTTTTTGCTCGCTATAATTTGGGAAACGACTACAATTGATCTAAATCTTTACTAGATTATGCAAAATTCTCTGCTGACGGTTTTGAGCATTCAACTATTTTTAAGAAACTGAATTTTAAGAAGTTGCAACAGTTAATAATTTCATAAATCTGAGACAAATGTGTTGGTAAATGATGAGAGGTGAAAGTTCAGATAAATTTTTTCAATTAAAAAAAAAAATAATAGAGTCGTCTAGTTTGTTTAAAATTAGATTAATCATTCGAGTTACAAACAAAAGAAAAACGAACAGTCATCTATCCCCGAGTTACCCAATGCTAAAGACATGCACAATAACGCACGTAAGCCCCGCTTAACGTCGATATACTCTAATTCGCAGTTAGCAATGTTTCCCGCAAACCTTGGACGTTACATCTCCGTTAGCGAACCGACAATTTCTCTCGGTTACACCGTGAATCGTCCTCCCTCTGTGTGTATCACCGATACGGTCTACATCACTCTCTTCCTTCAAATGTTTCCGCGAAACGTTGCACACTTCTCGATTATTATACCTCGATGAACGTATAATGAGTTCGATGAACAGAGCTCCGTTCGCTTCGAACTCTCTTACGACATTACAGTATGATTGGCGTGTGTATCTTAACTGCATAGTCAACTCCGGAAGCACGAAGACGTATTATACGGTGCAATGTATACAGTAATTGTTATACCTGCTTTGTTAAGTGAGCTTTTGAATAAATGCAGCTATGCCAATTTAAAAATAAACTATCAAAAAAAAAAATTCGATTTTTGTCGTGACTGACGTGATTTTTAGATTTTTCACAAAGCTCATGAGGAAGCTTATTTATCAATTTTGGCTTCCTCATAGAGTAAGCTTTGAAAAAATTTTTTTGAAAAAATTCAAGATCTCATTAAAACCGAACCCATTTGTCGATTAATTCTAAATTCAATACCGATCCTACTTTGACATAACTTTATTTGTAAAAAATTATTATATATTATATATTATTATATTATATTATACACACACACATACATACATTTTTGCTAAACCACTTTTCTCGACATTTTGGATCATTCTGAAAACAAAGATTCCTCTATGAGGAAGCAAAAAAAAAAGAAATAATAGCTCCATAAAAAAGAAGCCTTTTTCTCAAGCGCTCTTAATTTTTCAAATCACATATATTTTACTTACCACTAATTAAATTCTGATCGTTGACTGTAGATATCGTAAACATCGTGTTAGACTTTAAGTCTCTCGTTTCCTGAACGTTTTGCGCTATCTCGAAGTGAGGAACGTAGGAAAATGTTTGTCGAGGACACGCATGTGACTCGGTTAATATGCGAAGAGGAGAGCTCACGCGACAGCCGTTCACCACTCAACTTGCAAACAATAATAATTCACATTTGCAGTATTCCACCAGGCAGAGTATTATTGACAGAAGAGACACCCAAAAAGCCAGATGCGCAATGAAACGGATTGGAAGCCGCGGAGACAAAGGTGACCACATCCTCGCCGGGCGCACAATCTCATTGTCATCGAGTCGCCTTCCGCACGTCAGCTTGTATTTTTTTTCAAGCGCAACGGGACGGAGACAGGACCCTTGGTCATGTCACCCCCGTCGCCACTAGAGCCACAATATACGTCCGCAAGGAAGATGGCTTAAGGGGCGTGAAGAACTGCCGCTTACTTCGCCGGAAACTCTCGCCATGTAGTCTCTCGCAACACACACTTCACGACTTCCGACTAAACTTCATCGATAGTTACGTAAATCTCTCGTTGTGCATCTTCACAAAGTTTGAATTATTTGGTGAAGAAATTTTTAATTTAGAATCACATTAATCCACATAAATTTGGATTTTGAAAATCGGTATACAAATAATTTTTTTTAAGGGGACGAGTTAGTAAAAAGAAATTGACAAAAATACAATAATTAGAAGAATTTTAGGAGATTTTGGGAGAAGCGATCCTTTTTCTTCTAAATCATAATCTCAGAAGGATTTCGTTACTTCCTGGCGGATGTATCTGCGGTACTCCGCATTTGTATATGCATTGTATTTGCATTTTACGAAGAGATTTTACTTCGTGCTTGCACGAATTTTGAATCGTGAGAACAAGTTTAGTAACTAAGACAGATTTTTCGTCTGTTCGTGACTAAGAACGTTGATTTGGAGGGAAGGAAATTCTTAGGTTGGATGTATATATATATAAATTTAAAGAATTCTCGAGCACGCATATCCGCGGTGTAGAATGTACCGAGCAGTACCAAAATTATCGGTGGGTGTCTTCACCAGCTGTGATTCTCCCACAGGCTTCTGTATCGTTGAATACATTGAGAGAACACGAGTGATCGAAAACGCTTCAAGATATAGTGTACTCAGTATCCTTTTTAAGTACGTAATAAATCTTTGCTCTCATCTCGAAACTTCGCTCTGTATCAAATAATTCATTTAAAGGAAATTAGTCATGAAAGCGGTTTTAATCGTTTTCATCACGAATTCTGTAATATTACAGAGACCAAAGTACAAAATATACATTTTTTTAAATTGAGTATTTTTTTAGTCATTCACTTCAATATCTGGAGCATGCTCCATTTTTTTCAAATTTTTCATCGCATATTTCGCGCACTTATGAATTTCTAAAAATTGCGTTTATAAAACTTTCGAATGCACTTTGGGAGAAAAATTTGGAGTAGAATATATTTTTCCAATTTTTTAACGGGAGTTTGAAAAATAAGGAAAAAATGTAAGCTCTCGTAAAAAGAGAACATTAAAAAATTGTCTCACTCACAATTTTTGTCACAAAGTGGAACAGTTCTTTTCCAACATTTTATGAGAGTTCTCATTTTTTATTTATTTTTTAAACTCTCATAAAAATTCGAAAAAAGGTGGTCCGCTCGGTGTAGGATGCCTCAAATATAGCCACATAGTTACCAAGATATAAATTAACAAAGTTCAGTCATTTTACATTTTAGCTGTTCCAAAATTTTGCTCATCGCAAAATGTCTTCGTAAAAACACTATAAATTAAGAAATTTAAAAAAATATATATAATAATCTAAGAATAATAAAAAAAATTAAGTTGCCTTGCAACTTCGAATTTTCTATCGCTTAAAAAAACATTGTAAATACATAAAGTTTGTAGGTAAAGTTAAAAAGTGTTTTAGAATTTTGTGTAATCATTTTGAGACGAATCGTTGACAGGATAGTGTTGCAATGAGTAAAGGAATACTTAGAAATGCATCGAAATGAGACGTAACAGTAGTATCCTCAAGCGTTTAAACTATATTTGCTTGTACTTATACGAATATATACCTACGTGTGATTGCCAACTGTTATTCGAGGATTCCTCCAATCAGTAACACGCAACGATGAGCTCGCTTCGCTTCTCGACACGTAACTATATACATATGTCTATACATATGTATATACATATACAGAAATTCACCGATGCAAGTTTGTACAGTTCGTAATAATCGAGAGGACCCGCCGGTAATTTTGCCAATGTTTGGCTACGCAAAGCAAAGAACACCAAATCTTTGGTAATTACCTAAAAAAAACTTCATTGTAATTTAGTAATGGAAGCTTTTTGAGATATCAGTAACGTGTATGTGTGTTCCATCGTTAAGAGAAATAAGACGTTTTGCTCGTCACAGTCGGACTGTAACTCTTAGGGAACACCGCAGGGACCACTTTCAATGTAGCTGCACGTTATTTATCGGATTCATTTGGCAAAGTAAGAAAAAAAAAAAAAAAAATTCTGTGTATGTTGCGTGCAAATGATTGGCCGAGAGTAGAGTGAAAGAGAGAGAGAGATTTTGCACCAGCAATTGTAGAAATCCCGAGAGAGCATATCGTTTTCCATATACCCAATATATAATAATACTAATAACTTGGGCATCCGGCTGTTCACTTTTTTTTTTATATTGTTTACATTCACACCAGATTGCTACTGGTTTTATGTGGCGTTGAAAAGACCTCGGTAGACTGCAGATGTAAAATTACGTGTCTATATATTTATTTCAAGCAGTACACTTTCAGTAATTAATGAAAATTAATTGAAACTATATGATTATTGCAGAATACGTAATGGTGAATTTTTGACAATTTTGACAATCGAAGAAGAAGTGCTATAATATTTAAATGAGAACCACACTTTTGTCTGGCATTTGAGAGAGAAGACTACTGTAAAGAATCGAAAAAATAGCTGAT
Source organism: Perithous albicinctus (assembly GCA_964016905.1). Classification (NCBI taxonomy): domain Eukaryota; kingdom Metazoa; phylum Arthropoda; class Insecta; order Hymenoptera; family Ichneumonidae; genus Perithous; species Perithous albicinctus. The sequence goes on along the minus strand of OZ024696.1, from coordinate 18,583,243 downwards.
CTTTAGACTTTTAAAAAAATTAAATTTATCAATAACAAATTAACTCAACTATTAATTCTGTAATTAAAAAAAAATAATTCAATCATTTTATTTGTGTGAAAACAATTTTGTTATTTTGATACACAATTCATCTGACTTGTAGCGTCAAAGTTTTTCCACTTAAAAAAAAAAGGTATCTTCTAGATTTAAAAAAACAAGTGAAACTACAATAAAATTACAGAATGTGTTTAAAACTTGTGGATATTTGACTGTGCTTAATATTGAAACAGTTTAACTAATCGGTAATACCGGATTCCCGGTGAAAAAGTATCTAATAATATAATTATATGTTTATAACGATCTTGAGTAATTTTGCGGGCGCGGGGAGAGTGTATATATATATATGAGAGGAACTTACAAAAAGAATCATTATTGCGCTCTGGATGCAGGTAAAAAGCCGAAGAATGTTTTATCGGTCGTTAAACTAATTAGATTACCGGGCATTGCGGCCTGTGAGCTATAAATTAACGTTTCGGTCGTTTATGGCCGACTTTGAGTCTACGGTGTGCAGGAGTAGCCGCCGGGCAACCGGCGGCGCGGTATATACCTTTAGCTCTGCTTCACGAGAGAGTATCTTACAAGCAACGTATAGCTTGGTTGGTATAAGACTTCACCTATACGCTCTCGTATCCCACAGGGATGTTTTGTATCCCATTGTACACGTGAGACTGTTGCCGAAGATTAACTCTCGCATCCACAGGCAATATAAGTACCAAGCGTACTTACAGTACTTGCGCTAATGTACTATGCAAGTGCCTGACTTCATTGCATTCCAACATATGTGTATTTTCATCTCCATTCAGTGTATATCGCTAGTTAAAATTTTAGGTTTCAAAATTGTTCTCAATTTTCAAGAATATTTGTAACAAAATCACATCTGAAATTAAAATTGTAATTTTCGCTTTTTGAAAATACAAAACAAACATTCTTGTCACTTGCCATGTGAACTTCTATGTCAACCTAAGAGATTGTTTAAAAAAAAAAAAAAACGTTAAGTACAACAACTTTTAAAAAACATTTTACTTGAATTTTTTTGCCAAATTCGTAAGATTTTTTCCAAAGCCTCATATTTTGTTAAACATTTTATAAAAATCTTTTTTCTTGACTTTTAAATACAAGGTAATTGACTTCAATCTTTTTATCTTTTTTGTTGTACATATTAGTTTATTTCTATTTTACAATTTTTATTATCATTTAAGAGTAATAATTTTTCATTTGCAAGTTATAAAACATCAAAATAAGCTGATAAATTTGTAGTTTCCGTCCATTACAGGCATATTCAGCGATTTTAATATTCCAGAAGGTAATAAATACACAAACTATTGAAAACGAAGTATCATTTCCTTTCACTCTAGTTTGAAAGGATATTTACTCCATAAATTCCAAGACACTGTTACCATTCTATCCAATCTATACCAACAAGCATTTTTTTTCTAAGTAAGTAAAAAATTTGACAAAACAAACAAAATTGTTGTGTTAAAGAAGGAATATCAGATTCCTTATCAATCACATAGTAAAAATGTATTTTTCTTCAGCTGCTGAATCCTGAAGTATCTATAAACTTGATTTACATATGCAAACGTTAAGAAGAGCAATTCAATTTTCAGGAGCGGGTCAGTAACATTTCGAAAAGTGCAACAGCCGCAGAAGACACCGAAAGACCTGAGAGGATGAGCCAGCAGTAGGATAGATTCGTGGAGAGGTGTGAAGGAACGATTTTCGGAGGTGTAAAAGATGAAGGAGGCCCCCCAGGTGGCTGACTGACGGTCACTAATCGCGGCGAGGCGGAAAACAAGCGCGATGAGTTGCCGGTTCCTTCTCTCGGGACTCCGGGAGAATGATCTACCTGCGAGAGACCAAATGGAATCAGCAAGAGAGGAGGGCCCCCCATCGAAATTCTTCGCTTCCACCAGTTTAGACACTTTCTACAGAGACAAGGTGTGCTGAGGTATTATAAATCATCAGTTGACTGTAAAATTTCTACCAAGAAAAGTCCATCTCTGCCCTTTTCTCTTTGCGGCCAATATAAACAATGGAAACTGTAGCATATATTAGATATACTCGATTAAATAAGTCAAAGGGAAAAGAGAAGGAACAGGGGATTTCGAAGAAAGGAGTGAAAATTTGTATTGTGGGTCGAGAACAGAAATTTTCACCGTGACATTCGAACCTTTCGCATACAATACTAAGGGATGGTAATATGTATTATCTCAAGGCTTTCCACTTTGCAGGGTCCGTTGGCTATTTATTAAAACATTAATTAATATATGGATCGTTCTGTGAAATATTAATCAGCGACTCGATTTCTCTGATAAGGCTGCATTCATTTTTCACATTTTTCATAGATTTCGTTTTGGTTTTTATGTGTAGATGAAATTATTGAGTTGAAAAAATATATATGATTTTTTCATCATTTTATAGCTGATATTAAAATCTTCAAGCATTTTTTTTAACATATTTTTCCACCAAAGAATAATACCAACTTTTGAAAAAAGTGGAAATACAATTTTTGAAAAGGAAAATAGAACTAATTTCACAATTTCTTTATATCCATTTATTAGGATTTTTATCCACATGTTTTAATCTCTATCAGCCATTCAGCCACTCTTGAGAAAAATTTAGTTGTGTTTTATATTCTTTGTATTATTTCCTATCAAAGTAATTGTCGTTTTTTACAAATGGTTGCTTTGTGAAAAACTTCCCAATAAAAGAAATAAAATTTTTTATTCTACTGCCACTGGAATAGTTTTACAGTGATCCAACCATTCCCATACAAAATCAACCAATAGTCACATATATCACCTCGAGGCTTCCCACCTCGTCCGGTCAGTCGACATTATTAAAGTATAATGGATTTCCAAAACAAATTCAACGATAGAGGGTCTATTTCCGGAAAAAAGAAGCTCGGTTATAATTTGTGGCTCTGTTCATCAAAAGCCCACGCACACGAAGAAGTGAGCGGCGCACGAGTGGGTATATATACATGTTTATACAGACCGCTCTTTTGAGATAATCCTTGGCAAGCGCCGAGAGAGCGAGAGAGCAGCTCACAAAATGAGAGAAGCGCGGGGAGACGAACGAACGGTGGTTAATACTTATCGCTGTCGGCATTGGTGTGCCCAAGCCAATGCCGTAGCTTCCCTCGTACCAAATGCCGCCCGCGAGATTTAGAAATAATTAATGTAAATTACAGACGTTCGAGCTACTGGTTATGCAGATGGAGACGGGATGACTCGGTGGATGCTACTCCTCGTGCTGTTTGTGTATACAGGCTTAACATCGTAAGGTACACATGGAAAGCGTGTGGCGTTGAATAGCCCCGGTTGCGGTGAGCACCACCATGTGACGGTCTCTCAGTGTCGTCCACCTTCAAGTTCATGTTATTTTCCTTGAGGCGGTCGCGCGATGTGTAAATTCGCATTCCAATATGGAAGCGTGCCTTCCTTTAAAACTAAAATTTACTTTTCCCTCTGCTATTGCATTTGGGACACATTTTACAAAGATTTTTGTATTCGGTCGTGGGATTTCAATTAATGAAAAATGGTATTGATTGAGGATTCAATAAATTAGAATTACAGACGCTGCTAGTTTGCTGTTGTTTTTGCTAGCATTTGTATAGTGTAATTTCATGGAGTTTTGAATTTCTAAAAAAAAATCTGTAGTCGTTTTAGACGTAACGAATTTTCAACGATTATTTACAAATAAAGTAATGTGTAAGGATAATTGGTAGCCAATTCTATAAAAAGGTTCGGAATCTATGAAATTTTGAATGTTTGGGAAAATAAGTTTGGCTCTTTAATTTTCGTACTTTTCGATTAATCTAACTGAAATGTTCAACATCCAGCCGTTTACGATATTAGTGCGTTATTACTATTAATATTATTATTATTATTTCCCATTCTTGCCGTTTCAAAATTGATCAACATTCCTCATATAGTATTTCTTTTACGATTCAGGGGATCTGGAAAAAAGAAAGTCTTGGAAAAGTGGATCGAAACCGGATCAGAAAGAAGGAGAGAACAAGACATTCAAGGAGATTGGAGTAAGGTAGATAAATCAAGTTTTTGCTGGGGATGCAAGTTTATAAAATACAGAGGATCGAGAGAGAAGAATATTGGGATGCAAAGGATATAGAAGGTTGGATGAAGGAGAAATGGACAAGGTTAAGATGTGGAAATTGCCACGGATTCGGAAAAAAAGGATACATGGATTGGAGCTGCAGACTTTGTCAGAGCGAGAGTGAGGAGTTGGAACACAAATTGTTATGCAAGGAAGCAAGGAAGAAAATAAGAAGGGAGTGGGCGAGCTGGGTGGAAGTTTGAGTTGGCGACCGACAGGAGAGGGACTTGGAAGACAATTTGTTAAAAATACTCAAGGGTAATTTAATCCCAGAGATGTATGGACATGCGAAAGCATTTGAGAGATTAACAGACGAAAAGTTGAAAACCGAGACAAATAAGGAAAATTAATACTAGGGTATGTAAATCCAAGCGGTATGTGTGCAATAAAATTAAGAACATTAGTTGAAGTGAATATGTGACACAACAGCTGCATTTTAAGGAGATTACAAAGTGATAAAAGATAATACCGTAAAAATTGCAAGGGAGGGCAGTAGAAGACGAAAGAAGTCGTACTTTGGAAATAGAAACAACTACTATTTAGTATTTCTTTGAGTTATACTTATTGTTCATAGGAGAAATGACTTTTCCTTGAGAATCACTAAATAAACCATCTATCTAACACTTGTGTGAGATCTACGATAAAATCTGACAAAAGAATTGATTACAGTATTATCCCCAGAACAGTAGATCGTACATGTTGTACGTCATAAAAGTTGGCATACTTACATTATACATAATAGAAACTGGAAAACTAGCTGGGTTCCATCCCACTCCCTTGGTAGTTTTACCGATGTGTTGTGTGGTAGAGTAGTTGGGTATCGACCATGATGTTTCTCCTCGTATATTATCGTGGTTACGACTCGAGAGCGCTTCGGGATTCTCGTTCCCGTATAGCTGAGGCACATCACATAGCTGGGCACCCTTGCCAAGCGCTGCAGTACTCAATTTCTGCGCGTGCGATGAAGCTGATTGGTTGACTACACTAAAAGCTTGGTAGTTTTCGAGCAAAGACCATAGTCAGCCAGTCAGTTTCATGTAATTCGCTGAGGCGCGCTCTCTCACCACTACAACATCATCGGTGTATTTACCACTTTATACATACCTATATATCTAATACCTAAATGCAAAAGCGCGCGAGAAGAGCCACCGCACTAAACAGATGCGGCGCGTATAATTTATGAATTATTATTTTGTAGTATAATGTCGAGCGGGTCTTAGAGAGCCTTCTCGTGAAATCGTTGGTTGGCTATACCGCTTCTGTCTCTCTCTATATATCCTCATTTCCTCGACAGATCCATGCCGCCCCGATGTTGTCTCCTTCAGGAAACGGCAAGAGATAAACAGCAACCCGGCGTAAAGTATATATATACAACGCCGCTCCCAACCTATCCACTTTTAGAGCCCGGGAAATCGAATCTGGGCCATTTGTACGGCCGGTTTATATTCCCTTCCTACATCGTAGAGTCGTTTTAAAAGCGCGGTCTCTAGTTTCCGGCGTTATTAACGGCACTTCTTAGCTCATGGAAACCGCATGCCCGTTCGCCCTGGTAGTCCTGGTAGCTTCAACGATGAGAAAGCACCCACCGGCATCCACGAAGCGGTTACTGCTTCTGTATACTGTTACTATAATATTTTACTGTCCTGACTAATCGCGCGCGCGAGCGGCAAACATCATCACCTGTGTTCGGATGACTCCAGAGAGAGAGAGAGAGAGAGAAATCTTCTTCTGCAAAGTCATTAAACGTTGACGATTCCTTTGTTGAAAGTTCCGACTGAAGATACAGTGAAAAGAATATTTGATTGAAAAGAATTATTGAAGGAATTAAATAAGACACCTGATTCAACTAACTGTTCGTTCAATCAAGGTATTCCATTCAATGAAACAAATATTTTCTTCGCTCCTCGTGACCGGCTAATCAGAGGTTGACTCACGCAATTTTTTTCAATCGTCCAAGGTACGTCGACCTGATACCGAAAACGATTTTCCAAATTTTGAGACAAATCTGATGGTACGATGATAGCTCCGGTCTAAAAGGGGTTTCCCGCAGTCCCCGCCACTGATGCCGGGTAGACAATACGGCAAGGAGGATTCGACAGGAATAGAGAGTGAGAACGCGAGGGTATATAAGGGCGGGTAAGGGAGCTCTCTAGTCCCAAGCGTGGTTCTCCACTGAGCCCAAGAACTATCCTATAATTACGAGTAACTCAGCCACATTTGCGTTGATCCGACACCTTAAAGATAGCATTTAGCGGCCCCTTTCATCTCCGCGGCAAACAAACCAATTTATACCGTAGGCCGCTTTGTGCCCGGTCGATGGGCGTGACCCAAACCTACGAGTGAAAGAGAGAGAGAGAGAGGAAACATTGGGCCGGGTCCATCTTCAATATCCACCAAGCTAGGCGCTCATATATACGTACATCCCATGGCTTATAGTATTTCACATATCTTCGCTAGGACCCTTTCTCTTTCCCTTCGATTTCTTCCTCTCTTCTTGACAACCCAACAACCCAACCTACTTCAGAGTAGTATGAGTTGTTTCCATGTATTGTGGCTCTTGGCTATGGGGCCTCCCTGTTCACCGCATTCACATAACTTCAATAGGAGTCATCGGATGTCGAACCGCATCCTCGACGAATAACCACGACGACAATTGCCAAAGAGTTTTGCGACTCTTCTTTACAATGTTGCACATTCAACATTCTTTTGGGTCACGGCGAAGACACACAACTGTCGCCGGGTTTGGACGGTCCATCCTTCAGCCACAGCATATGGTGTCGTTCCTTAGACTTTTGATCCACTTTCCCACAGTATGACAGATAATACGATTCCATTATTGGAATTTCTTTCCTTTGGCAAAACCTGTATTGTGAATATGTTTTTATAATGTCGTATGTGTTTTACAGGCCACAATATCCTGATACCTACACGAACAATTTCCGGATGTGAAAAAAATATATTCTTATGGTAGACCTGGCAACTATTGATAGCTAGTTGATTTCACTATTTTCACATTTTCACTACAACTAATCGAGGGGTTTGAGACACTTAACATTTTTTAAAATCAATATTTTCTTTATTTTCGATTTCTATTCTATATTTCATGAATGATTCTGATTTTGGAAAAATAATTTTAACTGAAAGTGATTAAACGCCAAAACAAAAATAAGATTTTATTGGTTTTTTAAATATTTTTTTATTTGATATTAAAGCTTGTAAAAACGTATTTTAAAAGTTGTATTTTTAGGCGTTTAGTTTATTTTTAAACAAAACAGGAGGTAATATTATATGATGATGAAAATGATTGTACTTCAATCTCATTTCCCAAACCCTACGTTTTGCTCCACTCGTTGCAATTTTTTGATGGAAATCAATCGACAGATTGGACGTTTCGATGGCTAATTTTATTCATGAAAGAGTCTGATCCGAGTATAGGAATTTAGAATACATTGCTAATTGGATTGAAGCCTGAAAGGGTGGTAACATCAGTGAAAGCATTTAATGTACAAAAATAATCGCTCGAACGTTCTCTCGAGTGTTAATATCCATCCAAACTAATTCTCTAAGATTTCTTCCTAGTGGATGTAACGAGTTTACAAATCCGTAATTTTCATCAGGAAAATGAGTTGGAAAATCTGCAGCTCTAGACTAGTTTGAAGCTACACGTCTAGAGGGGTAATCCCTCCCCCCTATCGTCAGATCCTTTCCGTCGGTTATATTAAGCCAACCAGTTTGAAGCCGGTCGATTGACCGCGCTACCACATAAACATACAGGTAGTTGGATAGCTCGACACTTGACGACAAAACTGTCGGATACATATATCCATAGGTATGGTATTAGCGGCACAGCTCGTCTTTAATGAGATGACTTGGACATGATGGTTTCTCTTCATCGTTGGTATATATATAGTACGGGTGTCGAGATATACTAGTAGGCACCACAGGGGTAACTATACTCGATCCCGGCGGAATAAAACCGCGCCGCGTCATGTAGTATCATTAAACCGTGGACGTGGATAGTGAAGGTTGTATATACCGATACCACACGCGCAAAACACTTACACTTTTGTGAAGAAGGGCCACCCCGCATTTAAGCAAAGTGGCACGTATACACGAAGAGCGCGTTCGCGTCTCAGAGAGGTTCCAAAGGGGGGGGCAGGGGGAGGGGGACCCGGGAGGCAGTTTGGTCCGGCCGTGCGGAGGCCAACGCCGCGACCAAACTCCATGGGCTCTTGGGTATAATATCGTTGAATAAGAGAATACACGAGACACTCGGGCCTCGGGAACAAGCAATGCGCCTCCTTTTTCTCACTTGCTCCCATTTATATACCGACACAGTGTCGATGAACACACATGCGAAATGAAAGAGAGGAAGAAAGCACACCGACAGCGCCAGAAACCGCGGCATCGAAATCACGTTCTTTCATCTGTGCGTGAGACAGTTTTTTTCTTGAATTATACTTGCACATCACGTAACAGTTTTTTTCATTCTTTTTCGAGATGAGCTCGCGATTTATGAGGGAAATATAAGGTGCGATGAAACAGATGTTTATTTCCTGAGATATCGAGAGCGTAGTTGGAGGATTAATGATTCTTGGGGGGCAGAGATTTTCTTGATCGAACAGGTTACCTAAAATAAATTATTTTATTTTCTCCTTCGATTCTATTTCATGTATTATATGTGCAGAAAATTACGGAGACCGAAATTCAATGAAATGAATAAGTTAGAAGCTTTTGATTATCGTGAATGGAAAATAGTTGCAAATTGTTGAACGCTGTGAAATTCATGGAATGTTTGTTTCACCAGTAAATGTTAATGAACTGTAGGTAAACCTGTATTGTCAGTTGATATTACTAAACCAATCCAATTTAGTGTGAGAAAGTAAGAAAAAAAAAGGAATGAAATATTGTGAAAATGTGGCATTTCGTCGATAACAATACGCTCGGTATTTTTACGATCGATAAATTTCCAATATTCACCGCTAGTTCACGCATAATCGCCAGTACCGAATCACTTCTCTTTTCAATACGTACTCTGAAAACGCCTAGCCGTAAGATATTCCAAATATTTTGCAATTACTCACCTGTGGCATTTTATGTCACTGCAAAAATTGGTATACTATCGCTTTTAAGGTCGCGGAATGGGAAGCTAGTATCAAATTTTCTAAATTCAACGTGGCCGATCCAATATGGCGTTTCGAAATTCGAAAAAAAAAATTAGCACCTCCATAAAAATACGTATGTCACGATTTTTGAGGATGGTAAATCTGAATAAATTTCAGTTTTTCAACATATGAATACGAATATGTAGAGTTAAAGAAAGAATCATACATGTTTTGATGTTACAACTTGAAGACAAGCCGGTTGATGACCACGTCTTAATTTTTTTTTTCGAATTCTGTTTTCATTCGCCTTATTGGACTCTCCATTTTGAATTTTCTAAAATTGTTAAAAAATTTTTTAATACTCATTTTTATCGAATTCCAAAAATATTCCGGATTTTTATTCGCCATATTAGATCCGCCGTTTTGAATGTTGCCACTCTAATGAAACTCGAATTCAGGTTTTGAAAACTATCTTTTCTCACACGTTGTTGGCACGAAATATTCTTTTCCACCTGACATCAGCGAAGAAGTTTAAGGCCATCACCTTAAACCCTTCCTTAACAGACCCTCAAAAATGTAAATCCAATCATGTCAGTCTTAATATTGTTTCCTGAATATTGAGATTTTCTAGGTTGAACTCGTCTGTGAATCAATAAATCGTAAAGTGTTTATACCAAAATGGTATTAAACCAGAAGTTAAACATCACGTTGATCGTTGTCCCATTTCCACATTTATATCTGTGAAAGAAAAAGAGAAAAATAAGAAAATTGAAAATACTCCGTCAAGCTTGACCTGCGGTTTGCAAACAGTATAATATCCGTCAACTATATACAGTTGAACGACATCGATTTCTTCTTGCATTCCTTGTTACAAATAATGCATGGTTGCCATCGAACGATATACATAAAAGACATACACCTGTCCCGGTGATTCACTCATCACTCACGGATATTTCCGAGCCGGTACCAACGCAATGTTGCCGACACAACAGTTGCAAGGCCACAATGTACCTTCTTGTAGAATCTAACACGGCGATTATCTTATGCATCCATGCAGATAGAAGGCTTGCTCTGAAATTCTTCGATTTCTCGTTGAATCCACTGACAACCGCAGATATTGCTTCCCCGCTCCCTCTCTTTTTTCTTCCCCCTCCCGCATAAAATAACATTAAAAGTTTCAATCGTTGAAGCGTTTTATTCGCGGCGGATCGGTTCAACCAACACAGGGAGTTTTATCGAGTCTCCTGGAAAATTCACGTTCCGTAGGACGTTTGTACACGCGCGCGCGTGTTCACTCTCCCGGTCACGTCAATTCGCGTTGAGAGCGTACCGTTTTCATGGGCACGAACGCCCCTTTTCAACGGGTCCTTGCCGCGCGCGCCTTCGTCGAAGGAGATCCGCGGATATACTCTCTTTTGCTGTTTCAGGCTGAAGATGTGCCGTGAGGCAACTTCTGAACGAGGAAACGACTATCGTGATGTATGATAGACGAACGAAGATGAAAACAAAGTGAACGAGGTATAGAGGGACTGGTTCGCTTGGTACCAAACGCGCGCGGAGAGCAGCCCCGCGAGGTCGGACTTTTAACGGCCGAACGAGCCGTCGGCTTCGCGCCTGTGGACGCCTTTCTTCTTCGCCGACGCTACCCATCTTTGAGAGACTCGCCATCGTCGAGAAGGAGAGCCCCGGTTTACGATGCCCACGGAATCCTTGAAATATCTTTCGAGGTGTGTTAAGTGTGTTTGTGTGTTTGCTTGTGTGTGTGTGTGTGTGTGTGTGTGTGTGCGCAGAGGGAGGGAGGAGGGTTTCAGGTTGAACGTAGAGCTCAACTCTCAGTTGAGCTGGGTTGAGCATCCACAGCATCCGAGTCACTCGTGGGCCGGGAGCACGTTCCTCTTTTGCCATCCTTCCATCGAACTCTCCTCCTCGTGAGCGCCACGGTCCGGACGTATATAGGGCGGTCGTTAAGAGAGCCTCCTCCTTCCTCTCCTCCCCGTCGAACGTAGGTAAGTGCGAAAGCATCGTTCGAGACGTGGTAGGCGCTATATATCTCGAAAGGAGCTCTTTTAGTCCGGGAAAGCGGCCCTGGTGATTCTCATGTTTATATTGCCTACGTGTCAGTAATATGCATTTGTATGTGTATTAATTCACATGGCTATACGGATATTACGCCGCTGGACATCGAGCGACCGAGAGAGTCTATTTAATGTGATATGGGCGCACTAACTGCCTACTCTATAGTCACATTGAAATAACGCGATGCTCATTTCTGGAGATGCAAACGGGACTTTATGATGAAAACTGAGCAATTTACAGCTTACAACGGTGATAGAGGTCCTGCTGAAGAGGTCAGTTTCAATGTCATGTTTTGATTGTACATGACATCAAAAATTGGATGTGTTCATTTTTTTAGGAGGGCCTGTAAAAATGCTTAACAAGGTATTTCAGGTGTTAGGACTGTTGAAGGTGTTAATGATGCTTTTTAAGAGTTCTAATACTTCTTCACATGTATCTTGGAAAATACAGTTGAGGGACAACTTTGGTAATTGGTGGTCGTGTGATTATTGTGATGGATATTTATTCGTTAGATACAACGTTATGTTTCATTTCTTCATAGAAATCGCTGATGGTAATTTATTCAAGCGTTCAGATCTATTTACCCAGATGACTTTCCTCAGCATAAAAGCCAGAGTAAAAATGACCTCTCTCATTATTACCAACATCCCAAAACTGACATAACTGACGCATCATAACCGAGGCACAAAATAATCCAAACCCGGACGACATCTCTCACTGCAAAAAGGCAAAATAAACCTATCTCCTCTCGCGTCATTGTCGTAATCCGAAAAGTCAGCATAACTGACAAGAAACTGACGCATCATCGCTGAGGAGACATCATCAAAACCGCTAAAACCCTCCCCTCGTCGTATATAATACCGTCATTGCCTCGACGAACGATCCGTCATGCTGTTCTCACTCCCTAATACCCATCTTGGCTGGCGGCACCTGAGTTACGCAGGCCAGCACCGCGCCGAGATACAATCATACAATGTTGAAACGATCCAAGCGATAGGCATGCCGCGAGATTAGAGTATAAACCCGCGAACGTCCAGTAGTAAAACGAAAGAGCATTTAAAACGCCGCGCATCGCCAACCATAAGGGAACCTCCAGGCTTCTGTTCATACAGTACACATCACATGCCTAACACCCGTTCGGCGCTATGCCCGTGACTCGTTACACGCAAGATTTCCAACACTCAACATAGTGAGAGAGAAAGAGAGAAAGAGAGAAAGAGAGAGGACTCGACGAATGGATGAATCAGCAGGACACACGAGAGATACCACATAGCATCGCGAATGGGCAAACCTCAGGAATATTATGTCCTACAGCCACACGTCCTCATCAGGCAGGTCCAGAATCTTTATATAGCCGGTTCGCTCCAGTGACTTCACGGACATAATTGATTGGGCTTTTTCCGCTTCCGGGTTTAAGCGCTATGGCACCGACAGTCCATCTACATCCAACAGGCTCTTTTATATATACATATTTATATATATATATATATATGTACATAATATATTAAATGGCTATATGTACCGAGACATAGGCATATATGTCTGTCCTACAACTAGCAAATTGCCCGGCATTCCCTGTCTTAATATGCTACCAGCCTATTTCAACAACATTGACCGGGCATGTGTGTAGATTATACGACGTTTGAATACAAGCGTGACGTACAAGTATTATGACTCTCCACAAGAGAACCGTAGCAGAGTCGTTAAAACGAAACTCTATATTAGTATAATGGAACATTGCGATGCCAGGGTGCTTCATGCCCTGGGTTACACGTATAAGCCGTAGTCTTTCCGAGCGTTGCATATGCTCCATACGGGACCGGTTGACTCGTTGAAAGAGGTTTATACCGTCTTCGGTACGTACGTCCCGTTAATACATATGTATGCGTGTATGAATATTGAATACCGAAAGGTTGATGTGTTGTGCATGTTTCGCGGGAGGGAGGCCGGGAGGGTGATCCATAACTTCACGCGCCACCTTCAACGATAGCTTTGCAAAGCAACTACGTGAAAGGCTCACAGATGTTACGTGTGTGTCCCGCGAAAACATCTTTTCTCTAGACTCTTGTACACTTCAACCCTCGTAGCTTGTTCCGAGGCAGAAAAATTATACTGAGAAGAGGAGAGACGAAAGTCAACGGGGGGAAGAAAAAAGAAGAAGGAAGAAAAATAGGGAGCTAAGGTATATAACCCCGTGTTTGGGATATGGCACAGGTGTAACGTGTCATTAGTGAGGGCGACCCCCGCCCACAGAACAAACAGATTGTTCGGGGTGTTGTGGCCGGTAACACCTAACACCTTACGGATATATATATATATATATATACCTGGACAGCCAAAGCCGCAAAGCACAAAAAGGAGCCGACCAATTTGAAAGAGATCGGCTTGTATACCTTTCGACAATGCTGCAAGGTTGTAAGGACTTTCCATCTTCTGTGGAAATCCTTAGGGCTTATTATGCAATCTGTGTTGCTGCCTTTATGAGTTTTAAATTGATTTTGTTTCTGTTCTATTGGTCTGTGTGTCTGTCTTCAGGGTCTGAAAGATCATCAAGGATTGTAAACTGATGTCGGCTGGTCATTTTCGAAAAGTCTTGGGACAATGTTGAGAGGACTTATTTTTTTCTTCTGTGGAAAAGCCTAGGGTGTTATTATGTAATCTGTATTGAGGATTTTATGAGCTTGATTTTAGGGGTCTTGATGGTCATCAAGGATTCTGAAGGAATCACAGTCAGGCATTTTGGAAAAGATCTTGGGACAAAGTTTTGAGGCGAGGAATTTCTTATTCCTCAGAAAAGCTCGCACGTGTCATCATTTATGAGCTTTAAATTAGTTTATTTTTCCTATTCGTGTTCCATTGATCATCAGTAATATTCAGACAATCACAAAGTAAAATTAAATTTACACCCTCAATGCCGTCAAGCAACTATAATCAGATCTTTATGTACTTTGTATTAATTTATATTCCGTCTTATTTGCACTGCCCCGATTCTTTATGGATCGTGCTCGACATCAATAATTGCAAAACCATCTCGCTCCCTCCGCATACAAGAGTGCAACTTATTTATAGTACATATACGGGTAATACAGCTATGTAACATATTTATGATCTGTGAGATATATTCTGTCCACATACAGTGTGTGTACACATTATAAACATGTATACACGGTGTTACCACGCAACAGATAGTATCTAGTTCACACAAGCGATCCCATACGTTATGCTTATGAAGTATGACGCAGGAAAATCCCTACTTTGCCCAGGACAATATGAATTATGGATTAAAGATATGTCATGTATGGAGGATGAGTTAAAATAATTGAAAAAAAAAAACAAAAAAAAATATTAGTGCACATTGGCAAAATCTCACAATGTCCCTGACATCCAGAAAGGATTTCAACGATTGCAACATTGTAATATTCAATTTAAACTGCGCGGTAATTTCACTTAGTAATTAGCATCGACAATGAAGATAATTTCTAACCGAGACTAATAAGAAAACCGTCAAACTGTACGAAGGCTCTAATCACACACTTCATTCATAGCTCTCCAATACAAATTTTCTTCATTATCGCATTTCAGCACGATTTCGATAATCATTTTTTAAAAAATCTCTGACTAAATGTATGGAATTATTTTTGTGGTGCTCATTAAAACAAAAAAATGTATACCAATTTGCTAAAAGAAGAAAAAAAAAAGGCACCTGATTGGTGGCAACATTGTAGTAAATATTCATTTTTATCTGTCTTGCGGATAAATTCTTAATTACAAGTCGATCGATAATCAAGATAATTGCCAAGCGCTTGATTTTTTCATTTATTCAGATTGTAGATGAGATGCGATAATGAGTGAACCTTTTTTTTTATTCGAGAGCTATGAATTAATTGCACAAGGGTTATATTCATACAGTTCTTTCAGAGCTCTCCAACAATTTTTCTTTTTTTTCATTATCATATCGTAGTAAAATCTGGATAAATAAAAAAAATCGTGTAACTAAATGTATGGAATTATTTGTGGTGCTCGTTAAAAATAAATATACTAGTTTTGTCAAAAGAAAAAAAAGAAAAAAAAAATGTATTTGCCTTCCAGATAAATTCGTAATTACAAATCGATAATCAAGTTAATTGCCAAAAGTTTGATTTTTTATTTATCCAAATTATGCTGAGATGCGATAATGAATAAATTTTTTTTTAATGAAGAGCTATGAATGAATTGTACAAAGGCTACACTTCTTTCACAGCTCTCCAATAAACGTCTTCTCGCCATCAAATTTCACCAAAAACTGGACAAACAAAAAAAAATCGCTAAATATACCTAATTACGTGTGACGCTCATTAAAGATAAAAGTGCCAATTTGCGAAAAGAAAGAAAAAAAGAATCTGATTGATGGCAACATTGTAGTAAATATTCATTTTTATCTGTCTTGCAGAAAAATTCATAATTACAAGAGTCGTTCGATAATGAAGATAATTGCCAAGCGGTTGTCGGGTTTGTAATGAAAAAAAAAAAAAAGAAGCAGATCTTATTGTACGAGTGTATCATTTAAATGGACCACCGATAAAAATACGGGTCTTGTATTTAAACGTTAATAACTGCAAACTTGGGAGCGATGAGGATTACGTGTTTCCAGGTTACGCTTTCGTGCCGTTCGAGCAATTGATTCGTTGGTCTATGAAGCTTTAATATAATAAAGAAGAGAGCTCTCGTGCGTCGGAGAGTAAGAGTTAATTTTCTCTTGCTTTATGCTGTTGCGGTGCCGTTTGATGTAGACTTATCACGTGTGTTCTTCGACACAGGTGCCTCTTCTTTAATACCCGCAAAATCTCGTGCTTAGTATATGTTTACCATTTTTTCTTTTTTCTTTTTTTTTTTTTTTAATGACACGTCTTATTATCCACTGGCACGTCATATATCGCATCCTCGGAATCCGCGCGTGGTCACTTTTCTCGAGTACGCCGTCGGCCGTCGGAGTTCGTAGCGCAAAACTACCACCAGGTTTATATTGTACTTTCGAGTTGCAGAGAGAGGCCCTCATTATAACTATAGCCACTGTTTTCATATCGATTCGCTGTAATATAACGCGCGCGATTACGAATAATGCCTAGCATAATATCGATTACTAGGTTTGCAACTAGACGTACTTGTGGAATGATTAAATGGGAGTATAATAAGGGCCTTGTTTCTTACTATACATGCTCGCGGATTGTAACACACAACCTTTGTAGGTCCCATATTGGATGTAAAGTTGTGAAATACTTTTCTTTTTTAATCGAGTATCGGTTATTGATTTTTTTTTTAACTCTTGACAGTGACGATCAAATTACTTTGATGGGATTTAAAAAATTGATGGTTCAAATGAGGTTGAACACACTCTTTTATTTTTCTATATTTGTAACAGAAATGGGCACGACAATTTATTTTTCCTTCGATTTTAAACTTGATCCATTTGTTTTTGTAAATTATTTTGTAAATGTTGTGTGGGAAATGTATGAATTTATTAGCGAAAACAAAGAAAGAAGAATTTGATGAAAATTCATTTTTGTATACCATGGAAATCGATGTAACGTGTAAAAGGTCCCTTTTTTTTAACTGTAAACTATTTTATTTTTTTTATTTTGTTTCATTTCACTTAAGGTGTTTTTTTTTTTAATAATTTATGCAGAAATATTATTTTTCATTTTTAATTGAACGTTTCTACACTTTTTTATCAATGTGAGATATTTTTTAAAAATCGTTGAAGTACTTAAAAAATATCATAGCTTCCTCTATGAAGAAAATCCTGTTATAAATATTGCTCAATTTTGCTTTCTCATAGAAAAAGTATTGTGTATTGAGGAATAAAAAATATGAAAATAATGTGTTAGGTTCTAGTTTCCATATTTTTTTTAACTTTTGAAGGGATATTTTTTAAAAATATTGTCTATCATCTTCAGTTCAAAGTATTAAGAAATTCGACGTTGGGAATTATCTTGCTATCGATTTTTTACAAAAATTTAGAAAATTCGAATCGTCAACAAATCCAAATTCTTTAATCACGATTTTTCCAAAATTTCATACGAAATGCTTGAAATGTACAATTGATTAAAATAAATAAAAAAAAATACAAATCCATAAAATCCAAATGTAATCAATTTAAAAAAATAAAAATGAAAATCCCATACAATTTTCGTTTTTTCAACAACAATCATCCATTACAAAAAAGAAAAAAAATCTCCAAACTCATAATAGTGTAAAAATGTTGATTTCTCTAAAATAATTATTCTCAATTATTTCATTTCAAACATATTGCCAATACCATTTAAATTCAAACCATATAAATTTCTGATTTAACAACAACAAAAATTGACGTTTTCAGTATTGATTCTTGAAATTACTCTCTCGAGTCAATATTCGTGAGGGTTTGCCGATATGGTCGGCGAAAAGAAAAACGAAAAAAAGAGGAAAAAAAAGTTTTTAAACGTCGCGAGGGTAAAAATGCAGTTGCGGTAAAGTTTGGCTCATCCTAATTCATCGGTGGCGGCGTAAGCTGCTGATGTTGAGCCCCGGCTTCCTCGACTTTTAGGTTGAGGCGCGTCCCTCTTCCTCGAGGTTGATCGCGTGAACGTAATATCTCGTGGATACATATATATATATATATATACATATATATATACACGCCGGGCGTCGAAACTCTGTCCACGAAATCGGGCGCCTATGGGCGAACAGACTGATGTTTAGGTTGTTTGACTTGGCGGCCCGAGAGCGCTCTGTAATTATCTCGCCTGGCATGTAACTGCCTCCTCGCGATGCCCAGCTGTATTACTATCCGATCCGAAAGAACGGGACGCGCTCTCCTCGGCAAACGCGATATTCCCCAAATATTACTAACCGTCGGGTGAGACTATACACACCGCACACGCTTTTCGTCCCAACACACAGTGGAGGGATTTACATGTCCATATATGCATCAGGACGCAATGGTGTAACAGTAGCTCAACGAAAAAGCATAACCAGCTACACTGGAATGCTGAACAACTTTGTAGCTCCAATGGAATTCCACCTCAGACACACATCTCTTTTGCCGGATCAATTCTATGTGTGCATTTTATTTTTACAGTCTCGTCCTTTTCTCCATGATGCTTTCATTTTCAAACACTGCGCGTGGAAGTGAAGTTGTATTTTTTTTTGTTTTAGGATTTTTAGGAAAGAAGCTGCATGAAACGTATTTTTGCCTTTTTGGAATAATGATTTGTGACATTTTCAAATTTATCTTGAAATTAATTTCATGCGAGGCCTGGTGGTGATTTTAGTAAATATGCATGTGGTTGATTTGACATTGATAGATTTTTTTTTTCAGGATTTTCAAGAAGGAAGCTGCATAAAATGCACTTTTGTATGGCAAGTCTTTTTTCGCTGGAGCGATTTGAACAGTTTTACGATTTTAAGGTCTGTTTTGGGTGGAAGGATTCCGGGGCGAAGCCTGGTGGCCATTTTACTAAACATTGCAGATGTCTTTTGGCAAATACAGATTTATGAAAATTGTATCTTTTTTCAGAATTTTGAAGGAGAAATCTGCGCGAATAAATGCACTTTGGGTCAAGCACGCCTGTTTGGAAGAACAATTCGAGAGATTTTCAAATTTCATATCTATTGGCGAAGGGATTCCATGCGACACCTCGTGACTATTTCAGTAAACATTGTAGATGTGGTTTGGTAAGTACAACTTGCTCAAAATTTCATTTTCGATCACGATTTTCAAGGAGTTACCTGCGCAAAAGGTTGATTTTTCTTTTTCTATATTCGACACCTTTTTTTTTTTATAGGACATAAAAATAAATAGGCTGCCAAAAACGAACCACCCAAATGTTTATATATTTTGTATCTCAAAATGATTTTATTATATTCAAGCTATCAAGCATTTACTTTTTGCACCTGTAGGCAATGATTACGGATTATGAGAACAAAATTATTATTATTTCCCAACGTCTCGTTAAAACTTGAAAAAAGAGACCCTCAGGCAAACAGGTGTTAAAAAAAGTGTCCATCCTTTACAGTTTGGTATCTTTCTTTGGATGACAATAGTGCAACAGTAGATTTCCAAATCTAATTTTTTTCGATACTTGAAGTTCGTCACTGACTTTTAAATTTTAAAAACCTCTATATTCTATAAAATTTACATATAAATTTTCCTTCTTTACGTGTTCGACATCTTTTTTAACAGAATTGCGAAAAAAATAAATATTTCCAAAACGAACCATCCCAATATTGACGTATTCTTTTTTTTTCCAAACTATTTTATTTTACGTAATCTATCAAGCATTTACTTTTTGCACCTGTAAATAATGAGAACAAAATAATAATGATTTCCCAACATCTCGTTAAAACTAAAAAAAAGGCCCTCAGGCAAACAGGTGTTACAAAAAAAAAAAAGTATCTATCCTTTACAGTTTTGTATCTTTAATTGAATGACACCAGTGCAGAGTTCACGCTACAGTAGATTTTCGAATCTCGTCAAGTGAAAGCCTCGCGATAGGTCATACAAGAACGTCTCATCGTGAATGCACACGCGACCAATTATTCCTTCGATTACAACGTCAATTGATCTCCCTCCCTCTCTCTCTCTCTCTCTCGCGGTTACCCCGCGGCAGCTGGCGTGCTTTTAAACGGCAATTTTCTTTCCACCTTCACGTATCAATTGAACGTGTATACACAAAGTATTATATTACTTGGTGTCTTATCGCGAAATTGAATAAATTAATGTAATGACGATTATTAATAATATTATAAAGACGTTGCCAATAAGCTCTGGTTTCTAAAGAGCATACACTTGGAGACTTCCTTTTGAGAGTTAATCCGTTTGGCCTGGTAGTCTCTCTCTCTCGCGGTGGTCGTTAGTCTCTGGTAAAGATCTGATAATTCACGCTTTTAACCCGGTTGTATCGATCGTATATATATATACAACGAGAGACCTGCAACAGCAGCAGCAGCAGCAGCAGCAGGGTAACAGGTGCAATGGGGTACAAAGCTCCCGAGTACCGAAGCAGCTCCTCCATATACATGCATATATATATATATGTATATATAAATATGTACTATACTATTCGTCCATTACAGCTAGTGTACACTATACATAAAGTATGACCGAGGAAAGCTGTAAATAGTTTGCATGCACGAGGCCTTCGCGGACGGAGGCGATTGCAACGTTCACGAGAACACCGATTCGACTTTATAAAGTAAATCTACCAACACTAAATGAATTTATATTCACACGAAAACATCAAACGACTTACATACTAAATTACTTTATCCTCATTCGGCACGAATGGCTTCTTTAAATCTGCGCTACTGACACCTAAACATCTTTTTTTTTGCAATTTATTTGTTAAATATTGTTGGCTTTTTAATCGAAGGAAAAGTTGAGTATTTTTGTTTTATGTTTATTGTAGAGAATTTTTTTGATCTGTATATTTTAGTTATATAAGATTAATGTTTTGGAGCCATGTTAATAAATTTGAATGTTTTTTTTTTTTTTACAGTTTATTTGCTACGTTTTGTTGGCTTTTTAATTGGACATCCGAACCTTGCTTCAGAATTTTTGTTTTGCTGAAGCCAAATTAAACAACGTACTTTATCACAGAGGAGATTTTGTGACGGGCCAAACGAGAACGAGGAAGCAATGTGCAAGGTTCGACATCGCACTCTTTTTTCTATTTGTCAAAATGAAAATATGTTTATAGAAAATTTGTTTTGTGACGGTCAATGAACGAGGATATACATATAAAATACAGCAGGTGCGACAGAGCGTCAAAGGATCCCGACGTCCTTTTACCGGTTACATATTACGATGCGTATATATGTAATACCGCGTTCGACGGGCTGCAGAGATATATACAGCATACAGTTCGCCAAGGCTCATGTTCAATGATAAACCATATGCACGCTCGACGAGCAATGGAAGATACGAGCCAATAGGGAAAAGGCCTAGAGGCATTTTGAAGCGTAACTTGGCGAGTCGTTTCTCTCTCTTTCTCGTGTCTCAACGATGCGTTCAATAGCATATATGCGTAATACGCGTGTGCGTACTATATTTATTGGCGGAAAAGTGTATACGTCCGCGCGCAATAAGCTTTATAGGACGTGCCGTTGTCCGACGCACACGGGACCCTGTATCATCTCAAATCTATCGCTCTTGCCGCAGCTCCGCCACGATTCTCACGCACTTATAAGCGTATATATACAGGGTGTATCTTAACAATTGGTTGGTCCATGGAGAATAGATAGTTTACATCATGCTGAGTAAAAAAGAATTTGGGCGTAAATTCGAAATATCAAAATTGACGGAGATATCGAGATTTCGATGTCTCTGACAATTTTTATCTCGGCGAGAGTCTCGGCGCCTCTCGCCGATAAAATATAGTTTTATCTGTAAAACTATATCTACTGATTTCCACAATGACAAACTATATTAATCAAGAAAAAAAAAAAAATCTTTTTTCAGAAAAGCCAATAATTGTCCTAACCCCTTAAGGACACTATCTCCGTTCCAGAAATCGGGAACACCGAATATTCCGTTGGGAATATTATGACGAATGCGGTATACAGTTGAAGAGCCCCTTCCGAAGAGAGGCAAAGAAGAAGTTTCGCACGCGAGCTAACGAAAAAGCAACATACGAAAGAAGCCAACACAATATGGATACTCAACTTTCTATATACACTACAATGGATATCTTCGCTCTCTTCTGGTTTCTACACTTCTTCCAAGTCCACACATAGTTATAGCCGTTCGAGTATCTGTGGATAATATACGTATATATAAGAGTGGAGTCCGCCAGATATACGATCGGGTCCAGAAGAGAGGATCAGAGGTGGTGGCGGCTGCGGAGGCTAATCACAGGCGGCCGAGCTCCCCGCCAATTAATACCACCGCCGGCAACACCTCGGCCAGGAGTATCTCTCCTCATCCTCCGTGTTGCTTCAGCGCATGCATCCAGTAACACCACACCGTGCACAGCCTCGACGATTCTCTTCACGGCTTCTTTGCCACGTTCTCTCTTTCACCAATGTACCATCTTCTTCTTCTTCTTCTTCTTCATCTTCCTCTTCTGGTTCTTCCTCTTCCTCTTCTTCGCCTTCTTCATGTTCCTCTTCTTCTTTTTCTTCTTCTTCTTCTTCTTCATGTTCCTCTACTTCTTTTTCTTCTGCTTCTTCCTCTTCTTCTGTTTCTTCTTCATCTTCATCTTCCTCTTCTGTGTGTAATATCTGTTGGGTGTTGTCCTCGGCACACCGCGTGCAGAAGAGACGGGCTCCGAAGAGATGAATACCGGAGATTTCGAGGCTCTTGGTCAAGAGGTAGCAGCTCCGCGGTGTGTCTGTGCCTCTGGCCACGAACGTACGAGACGAAGCACGTCATTTTTAGCATGTTCACTTTTGCTTCTATTTTCATTCTTATTTTACACGGCAGCTTGATTACGTTCACGAGAACATCACGTTAGGATCATCGTTGAAGGAGAAATAGTGATTTCATTCTGGGGGCATATCAGGAGAATCGTTTAATGTCTGTTTAATATTGTCGATAATGATTGATTGATGGTTATGAAGTATTACCGGAGACTAATATCACGTTGATTGTATAGATTTTTTGTTTTTTTTGGGATTATGCTTACGATACTTTGATGCGTGTTTCCCCGGACATGACAGCATGTTAGTTAGCTCCTCTTTCGTAAGCTTTAGGTGATCGAGTTATGTAAAAGTAATGACGATGCTCATGTAACATTTTTTTATCTTGACAAAAATTACCGCGCAAGCAAATATGTCCATTTTTGTAGTAAATTTTTCCCAGCGTAGTAATATTTTTTAAACTAAATTTCCTTGCAATTTCTGTGAAAGATCTTCAAATAAAAAATTCATAAATTTGGACTGGACAGAATGTTCCTACAAAGAATTTTTTTTAATATTTGCATCAAGGAACTTGAACAAAAAAAATGATTTATTGTTCTTCAATAACAGAAGTTATTTCAGACAATTTGTATTTAGTATTCCCATTCACGCTCGTTTAGAATAATAATTCAGTTAGTCAATCTGATCAAATTTCGATTCTACCAAAAAATAATTCCGCGTTGGTGGAAAGTCTTGAAGCAAAGAAAAAGAAACGAGTCATTGTCACGTGGCAGAATTATAAACGTGGCAATTTCTTCAAATATACTTTTAAGTAAAAAGAAGGGCTTATAAAAAAATGACTACATCGGTAACGCTGCCATCTGTCAACAGATGAAAATAACGAATTGTAATTTTAACTTTCGAAACTCTACCAATGTTTGAAAAAAAAAAGTACCAGGTGCATGAGGCTATTGATTCAGAAAGCATTTAATGGCCTCGTTACTCCAGTATCGACATTACTCGCGGTGGCTAGTTGTGCAGTTTAATGGGATCGGTAACAATGTATCGGCGACGATTGTGAGGGTTGCGAAAGTTATATAGCATTGGAGAGGTAATGGGGATAAATGGACGGTCGTACTGAGCAACCCTTCAGCGCTGGAAAAGGGGGTTCTGTTTGTAACTTCTCGATGGCTATTTAACCCTTTATCGTGTACCTAACCGGTATCGTGCTTGCAATAGAAAATAAGTTGTGTGGAAGTAGAGAAAGGGTCACGTCGGTCAGCTAACTGGAAGCTCGTATAGTTTCTAAGAATAAACATATGCCCTCTAATTCAAAGTTAAGGTAATTCAAAGTATTTTGTGACATATTCACTGCAGTTTGATCAAACAATTTTTTTCTTTAATTGTAATGAAGAGCAATTTATTATATTCGGAGATTAAATTTTTGTGTAATTCACTTATTTTATTCAGGGATGAGCATTGATTCAAGAAAAATGTATTTGAAGTACGTTTATTATTGAAAGTGGATTTATAAATACGTCATCTAAATTATTCCTAATCATTGAAGAAATGTGTATAATAAGTGAATAATTATTTGTTTTAAATACACTTTCATTGCCTCGTTTTCTTGTCCTTATTAACAGCCTCAAAAATAATACAAAAATGGACATTGCCACTTTTTTGTCCTACACGTTGAATAACTTTGTTGCATTAACAGTGAACGACCAACTGATCCACAAAATCCCTCGAGGCATCTCAAGTGCACATGGCGAGGAATATTCCAAAGCAAAATATGTGTCGAATTCGTGAAATACGTGATCGTCTATCGAAACGCCCTGCAGCTACGCTATCCCACACGCCACATATACTGAAAGCAAAAAACAAAAAAAAACAAAAAAAACAAAAAAACAAAAAAAAGAAAAGAAAGAAAAAAAAAATCAGCGTATAGATCAAAAGCGCGTGCGCTATGCGCAGCGTGAAGAATCGCGATCGAATCGACGGGCAATACTATTCGATAGAATCGGGTTGGCGATCGAGCTTAGGATCGGCGATCAGGCGAAGGAGATTGCGCCGCTCGGCTGGACGCCCGTGGTGTGTATTGGAAGGGGATCGACGGAGAACGCCTGGAGAACGCGCAGTGTGCACTGTAGTATGTACAGTCCGTAGCGGTGGGGTAAGAGCGACGGTGGAGAGGCGGAGGGGAGGATATGGCAGGGAGATACGAAGGTGTTTTCGGGGCGTGGCGAGCGCGCATGATTACCGCGAGGATCGGTCAGAGCGGTGAGAGTTCAAAGCATCAAAGAGCGTCCCGACCAGCGAGAAATTGCTCAGAATTCATCTGCCGGCTCTCTCTCTCTCTCCCTCTCTTTCTCTCTCTCTCTCTTTCTCTCCTTTCTCGGCCTTGTTAGAACAGCGCGCTTGTATATATCGAGAAGCTAATATACCGTAAACGTCTCGTTCGATCTCTCGCGCGAGAGAGACTCGTGGGTTGAGGTGTCCTCGCCTTCTATCTATATATTCATACACTATTGGTACACACTTGTACCGCGGATAGGTGCATGTATATATATATGTGTATATTAGTGTGTTTGAATTTATGTATTGTATATGGGGTATTTCATACTAACCGAAAACCCTGTTTTAAGTTTTCTTTTTTTTTTCCGACACTTAAGGATCAAAGTAATTCTTAAATTAGATTTTCGGTCGGTAACAAAATCTACTCAAGCATCACTTTAAGAATATTCTATATATCTACAGTCGGAAAAAATCGTCCTGGCAACTGGTAAGTGACGACTATTAATTTGTAGCTCATGCAACTATTTTCATAGTTGCGGTAACCATTTTATAGTTGTAGCAACTATTGCATAGTTGCGGTAGCCATTTTATAGTTGTAGCAACTATTGCATAGTTGCGGTAGCCATTTTATAGTTGTAGCAACTATTGCATAGTTGCGGTAACCATTTTATAGTTGTAGCAACTATTGCATAGTTACGGTAACCATTTTATGGTTGTAGCAACTATTTCATAGTTACGGTAACCATTTTATAGTTGCAGCTACTATTTCATAGTTACGGTAACCATTTTATAGTTGCAGCTACTATTTCATAGTTACGGTAACCATTTTATAGTTGCAGCTACTATTTCATAGTTACGGTAACGATTGTATAGTTGTAGTTACTATTTCATAGTTACGGTAACGATTTTATAGTCGTAGCTACTATTTCATAGTTACGGTAACCATTTTATAGTTGTAGCTACTATTTCATAGTTACGGTAACCATTTTATAGTTGTGGCAACTATTTCATAGTTACGGTAACCATTTTATAGTTGTGGCAACTATTTCATAGTTACGGTAACCATTTTATAGTATTAGCAACTATTTAATAGTTACGGTAACCATATTATAGTTGTGGGAACTATTTCATAGTTACGGTAACCATTTTATAGTATTAGCAACTATTTCATAGTTACGGTAACCATTTTATAGTTGTAGCAGCTATTTCATAGTTACGGTAACCATTTTATAGTTTTAGCAACTATTTCATAGTGACGGTAATCAACTATTTCATAGTAATGGCATGTATGGAATATTTTTGAAATTGTCAGATTTTTCAAATACATTTTTGAGATCCGTTTGATTTTCGTATTTTTTTTTTTTTTTTTGCCAACCGATTGCAAAACACCATTTTAATTATAGCACGGTCATATAATTTCGTTAAAAGTCGAGAAAATCGGCATTTCGTAACACTTACGACAACAACATTCATTTAATTTACTTACAGATGAGGGACTTCTTTCATGCCTTAAAAAATATATATATTTCAGTATAATTAAAGGGGTTTCGAATTACAGGCTGCAAATAAAAAAAAAAAAAAAAGACTGGGATAAAATACTATAATAGTCTTCAATTTTGAAACCATAAAAAAAAAAATTGTCAGCAGTAAATGTCAGATCGGTTCGGATGGAATACCCCATATTGAGCATATACGCGAACTTGACGCGCCATACGAACTGAGCTCATCCTTAACTGGCTCGATGCACGAGCTCGTTTATGCCGCCCGGAGAACCTGACGGAGCAGGTGAGGATGGATCGGGAGCAACACTATCGACATCCAAGCTCTCCCTATCTCTCTCTCTCTCTCTTTCTCTTTCTCTTTCTCTCTCTCTCTCTATCTCTCTTATACCGAGAGCCGGCGATATAACTTTACGTCGATTGAATAAATTGCTCGTATATGCCCGAGCTGTTTTGTTCCGCGTTGCCTATTACCTGCAGATATATTGTTCGTGCCTTCTTTTATAGAGAGGGGGTGGTTTATTTTATACTCACAGGGAGTGAAACAGAGATGGAAAGAGATGTACAGAGAGGCACGTCTCAATACGAAGGTTGAAGAAATATATATTTTACTTTTTTTTTCTGAATTTCTGAGTGATATCTTTATTTATTGCAACATTGGGGAGGAGGGGAGGGGGCGGAGGGGTTGTCGAGGGGTAATTGAGATAGGGGTGAAACAATTTTAGGTCGCTTGTTCCACTTTGGGGATATTCGAATTCGTGCAGCTGTACCCGAGGCTTTTGAATTTTAATGATCCTCCGGTGGGTCGCTTTGCGGAATATTAAAAACGTCTCGGAGTTGAAGACTGTAAATTGAAAAAGAAAATTTAAGATTTCCTGGCGTGAATTTAGTGCCTGGAAGAGTTCGGACTAAGAGATTGTGCTCCCAGTCTCTGGTGGCTAATACACGTATTTTCATTCTTTGCCCACGTCTTCAGAAGCTCTCAACGTCGTTATTTAAAAAATATATTGGAGAATTTTTGCAAGCTGCAACGCTCGGGTGGTAATTAATTTTGCAATAATTTGCGAGGAAAGAAAATATTTGTTTTCACACGTCGATGTTTCCTTGCTTTTTATTTCCACATCAGTTTCTAAAGCATTTTCTAATGTATTTTCAGTTTCTAATGTATTTTGCTGAATAAATAATACATTCGATTGTTGATTAACCAAAAATCATTATTGTTATAAAAATGATTTTTTTTTAAATGGTGAAATAGTCCGAAAAAAATGATAGTCTTGCTAAAAAGAAATTTCAAATAAACGCAATAAATTACAATTTTTTTAAATTGCTAAATGAATGGAAATTAAATAAATAGTGAAGGGTGGTTTTTATTACGTCATCATAACTCAGAGAAAAAATTAATAGCGATGAATTATAAAAAAATATATTTATTAATTAATAGCAATTATCGAAGAGGTACATTTTCAGCTTTTCTTTTAATATGTTATTTTTTTTTTTTTTACTGATTACTACTAATGTACGACATGGCTCATTTTGTTTCTTAAAAAATGCTCTAGAAAATGGCCAGTTAGATATTTGATCGTTTAATAATTATATAGCTGTTTATGAGGATTTTTTCTCGCTGGGTAAACGACAGGCTGTAATTTTTTTCACATTAAAATCGGTAAAGATGAATTTACGATAATTCACGAATGATGGTTTGGAAAAAAACTTCACGCAAAACGTGCCTTCTAGAAAATTAACGTTGTTTGCTTAATGTTTCTTACAAATGCACCAATATTAATGTTTCTCTGGATAAGAATTTTTTTTTTTTATGAAAATGCGAATTTTTATAAATTTTGAATTTAAAAGAAAAATGAAAAATATAAAATTCTCTAAAATAGACAAACTTTCGGATTCCTACTAAATTCAGTATGAAGCATCGACACATTATTTTCAAATTTTATGCAAAATTTTACATCAGTTGCTTAAACAATTCCCGAGCGTTTAAAAAAAAAATCACGAAAACGCTAATTTTTATGAAATTTGAATTAAAAAAAAACTGAAAAATATAAAATTCTCCAAAATAGACAAACTTTCGGATTCCTACTAAATTATTCTCAAGTTTAATGCAAAATTTTACATCAGTTGCTTAAGCCATCCCCGAGCGTTTAAAAAAAAAATCACGAAAACGCGAATTTTTATAAAATTTGAATTAAAAATAAAACTGCAAAATACAAAATTCTCTAAAATATAAATTTCCTGTTGGATTCTTACACTAAATTCAGTATCAAACATCGACACATTCTACTCATGTTTTATGCAAGAATTTAGATCAATTGCTATTTTGAAAAAATGATAAAAATATAAATTTCTGTAAAATCTCAACTAATTGATCATCAATTTTGCCCAAATTCAAAATACATTATTACATTTGTTTATTGTAAATATATTCAAATGTATTTCAACATTTGATTATATTAGTTGATCGTCGAATGACTCGTCACTTTTTATCTGACCTTCTTAAAAATTGGGGGTAAAAAAACGATTTGGCAAATTGATACAGCTGGCTGAGACGCAGCACGAGCTTATGACGATCTATAAGACACTTTGGGCCATATGCCTCGGCGCGCATTATACACACAAACCCGCAAACGTCAACGGGCTGTCAACGCTCGGTGTGCTTTTAACAATTGTAGGAGTCTGCTAATTACATACCAGCAGACAGGAGGATCAAGAGGAAGAGGGTCCGTCGGAGTCGCGATATTGTCGATGTTATCGCCGCTTCGGTAATTGCATACTTTTTTTTTTTTTTTTTTTTTTTTTTTTCGTTCGCTTAGCTTCAAACACATATTATGCATATGGATATCCACGTGCTGTGTTTTACGAACGGACAACGCAGCACGAGATTACTTTGACGACGTTATGTCCGATTAGCGTCAAACTTATTCTCCGACATTTGAGACTTTAAAAAATAAAACAAATTGTCAAAATGTAAGTGATAAATACGAAAGACCGAAGAATTATCAGTGAACATTGGGTGAAAGAAAAATAAATAAATTGTTATGTAAGAATAATTTCAAATTTTCTAATTTCAATTCAAACACCGAATTATTTTGTAATTTTTATGGATTATATGTAAATTTGACTTATAAACTAAATATTTGATTTTATGAGAGGAAACGAATCAATTTTGAAAAAATTAACTTTATTGAAGATACAAAGAGCATTGATTTTGAATAATAATAATAATGTCAAAAAAATACTAAAAGATTATTGAAAAAAAAATATGGTTTCAAAAATTTGGTAGAAAATTAATTTTTTCTGTATGAAATTAATACTTCATTTTTTCCGAATTCAAATTTTTTGCTATTGTTAGAAATGACAGCTAAGTCACGAATTTTTTAAGTTTCACACGAAACAAGAAATTTTAGGATCATTGAACAAATAGTTTCATTTAAAAAAAAAAACAGCCTTAACATTTTTTTCGAATACATGAATTTCAGAATTGCAAGAAAGTTCTGAAATTGAGAAGAATTCATATCGTATTAAAGAAAAACTTTTCTACCGAATTTATTACACATATTTCGTTTTTACTCATTTATTATTCATTTTTTTGTCCATTATTATTATTATTTAAAATCAATGAGAAATTGGTGTCTTCAGTCATGTTGGTTTTTCTCCAATTTTTCTAGTTTCAATAATTAATAGGTGAATTCTAGAATTTGTCTAGATTTTTTTTATCTAATAAATCCAAAAAAAGATGAAGAATTTTGATTGAAAATAAAATCAACAAAAGAAAAAATATTTATCTAAAAATAATGTTGTAAAAAATGACAAACATTTATGTTTGACTTTTTTTTTCTTCCTGATTTGTCCAGTTTGAGTAATTATAATAAATGATTTTTAGAATTTACAATAAATCTGATGAATACAAAAAAAAATCTGAAGAATAAAAAAAAGAAAATAAAATCAAGGAAAAAAGTATATATTTAGCTAAAAATAATGTTTTATTTCGTAGATTTAATTCAAAAGGAAGCATTTTTTTAAATTATGTTTTTCTTCAAAAAATGACAAAAATATTTGTTAAGATTTATTTTTCCAGTTCCAATAATTACAACAAATGATTTTTGGAATGTACAATAAATCTGATGAATACAAACAAAAAAATCTGAAGAATTAAAAAATGAAAATAAAATTAAAAAAATATATATACACTTAGCTAAAAATAATGTTATATTTTATGCATTTAATTGAAAAGGAAGAATTTTTGGTAATGATGTTTTAAAAAATGACGAACATTTTTGTTTGAGCGAGCGTGTGGTCCTACATTTAAAATTGGCTGTTAAGAAACGAGCTGGAATGCCTTAATACGAGAACCCTATTTAGAGCAGTTATAAAAGTAACACCTGAAAGGCTAACAACACGACTGGAGAATCATCAAAGGCGTGGTGTTTCATTGTTGATGGGGCCCTCCCATATAGACTCTCCTTGCCTTCATCTTTCTCTCTCTCTCTCGGGCCATTGGTAACGTAACACGCACTCCGTGTATGCTCCCATAATACACAGCATACACAGTCACACATGCCAACGTTAATGGTTTTATAAATTAGTTTCGTCGGCACCGGGGGACACGAAATTCGCGTCGTAAACCATCGCTCATCGCGGTGAAGAGTTCCTTGCCTGCGGGCAATCAGCGTGCCGCACATATACATGAGATTCGCTCCTCTCCAAAACGAAATCCTACATTTAATTACAAACATGCGAATCCTTACAAGCGGACACAATAAATACATATTGAATTTCACATTTCTCTCTTTTGGCTACCAGAAGAAAATAATATTCACTCCATTTTAACATTTATTTTCATAACGAGAAAAATATCTAAAAAGCTCAAATTTCTTTCTATAAAAATGTTAATTAAATTATGTTGCAAAAAAGAAAAATTAAATTCAACAAATTATACAAATTAAAATTAATTATTTTTGACAATTAACAATTAAAATATATATTGAATTTCACTTTTTTTTTTTGGCTACTAGAAGAAAATAATATTCACTCCATTTTAACATTTATTTCCATAATGAGAAACATATTTAAAAAGCTCAAATTTCTTTCTATAAAAATGTCACTTGAATTCTATTGCAAAAAAAAAATATCCAATTCAACAAATTAAACAAATAAAAATTAATTATTTTTGTCTACCAGAAGAAAATAAAATAAAAAAAAAATAAAAAAAGCGAAATATATTTAAAAAGCTCCAATTTATTTCAATAAAAATGTCACTCAAATTCCATTGCAAAAAAAAAATATCCAATTCATCAAATTAAACAAATCAATACCGTCACTAACACAAAAATGCTCCTGCTGCAAAATGGCCCACTGACTTGAAATTCTATTTAACAGTTCGCCGATTAAAAAAAAAAATCGTACAAAAAAAGAAAATCTTCATTTTTTCGCTGTCTCAGGTCTGTTAAATAAATTCGGTGGAATTAATTCCGCGTGAGAAAATCAAATCAGCGTGAAAGGGCGGGTAAAGTTGAAACGAGAATAGGGCGAAAAATCGTCCCTTGATGGAAAAAAAGTCCCTGCTAAGCGAAAGGCTGGTCGAGCCCTTTGGTCCTCCGCATGGAATTGCTCTATCTATACATACATACATACATACATACATACATATACAAATGGCTTTGTTCCACCATTTTATTCATACATCCGAAGTGTGTTCGATGGAGAACGAAGGGAGGAAAAGAGGTAGAATTTGAGAAGAAGAGGTCCGGGAGAGGGTAATTAAAACTGACTACTCCGGTGAATCCGCACCGAGAGACCCAATTAATAACTCTCCTCTACCTCCTCTCTGCCCCAGAGTGCATACATATATATATATACATACACGGGACATTATATCATAGTGTAAAATACAGATGCTTATATACATAGAGCGTTATAAACCCGAGGACCCGCGCGCCATTCTTCACATTAGATTTATGATATCGGCGTTAGCTCTGCGCGGCATTTACCAAGAGTTTTGGCTGCGGATAATAAAAGAGTGTTGGAAAGGTGCTCCGCGGATAAGAGAGTCAAAAGCGACGCGGAATAAAAGAGGGTGGAAGGAGGGATGAGGGGTGGTTGGGGCGTGAGGGGGGTAGGGGGGCGAAGGGGGAAGAGTGATGGACGGTGGCCGATCAGCGCCGTCAAAATAATGATCAACGTAAATAATGAGGCTTGTTATACGGGACTCGTCTTCTCAGCTTCTCAAGATTCTTAAGCTACATGTATAATATAAAAAACGTAAGACCCGCGAAGACGGGGTGTCTTAACGAAACGCGTCTGCTCGCTCGATCGTTTTGACCATCAGCTAACAACCCTGATTTCAACAGCAATCACATAATACTCTCTCTCTCTCTCTCTTTCTCTGTGATTGCCTCTTTCTGTACTGTAATTCTACTCTCACGTGTTGGATACATCAGTGATGTTCATTTGAGTATTTTTACGCTTGGCGTTTATATCTATCAGCTTGAAATGTTAAATCCTCTGGGACGGAATAATTGCTGTTATGTTTGGTTGTTACTGTTAGTATTTTTTTTTTGTGATTTTTATAGCAGGTTTAATATTGGGCATGAAAATTTTTGAGTTTGTTGGGCTATTTAAACTTTTCATCATCATGCAGGAAAAATTGTAATGTGGTTTTGGTTTTTTTTGTTTTGTTTAATGTGGACGGTTTATTTTGTTTTATTTTAATTTGATGGTTCAATTGGAGCAGGCACGATTTTATTGTAATGGTAACATCGCCTCATTGACCCTCGTAGTATCTTTTGAAACATCTTTTTTCAGCAATTTTTCGAGACCAATACTTTTTGGCCGATTTTCGGAACCAAAATTTGCAGAAAAAGTTTCAGAAACGATCACTTTTTTTCGAAAAAATTGAGATGACGAATTTTTTCCTTCGCCATTCGTTCTAAGTTATATATTTCTGCACTGACCTGGCCAACAATTTTTTTTCGAATCGAATCTACAGACTCTGTTACATAAGATTATTAATGATTAATGATTAATAATAATAATTATAAAAAATTAATAATATACAGCGTATTGATAATAATCAAAATTTTCTAATATTTTACGACAAGCCAACAAATTCTCCAATAAATTCGAGGTGAATGCCCTAAACATTTGATTTACGTGTCTCTGCGCAATCCAAATTAAAACTCTGATCAAAGCGATCGTTACAAAAATTTCAGTATGACTTGCAGCGATATTTGCTCTAAAAAGCGAAGATTCCATGCAGCGTCGAGTAAATTCAGACGGAGTAATCGAGGCTCGCGGGGAAAGTTGAGGAATAATGATAAATGGTTCGGTCGATATAGTTGTTTGCTCAAGTGTTACGGATTCCAGATCGAGAAATATTGCTTATTTTTTATTATTATTAATGTATTTGTATTATGTCGTCACAGTTATTGGAAAATATGTGAAATATTTACTGTGAAGAATATTTAAAAAAAAAAAAAAAAGAAAAAAAAAAAAAACTGGTTATTTGCATTATTCGTAAATGCGTGAGACAATGTGCAATCGAGATGGCAATTAATCACAGTAACGGCGCAGCGTCTGAAGCAAAAAAACAAATCGATTTGAGTGTCAAAGTGTCTGGTTTTCATCGAACAATGGGAGGCGATACATGGAAGCGAGAAATAACTGCAAAATGTGATATTCCACCGGACGCGTTGGGATTTCGGTTAATGACTCGTTGCCCGTGTAAATCGGTTAAATTCATCCTTGAAATTATTATATATCCTGTTGATACTATATAGCGGATCGTATAGAAAAATTAGCCGACGATTATCAATTTAATACGATTGTATCGGGTGCTCCCCCTCGTGTAGCTATATCTACTTCGTAATAACGTCAGACACCAATCGAGCCAACGAGATAGTGCCCTCCCTATATCTGATTTCATACACACGCTCCTTTATTACTCGAGCAGTGGTGCATCTACCTGGCATTATGGTATCCTCCTGGTGAGATCGTTATCCGATTTACATTATCCTTCACAATTGCCCGGAGAATCACTCGCGGTAAACGGATACGTTAATCGCGAAAAATACTTGCCACGATGAAAATATAATGATCGTTTTATCGTAGTCTAGCCGAGTTCTTACGTGACGAAAACGCGACGCTCAAGAATTCACACTGTGATCTGTTGATTGCAAAATTTATAATAAGTCAATATATTTTTCTATAAGAACTCCAGGAAAATCATATTCTTACCCTATTTTACAATTATTGTGATGTGCAATAATATAAAGCAGGGTGTTTTCTTGAAAACTCACAAGGATACTCACAGACACCCACAGAAACACACTGACACGTCCAGACTCTCACATACACTCACAGACACGTCCAGACATTCAGATACACTCACAGATACTCACAGACACTCACAGAAACTCACAGACACTAACAGATACTCACAGACATTCACAGACACTCACAGATACTCACAGATACTCACAGATACTCACAGACACTCACAGACACTCACAGATACTCACAGACATTCACAGATACTCATAGTTACTCACAGACACTCACAGATACTCACAGACACTCATAGTTACTCACAGACACTCACAGATACTTACAGACACTCACAGACACTTACAGACACTCACAGACACTCACAGACACTCACAGATACTCACAGACACTCGCAGATACTCATAGTTACTCACAGACACTCACAGATACTCACAGACACTCACGGATACTCATAGTTACTCACAGACACTCACAGACACTCCCAGATACTCACAGACACTCACAGATACTCACAGACACTCACAGATACTCACAGACACTCACAGACACTCACAGACACTCACAGACACTCACAGATACTCATAGTTACTCACAGAAACTCACAGAAACTCACAGACACTCACAGACACTCACAGATACTAATAGTTCCTCACAGACACTCACACTTACACCTACTCTCAGCAACTTAACTTAAGTTCATTTTTAAATCAATTTCTTTATCTTCTTTCAAAATTTGGTCATACAAAAATTCTTACATAAACTGTTACCAAACGTAGTCTACTTGTACGCTTACTAACCCATGAGCATAATTTAAAAGCCACATGAGGAAGGCACCAATGTTGTTTTTCTTCCCATGATGTTTCGAGAGTAAAACGCCCAGAAGTCTAAAATTGACAATGCATTTATAGAGTCAATTGTGCACGCTCATTTTTCGGCAATGTCGCAATCGATCGTTGTCGTGTGTTGTGCGGTATAGACGGACAATTTATTTTAAATATAACCAACTGATTCAGCAGCGATTCGTCGCGGTCATCGGACCGGGGGGTTTACCCTGTCGCATATGCACCGCGAGGAGCTTTTGTAGAAACGGAGATAGATTCAGAGGGGTTGTAGAGCCAATGTGAGTTACGTGTGTCGGTCTATACAAACGAAGAGAGCCGACTAGCTGACGCGCGTGGTTCATGGAACACAATGTAATCCCCAAACGCGCTTGTAATTCGTGTATAATAGAGTACGCAACCCCCCCCCCCTCTTGTACTCTCTGCATCCTTATTCGACGAGGGAAAGAAACGGGGGACACGTATAAAGCACGTCGTGTATGTAGTTTATACACGCGGGGACAGAACACACCCCGCAGAGAAGAGAGAGAGAAAGAGAGGGAGAGAGATTGTATCCCGATTCACGATTCACCCTCTCGCCACCGTGCCCGACAGCCGTGACGACAAATTCGACACGAGCGGGCAAAACATCGCTTCGCCAAACTACCGTGGCAGGGTTAAAAGAAACAGGTCGAGCTTGGGGACTCGCGACGCGCAACCCGAACCACCGCGATCACTAAATGGAAAACGTTTTTCCATCGTACCAACGATTTAGGGATCTAAAAAAATGACGTCTCTGCGATTGAACTTTGGAATTAAGGTAGACATATGTGCGAAATATTTTCAAGGGCACTTCGTTATGTGCTTTAAGGGGTTTCATAAAAAAAAAAATCAAAAGTAAAAATCATTGCGAAGTCGTTGAAAAACCATTCATACGTTCCCTGGAAAAGAAATCAATGAAAATGTTTTAAAAAACTGAAATAAAAGTTCTCGAAACGATTATTTTGTCGTGACGAGTATTTGAAACTGAAGAAAGTCGATAGGACATCTCGTGGTGACTTTTGGTACTAATTCATTGGATCCAAACTCAAGACACTATTGGTCCATAAATTTACGGAGGGGATCCAAACCTGCGCACACATTATATTTGATCCAATATGCCCATCAAGTTGTCCTTACTCGAGCTTTCAATTTTAAAAAACAGATCTACCAAAATTGCTCTCCAAACAATTAGACGTTTCAACACAGACTTTGTTCCCATTTTTTTTTTAACAGAACCCCCTACAATTCCTCTTTAAAATGTCATCCACTTTCCTAAATCCCCTTTATTAGAAAAAAAAAAGACCCCATCAATTTTTCAGAGTCCTTTACATAAATGCATTTCCAACAGTTCTTAAGCCATTCAATCCAAATTTGCTGATCACAGTCCCGTTCCTTAAAAGTCCGACGTAAAAACGAATGATCTTTGCACCACAACTCTGAAAGCCCTAACCCAGTATATATTCACCATTCTAAAAAAAAATCATCGTATCGTCAGTTCACATAAGATTTCACGTCCTAAACCTCCGTCAGCATCCGTACGACCATTGCGTTGCGAGTCGTGGAGACTCTGATTGAATATCCGCAATAGCTGCAAACAGCCGCAGCGTATAGCAGCTTCGAAAAGGGCGTTGGAGTCGTCGCGGTATACCGGTGAAACGTATATCCACACGGTGGGCTTACGTATACCGAAGCTCGGAAACCGCGACGGAAAAGCCATAGCCACACGGCGTACACAAAGGGCACATTAGCCGAGGCCATAAAAGTAAAATAGCTATAGCCCCTATTCTCTTCTTCTTGTGCTTCTCCTCTCTCACGAGTATAACGAATCCCTCGTGCGAGAGTTTCTGCCCGAGCGAACGTTGGTTAGTGCCCTCACCAGTTCGTGTACATGTACACATTGCACCACACAATCATTTCTTTCTGTATATATATATATATATATATATATATATTTATATATAAATTGTACAAGTATATATACAAGTGTTTGCTGCCAAGTGTGTGGACTCGGAATGGCGAGAGAGTCTACTTAGCGAGTGTGTCGAATCCCCAGTCGACGTATCCCATATACTTTACCAACACGAACCGTCGACCGAAACGGCAAGCAACCAACACACCTTTAACACCGCCATTACGAGGTGAAAGATGACGGCCATTTTGTGTGAGCCGTCGGACGGAACGCGGCAAGCCAACAGTCAAACACAAACGCTTTCTCTGTCTTTTCTACCACTCTCTTTTCTTTTTTTTTTTTTTTTTTTCTTTTTTTCTCTCTCGCTCTCTCTCGGTCTCTTTCGCCGCTTAAACTCACTGTCTCGAGCATGCCGACTGTGAGTTATAGTTGGTGTAAAGAAGCGGAATCGTTATAGGGCAAAACTCCTTCAAGACACACATCCAACAAACCGACAGAACTTATGCAGTCTCAATACAGAGGCGGTCGTGCGTTGCCATTGAAAAATTCGAGACCTCGATTGGCTCGACTGTTCAATTAAATCTTTTTAACATTTTGCAACTGATTGCATGAATTTATGTTTTTTTTTTGGTTTTTTTTTTTGAGGGTTTTGTGATTGACATGTGGCTTAATAGGGTCACGAACGGTCAGGTCCAATTGTAGGGAAAAAAAATGATTCATCGGTTTTTTAATTGAATTTTTGAGACTGGAAACTGAGAATACTGTGCTTGGTATTATTTAGCATTGTTCAATAATTTTTAACTCATTGGGAATTGATTTCTTTTTTTTCTTTTTAGATTTCGTCTAAGTGGTCATTAAGAATATTATTTATTATAGGCATTGACAGACGGGAGGATAGTGTGAAATTATATAAAAATTAGTTTTTCAATCAATTTAATAAGTTGTGGTGCGGTTCTTATTTTTTTAAATTTTAAATAATACTGATGAGTAAAAACACAAATGTCTAATGAGATTTAATATTGATCTTTATATAATAATTAAATGATAATTATTATATAAAAATCAATATTTAAAAAAATGGTAGAATCCCAGTAGCTCTTAATTATTTTGTATCTTAATAGAGATGCACGTGTCGTTTTTTTTTTTAATTGGCACACAAATTTTAGGTACCAAATAGAATTAAAAATGAAAAGTTAAATATAAGCCACTCTATTAACACAAATTCTAAAAAAAAAAAAAAATCAGACTTAAATACGTATTTAAAATTTTTCAAATTATTTCTGAAAGTCTAAAAAGCCATAGATTGATTACTCATTTAATTAAAAATGTACAACTACATCAGAATCACTCATTATTAATTACAAACCAATTCTTCAAAAATCATAAAATTGATTTCACGATTTTTTGTTCAAAAATTAAATTGGTTTCCTCATATAGACTTAGTGAAAAATGGAGATTAATGAAAAATGTGCAAAGTTCTTGCAACGTTTTTATCTTTCTTCGTCATCCCAAACATACATTTATTGTCGTCCTCATCAGGTTCAGAGCAAAAATACTGAAACGACAATTTGCGCTGATACAAAAGCACCTAATTTATCATTGAAAATCACACCCAAGTTTAGTTTTATACAAAAGTTAATCGTAGGCATGACAGAGCATTTTCTCCCGAGCTCATATTTTTTTATTGTTTTTTTTTTTTTTTTTTTTTTCCAA
Source organism: Perithous albicinctus (assembly GCA_964016905.1). Classification (NCBI taxonomy): domain Eukaryota; kingdom Metazoa; phylum Arthropoda; class Insecta; order Hymenoptera; family Ichneumonidae; genus Perithous; species Perithous albicinctus. The sequence goes on along the minus strand of OZ024696.1, from coordinate 18,543,981 downwards.
AGAGAAGGAGAGCGAGAGAGGAGCTGTTAATAATTCGGTACGGGGCGCGTTGCGCTAAGAGGATAAGCGTGTCTCGTCGAGGACCCGTGACCCAACCCCTCGGTCCCGCACAGAGCGCTCAGCCTCTTGCCCGCCCGCTACCCGAGAAAGTGCGGTGTTTGCAGAATTCATTGAATCATTGCCATTCCCGGTGGCACGCGCGCGCCCTTCTCTCCTTCTCTCTCTCTCTGTCTCTCTCTCTCTCTCTCGGTCATACGCCCGGCTATTTTTCAATTGTTATTCCTCCCCGAGAGGAACAAATGAATAATGCCCACGTGAATACTGGAAGCTGCGTGGGCCAAAGAGGAGGGTGGAAGTGTGCCTCGTAACCACAACCACCACCACTGTGATAGGCAACACCGGGGTTAGATGAATCACTTTTTTTTAGCTTTTGAATTTTTGTAGTCAAATTATTTACGGAAGTCTAATCTGCTTGGCCGCGAGTATTATTTTTTTTTTTTTAGGGATGTGCTATTGGCCTGTCAGTTAAAAAAATTGTTGGCAGGTAAGCAAGCGGGTAATACGGGTCACCTATATTTTTTAAAATTTTTACTTTACGTGCCTTTGGAACAAAACTAGTGGGCCAAATATTCCTAAATAATTCTCGGTCAAGCATAACATAATTCGCTACAGTATGGCTGTAGCTTTTTCTTTTTTCCATCAAAATTGGCATAGTTATGATTTATCAAAAATTATTAAAAAAAAAACATTGAAACCTACGGTCTTGTTTCAAATTTGCTTATATATACTAAATCACTATACTCATTCCAGAAAGAATAATCTCAAGCACATTTGAGAATTATTTGAGAATATTTGGACTACTGATTTGCGTTTGATAGATGCGCAGGGTTTTTAAAGAAAAATAATTTATTGTGCGTGACCCCCATTACCCACACCCCGGTGGAACATGGCGAAAAATTGCTTGTTTTATGGACCAATAGTAGATATTTTTTTTAAGTGCCATATCAGTCTTCGAATATACGCAAAATATTGTTTCATCTCACTTTTCAATCCCATCCTTCAATTCTATTTGCCACTGAGCCAAGTAACCCCGGTCTCTCCTACACTCGACTGTACACGAAGTTATACACAACTAGTGTACAGTGCATAAGGGCTAAAACCCGCCGGATGACGAGCGTTATTATTTCAGTGTGAGAGCTGCCGGCGGCGAATGCGAATCGGCAGCGTTTTCAATTATACCACGATAAATTGATCTTTATTGGCTGTCTGCTCTGTCGACTCTCCATATAACCCCAGAAGTTCGAATGCATCCTTTTGACTAATTGATTTGTACATTAATTACACGCTTTAGTCGAATAAATGTCTAATCATTAATTGAGATTCATTGAGATCGATACTAGAGAGATCTTCCAGTTCTATATACAACACGTCTATAATATCGATACACACTAGTCTATTACATGATTTTCCATTTTTTTTTCTTCCTCACCTCATTCTCAAGGTAATTGGCTGATAATTAAATCGAAGATGTGCTGTAAAGCTGCTTTTAACGAGAGATGGTCTTTCTTGTTTTTGCGTAATTAGCGCAAAGTTGCGAGCATTTATCTTGACGTTTGTGGCTTATTTATGTTGAGATCCCTCATCGTACGTGTTACATTTTTTTTGCGAAATTACCGATCGTAAGTTTTATGGAAAAAAAAAAAAATAGGGTGCAGCTTTTCGTGCAATTATTGTCTAATTATCGTTTTATCTGTAATACGTGACTGCGGCTTTAAGGGGAGACTAGAATAAGGAGAAAAGATTTTTTTTTTCTTATATTGATATTTACATGAAAATTTGGGAATTACAAATAAAAATATGTCGAAATTTGTATTGTTCGTTAATTAGTTTCAGGATTATACTGAAACCATGAAATGTACTTTTTTATATAATTTGGTGCTTTTTTTTTTTTAATTTCAATTTCATTTTGTGTTCGTAACAGAATTCTGAATGACTAAAAAAAAGCCATAGATGCAAATATAATAAATTGTAGGAGTTTAATTATTTTTCAATATCTCGGTTCATATTTTTTATAAAAAAAAGGAAAAATTCCTAAAATTTGATATGTTCGAAACTAGATTTTTTTTTTTACTTCTAGATTTTTATTACTCGATTTTTTTCGAGAGTGGATCGAGAATAATTGATATCTTTTTTAATTCAAGAAAAAAACAAAATTTCCATATTTTGAAATGAAAAAATTTCAATAATGGTTTCTTGTAGGAAAAAAAATAAATAAAACATGTCATGATAAAAAAAATCTAAAACGTTTCCAATTTAATAATCATCATTTTCAGACGACTTAATTTATTTATTGGCAGAAAAATGTCAGCTCTAGTGTCTGAAGTGAACATAAAAAATGTTCACTTTCCACATCCTCCCAACAAATTACAAAATGATGTCCTGCAAAACGATCCAGCCTGTATCTAAATAGCTCCACCCACGTAAAACCCATAAGCCTACAATATTGACTGCTTTCGATGCTCAAGTCATAGGTGCGAACATATGCCACCCACAATTCTTATAAGCCCATCAAGAAAATCCAACTTTATCTCAACACTTAGTGTTTCACACACCGCGATATATATTCCTCCATCGAAAAATTCTATTCCATATATACTATTTTTTTTCCAGCTCTCGGACACGAGGATTACATTATAGATGCGCGAGAATAAGCCTCTCTTCTCTTCTAACCGCTCGTCTTGTATTCGCGTAAGCGTGAAGAAATAAACTCGTTCGAGTATAGAGACTCCACCGACGGAGCCTGTGGGGTTGCTCACGTTACCAACGTAGCATAATTTGCCTCGGTTCAACGGCCCCCGTGCGGAAACCAACTATTTTCATTTCCGTTATTGAAAAACTGAAAAGGAAAAAAAAAGATTAACAAAAAAAAAGAAGAAAATACAATAAAAGATTAATACGAAGCCAGTGGCAAAGTCGAGTAGTGCATTTCTCAGACAAACTGGAAATCTCACTTTTGCGGTGGTTTTCTACTCTGTATTCATGCTCAATGCCATTCTCATCGCACATATAATATATACCCTCTATATTGTATAAATATATATGGGGCATTCCAAGTCAATTCACGTGGTCATCGGACTGATCCTCTCGACTCGGTCGGTGCATTTTTTTTTCCGTTTTTCGGTCCAAGAAAAAGAGGATATTTTTTTCAGATTTTTATCAATTGTTTTTACCCTGAAATTTTTTCTTTTTCATAATTTTTGAGGAAAAGTAAATTTCGACCGGTTTTGAAATTCTGAATTTTTTTCCATAAAATGTAGGACCAAGAACAATTTATACTTTCTTTTATTCTAAGAAAAAAAAAATTTCTCTCATTTCTGTTCTAATTGAAATAGATTTTTTTCAATTTTATTGTAATTATTGGACGAATTTTCAGCGTTTTACTCTCAAAATATGGGAAATTATTTTTTTACCATTACATGCTTTATTTTTATTTTTTTTCTACAACAAAGCATTATCGAAATTTTTGAGTTTCAAAATATGGACATTATTTTTTTTTTTAATTAAAAAAAAAAAGAAATTCTCTAACTACGATGTAAATCTTTATTTTTAGTCCCAGATTTTGTGTAATAAATTTCAGAATTTTAAACCCGTTCGAAATTAATTTTGACTCAAAAGTAATGGAAAAAAAAATGATTTTAAAGGATAAAACAAGTGATAAAAATCTGCAAAAAAAATATCCTCTTTTTTAAAATCAAAATATGCCAAAAAAAATTCGTCAACTAAATCCGAGAGGGTCAGGCCGACGGCCAAGTGAATTGACTTGGAATGCCCCGTATACATATATACGAGCGCGCGAGAAATGTAATGTCCCGGCTCGTTGCATCCCCGTAGTATTCGCACTATATCTGTATATAAACATACGTATAGGATATATTCGGAGTCAGCTCTCGCCTCGACGCATCTATATCCCTTTCCTTTACAGCAACCCCCTGTGATTTCTCCCCCCCTCCTCGCTCTCTCTATTCGGCGTTACGAATCTGAAGGTAATATTGCCGTACCATTAACCGCGAACATGTGTAGGGAGTTCATAATCGACTATTTCTCCAACCCCTGAAACTCACTCCCCGTCCTTCACGCTGACTACCCTTTTTTTTTTTTTTTTTACTGTAACTTGAAACAGATTTCTAAAGGTCATAAATATAGAGGGGAGATAACTATGATTTTTGGTGATAAAATTACATACTGCTGTCTCTTTTTCGACGTTGAATAATAAAAATAATGATAATATTAATTCGTAAATGTGAAAAAAGTTTTTAGAAAATTAAAGTTATTGCTACCGAATTCTTTATTAACAATTTAATGTTTATTATATTATTTTTTATACGAATCTAAGAAACAAACATAAATAATTAAATTGATATATAATAAAAAAATATTCTGAACTTCGAATCCACTCAAAGTTGATGAACTATTATTAAGCTGTTGTGAACAGCTGCTTAAAAAAAAAAAAATTGTGATAGATTTTTGCAACCTCTTTTTACATAGTAATAAATCCAAGAACAAATAGAATTTAAAAAAAAATGTCAATGTAACGTTTGAAAAGTGGAAATCCATTGTGTGAAATTCAAATGAATATGTTTGAAATTCCTAACCTATTACTATTATTTTCGTGCAGTAAAGTATTTGCATTGTAATGAATTTATATTGCAACATGAAAGCCATTGGAAAATCGTGTATAATTTGACGCCCTCGTCAAATACCTTCAATGTTGTACAGGTCTTTACCTCAATTTCAGCTCGAATATAGGATCAATAAATGATTTATAACCAAGTCGATTTATCGTCGAAGTAGCCAAGTCCAGGCCTGTAAATTATTCTTTGTTCTTGGTACTCTCACACACACACATATATACTAAGTGTTAGCTATAATCTCAATCACGTAAAGACATAAACTACGTTCTCTCCTTTTGTCCTATATCTATATACCCCTTTCTACGTCTACACATAGAGCTATACTTCAAGGTGTGTGTACGGCAAAGCCTTCAGTTACCCGAGTACCGAATGCATGCTCAAATACAACCGTAACGACAAACATGTTCCGTGGTATTATATAGCTGCTCGTATATATCCGCGAATGTTGAAGACATAGCGCGACAGGTAAACCCATCCAACCTCAGCGAGAATCCAAGAGGGGCATAACAGTTCGTTGACCGTGACCCGATCGAATATTTGCTACATACAGGACAGCATGACAATTGTCCCACTATACGATTCTTATGGACTTGTCATCATTTGACATATTATCAAACGTATTTGTTTGGCCTTTCAAGAATTAAATTCTTATCACTTTGGCGATATCGAAATTAAAAAAAAAAAAAAAACACTTGAATATATTGCATATTGAAAGTGGAAATATTTATTGTAAACAAAAATTGAAGACATATTTTAATAGGAACATCACGATATAAACACTATTTTTAAAATGTGACTTTTAAGCGCCTAAATAAATTTCAGTAATAAATTTTTTTAAAAATTATTATTATTATTATTATTATTATTATTATTATTATTATTATTATTATTATTATTATTATTATTATTATTATTATTATTATTATTATTATTATTATTATTATTATTATTATTATTATTATTATTATTATTATTATTATTATTATTATTATTATTATTATTATTATTATTATTATTATTATTATTATTATTATTATTATTATTATTATTATTATTATTATTATTATTATTATTATTATTATTATTATTATTATTATTATTATTATTATTATTATTATTAAAAAATTAAACAGTTTTCAACATTTTTAAAGTAGCTGTGAATTTCTTTTATACCGACACTCAATTAGCGTTGACGCTCATTGTTATTATTATTTATTTTTTTATTTTTTTTATTCCTCATTAAGTAATCGATGATTGGGACGATGTCTTATCGCAAAAATTTGGTAATAGCCCGGGCGTAGTGCCAGGGATTGTAGAGGGAAAAGGTATGTGTAAAGGAGAGAGGGCACCATCGAGATCGAAGGAGAGAAGGGCGAAAGGTCGGAGTTAGGAAGAGCCGCGGCCGAAGCCCTTTGGCACTGCGAGTGATTTATAGAGACCGCCTTTGTGCTCTGCTCGCTGGTTGTCTTGGCCCGGCCGCGACCACATTCTCTCGTACGGTAGAACTCGAGAGCCCGAAAGAGTATGAGAAAGCGGAGAATATAAGGCGAAAGAAGAATCGGGCGAGGAGGCAGAGGCGAAAGAAGACGCTTCGGCAGCGGCGGCGGCGGCTAAGTCGAGAACGCGGCAGACATCGAGGCAGGCGATGATGCTACAGCTCCAGACAGCGTGGCTCTACGTGGCCACAGGTGCGTGCCTTCTTCTCGCGCGCACCATCCCCATTCCTTACACGCTCACTCGACTATCCTGATCCCTTTCCCTCTCTCTCTCTCTCTCTTTCTTCCTCTTCGGGTTCTGCGTTCCCTAAAACCCATTACATTCTCGCTGGTCCCAAATCACTGCGCGCACTCTTCCCACCCGCGCGCATCTCGGACCTTCCGCCACCAATTTCTATCCCGATGGCGTATAAAACCCATAAGTAAGCCAAGGAAACTCAATTTCAATTACTCCTGAAAGTGAGACACAGCATCGACGGATTCTCGACTTGATATGGTTAAACAAAAGTTCAGATTTTCTTGCAAAAATTTTGTTTCATTTTTTTTATGGATTAGTTTTTTTTTTAAATGCATGTGACAATTTTGTAAATTTAGGCAAAAGTGAAAATGAGACATCTACGACGAGTTCGTCACTTGAGGTAGTAAAACAAAAGTTTAGATTTTGTTCGAAAAATTTTGTTTCATTTTTTCTATGGATTAGATTTTTTTAAATGCATGTGGCAACTTTGTAAATTTAGGCAATTTTGGACAAGAAGCCATATCACGTAAAAATGACAAAGGGAAGAGCTGAGGCCTGTGAAATTCTACAATAAATACCAAAAGTCCCACAAACTCAAATGAACGAGGATATATATATATATATATATATATATCTAAAGAGCAAAAGTGACGTGCGAAGTGTATCATCCGAAAAGCAACAACAACCAGTCGATCGTACTTCCCAGCTCGCTTTTCTTCACGGTCTCATCGCAAAACGGGCAACACGGGCTTCCCTGCCAAGATGTATCTCACAGAGAGCTTCACGACTAGGCGCAACAAAAGCAGCGTTAAACCATTTGGTCTGTAGCTAATTTTTTTTTTTTTTTCTGCTTCGGTTTCGCGGCGGCATCTCGACCGAGGAGAGGAATTCCATCCATCAGAGGCAGGGCTTGCTACGCCGCGTTAGTTATAGTTATAGGTAGTTCGCGCGAGTCCATATATATATATATGTATGTATACACACACACAATCTATAGCTAAACCGTAGCTATACGTATACTACAAGTGGCATAAGTATAGCTATACCTACCTGTAGTTTCATAGTAGTAGGGATGGAAGCTGCTGCTGGATGGGTAGAAGGTCGTGGAGAGAGCCAGTGGAGAGTCGAGAGATAGCTTGTAGAGAGCGCGAGGGGAGCAAAGAGGACTCGTGCGAAAACTCCTGCGCCCCCTATCTTGGTGAGACCGGGGCTATTTGAATCAGGGGCAAATGTAGTGTCAAGTCCATTTAAAGGAATGTCTTTATCGTCACACACATAACCCCTAATTTCACGTAGAAAATTATGAGAAAATAATGTAAAAAAGTTTGGAAAACCATTTTTTAGTTATCTTTTGTTTCAAAATATTGTACATAAAAAAAGTACGTTGTTAATTTTCACCTAATTGGGATGTCAATTTTTTCGTACGTTCGAGATACAGTTTTCAAAATAAATACGTTTGTATTTTTCGACAAAAACTTTTGTTTAGGGGAAAAATAAAAAATCAATATTGTTGATTAAAAAGAAACGTACAAGAGAAATAAACAAATATACAAATACATAAACATACAAACATTTAAGAAGACAAATATACGAATATACGAATGTACAAATATAAAAATATACAAACATACAAAAATACAAAAATACAAAAATACAAAGATACAAAGATACAAAAATACAAAAATACAAAAATACAAAAATACAAAAATACGAAAATACAAAAATACAAAAATACAAAAATACAAAAATACGAAAATACAAAAATACAAAAATACAAAAATACAATCATACAAAAATACAAAAATACAAAAATACAAAAATACAAAGATACAAAGATACAAAAATACAAATATACAAATATACAAAAATACAAAAATACAAAAATACAAAAATACAAAAATACAAATATACAAATATACAAATATACAAAAATACAAAAATACAAAGATACAAAAATACAAAAATACAAAAATACGAAAATACAAAAATACAAAAATACAAAAATACAAAAATACAAAAATACAAAAATACAAAAATACAAAAATACAAATCTTAGGAGTCACAAAACAAGAGCCCTCTTTTTAGTCCAATATGTACCGAGACCATTTTTTTTGGCAAAGATCAAAAAGCAAATAGTGATCCATCGAGCCCCGGCCTCCTACAGTAAGGGAAGGAACTGAGTGAACGCGAACGAGAGCCAAAGGCAAAGTGGCGATCCTAGCGCTCTCTCAAGACTCAGGTGTTGATGACCAGACAGTGCAACGCTCAGCGGCAGCAGCAGCAGCAGCAACACCAACGACTTTACGGTATCTCTCTCTTCTCTCTCTCTCTCTCTCTCTCTCTCTCTCTCTCTCTCTCTGCTGTGTTTCTCTTTCTTTCTTCAGTCGTAGCATATAGCCACCGCCTCTCCCGTCTCAGCTCACGGCGGTTTCAGTCGGGATGCCTTTCATCTTTTTATCTCCGTCTTACACCAACAATCTCACATCTCATTGTCTCTCTTTCTCCTCTCTAGAAGGAGTCTCCCTTTGCCAGTCTATCGAGACACAACTCGCACCAACAACCGGGCATCATAGCACCTCGAGCGCTCGCCCAAATTCTACCCGTGGCGAACAAATTACTACACGTCTATAGGCATGTTTTTCTACACTATACTACTTTAACGGGGGCGCTGATGTGTGCACGGATACAGATGGAAACATAAGAAATATTTGTGTGTGAGTATTCGAGGGAACTATAGTGCAATCTAGCTGTGAGACACGAAACCTCAACGACGCGACCGCACCGCGGCATTCTCGATATGCTTGACCGAGTTTAGTCTCCTGTGGAATTCGCGCGACAGCGTAATAGAGTTGGTATATTCGCGTAAGTGATTTCTCACAGGCATCTGACTTATAGAGAGATTCCTTTTTTTCTTTTTTTCTTTTCTTTTCGTATCATTTGATATCATTGTTATCACTGCGTTGCTTCAGTTACAGAAATATTTTATTTCTGATTAACATTATCACTTTAATTTAGGATTAACATTAACACTTTTATTTTTGCAGGTTTACGTTTTACCCACAAAGAGCTCTCGAATTGGCTGCCTCAATGTATATTGTCATCTTTGACATGGAATATATTTTACAAAATGGTATACGAAAGAAAAATATCCGACAAAAAAAATGTATCATTTTTCGCATAAAAATATATGCACTATATTTAGATGTTAAAATGGTTGCTAGTCACTTGGCTGCTGATGCGATCTAGAAATATAATTTTTTCTTTTTACTATTAATTTACAGGAAAGCGAATCCTTGGAGAGAAGCAACTAAAACTTTTTTTTAACGGACTCTGGTCAGCCGGAACAAGGATAATAAAAGCGCGTTCGTCTTAACGCTGGTCGAGTGTACAGAGACTGGAACTTTCCTTTTTCTGCATCGAATTATATCCTACTACGAGTAAGACCATATAAGGCTGAAAAGCCGCTTTAATAGTTTTCATGATTATAACGGTTTCTTCAACAGCAAGCCTTTAAAGTTTGGAAAAGCCTAAAGGCTAATCGCAAACGGTACTTTAACACTACCTAAACAAATGCTCATGTTATAGCTGCAAGGTGGGTTAAAGCCTAAGGCAGAAGTTGAACGATTTGTAATTGGGACATTTATCCATATCGGGAAGTTAATAAAAATCGCAAATTTTTAACACCGATTGTTTTGTGTGACAACACATTTTTGTGTATAGACAATTACTGGAATAATCGAAAACAGAGTTAGAGAATAGTTAGAGAATTTCGTAATCACTTTTCATGTCCCAAGTGGCATCGATTCTAAATCTGTGATTTCGCACAGCAATTGCTTTGACTGCTTATACACGGAAAGTCATTTAATCATCGAATATAATAATCAAACTAAAAATCGTCAAACCAATCTTGTTGAGTTGTATATATCGTTAAAAGAATGGAATTACGTGGCTCCGGTGAGAAAATAAAAACAAAAACAAAAAAAAAAAAACAAAAAGCAAGCCAGTGCCGAAGCTAAAAGAGCGAAGAAACAGTACATAAACTTTCGATTCTCGAATATATATCGATACTTTGATGACCGTAGTTACGCGGTAGAAGCGTAGAGGCCTATACACCCCGGGTATATAGGGATTGTATGGGTGAAGCGCGAGAGCAAATTGGTACCCGGCCGCGCGATTATTCATGCCATTACGGGATGTAGCCTTTGCTTTGCGCGAGGCCGAAGCGGGATGGATCTTAACGAGCCTACTCGCAAGCAAGCGCATCGGTATCCCCTGGTTACCACCGAGAACCACGGCCCCCGAGTGGAAGACACAAGTCGAGAAGGATGATGGGAGGCGTAAGAATCTACTCACTGTTGCTGCTGCTTTGCTGCCTACTACTACTACTACTACTACTACTACTACTACTACTACTACTACTACTCTCCCGTTTGGACTTGGACTGCGAAGAAAGAGAAAAGAGGGTTGTACCTCCACTACCTATATAATTCATTTATCCATTGTGCCGGGGTGTATACCAAACCACCATGGCGAACGAGAGCCGGAGTAACAATAGAGGCCGTGGCCAACAATGGTCCATTTTCATTTGAAACACGGACTCACGCGACTCTTCCACTGTTTCACCCGCAATTTTGTATTCGCCTCTGGGCTAAAAGTCTTTTCAATTTGTATATACACAGAGTATTATAACGACGCGGGCAATGCGCGGAGGTTTTCTCGTGGTTCGCGTGAGCACCAGTTTCGCTGGTTACCATCAGCCACAAGAGATCCCTCAAGAGGTGAGGTCAAAACGATGAAAATTGAACTTTACATATTTCTCACAGGGCAATACACTTTAGTGGCAGATATGTAATTCGAGAGATGAATTATATGGGAGATTATTTTTTTTTCTTTTTATTTTTGCTTTCTTTTTTTAACGTTTAGAGTTGTACTTGATTGGATGCACGGTTTACACATCGGCCATTATTTCACACGGTTTGCGCTTCTTTATCAGTTTTTTTAATTTAAAAATCAATGTTTAATTGTATTGAAAAATTGCCGCTTCATTTTTTTTGCAATTTTTTTGTAACGATTACTTTGTCTGGGCTTATTAAGAAACTTGGATTTTCATGGTTTTAGCACTTTGCTATTAAGCAGTCAGAGCGGCAATTTTTATTTAAAAGAATGTGAACTGTTTTTAGTAAAAAACTAAAGTAATTGAGGAAAAGCCAGATACACGTCTTGTTATTTTTTTCTCACGACTTTTAAATCTTTTTTCAAGATAAAAAATATTTATTTCAGCTGTTTATTTATTTTTGTTTAATTAAGAAGGTTTTAAAAAATTTTTTCTTTTTAAAATTATATAGTTTTCTTCATTATCATAAATAAAAAAATTCTCGTTCGTTCGTAAATAGTCTGGGACCTGTATTTTATGAATCTTTTGACTTTTTACAAATTTTTTTTTAACGATCTATTTGGCATGAACTGTGGAGGGTGCTAAAAATAGACCAATGGGAATAATTTTCGTATATGCTCAAAGACATGTACTTTCACCCTATTAAAATCGAATTTTAATTATATGCATAAATTACGGTAGAAATTTAAAAAATAAAAATCCCTTATTTTTCTGTTACAACTTTTTTAAACATACCTTGAAACTTCGCTACAAATCCGCCCACATAATTAAAAACTATTTTTTCCTCAAATTTCCTCTTCTTTATATTTACGTGAAATTAGTATTTGTCATTGTTTAGCCTGTGCTCGATCTGCGATCTGCTAAACTTCCTGCCAAAGCTTCAGAAAGTCGTCTAACATATCGTCTAACATATAGTTTGTGGGGAGTCTCGAGTTTGCTATAATATACAAATAACTACATAGACAAGAAAATTGCATCCCCTATGTTTTGTCATAATTTAATGCATAAACCCTTGTCTACACAATTTCGTATAAATAATACAATATTTCGCAGTAATCGTTTTGTTTGGGATCATCAATGTTTTCAACAAAACTACAATACTGGCTTTCCTCTGAGCTTTTTTTTCTGTCAATGCAATAACTTTTTTTAGCATCCTGTAAGGAGTCTATGATGTCCTAATGTTATATTTATGATTGCAGACTGGGATATGGGCCATTCCATACCATACCAATTTCACGTAATAAAGAATTTGTGGTACTATTTCAGTTTTGTTCAAAGCGTTTTTTATTAAAACAAAAAAAATAATAAAAATCATAAGCTTTTCGATAAAAAAAAGAAACTTCTTTTACTATTTCAATGGTGTCCATGGAAATGTTTGGGTCACGTAAATACATTTTTCAATCAATTAGGCTTTTAATATAAACCTTTATACAATAAAAATATTTTTACAAAGTACGAATTATTTATCCCTAAAGCACTTATAATTTTAATATTCAAAAAATTGAAATCGTACTAAAAAAAAGTCTGAAAAAATTCTCAAAAATATTTGGCACAGAATTTCTGAGTATTTTTTCAGATCCTTAAAATTAGGGTCTTCGATATTTTTCTTTAAAAAAATTATAAATCCCCCAAATAAATTTTGGCAAATCTACAGAAAAATTCCGAGTGCCTTTTCAGCGTCATAATAATGATATAAAAAATCGTGGACCAGATCGGAGAGGTCGAGGACCCGAATTGGTATGAAATCCACCATACATATATATGTATACATGGCACTTGCATATTCGATATGCCGATAAGAGAAAAGCGTATTGCATCGGATTTATCGGGGAAAAAGCACGATGTCAGTGACCATGGGTGCTTGTTCAACGACAAATACTCACTCATGTATGGCCTGAAAGTTTTTCTCGCGAATGCTGGCTATCGCTATTGCTATTGACGCTTTTTGCTCGAGCAACGCCGTGTTCTAGCGACCTTATAAATCATTCGCTAAAGTGTCGTCGCTGTGTTGTGTATATGTCCCGCAAAACTGTGACCCTATATACATAGGCTTGCATACGTTTCTCAGCCGATAAATTATTTCCGCCCTGGTATATCGAGCTGCAGACCGAGTTCTCCTCGTCGCACTCGACACAACATCAGAGACTACGATCTATATTGTCTCTCGTGGCACCTTCTCTCACACAGTTGTCTCTATAAACATCCGATAGTTATTATTCCTCGAGACAGATTTCATAATCGTCTTCATCTTTTTTTTTACTTTCTTAAAAAACGAGTATTTATATTATTGGAAAATATTTGTTAGATCAATCTTGATATATAATTCGAAAATATGATTCTTACAGATAAAATCGTGTGGGTATTTTTTTTTAATATGGGTTTATTAAATTAAATGTTATGATTGCAAGAAGAAAAAAAGAAGAAAACGTTTTTTTTGCTCTTTTTAAAATATAAATATTTATATTATTGGAAAACATTTGTTAGATCAATCTTGATATATAATTCGAAAATATGATTCTTACAGATAGAATCGTGTGGGTATTTTTTTTTTAAATATGGGTTCATTAAATTAAATTTTATGATTGCAAGTAGAAAAAAAGAAGAAAAGTTATTTTTGTATAGAAATATTTGATAAAAAGTTGCCAAAGTTTGTCGTAAATAACGTTGCAAATAATCGAGTCTATTTAACTTTTAATTAATGTATTTTTGTGTATGTGTTACAGAAGGAACAATCGAGGCCTGTATCACAATTTTTTATACTCAGACCGCAAATATTTTAAACAAAATAAGAATGGTTTAATCAGAAAAGTCTACAAAATTTTATATTTTTTCTCCCATAATTCAGGTTCAATGTACATAATTGCAGATTGATATTGCTTCGTGTACACTTTCTAAGATTTAAATTTCAGATTTTTAACAATTTATCCTCCTTCCTTTAAATATAATATAAAAATATAAAAAAGTATTTAATTATATTTTCTATATTAATATTTGAGTGTCTGCAACGTACTTTATTTCCACCCCCGCAATGAGAGAATTCGAGAAAAAAAATTCATTTTAACATAATAAATACTTGAGAGATGAATTCAAAATAATGCAACTTATCGTAATTGATTAAAACAGCCTCAAAAGCTTAAAATACATATTAATCTGAAATTCCAAATAAATCATCTTGTCTATCAAAGAGAATTCTTCTCAGAGCCATCATCATCAGTTTTGCTTGAATCCGAAACGTCCATTAGATTAAATTTTGATATTCAAACGACTTGAAAATAAATTGAAGTCAGAATCGAATCGAATCATTTTGTACGTCATGAAGTTTGTATATCAAAAGCCTCTGCAGCACGTTTTAAATTTCGTCTCTACCATCGCTTTCTTATTTATTCACTGAATGTAAACTACCTGGTGAACCTCTGAGTAAAAAAAAAAAAAAAAAAAAAAGAAAAAGCTCAAAGGGAAGAGAATCATTTGTGTCGAGTTTTTCGATGGTTGTAGCATCATCAAAAGAAGTATGTATAACCGAACGATGAAGGGGATATATCGTGGCGTCGATTGCCACAAAGTCCGACGATTAATATCATCCTCATCGTCTTCGTGAAACGTGTGTCCACATTCGTAGGCTCACATACAAAAATGTGTGTGTGTGTGTGTGTATAATAAAGAGTAAAACATATGCAAGGGCGAGAGTTGCACAACGAGCATGGCAAAAGAATCCACGTATCCTCACAAAACAAATTATGCCGAGGGAACTAATGATGATTTGTTTAAATTTCTGGCGGGCTTTTTTCGAGATACAAGTATTGAGAATTATATATACATATGGGGCATTCCAAGTCAATAATTCACGTTGTCATGACCCTTTCGGATTCAGTTGACGACGTTTTTTTTTTTACATATTTCGGTCCAAAAAAAGAAGATATTTCTTTTTAGATTTTTATCACTTTTACCCTATAAAATAATTTATTTCCATAATTTTGGAGTAGAAATCAAATTCGACCAGGTTTTAAAATTTCAAATTCTTTTTCATAATATCTAGGAGTAAAAACAAGTATTTCCATCGTAGTTCGAGAATAATTTATTTTTTTTTAATTTAAAAATAAAATTTGGCCTAATTCTTGTTCTAATTGAATTTGATTTTTTTCGATTTTATTTTAATTATTGCGCGAATTTTCAGCGTTTTACTGTCAAAATATGGGAAATTTTTTTTTACCATGAAGTTTTATTGATTTATTTTTCCTACAAGAAACCATTAATGAAATTTTTAAGTTTCAAGATAGAAAAATATTTGTTTTTTTCTTATATTAAAAAAAAAATAGAAATTATTCTCGTCCCAGTCTCGAACTACGTTGGAAGTACTTGTTTTTAGTCGTAGATTAAAAAAAAAATTCTGAATTTTAAACCTGGTCGAAATGAATTTTTGCTCTAAAGTTATGAAAAAAAAATGATTTCAAAGAGTAAAAAAATGACAAAAATCTGAAAAAAAATATCCTCTTTTTTTGGACCAATATATGCCAAAAAAAAATCATCAACTGAATCCGAGAGTCAGGCCGATGACCGCGTGAATTGACTTGGAATGGCCCATACATACATATGTATATTTGTATGTATATACAGCACAATACTGTAATAGAGTGAGTCGCGACGAGCGAGGTGAGGGCGCGGGTGCGAACCATCAAAGAAAAGAGGAAAGGAGCCTCCTTGTGTCCATATGTGTAGGATCTCTCCTTTCTGACCGCTTCTCTCGCTCGACCGCCCGCTCGCTTGTCTGATTGAAGAGGGTCGTTCCAATTCCCCTCGCAACAATGATCAACTCTGAATCACGTTTACAATGACGTTAAAAGACCGATACCGGTGCGCTTTGTCGAGAAACCCGATGAATGCCGAGTTAAATTATTTTTCCCTTTAGATCCACACCTTCGACGATCTTGTAAAACAATATATCATACTTACCTATTTGGTTCCTTGGGTTATTTGTACTGCTATCATCGTCTTTGCTGAATTTTGCATTTTGATGAAAAAAGTATTGCCAATTATTTTTTTTACTGGGATTTAGAAAAATGATCAGTGAAGCATTGATTGAAATAAAATGTTTTGTTAAATTGTAATTTAACAAAATACTTTGAATAAATGTTTATTTTTTATTGTTGCAGGTTTACGAAATATTATCATACATTGTAAAAAAAAAATATAATTATTCAAGCTTTGTATGAATCTTCTGAAAGCAACGAAATGGATTGAGAGGTCAGGATAAAAATTCCCGGAGGAAAAAATCCCAGAAAAAAAAAAGAGGATGTCAGAAATGAAAACTCTTCAGTTTGCAAATTAAGAATTTTATAATTTCTTGAGTGTAGGTAAATTTGTCAAGAAACTGTAAAAAATACAGAGGCTCGGACCCCTCAAACGACGATCTTCGTCTTTCCCGGGGATTTTATTTCCGGGCTTTTTTTTGTCCAGAAGATTTTTTTTTCCTCTTACTCAAAATTTTATGCGATACCTATTTTTTTCAGGGAAATTTTATGTTATCGTACAAAATTTATAAAAATTTGAACTGGAATACAAAAATACACTAACGAAAAAAAAAAAAAACGATTCTGAGCTACATTTGGTATAATTTTTTGTCAATATCTGTAAAATGTTTCGATTTTAGAAAAAAATTTTATCGTTGTAACTTTCAAAAATATTGAGACAACGAGCTAAAATTTCTGGTGTATTATAAAATTTGAAAATGTTACATTAGTTTGAGAATTTTGATTTTTGATATTTCTATTGTCTCCAAAAATGAAGCACATGTATATTAAGACTCACTTGAGAATTTTTGGCACGTGCTAAACATTTTTTAATGTAATTGCAAATTCTGTTAGAACATACATTTGCAGTTAGATTTTGCAAAATTTTGGAATGGTATTTATGAAAAATAAGGAAATACTGCCATTTGAATGCAACAAAAATTGCAAAAAGTAACCTTTCATATTGCTTCCTTATTCTTTCAGTTCATCGTCCACGACCCTTTCTTTATGAAGCAGCCAAGATTGATTAATGGATGTCCTGATCGTGGAGACTGTGTGAACGACAAACAAAAAGGATGAAGAAGCGACGTACGATTATTTTAATTTCTCCACAATTCTGATTCATAATTAGCTATTTAAAAAACAAATTTTAAATTCTCTTCCATTCTAATAACACCTCCAATGCAGACAGTGATTTAGTGATTCTGTCTACTTTTTAATCATTATTTCTCATATAAAAATGTATAAATTATTTAGTCGACAAATAGTTAATGAAGATAAAAAATTATTTCTAAAGTTCCTTTATTATCTCGGCAAAAGTATTCTAAATAGTTTCAAATAGTCAATACAAAGTAATTCATTGCAAAAGAAAATATTTACTGCAAAAATAGTGAATTTACAATCATTCTGCAGTGACTTTTCAACAATTTTATTCAATATTTTAAGCTTTTTTTCATTTGAATAATTATTTCTTCAATGCAAAAATTCCAAAAAATCCAACTCTCGCTCAACTTTTTGTCTCCAATTCATAGTTAATGAAATAAAACAATTATCTTTAATGCTTCTCAATGATAAATTCGTCGAAAGGGACAAGGGATGTAATTTTTTTTTTTTTTTTAATGTTACGAATAAATAATCCAAAGAAAGCCATATATCTCACATATAATATGTACAATAATTTATTTATCGATGAAATTCTTTCTACATTTACAAATACTTGTTTTTTATTTATTTTTTTTTGCGCGTGTGTGGTTACGTATAGACGACGCGTAATGAGCGTTATCGAGTGTGCATGCTTTTATATACCAACGAAACCAGAGTATACGAAAGTCATTCTTTCAACAGCGTTTGCAGTATGTATATTTTACGCATCATACTATAGATCATTTTCTTTATTTATTTACTTTTTTTTTTTTTCAAAATGTATTATGCCACTGAAACACGAGCCTAAAATATTCAAAAGGTCGTTTATCATCGGCTATACAACTTTAATGAATATATAGTCTATCTTTGCGCGTAATAATTTCTCGCGCTCTTTCACTGCTTTCATCACAGCATATTCTTCCTGCATTTAATATATACGAGTCTACATGCAATCCGAGATTATCTCCTCGAGAACTATCAGTCGATGGTACCTCTCTTATCGAAACTGGTGTAACATAAATCATCATAAAATCTCACTGTAACCTTCTAACTCGCAAATACTTTGACAGTATCAAAAATCGCATTAGAAAAAAGAAAATTAATTTTGTATATTTATTTTTTAGGTGGGGAAAACAGATTGTCGATGGCGGCACTCTTTTCTGCAATTATAATATGGCAACCCAAAGATTAACATTTGAATTTTATTGCAATAAATAATAGTAACAATATTTCTGTACATAAATAATTTTGTGACATAACGATACTATTTCCGGCAACGAGAGACGTAACCGACTGATTTTCATACATTCTACTTGGTTATTTATTCCATAAGCAATTTGATGGTAATCTTTTTGTCAGATTATCCTACCAGATTGATAATACAATGTAAAGTTCGTGAATGAAAAATATGCAAGAAATTGTTATGCACGTAGAATTGAAAATGCTACAGTAAGAAAAATGATGGATAATGAGTAAGGAGAAAAATAGTGGTCCATTATTTTCTCCATTGCTTTGATTTTCGTTGCATTTTTCTTTTTTAATTTCTATGGAAAAACATTTTTTTTTATTACAGTAACATTTTTTTTTATTTAGAAAAATATTTTTAAATAATAAATTGTGAGAAACTATTTTTGGAATAAAAAAGCAAATAAAGTGTGTTTCAAAGTAATGGGATTGTTACAATCTTTCTGCGATTACTGGAAATGGAATTGAAAGTCGTGTCGAATTGTTTAATCGACAAAAAATTGATGAACCAAATATTTTTAGCCACAAATATAAAAGCACAGATTTTAATGTGAGGATATTAAATGCTTTGCATAAAGTTTTTCTTTCGATTAATCATTTCTATTCAATTTAAGTGGCTTTTTGGTTTATCCGAAAATGGTTCGAAGTGAACCTTTGAACAGCCATATTTTTTTTCTTCTCGCCTCGATCATGAGGATCACATTTTTAACGTGATCTTTAACGTTAAAAAGTTGTACTTTAAAACGCGTTCAACTTAAGATTGAACTTCCATCGTAAGATCAATCTTTGAATCAAAAGATACAAAAAATAAAATCAAACATTCGTTAAGAACTTTGACCCTTAAAATCTATTTCCCCAACTAATAGAATTCACAGTCTTGCTATAAAAGATCGCACATCGTAACAACTTTTTTGCCGTCATTAAAAAAAAATTAGATTCCGCTTCTCTGATACTGCCGCGCAGATTTTACTGCGCAACATGGCGCATACAAAGTTCCTTTGTATACGGAGACAAAGGCTTGGTTGGAATAACGAAAAATTTGGTTTAAAATGTTACCACGACATAGTTCGTAAGCAAAATCAAGTCATTGGTCAGCACAACCACATTCTTGATCGTGCTAAGGAGTACTTAGTGATGTTAACCAATTACTTGGTTGTATTTTTAATAAACTTTTTGCTTGAGCTTACCAAGTACTTCATGCTAACATTTTTAACCAAGCTTTTACCTACTCTTACCAAGTACTTCATGGTACCATTTGAACCCAAATTTTTGGTTCTTCCAACCAAGCCCTTTCCTCAGATTACCCATCCAAAGAAAAACAACTGACTCAAGACTCATTTTTCGCGCGTTAGACATGCCAAACGTCCTCACAAACACTCTCTCTAATACTTTCGCAAGCAGCCATCGCGATTAAAAAAGAAAAAGAATTAATCTGGTTTCGGTAGGTAGCTATCCCTCATCAACATCAATTCCCAAAACGCACTGAATGCATATCGCCACAAAGCAACAAAATAAAATGGTCTCGTTCCACCGAAATCGTTGAGCGATTCGTGAAATTCTTATTGGAAGTCTCTAATCATCTTATATCTCAAGAGTGTCCCAACCGTGTCTTCGTCTCGTGTATCCCGGATAAATAATCTTCATGTCGCAGCACCATAAGGAGGTCTGTGAATCCCCGATCCCGTGATAGGCAGCGGATAACCAGCGTACATTGGTCTAGGCATTTGCAGTAGTGCAGTAGTTTTGCTGACGCCTGCCCGAACCAAATCGCAATGATCCATCCCTCTAACGTTTTCCACATCATCAGGGGCAATAATATTCTCGATGGTAAAAGGCTTTTTCGCTTTTTTCCCAACCTGACTGGCCAACGTAAGCGCGGTAATGTGACTCGGATTAATTTGGGAATCTTGAAGACTCGGCGATGTCCTCGGTGTTCTATGCTCTAAGCTACCAATGGTAATGTCACCGGAATCACCGTAATTCGGTGACAAGCGCGGCGATGAGCTTGAACCGTAAGAAACATCGGTGGGTCTGTAAGTTTTAGCCGACAAAGTAGGCGAAATGGAAGTTGTAGGTGAGGTGCTATCACGATAAAGACCGTCCGGTCTGGAACTGCTGCCTGACATTGATTCATCCTCGCCGCTCAATCTTTCCGGATATCCGAGATCATAAGCATTGGGATCGCGATAGGTGTCGCCGCTGTCGTTGGTGCAACCTGCTGCCGCTGTCGTCGATCGAATTCTCGAACGATTGTCCCGCTCGTGATTTCGTTGCTCACGCTCGTTCATCGTCGTTGCTAATCGACGACTGCACAAATGGCCAGCTGCACTTTCCGGTATTTCAGCAGCGAGTAATGCGTTCTGTCGCGCCGAAGACGTCTGGAGGTATGTCGGTAAATGAGTCATGTAGGCCGAACTGTTGAAGCCGGAAAAAGCCCAACTACCGGTTTGCAACAATGCCGCTGCTTCGTACGGACTGGTCGTGAGATCGTTCCCGTCGGCCAACGAACCAGCCAATCTTTGCCTAGCTTCCGCTGACAAGAGATAGTAACCAGGCGCTGCTTCCGGTCCTGCGCTTGCCTCCAGAGCGAAACCAGCGCCTGCGGTTGATGCCGCTGCTACCATCATCCGTCGTTCCTGCATTTCCCATCGGAGAAGATCCTCGCGAAGACGATGAAGATTCGCAGCGCTCAGACCACCGGACGAAGAGGATTGCGATGAACCACAACCACTACCCGTTGGCTCTGCGTGAGGCGGTGGCATCGCTGAGGCAAATGCCTGGAGCTCCGATTTCAAAAGCTCCTTGTCCGGCTTGTGAAGCTTGAAGCGCTTTCGTCGACGCAATAACGAACCGTTCTCGAACATTGAAAGGGCTGCTGGATGCAGAGCCCAGTAGGCACCCTTTCCCGGCCTGTGAGGTCCACGTGGCACCTGAAATCATACAGAAAGAATTTGGGATTAGGATTTATATGTTCGGAATTCCTAATTGGAGATGAAAAATTATATTTGACCAAACATTATGTTTGGATTATAATTCAGTTCGTTTACAGGAGCTGGAATTAATTCTGACGAAAAAACAAAATGTATGACCCGATATAGTACTAATTAGTTCTACCAATATCAACGATTTTGAGGTGAGGAAGCCAAAAAGAAAATTTATGGTCAATTAAAAAAAATACCTGAGAGTTAGAGAAGCGTCAAAAATGTGGTATAGTATTAAGTATAGAAATAAGAAGGGGATGAAAAATTTATAGGGTCGATAAGGTGTAAAAATCCTAGCGTTATACCCGAAATAAAGAGCTACTATTACTGCTAATTCTGTTCATTTCAGTAAATCGGATGTAATGTTAGATCAATTCTTTTTAACAGTATAACTAACATAATTTAGTCGGTAATTAATAGCGCAATTCTAAGTAGAGTTTTTTTTTAAATTAGCGCTAAGTTCCTGAAAATTAAATTTAGAATAGTAGACTTAAAAAAATGACGAAGCCAATGAAAAGATGAAATTGTCTTGACTCTTCCTCCAGGAACTGAGGTTTCCGTCGGTAGACAGAAACTCAAGTTTCTCCGGAGGAAGACTTGTCGAGATTGTGGCTGAGTGGCGTCATAATTTTGATAAAAAGAAATTTAGAAACCAAGCTTGATGATCGAAGTGAAAAATCCCCAAATTAACCGCTACAAAGTTGGAAATTGAAGAAATTTCGAGTGAAACAATTGTGCAAGATTTTTTATTCGATTCTCGTTGTACAAGATATATCACGGCTGACTTTGAGCTATTTGCAAAAATATGTAATATATCTAACTGGTAGATCAGCTTAAGTCTTGAGCACACAGGCATGTGATTCCTATTTTAGTCACTCAACTGCTCGTGTGTTGTAATGAATAAATTAGCTGGAAAGTATAGTCTTTAATGTCATAGCGGAAACTTAGTAACGTCACAAGTTTACCACTCCCAATAAGTGACCTGTAGAACTTTTTTTTTTCTTTTTTTCTTTTTTTTTTTTTTAGAAAGGTAAAACTATTTTATTAAAAGAGTAATCGACTTTAAACGTGAGTCGTCGATTAGAGCAACAGTCGCTCCCCTTAAATTAAAATCCATTAGCGAAGTTCTTAAAAATAAACATGGAATACTTTTTTTTTTCTTCCTCATAGAGGAAGTTCTGTTTTCATGAAAAAAAATTTAAAAAAAAATTGTCGAGGTTTTTAAAAACGCTACGAGAACGAGTCAAGCAAAAGATATCCAAAATTTTGCATTAAACTTGAATAGAATGTGAATTCTGTGAGAATCCATCAAACAGTTCATATTTTAGAGAATTTTTCTTTGCACAAATTTTCTTCTATGAGGAAGCCAAGATTCATCATCCTACTTGCATGTAAAATAAAAAAATAATGAGAAAGCAATTTGGAATGCTCTACTTTTTTTTTAATTCAAACTACGTGAGTAAAGTAAAATATATGTTGGAAACGTAATTAAAATCATAGAATTAGTTAATAATCAATTAAAATTGTAGCAAACTGCAAAAGCACGTTATTAAAGCCTATTCTCTACGTTACATTTATTTTTAAATCCTCGTGATATATCGATTAAACTATGCAGGCCATTTATTTATTGTAACGGTAAATAGACGAGGTTAAAAACTAGTTGCCATTTAAATGCGTATAACCGGTAAATAAACAGTCACTATCATACTATTATTAGTTGAGCATTCGCGTTTTAACAAACGCGTTTCGATAGCATATGCCATATATTATTATAGATAAAGAAACGCTCAGAACTCGTTTCAATTTAATTGCTGTCACGACAATCTTTTTAGCCATAGAGTGTTACAATTTTAATTTATATATATATGCTTTAAAAAAAAAAAAAAATATATATATATATGTATCTCATACAGTAAGATTACATTAAAATAAATCTAAACCGACAAGGAACGATTTATTTGAATTTAATTATATGCCAAATTTATTACAAATATTTAACGTGCGAATCGCATAAATTTATTAAAATTAATTCCCTTTTTCGTTATGCAACTCGTGTGTATTCAAGAAGAAAATTATTACATTGGACAAATTTTGAAATTATTTATCGACCAACGATTTACGTCGTCTTTAATATATATTTAATAAAAATGTCATACAAGCTTAAAAAAAAAAATCTCATACCAGTAAGATTACAACCAAATAAATCTATTAATTTGAATTAAATTATAATTCCATTTGACATCCAAATATATTTCAATCGCGAGTCGCATAAATTCATTAAAATTAATTCCCTTTTTTTCTATTCAAGAAGAAAATTATTGCATTGGACAAATTTTGAAATTATTTATCGACCAACGATTTAAGTTGTCTTTATTATATATTTAATAAAAATGTCATGCAAGCTTAAAAAAAAATCTCATACCATAATCATAATAAAATACATAATAATAAAAATGTCATAGAAGCTTAAAAAAAAATCTCATACCAGTAAAATTACAACCAAATAAATCTCCAAAAATCTATCAATTTGACTTAAATTACAATTCCATTTGACATCCAAATATATTTCAATCGCGAATCGCATAAATTCATTAAAATTAATTCCCTTTTTCCTATTCAAGAAGAAAATTATTACATTGGACAAATTTTGAAATTATTTATCGACCAACGATTTACGTCGTCTTTAATATATATTTAATAAAAATGTCATACAAGCTTAAAAAAAAATCTCATACCAGTAAGATTACAACCAAATAAATCTATCTCCAAAAATCTATCAATTTGACTTAAATTACAATTCCATTTGACATCCAAATATATTTTAATCGCGAATCGCATAAATTCATTAAAATTAATTCCCATTTTTGTTTTTCGTTATGCAACTCTTGTCTATTGAAGAAGAAAATTATTGGCTTGGACTAATTCTCAAATTGCTTATCGAGCAACGATTTACGTCCTCTTGATATACCCGACTCATATATCCGTTGCCACTAAAATTAAGTTGGATAAGCTTTAAATTTTATGAGACGCGTATGGTATAATCAATGATAATTTATAGCAATAGTATAACTTTGATGTGTATAACGGTCTGGAACGAAAACAACCGCGAACAATGCTCCAGCAATTTTAATGCCCGTCCAATTTGCCATTTGTTCGAGTCTTTTATACGCGAAGGATATAATGTTGTCATGAGATTCTATTTATTACCTCCTACTTTCGCGATTCATTCTCGTCAGCTCATGAATTAGAAGAAGAAAAAAAAAAAGAAAAAAAGAAAAAAAAAAAAAAACGAAGAGTCTTTATATCCCTTATGCCACAAATGCGACGAGTACACTTGTAAAATAATTGATTACTATCGTGCACAGCCGGTGCATTCTCAATTTAAACTTTCTAACGATCAATGTCGAAGTTTACCAAAGAATTAACCTTCTCGATACGCATAAAAGAGCCAATTTATTTATATCGATTTACCTCGCGAAACACCTGCAGACAAACCCCCGCTCCCCCCTCGAACAACCCCCTTCCCCTCATCGCTTATATATCGCCTGATCGCAGGTGAAACTTTGCTGAATATCACGATAAATATATGGATCGGTTATTATTCGACTTATAAATTAGAAGATATCCATGCTCGTCATACTAGACTTGTTCAATAAATCTATAATTCACCTTGTTAATTTAATCCGATCGAGTCAACGATGTCCTCACCTTTCATACGAAGCACAATCAATTTTAATAAACATTTTCATTAATGCCAGTTTCTATGTAATTACGTTTTGTGATTCAACAATTAACGTTTTTTTTTTTTTAAGGCTGCTGTATTTCCATTAGACAATTTATTCATACAACGAGTATTCTCTGTCAGTACAGACACTTTATTTTATTTTTTTTCTTAACGATATATCTCGTAATTAGTCAAATGCTTCAGATTACTTCCTGTGCCTTTTTTTTATCCATACAAAAAATATATGTGTTTAATTTTTTTTTTTACTATTTATATTTTGAATGGAAAAGAAAATCGTACAAGAAAAATGTAAGGTGTAATTTGTATTGACATTTTAATTTTGCATGATTTTTTTCTGGAAAATAATGAAATAAATACTTTTTTCAATCATTGATTTTATTATGATTTTTTTAGAGTTTATAGAAATGTGTGCAGAATCTATATAAAAATATTGAGTATGTGAATTTCGAATATTGAAGAAGTAAAAAAAGATACTTTTGTCCTAAAAATACATGAGTTTGTTGATTACTCCATTTTTTTTTTTACTGCTCAAATATTTTACACCCACATTTTGCTTATTTTTCTGTAGATTCTATTTTCGAAATTTTGAAAGTGAAATTTCTCTGTGAATTTGATAGAATTTACAGAATTTTGGATTTCTTTTTTAGAACCCATTAATCAAAGCTTTCTAATTGAGCAAAAATAATAATTTTTGTTTTTCTTGGAGAATCATTTTTTTTTATCCACTCAATACTTTATCTTCGATTTTACTTTGATTTTCACAGATTGTACAGAAATGTGCGTAGAATCTACAGAAAAATTGGGAGTATAAAATACAAATATGATATTATCGTTTACTCCATTTTTCACTGATCAAATATTTAGCTCCTACATTGCTTATTTTATCTGCAGATTCTATTTTTTTAATTCTGCAAATTCTATAAAATTTCATGTAAAATTATTTGCAGCGTAAAATAGAATTTTACATAAATTTCATTTCACTGAAAAATTCACAAATTTTATAGAGATGTGCGTAGAATATACAGAATAATATTTAAGCAGCAAAAAAAAAAAAAGAATTAAATTTCAATATTACGCACTATCATTAAAAAATAAATTTTTTCTACAAAAACTAACTTATTATTTTTTCTCCATATTTCTCAGATTGAAAAAAATAATTTAACGATACTTCCTGTCATTTTACACCAATTTCGTAATTCCACTATTGCAGATCATTTTGCCAGTTACAAAAATCATGGAGATTATTCAGGAACGTCATTTACTGACACGTACTACTCTGTATATTTATTCAAATATTTTCGCTACTTCTATTACCTCCTGTCACTCATCCTATAATGAGGCACCTGTTTATTGGTGAAAAAAAAAGAAAAAGAAAAAAAAAAAAACAAAAATAAGGCACATAGTAATTTTCCCATCCACCTAACTGATAAAAATTTGCTCATAAATATGAGAAGGCACGCAACTTATAAAAACAGCAGTCTTGTGATTTTTCTTTAATTTTTTTTGGAGCTTAAAAAATCTGAACTCTGCGACAAAGAACCACACATGCTTCTCAGACTTGCCTTTTTTTTTCTTTCTTTCTCTTATTCTTTTTCTGGTCCCCATTGTGCAAAGCTTTTCTAACTGGAGCAAAGATCCCATGGCAGGTGAGGCCCCGACGATCGTATCGGATAATGTGACTCCTTACGTTCTAACTATCGCCTTGAGGCACGAGCATTACCACCAGAGTATACTTTTCAGTGTTGTACGTTGCTGTACGTTCTAACGTTAAACCCGGATATTACCATTTTCCGCTTAGTAAAAGGAATCTGTAATTGACATCGTCAGACACATTTGTTGACACCTTCTATGCATCTATTGCTTCATATGTATCTCAGCCAAAATTTCAATAGTCAGTGTATTCAGTGTTTTAGCTAAAAAAAAAAAGTCAATTGGTGAATTTTTGCCACAAGTGGTGAAATGATATTAAATTCGCTTGGTTTGAAATCGACTGAATTATTAAGACTAGAAAAAATAAATTAGTAATGTGACTTTTATCCTAAAAGAATGTCTAGTAGCAATCAGCGACTCGTGCACTTGCATTTTTTTAAATATCAATGGAACTGTGATTTTCTAAATACAGGTGATCGAATAATATGAGATGATAAAAAATGAGCTATCTTTGATGTCCGAGTGAATTTTGAGACTTAGCAAAAGCATTGATAACAATTTTTGGTCCTGAAATGAATTGTAATGTTGGTCTGTAATGATGCTTTACAAAAGTTACTGCGAAAATGTGTTTTTTTTTAATTTTACAATAAATCTTGTTTTGATGTTTAATGGATCATTAAAAACTAGGCAAGATCATTGATAATAGGATTTTTATCCTAAAATATAATCAAAGTGACACTCAATGATTTCCAATTGAATTTCTCCAAAAAATATTATTGCAAATTCGATTTTGGACCACTGGCGAACAAGCTAAACAGTAAATCTTCCTTTGATGTCCACTGGATCATTAAAACCATGTCAAGATCATTGACAATAGATCCAAAAATAAATTCTATCGATCCTCAATAATTTCCCATTGATTTTCACTCAACAATATCACTGTCAATAGAATCCTTGTCCTAAAGTATAATCAAAGTGGCAATAATATCCCATTGAAATCGACTAAAAAAAAGAAAAGTGTCATTCAAAAAACCGTCTACCACAGGTGGTCGAAAAAGGCTCTGCAAAATTTCTCGTTAAATATCCAAAAAGGATCATCAAGACTAAACAGAACCATTAGCCAATGTTACGCCTGAGCAAAACGAATCAATACAGCAATCAATGACTCCCCATTCATTAAACTTTCTTTGAAACATCATTAGCAACGCTATTCCCTGCCACAGAAGTAATCCACCGCCAATGATTGATATCCACTGGATCATAAGATCCTGAGAAACATCCTTCATAATGCAAAATTCTTGTTTACAGATCATCCACTCAAACGTCCATCGTCATTCAGAGATTCATAACAGAGCTCAATGGAGTTTCCCACAATGTGAAGAAATCTTTGACCATGGAATTTTCTCTGTAAGATTCATACTTCGATCGCGATTGAATGCTTCGAAGGTGATCGACTCCTCGATATAATACACAAGAGAAGGTGTGAAAGCCAATCGGATTGCCAGCTGCGAAACAGATGCTTCGAAAATAATACACATAAAAACACACACACACACACACACACACACACACACACACACACACACACACACACACACACACACACACACACTCTCTCTCTCTCTCTCTCTCTCTCTCTCTCTCTCTCTCTCTCTTTTTTATGTAGACACACAGAGAAATGAAAGAAGAAGCAGCAGCGAAGCACCTTGCGCCAGACGTTTCATTTCTTCTCAGCGAAGTTTGCACACAAACCGAAAGATAGTCTCTGAATTGGTTATATGCAACGAAAGTGAAATCCTTGAAATTTCTTTGCATACAATATATATCGTCCCTTTACATCTTTAGCCCACAGGCACTTCTGGTATTACTGTACTTTAGGTGTGTACGAAGAGAGGAACGATTGTACAAACCGCAAACATCAAGTGCACGTCTTGAAACGACCTGCGAGACGTGTATGCGTTACACAGGCATACATTATATCCCTTGGGTATTATATATCTTCACTGATGCGGTGATATTGAGCAAAAGGACACAATTGCTGTTCAACGCAGCTCGATATACATCGCTTGAAACCTCTGCGTGTGTGTGTGTATTTCGGGCTTTAAATGGATTTAAGAGATGGCAATCATTCGCGGAATGATCATTGGTCAAACCCCAGATTTTTAGAGTAAATACACAGAAAATAGGGGACTTGATATAGTCTTCTAACTATGTTATACTAATATACGCTTATTTGGAAGCTGAGGTTTTTTTTTTTTTTTTGGGGGGGTTTTAGTTGAAGAAATTTTAGTAATTAGTTTTGTATAAGATTTATTATTTTTGGGTGGACGAAGAAGAATATTAAATTGGAGTCAGAATGCGAAGATTTGCAAGCTTGGAATGCATACAAATTAAACTTGATATACATTTTTTTTTTTTGGGGTTTTAGTTGAAGAAATTTTAGTAATTAGTTTTGTATAAGATTTATTATTTTTGGGTGGACGAAGAAGAATATTAAATTGGAGTCAGAATGCGAAGATTTGCAAGCTTGGAATGCATACAAATTAAACTTGATATACATTTTTTTTTTTTGGGGTTTTAGTTGAAGAAATTTTAGTAATTAGTTTTGTATAAGATTTATTATTTTTGGGTGGACGAAGAAGAGTATTAAATTAGAGTTAGAATGCGAAGATTTGCAAGCTTGGAATGCATACAAATTAAAGTCGATATACATTTTTTTTTTTTTTGGATTTTAATTGAAGAAATTGTAGTAATTAGTTTTGTATAAGATTTATTATTTTTAGGTGAACGAAGAAGAGTATTAAATTAGAGTTAGAATGCGAAGATTTGCAAGCTTGGAATGTATACAAATTAAACTTGATATAAATTTTTTTTTTTTTGGATTTTAATTGAAGAAATTTTAGTAATTAGTTTTGTATAAGATTTATTATTTTTGGGTGAACGAAGAAGAGTATTAAATTAGAGTTAGAATGCGAATATTTGCAAGCTTGGAATGCATACACATTAAACTTGATATAAATTTTTTTTTTTTTGGATTTTAATTGAAGATATTTTAGTAATTAGTTTTGTATAAGATTTATTATTTTTAGGTGATCGAAGAAGAATATTAAATTAGAGTTAGAATGCGAAGATTTGCAAGCTTGGAATGCATACAAATTAAACTTGATATAAATTTCTTTTTTTGGATTTTAATTGAAGAAATTTTAGTAATTAGTTTTGTATAAGATTTATTATTTTTGGGTGAACGAAGAAGAATATTAAATTACAGTCAGAATGCGAAGATTTGCAAGTTTGGAATGCATAAAAATTAAACTTAAAATAATCCACTCACAACTTTTCCACAAATCTACATTTATTTGTAAACCACAGTTTGATTTTCTTTCATTTTAATCCAACAAAATTTAGTGCTCAGTTTAGTAGAAAAATTATAATTATTATTAGATTGACAAAGAAGAATCTTAAACTAATCAGATTCAGAGTTTTTTTTTAAATACTAAATCTAAAAAAATGTTTACGTTTTTATATATAAATCAGCATGAGATTAAACGTGTGGCTTTTTGCAAAAGGTTCAATATTTTTATGAAACGCAATTTAGAATAAATAAACAGGCTGTATATAAATTGAATTATTGTCTATTAATACTATTAATAAAATACGAAAGCTTCGCTTTTCGAAACTGTAGAGACAGTCTCGAGTTCTGAAGTTAATTGAGATATCAGCATTTTTTTTGTGGATATAATGTAGAAATTGGCGGTAGGATTGAATCTGCCGTCGCGTACCGTTTCAACGTGGCGTTATAGGCATTAATTTCGCTCCTATTTTAGTAATACAATATCACTTATCTAAATATCCTAGAAAATATATTTGCAGGCATTTATTAAATATTCATATAATAATTAAAATTATAACTTCAGCTTAGTAAAACCTGTAATAAAATCTTTCTTTTTCTTTTCCCTGACAATTATAACTTGCACTACAAGTTTCTTGAACACACATTCTATGGTCTTCTGGTAATTCAATATTTGTTCCTATAATTAATTCCAATTAATGCTGAAATGACTAAATTTTTGTATTTCAATTCAAAGTTTTGCATTAATTAGAATTAATCAGGAAAAAAATTTTAATCACCAAAAGACCACAGAATATTTAATTCAGAAATTTATTTTTTAATTAATATTTAAAAATACAATATATAATCTCTGTAATGAAATTCATATTTTACACTCTTAAGATTCTAAAATAAACATTCTGTGATCTTCTGGCTATTTTATTTTAATTAATTCTAATTAATGTTCTGTTCGTTTATACATAAATACTAATATTTAGTAATATTCATTTATAACTTACAAGTTATTCTTCAAAGTAATTAACCCCTGTAATCTATTGTTTCTCTCAGAGTTATCTCTTGCAATCTAAATTCCATATAATACACATTATGTCGTCTTCTAAAACTTATTATTCTATAGCATATATATATGCAATAATTTATAATTTATCAGATATAATTATCTGTAGCACTCTAAATTTCTAAAATAAATGGAAATGGTTCTAAATGATCTATAAAATTCTTGTTGCTAATTCTAATTAATACTTTCTTTAAATATCTACATCATAATTTACAAGATAACTCCAAAATTAGACTTATAATTAAGTTTCTCCTGTAAACAATATCTTGCACTCTAAATTCTTAATATCAGCAAAAAATATTCTATAATCCTTTTGTTAATAAATTTCTGGTGTCTAATTAAATTCTATACTCGTTTATTTAATCAGTCAAAAGAGTATTGTTAATTAAATAAAATGTTCAGGACTAAAATAAGAAGTGACAAGTTTTCTAAAATAAACATTCTGCAGTTTTCTGGCTACCAAATTTTTGTTACTAATTAAATCTAATTAATGTTCCCTTTTTAAAAGCAAATACTAAAACTGAATAAAATTCTATCTACATCATAATTTACAAGAAAACTCCAAAATTCGACTTATAATTAAGTCACTCCTGTAAACAATATCTTGGACTCTAAAATCTTAATATCAGCAAAAAATATTCTATAATCCTTCTGTTAATAAATTTTTGGTGTCTAAATAAACTCTATACTCGTTTATTTAATCAGTCAAAAGAGCAATGTTAATTAAATAAAATGTACAGCACTAAAATAAGAAGTGACAAATTTTCTAAAATAAACATTCTGCAGTTTTCTGGCTACCAAATTTTTGTTACTAATTAAATCTAATTAACGTTCCCTCTTTAAATATTAAAAATGAATAATATTCGCCAAACTAATGTTATCCCTGCAATTAAATCCTTCCACGACGATTATCTATCCCAAAAATAAATTACAACCAGAAGTAATATTCGGTTTTTTTTTTTCTTGTTTTTCTAGAAATAAATTTTCCGAATTAAAGCTCTCGCAGTTTCGTAATTGAGCCACAAAAGAGTGAATATTAAAGGAAATATAAGAATCCAGAAAAACCCACCTTGATAAAACAGTCGTTGAACGACAAATTGTGTCTCAATGAATTCTGCCATCTTCTCGTGTCTTTCCGATAATAGGGAAAGCGATCGGCGATAAATTTGTAAATTTCCGCGAGTGGCAGCATCTTGTCTCTCGAGGACCATATCGCCATAGCGGTGAGCGAGATGTAAGAATAAGGAGGCTTCTGATCCCCGTAAGTGTCTCGCGACGGTCGCGGCATTCTTCAACAATAGTATCCTCAGCTTGTAGATTTTTTTCAAAATATATATATATTTATATATATTATAAAACAAAAACACTTTTCGACTGTCACGACAATTCGATCCAGGATAATATCATCGAATATTCACCAAAAAAATGCACCCTCTCAAAATCCCCATTTCATCCCCCGCACATTTAAACGCAGCATCCAAAATTGGTCCACCTGGTCCCGCATAACATAAGAACTTTCTTCAGCACCTCGTTGCAAACAATTTCTTTTTTTTTTCTTCTTTTTTTTTCAAACAAACTTCGAATAGTCCTAAAAAATAGAAATATCCTCTTAAAAAAAAAAAAAAAAAGTAAAAGAAGAAGAAACTTGTAAGAAATATCTTCAAGTCCAAAAATGGATTTTCATGGAATCACTGCTTTTGCTTTTTTACACTTCTTTGGCAAATCACTATCTTTGGCGATAAAACACTCCTCTTTAAAAAAAAAAAAAAAAAATTTTAAATTAAAGAAAAAAAAGCAAAAAATCACTTTTACAGTCCTAGACGAATTCCTTAAGAGTCTTAGAAAACGGTGGAAAAAAAATCGCGGATTTCGTTGAAAGAAGAAATAATACGAGATATTATATTCTCGCGAAGAGTCTGAGTAAAAGCGTCCCAACACGCTCGGGGCTTCTCGAGATACTAGAGACCAAATATCCCCACACCCCCGCTTTGGGTTACTCGCTTAAGAGTGATCAAGAATGGGGGGGGGGGGGGGGGGGCGGAGGTGGGGCGTAAGTTAAGCTTTTATTGGCTGAAAAGGAAGTCTCGTTAAGCGGCTGGTAACGCTGGTAGCGGAGGGAGGTCATCCAATGGAATTGCCGCGTTAAACCAGGTTTAAACCACCCCTTAAGGGTGTCGCTGGGGGGGGGGGAAATGCGATGGAACCGAGCTCTGCTGTGGAAAGCAAGCGTATCGCTCTTTTTTCCTATACGAGACTCCGGACGATGAAAGGATTGGGTTTCAGGGCTTTGCGAAGGCGGCCTTAAGGGGCTTCTCAAACTCCGCCCTCGCACTCTTCGATCCCCCCCCCCCCCCCCCCCCCCCCCCCCCACCCCACCCTTAACAGTTGGAGAACTCTCGGATTCGAGCTTCTTCCTCGTTATCGGACATGATCGGTGTTTCACTAAAATCCTCAGTCGTTATTACATGTAAGCGAGCAGCGAGAAACGATTCGGGCAAACGAGATCTCTGGCTTAAGGGGGAAGAGATTCAGAGAGAGAGAGAGAGAGAGATGAGAGGAACTCCTTTACGCTGGTCAAACGCAACTAGTTTATCACGCATGAGTTTGAGTGGATATACATTGCGACTGATCGACGAGGGGATAATATCAACTTTTATGAATACACCCCCCCCCCCTCCCCCCGGAATGATTGTTGGAATGGTGTGAATACACTTAAGGGGTTGTGTGTACATATTTTGGGATTGCTTTTTAGGGGATTTCGAAATTTAGAGGCTGATGATGGTTGCAGAATTTTTCATCGGGGGCAATGATTGCTTTATTTTTATTGATTGTAGATTTTATTTGAATTTATGATTATTATTGGAAGGTTGAAGATGTTTTGTGGAAAATTGTGTGCTTTTTTTTTTTTTTTTTTTTAGTTTTTGATTCTTGGATTTGTGTGGCAAATTTAATGTTTGGAGAAAATTGGAAATTTTCGTTTAAGCTTACTGAATAGTTACGTCATATGTGTATTTTGTATTTAAGGTTTTTGGCTTGAATTTGAAAAGAAAAAGTACATGAAATTTGAACATTTCTTTGAAAATGCTGAAAATGTTTGGAAAATTAGGAGAAGTTTTTTTTGAAAGTTTTTGTTCATGAACTGATATTACTGATATTAAATACAATATACACGTGTGTTGTAATTTCAGTAGGTTGGAATGAAATTTTCGAATTTTTAAAATGAAATTACTTTTAGTCTTATTAAATGAAGTTTTTTTTTAAGAGCTTTTTTTTAAGATTTTGTATATTGTAACGTAATTTTATATCTCACTTGTGAATCAAATTTAAAATACCAGTTTAAGAATAGAAACTTTTTTTTTTAAATCCCGAGAAATGTTTCACGATTTTGTAATTAAAAAATAAATAAATTATTGGTAATCGAGTCCCGGCATTTACTACAAAAAATTGGTAATCTAAAATTTAGTTTTTTTAAATTATAAATATTCAAATTTATGGAAAAAAAAAATTGTGACTTGTTCTGGCAAATTCAATGCTTCCTTGCACATACATTCCACGCCATTGTAATTCAAAAACATAAATTATTTTTAACCGAATCTAAAATTCAGTTTTTTAAAAATTATAAATATTCAAATTTATAAATTTACAAAAAAAGCATAAAGTGAAATTGTATGCTTCCTTGCGCATACATTCCAAAACATTGTAATTCAAAAATACATAAACTATTGTTAGCCAAATCCCAGTATTTAACACAAAAAACTGGTGTTCTAAAATTTTTTAAAACTTTTTTTAAAAATTATAAATATTCAAATTTATGTAAAAAAAAAAAAAAATCGTGACTTATTCTCGCATGGAACTGCCGCAGAAAAGCATAAAGTGAAATTTTATGCTTCCTTGCACATACGTTCTACGACTGTGTAATGTACTGTACAAATTGATGTATGGATGAAGTTACCGAGTATATATACTGCATAAGCGCTCGGGCACGGCGCCCAATATGGCGCTCGAAGAGGGCGAGAGAGGGCACGACCGGGTACAACTCGCGTACCCACCTCCGGTCCAATACACGTGCATCAACGTAGTATACAGTGGGGCGAGGGGCGAGGGGCGGATTGGGGCGGGGGGTGGGGGGGGGGGGGGGGGGGGGCACAAGAGAGAGAAAGAGAAGAAGGTCGGAGAAGAGGGAGATGCAGCGAAGAGAGGTAATTGATTTCATGCTCGAACGATCTTGCCTCTCTGCTGGAGGGGTTGCTTGGTCTTAAAGCCTATATCATGCACCCCCCTCGTATTTTACATAGCAATTGAGTAACAGCGATTCACGATTGATGGACGAAAATTAAATTCTACTATTGATGAACCAAATTTTATATGCAATTTTTTACGCTACATATATATATATATATATATATGTTTTCCAAATATTCCAAATAAGCCTAAAAAAATCTTAAAATGAAATAAAACAAAAAAAATGTATGTCGGTTATTGATTATAATTTATAATTGTTTAATATGTGATAAAGAATTATTAATAAATAATTGCATTGTTTATTATTATTATGGTCAAATTTGCAGATATTCAAAAATAGTATTTTTTGGAAAAAAAAAAAATTCACCGTCGACCTATGAAATGAAGAAGTTTTTGCCAGATAGCAAAACTGCGTGGGTAATGCGGGTCACCTAAGACAAATTTTTTTTTTTTTTTTTTGTATACTTTGGATACTATTGAAAGAGAAACGGTAGGTAAAAAAATTCCGAAATAATTTTCAGTTAAGATTGAGATAAATTCTTATGGGATCAGTATAGATTTTTTTTTTTGTAATAATTGGTAATTTTGTAATATATTTTAGAAAATTAATTTTTAAATTGCCATTTAAACGTACGGCTTTGCTTAAGTTTTAACTCTATCTCAAAATGCTACAGTCATTTTGGGAAGACTAATTTCAAGCACAGATGAGAATTATTTGGGAATATTTGGCCTAATGGCTCTTCTTCAAAAGTAGAGAGAGTGTAAAGACAAACAAAAAATTGTTATAGGTGACCCGTGTTACCCGCATGCTTTTGTCACCTGGCAAAAAATTCTTTGTTGCATAGGTCGATAGTACATATTTTTTTTTTTAATTATAATAACGACCAAGTGCAATATTAATGTTTAATTATACGTAAATTTAACATGATCCCTTCCCCTTAATTTTCAAGCCCTATTAAGCAAGAATAATTGTAAGTATATTTTATTTTGTATAATAATTTTTTGAAGACAAATAAGAAATTCAAAATTATGTTCTATGAAGAAAATTTTAAATATATGTAATAGTTCATATTTTAGTTAATATAATAAATAAATATACTTTTGAATCATTTCTTTATTATAATTTCAAGTATATTAATTATTTTTTTAAAGGCAAACATAAAATTCTACTTTTAAAAAATTGCTTTCTATTTAGAAAAAATGTAATCAACGATTTATAATAATTTCAAATATTAATTATATATTGTGAATGAAATTCGAGATCATTTTCTATAAAAAAAAATGTCAATTATTTGTAATAATTTATATTTCGTTAATATTATAAATAATTTTTATTTAAAGACAACCATAAAAATCAACTTTAAAAAATTGCTTTCTGTTTAAAAAAAATGTAATCGTTTATCTATAATAATTTCTAAATAATTCATTTATTAATAATTGCAATAATTACATTAATAGTGAAGGTCTGAACGGCAAGAACGGCTGCATAATTAAAGTGTATATAGAATTTTTATTATCAATAACTTATAACAATTTTTAATAAGATGAATTTCGATATATCGAAGTAAACAATCGATTGTGCTATTTCGATTGTGACTCGAAGAAGACGCGGCGGCCCAGTCGGTTAACCCTTATCTGTCAAAAAGACCCGAAACATGGAGAATGGATTATTCGTGAAATAAAAAATAATACAAACCGGAATGGAGAGATGGCTTTTCTGGAGGATACCTTCGTTATTCTTATTACACAGGTGAAGATTTTCTTCGACTCAATATGCAATTATATAACCTCAAATGAATTTCGGCTTGACAATTATAGGTTATAAATACTGTTGCCATATGTCAGGCTTCATTTGTTTATTACAATTAAAGCAAACGAAACATCAAGCTTGCGATAATTAAAGCAATTTTAGATATTTTTTTTAAATGAAATTTTTCAAATGCTTCATTTTTATTTTAGGTGCATATAACTTCGCTGCATTCAACAATGAAAAACAGTTCATTTACCGTACACGATTTGTGAGAAAATACATTGTTGTATTTATCACAATTGTTGTTATAATCAATTTTTTTTTAAAATAATTTCTGTAACTTCACTTTTCTCAATAATTTGTTTATACAGAATTTCGAAAAATAGTTTTTAATGTTTTATGGAAAGAAATTCTGTTCTACATTATTTCTGTATATTATGTGAATCGATTTTTCTTCCGAATAAATTTTCTACATAATGGAAGAAAAATTATTTTTCATGTCACCATTTTTTGTCCCCAATTTTTCTATAAATTATGTCAATTATTAGTTTTTTTATAATTAAATTTTTTATAATTATCTGCATAATTTGTAAAAAAATGTTTTTTGATGTCTCATAAATAATTGCAGGACAGCAGTCCTGGAATTACAGTTTCCCCATTATTTTATCTAAATAAAATTAAAAACAAGTTTTTTTTTCATGATTATTAAGATACTTGTAGATTTATGCGAATATTTAAAAGATTCACTTTTTTTTCAGGTGCTTTTCTTCCTAGGAGGATGGGTTTTCTTTGTCAAGAAACTGTTCAGAGATTATGAGGTGCATCACAGGCTGGTGCAGCTCATATTCTCTACAACATTCTCACTGTCGTGCACCATGTTTGAATTGATCATATTTGAGATTGTTGGAATTTTAGACTCTAGGTAAGTATGTCTCTCAAATTTTTATTTTCCTTATTACACCCAAACTGAAATTAAATAAGTTTTTTTGCTTCCTCAAAATTGTAATGAAACAATGAAATGGATAGAATAAAAAATAAAGCAACTAATGGAACTTTTCGCAAATTCGCAAAGCTTCTTCTAGGAGAAAGCTAAAATTAATAAATAAAATTCCTCCCAGAGTTGCATCATTTTTTTGCATTATATTTTTTTTGCAGTTCCAGATATTTCCACTGGAATGTTGGACTGTACAGTCTCCTGTTCATGGTCATCGTTTTGATACCGTTTTATATAGCATATTTTATCATAAGCAACGTCAGATTTGGTGAGTTTGTAACAAGAACTTGATTTTCTTTTAAATTATATTGTATTTAATTTTTCTTTTACTTTACTTTTCTTTTTTTTTACAGTGAGGTTGAATCTGATACGACCACTCACGATACTAGTGTACCTCTTTTATCTCTATTTATTCTGGAAGGTTGGCGATCCCTTTCCGATACTCAGCCCGAAAAAGGGTGTGCTCTCGATAGAACAAGGCATCAGTCGTATCGGTGTTATCGGCGTGACGGTAATGGCACTGCTATCAGGTTTCGGTGCAGTCAATTATCCGTACTCGTCGATGGCTTATTTTATGCGACCTGTAACATATTCCGACGTGCAATCGGTTGAGAGGCGATTGCTGCAAACGATGGATATGATAGTTGCGAAAAAGAAGAGGATAGCACTCGCGAAGAAGGGCGAAGTTGTGCCGCAAACTGAAACGAGATCGAGACTCTGGGGGATGTGGTCACCGCTTGGCGCAAGTCAGAGGAATCATGAAAGTAAATTCAAGTATTGCATTAAATGAAATTTGCATTTTAGTCAAATTTACAAAATTTGATTTCGTTTCTTTGATTTTTTCTACTTTACATACCATTTTTTTTATTTAATCAAACTTTTCGTTATATTTAATTTCAGATGTGAAACAATTAAGGCAGGAAGTTTCCGGTCTCGAAGAATTATCCCGTCAGTTATTTCTCGAAGCTCACGACATTCAGAACGCGAGAGAGCGATTAGAGTGGGCGGCAACCTGGCAGGGAAAATACTTTAATTTCCTCGGCTATTTTTTCTCGATATACTGCATGTGGAAGATATTTATCGTAAGTTCAAACTGCAAAAACTCCGAAAACCCTTGAAAAAATATTTAACACAAAATCTTTGGCACAGTCGACAATAAATATCGTGTTCGATCGCGTGGGAAAAAAGGATCCCGTGACACGAGGAATCGAAATCGCAGTTCACTGGATCGGTTTCAACATAGACGTGACATTTTGGTCACAGCATATATCCTTTTTCCTCGTTGGTTGTATAGTCGTCACCTCAATACGTGGTCTTTTGCTCACGTTGACAAAGGTATTTAAAAAAAAAAAAAAAAAAAAAAAAAACAATAGTACAAAAAATCTTTACTATAAGAGAGTCTCATTTATTTAATTCATTAATTTTGCTACATTGATATTGCTTTCAGTTTTTCTACGCGATATCTAGCAGCAAATCGTCGAACATTATCGTGTTGATATTGGCGCAGATAATGGTTTGTAAAAAGTCGCATTTCGATTAACAATAGCCCTTAAACATTTTTCTTTTTTTTATACGTACTACACCTCGACTTCTCGTATTTTCCAGGGAATGTACTTTGTGTCATCGGTGCTACTGATGCGAATGAACATGCCTGCCGAATATCGAATAATAATAACGCAAGTACTCGGTGATTTGCAATTTAACTTTTATCACCGATGGTTCGACGTTATATTTTTAGTATCCGCGCTTTCGTCAATCGTCTTTTTGTACTTGGCGCACAAACAAGCACCGACCGAACGTGCCTGAACTGATGGAATAAAGAAGCAATATCAGTTTTTATTTTATTAATCGACTTTTCATTGATTCGCCTAAATAAATCCGACGATTAGAGAAGATTTACGTATTTGCAGTTACAAATGTGACTTCCCTTTTAGTATTTATCGCTTCCCTATCTTTTTTTCTTTTTCTTTTGGCAAACCGAAAAATTGCAAGTTTTAAAAATGATTTCAGTTGCTATTAAGGGCGAAATTTTCATACACTAAATATGCCAATTTCGAGTTGCAAACTGAAAGAAAAAAAAAACGTTGAATTTTATATGAAATTTCTTATGAATAACTTTAAAATAATACGGAAATTTGCTAATAAAACCCCATGAACCTTCGAAGGATTAATAAAAATCTTTCTTCGAAGAAGTTTGCAGAGGAAATCGCCATTCCTCGTGATGTAAAAAGTTTATTGAGTCTCGTTCTATCAACGGATGTATAACAAACATCGGTGACAATTGAATGTCTGTCTTATCGGACTTGCTATCGTTAAAACTTCATTCTCCCGTAAAATAAATGCGTTTAAAGATTACGTTTCTTAAAAAATAAACAATGTTTTCTGTGACTTGTCGCTTAACGTCATAGAATTCGTCGGTCTTCGTACAGTAAAAATGCAAAGGCATTTGTTATCGTGCTCTCGTCCTCTTTTGTAACAATGAATCACAGACTTCTAAGGGTTTTCTTTGCGTTTTTACAGTAAATGGTTAAAGAAGTAGATAATAATAGTATTTAAACGGTAAGTGAAGCGGCGTGTCTGCAAAGCCTCTGAGTAGTTTTCTTCCTTTTTTTTTCTTTCTTTGTTGGTGTTGACGATAAAATGGAGGGGAAAGAAAAATCTCTGTGTCTAATGAACTAAATCGATGGTCCATTCCTCGCCCATATTTACACCAGGCTTTCGCAGCGTCAGCACGTTGTTATTAGTATTGTACTTTGCCTCTAAAGCAACCGTTCCCAGACCTGGAAAAAAAAATCAGGAAGACGTTGAAAAACAGTATTACAAATATTCTTAACGTAATAATCATTGCAGAAATTATTCGAAATGTTTTAAAAGAAGAACTTTGTGTGAAAATATCATTTGATTTCGGATTTCGAGGGAAAGTGCGGCTGGATCTTGGTTGTACCAAACGAGATATTTTTTTTTTCTTTAAATGATGTTTTGCGAATTTACCGAGTAATTTGCTTCGTTTCACTTCTCAATTACGAGAAAAGTATAATTATTTCCGTAGCTTCACACTTAATTTAAAATTAAAATAAAACTTTTTTAAAAAATTTAATTTAAATTTAATAAATAAATAAAATTCAACGTACTTTGAGAAACAAGATTGGCGCTCTTGACTCCCTGCGGTGGATTCGCGATGTCGACTCTCTCGAGCCAGCTGCCAGTTTCATAAGTAGCCAATTTGTCAATGAACTTCGATGTCAATTTCTTGCCGTCAAAAGCTATTTGTAGATACAAATATTTTCCATGTCTATACTCAAAACTGACTTCATCATCGATATATAAAGTGCCATTAGCCTTTCCGTTTCCATCGGCAATCACGACAAGCGTATAAGGATCATTCTTCATTGCGACAGTGCTGCGTCTTATTCTCATTTTACGGGCAACGATAGAACCGCCACGTTGATAAACCGGAATCTTATGAAGCGTCACGGGTATACTGACGAGTCCCGGTTGTTTATGTGGCTGCATAGTATCGACATCGTACCAAGTAATCTTTCCTTCGCCAGGGAAATAAACCTTAACCTCCGAGACCGAAGGTTCGAGCACAGGACGCACGAGAATGGCATCGCCAACGAGCATCTCATCGTCAATAACAAAAGCTGCAGTTTCCTGTGGATAATGAGCCCACAATGGTCTCAAAACTGGACTTCCATTAATCTCGTGTTCCCTGAACAAAGTATACCAAAGCGGCAAGTAAGAATATCTCATTCTAAAAGCGTCTCTGACAATCTGCGTGGTTTCGTCATTAAAAGTCCAAGGCTCGCGTCTTTTAGTCTCGATGTGCGAGTGCTGACGGAAGAAAGACAGCCAAGCGCCCGCTTGATTCCATCTGATGAAAAGCTCGGAATCGGGATTCTTGAAAAAGCCGCCAACATCGGCGCCGCAAAAAGACATACCGGAAATAGCGAGACTAAGACACATCGGATAACTAACACGAAGATGTTCCCAATCGGCTGAATTATCGCCAGTCCACATTGCAGCGTATCTCTGTGATCCAGCGAAAAATGATCGTGTAAGAATGAAAGGTCTCAATGAGCCACCGGAACGTTTGTACAGACCATCGTAAGTCGTCATTGTATAATACAAGCCGTTTATGTTGTGAATATCACGATGTTCCCAGCCACCGTAATGAATTACGTCTTTGGGCATTGTGATTTCAGGACCATTGAAAACACTCGGTTCGTTCATGTCGTTCCAGATGTAAACGTCATTTGTAGTGCCGTGAAACTTTTCGAGAGAATAAAGATCGAGATAATATTCGCGTACTTTGGGATCGAAGAAATCGAGATAAGACGATGCGCCGGGCCAACACCAACCCTCGTAATCTTTGCCATCGCGGGTTTTCACGTAATAACCGAGATTCGTCGCGTCCAGGTGCAAAAAATAATCATTATCGCGTTTTATGTGAGGATCTATTATCACGACTAATTTACGGCCTTTCGTCGTCAGATTTTGAACCATCTCCAGTGGATTTGAGAATTTTCGGGTGTCCCAGGTGAAGTACTTTTTGTTGTTGGTATATTCGATGTCCAGCCACATTACGTCCATTGGTATGTCGTGCGTATCGAA
Organism: Perithous albicinctus; assembly: GCA_964016905.1. Lineage (NCBI taxonomy): Eukaryota > Metazoa > Arthropoda > Insecta > Hymenoptera > Ichneumonidae > Perithous > Perithous albicinctus. The sequence continues at coordinate 18,500,886 of OZ024696.1, read as the reverse complement.
TGCCTCGGCTATCGTTGCTACGTCTTCTTGGTCGTTGTAGTTCCAACGAGATTGGTGATAACCCAATGAGAACATCTGCGGAAATGGTGAAGAAATTTTAATCGTGGAGATACTTGAAATATGATTTTTTAGTTTTAAGGTAGAAAATTCAAAGATTGACCGTTTTGTCATGAAAGTATGTTGTTCGGCGTAAGAGAATTTGTGAGAAATCTGTTTTTTTTTAAGGACAACACGAAAAAAGTGTACCTGTGGCAAATTTGATGTACCAGTCAAATCGGTGTACTGCTTAAAAGTGTCAAAGGGCTTTGGTCCCAGCAGAAAGAATACGTCGATCACGCCGGATTCGGACATGAAATGAGCATCGACTTGAGGTTTCTTAGCCGAACCGGAAACGAAACTGACGATGCTCTCGACTACGTTGTTGTCTGCACTTGACAGTATATCGATCCACGTCTCGGCAGCGTTGTGCCAAAAAACGCCTGAAGTTCTTTCCTTGCTAAAAAACAAAGATATTTAACGCGTGAATACCTAACTGTTAATATATCCAACAGTCGAAAATTTACGTTTTTCCGATTTTTTAAATCAAATTATTTTGGTATTTTTCAGAACGTCCAAACTTATTTATTTTTTTTTACTTTCTTATACTATCTTTGTTACGTGAATCATATATGCATTTTGTCAAAAGTAAAATTGTTATAAATATCTTGATAACTAAACGAATTAATACATTTCTGATTTAATATAAAATTTTACCCGTGAGCATAGAGAACTGGTATTGCGCCGTAAATAGCCATGCGTTCGTTAACTTCATATTCGAATACATCGAGATTATAAAGTCTGTAAGGATCGATTCCCTTGGTGGATTTTAAAGCATGAGAGTCCGCGTGCTCGGGAACACCATAAGCATGTTCAGCGCCGGGAAATGTGAAATCCAGGGCGACTGCTTCGGGTCCAAGAGGTTTCGAATCATGATGAGAGTTGAAATTTTCCTCCCACGCGCCTGGATCGTCTTCGGCGCCGTCTCCAGGATAAGCAGGTGGTGTCGCGTCTTTCACCTCTTCCTCAGCTTCTCCCTCGGGTTTCCTAAATGAAAAAAAAAATAACAAAATACATTTTTTTACAACTTCAATTAAATTTGCAAAAACAAATTATATTTTCCATTTTAATCTCCGAATGTAACATCGAAGCCTCCATTTATTTCACTTATCAATTATTATTATTTTTTTTTTTCAATTCTCTGTCTTGTTGAAAGTAAAAAAAAGAAACTTAACATTTAATTGACAACAAAAAACAAAGGTTTTTACAACAAAAAAAAATGTATACAAAAATTGCACGAAAAAAATGTTTGCATTATTTTCTCCATTAATCAAAATTTTACTGCTTTTTTTGAGTGCATTTTTGTAGAATTTTTAAGATAATAGATAAATAATAAAAAATAATTTATGGATTTAATTTGAGAAATGAAATTAATTGAAAAGTAATGGAAAAATTGTTAGTCTCGTTGTTTAAATACCGACCTTTCTTTTTTGACCCTCAGATGCTCAAATCTCATGAGTCCTCGAGCATTCGTGGATATAACGAGCTGCTCGTCGGAATACAAGTCGATTCTGAAGGGGCTGTAATAAACTACGGCTTTTCCTTTGCCATTGGACACAGTCACGTGATCCGTGGTTTTCTCGACCAAAGTCAATTTAGCCGTTTGCGGTGGGCTCTTCAATGCATTCTCGACTTCGTATCGCGGATGAAGAGGATTTTTTTCGTTTACGTGGAGCCTGAAGGTGTTACCTTTGAGAGCAGTTAACTGCAGAAGGTACAACACTCCAGTGTCTTTGTTCAAAAGATCTGCATACAGAATTGACTCATTTTGGGCTACCGTATTAGCCACTAATTCGTACACAGTCTTTCCAGGTTCCACCTTGCGGCAACGACTACAAAAAAATTCATCTTTATAAGTAAATTTCATGATTTTTTAAAAATTCTGATTTACTGAATAATTTCTTCATCTCACCGGCAGAAGCTGCTCTGCTCGCAGGTTTTAAAGTTCTTTCTGTCCACTGCATTTGCAGCAACGACAAGACACAGCAGCACGACCCCAAAACTGTAAAAAGAAGTTTAAAAAATTCAGTATTTAAAAAAAAAAAAATGTTTTTTGAAATGACTAAAAAACTGTATTTTTGTCCACACTGTAAAAAATTTCTTATTAAGCTATTTAAAAAAAAATTTTATTTATTTTATTCTTTATCATGTCAGGCTTAAAAAATAATTAAATCATCAGTTTTTATTTTATGTTTTTTAACCTCGGACCCCAAAAAAAAAGGCAATTTTTGTTCCATTTTTAAGAATTTTTTTATCAGAGTAATTTTAGAGTTCTGAAACATCTTTCCTATTTTGTGCTTTATAGACTATTCAATTCTGTTTCTCTGATCCTGTGAGTATATTATTATTTCAGTTCACATTTCTGACCTTGACTTTGCTGTACTCAAGTAGATTGTAAAGATATATAAGTGTACCAAAAAAAAAAAGTGTATTATCAATTCTTTGTCGTTGTTTTGTACTTTCAGAGTTTAGAGGAGAAATGTAAGGAAGATATGCTTGAAGCAAGTGTTAAACCACTTTGTATAAAATCCTTTTAAACACCTTTTATTTTTACAAAAAATAAAAAGCTACACTACCTGTTCTCTTTCAAAAGTGTGAAAAATATAAAAACAAACAAAAAAGTTGGCAATTGAGTGAAATGTTAATCTTGTAATATCCGCAAACTTAATCTGACTCACTTTCCTTAAAAATTTCATATAGGAGTAATTATTGGTTCTAAAATTAATTTTGTGCTCCAAACACTCATGTATTTACAATTTTATTTTATTTACATTTGGAATCTGTAAATCCCTGAAAGTTGGCAATTTTTCTCCCACATTTAAGAATGTGTTGCAGAAAATTTATGTATTAAAAAATGTCTTATCAGAGTAATTTTTTGGTTCTAAAATCTAATTTTACACACTTCATAATTCAATGCTTTGTAGATATTCTCTTCTGGCTATTCAACCCTCTTTCCACACATATATATATATCATTATCTTAGTTCACATTGTTGACATTGACTTTGCTGTTTTCAAGTTAGAGGACAAGAGGACGCTTTATTTTTATTTTTTTCATTCCTTTCTCAAGTGTGTTCGTTCCCCATTGGCTGCCAAACTTCATTACACTAAACATATCCAAGCTTTCATTATGTTTAACAATAAATCCCCAAGATCGTCGAGTTTACAGTCGAAAATACAAAGAAGATGAAATGCCTGAGTTTGAAGTGAGAGTGTGTTTAAACCGCTTCGCACAAAATTCCTTTTTTTTTTTTCGCACACGTCAGTGTCAAAGGGTCAACGAAAGAGCGGAACGCGCGAGAGATACGCGAATATAACTGTTGCAATAAATACAGCCATTGAACGTAAATTAATTCGATAAGAGCAAAGTCTGAAGAGGCGAAGCGAACAGCGCAGCAATTGGAATATATTTACCGATAGCGAGTTGTCGATTAAATCGAGAGAATAAAGAGAAAAAAGATTAAAAAAAAAAAAAAAAAACAGATCATAAGTTTCATAGCCGGTGACACGTCACCGTGAGAAACAACGCCTCTACGGCTATAAGTTCATTGCCGCCGAATTTTCCGAATAATTCCTAGCCTCAACCGGCGTTCTTAGCATGACCGATGATCACAATTCTATCGTTTATCTTCGCGTTATTAAAATACTTTGCTAATTTCAGGTATCTTTAATAGACGTATTTTCTGTTTTTCTTTTTTCACTTACCGGAGGTACGAAGCCATTTTGCAAAGTGTGCGCGGTTTCCGCGCACTATTTCAGCGAGAAATATTCGCGATATATATAAAGCGATCAGCAGCGATCCTCTGTCCTATCGCTATCATACGTTTATAACCGCGACAATGCGCGATGGACTGAGAGCTGAGAGCAAGAACTTCCTGACCGGACCGCTTTGCTTTTTTCTCTTCTCTCTCGCTTTCTTTCGCTCTCTCTCTGTCGCTCCTTCGCCATTAAACGTGTCTGCACAATCGGTAAAGTTGAATTAAAACAGCTGTTACCTTCTGTAGGAAAAGAATTACCACTTATCGGCTCCGATTGCGCGAAATAAAATCTCCTCATCGGTTTTTGAAAACAAATGACTTTAGAGATAAGAAAATTCACGAGATATATGATTTCTATTGTATGTATATGGGGCATTTGATGCCAATTCGAACCTCAGTCTAACTCTCGATCTCGATCGGGTCCATGATTTTTTTTAATGTCATTATTTATGACTCTAAATAGTGCTGCAACTTTTTTTTGTTACATTTTTTTTTTTAATTTATTTGACGGAATTTTTTAAGAAAAATATATCGAAGGGTGTAAATTAAAAATGCATGGAATGCTCCATATACGAAAATCGCTTCTTTTTTTTTTGGTTGTAAAAGAACTTTTTTGATTTTCTTATGATAAATGAAAAAATCTGAGAAAAATTCTCTAAAATCCTTACTTATGTATGGGGCGTTCCAAGTCAACTCACTTGGTCATCAGTCTGACCTTCTCGGATTCAATAGACGAATTTTTTTTTGGCATGTTTCGGTCCCAAAAAAAAGAGGATATTTTTTTCAGATTTTTAGCACCTGTTTTACCGTATAAAATCATTTTTTTTTTATAAATCTTGAGTAAAAATAAATTTTGACCAGGTTTAAAATTCTGACATTTTTTTCCATAAAATCTAGGAATAAAAACAAGTATTTTCGTCGCAGTCCGAGAGTGGAGCGACAATAATTTACATTTTTTTTTTAAAAAAACAAATGTAATGAATTGCGTCTGATTTCAATGACGATTTTTCTCGATGTTTAGAGATTTACATTTTACACGAAAGAACCTAAAAAAGAAACTGCATTAATGATTATATGGCCATCGACGGTAATTCTTCGCGGAAAAGTCAAAGAAGTTGAAGAATCGATAAATCTTAGAAAAAATCTAATCATCCACTCTAATGAAAGTTATGTAATAAAAACAGTTTAACAGTATGTAGTACTTCCATTAAACACTCCACCGCTTCGATTTGTTATCTTTGGAAAACAAGAACTTGGAAAGTTTCCTTGCGATAAGGCAGGTTTTGTTTATTATTGTTTAAATTCCTCTACTATTTATCATCTCTCTTAAAACAGATAAAACAACAAAAGTGGCATTTAAATCACCATTAAAAAATTTACTTTGACTTCCCTTCACTTTATTTTAAATAATTTCTGAAATATTGTTTAAATTTATATTCAACATTTTTTGTTATTTTTTATTTTGAGATACTAAATATTGTTTTCTAATTAAAAAAAACAAAATTAATTTTGATTTTTTAGTCCCTTCACTTTTATTTTAAATAATTTCTAGAATATTGTTTAGATTTATATTCAACATTATTTTTTATTTTTCAATACTGGGATAATAAATATTATTTTATAATACGAATTCGATATGTCGTGTTATAAATTATGAACACACCTTTCGTGCTATAATGGTCTCCATGGCAACGAGTAAAAAGCTTCGTTTTGTCGACCGTTCTCGTGAATCATAGGAAACGTAACTAAAGTACTTACGGCTGTTGAATCACAAGGAATTTTAAGCGCATATTGCTGAATACTTAATTTTTTTTTTACATTGCAAACTAAAAAAAAAATATGGGTGAGGAGAGAGGCTGTACACAAATCCTCTCGTCTGAAGAGCATTATAGGCAGCGATATCCAGATACGGATTCAACCACTTCCGTTATCCAGTGGAAAGAAATCACAGGAAATGCTACGATGGGTGAATCATTGAAAATTTTGGATCCAGAGGATCCACTGATGAGACGATTTCAGGATGCTCTCAAAGCTCATTTAATTCGCGTTGATAAAAAATTATCAGAAGATATTGCAGATCTTGTGAGTAAAATAGTGAGTTTATTAGATGTAATTAATTGCCATAAATAAATTAATGACTTGTTATTTTGTTTTAAAAGGAAAATGGAGCGAAGGAAGCAAAAAAACGACGAGAAACGAAAGCTGCAGATTTATACAGAGCTCAGAATGACATTGCTCGTCAGCAACAAATTCTCGATAAATATCAGAGCAAATTGGCCGAGCTAATGAAAATTCGAGAAGATAAGGAGGGTCGTTTGAGTGAAGCGAAAAAATTGAAAAAATTGACGAAGGAGGATCTTGATCGAGAAAAAAGTATCGCTCATCAGTTTGCACTTGAAATGGAAAATCTCGGAACTATGAATCGTCGCTTCGCCGAATGGGAGAAAGAAATAGCGAGTCATTTAACCGTCTCTAAAAGAATGTCCGAAAAGGATGCGAGAGTTCAACGTGAACTTCTTCAACGGATGCAACAGGAAGATTATATATTGGTGAAATTAATGGAGGAAGTTGCGAGACTCGAACGCGAGATCAAAGAATGCAGGGAACAGCTTGCGATCAAGGATCAAGAAAGATTGGACGTTCAGCAAACTATCGCCGATGCCAATGCTGATTTAGACGAGTTGCAGGGCAAACAGAAGAAACTTTTTGCTCAGTGGAATCTTGTTGTTGCTAGCATCACTCAAAGAGACAAAGTCAACGATGAGCTTGCCACCGAAAGAACGTAATCTAGAACAATTTTAAAAAATCATATTTAATAAAAGAATAACCAGTGGATTTTGGTTTTGGAGTTTTAGGCTCGTGAGAATTTTGGACAATTTAGATGATGTTAAGTTTTTAAGTTCATACATTTTTTTTTTTGCTTATTTTGTCAAAGTCTAATCAGAGTTTTTGTGGGCATTCTTTCAATGAGAATTTATTTTTAATACTTTTGTGAATAAATTATTATAAATGCAAAATAATTGAATTTAAAATTCACCATAATGTTGAGATGTGTTTTGTTAATTGCAATGTATTCTTTTCTATTTCTCTCTGTTTTAGAAAAATGCGCGAGTCCTTTGCGACACTGAGCTCGGAGATTGAGAAGCTCAAGAAAGACACAAGCAAAGAGATGGAAAACAACGAGCGTTTAACTTCAGTACAGACTCGTATCGAGGACGATATTCGCTATAATCTCGGTATAATCGACAGTGACAAAGAAAAAATCGAGAATTTAGAGCGTCAGATAATGAAAATATCGAAGCTATCCGAAGAAACGCAAAACGAGTTCGACAAAGCTTGTTGGGTAATTTATAAAATTGTATTTTTGAAATTTTTTTATACTCTCATAAAACCATTTTTTTTCTTCTACTATTTTCAGGACTATCAGAATTGCATAGATGAGGAAAAAATCATCGACAAGGATCTGGAAAAGTTAGCCAACGAAAAAGTTGAACTCGAGGACGCAATCTTATCAAAACTCGAGAATAAAGTCACTCACGACAAGACCGTGAGATCATTGAACAAGAGTCTACGCGAAAATCGCGACAAAATGAGGGAGGAAGAACTGACAATGCTTCAAACAGAAAATTCTTATGGAAAAACGATTTTGGAATTGGAGAAATTAAATTCTTTCATTTCTACTGAAAAGGACGATGTGGATGATTTAGTGAAGATCAATACCGAACGAGAGAAGAAATTAGATGCGATGCAAAATGAGTTGAAGAAATGTGATTTGGTGATTGAAAAAAAGCAACAGAAAGTCGTCAGCTTGAATAAGAAAATTGAAGAGGTAAAAAAATAAGCAGAAAACGAGCTTTTTTTAATGCTAAGCGCGGTTTGATTGTTCGTAATGGCATTCTGATAATTTAAAAAAAAATCTTCAAATTCAAATGTAAAAAATTGTAGGAGCAGATTCATTTTTTTAATACGTAAGACAAAATAAAAAAGGCCACTTGATCTGAAAAGATTAACTGTCCCTTTTTCCAATAAAAGAAAAATGTCTAACAATTTTTTACAACTGAAGGATTTAAAATCTTTTTTACAATTCTTTAACGATGTCACATTAACATTTCAGAAAATAGCTTCTTTAGCCGGTGGAGAAGAGGCAAACCCGCAGGATTTAAAGATAACGGAATTGGAGAAGAATATCGAAGAAACAGAATTGAATAATCGAAAATGTAAAGAGCTGTGGCTGCGTCGAGAGGGCTACATGGTGACTTTAAGCGAGCAACGCACAGCCCAATTGCAGGAAATCAGTCTTCTTGGCAAGCAGATAACGATTATGGAACAGAAGAATTTAAAACTCGAGCACGAGATTGAGAGACAGCGAAAAGAGGACGAGAATATATGCAGAAGGGTGAAATTGCTACAGCAAAAATTAGTCGCTGCAAACTCTCGTCTAGCAGTTCAGCGAGAAGTTCGCGACGATCTAGAGGACAAAAATTGCATAACTAAGAGCGAATGCATAGAAGCTTTGCGTGAAGCGGAGATCGAACTCTTGAAGCTGCAGAATGATATACAGCAGCTAATGTCAGACAGGATTGCACTCGAGGAACAACTTAGAGCAGCTCAGAGGGAATCCTTGTCATGGGAAAAGAAAGTACGACAAATTTAATCAACACGAAATAAATGTAAATAATTGTTTGTGTTAGAAATTACATTTTTTTAAAAATATTTTGACTTTTTGTTAGGTTCAATTGGCTTCGGAAACCGCAAAGGAATTGAAGGAAGAACGCTGCGCGGGCGGCGATGTTGCGATTATGAAGAGCGAAATTCACAAAATGGAAATACGACTCTCGCATTTGCGAAAAGCTCAGGAGAAAATGATACGAGATATGGAATTTTGTATCGCGCGAAGAGACGTTATTATGGATGGAGCTATGGCACGGGAAAAAAGAAATCCCAAAGGGCAGCACAATCAGAGAGTCGTTTTTGAGAAACGTATGAATGATCAGAAAATGAAGATCAAACAGATCACGAGAGTAAGTTTTTGAAATATTTGAGAGGGCCGAGTCGGCTAAAAAATAACGATTTTCTAGACGCGACTTTTCGGTGGTTACATTTTTTTAAATCCTTTATTGCAAAATGCAAAATATTTATTTTAGTCAATTAGATTGAGCAGAAAATAATGGTTCGATGTGCTTTTTTTGTGCTATCGAGTTAAGTATAATTTTTATTTTATTTTTTTTTGTAAGGAAGCTAAGCAATTGGAAAATCAGATATTGGAACTGGAAAACCAACAAAAATCATTGCTGGAGCAACTTGACGAAAGCCAGAAAACATTGAGAGCCTACGAGGACGCGATTCCCGACATTGACAAACAAATTTCCGAGGGCGAGCTCATTAAATATCACGTACGTAACGTTAAAATATCGTAACAAATAACAAAAAAAAAGTAACAGATTTTCGGTGTCGAGATTTAATCGAAAAATCGAAATATTTTCCGAGTGAAAATGATTAATTTTCACAGAAACTCGAGTGTTTGGTACGCAAGCAGAGAAAAGTGAGAATGTTGCAAGACGTTAAAGACGGAAAATACAAGATGCTCTTCAAGTCGGAATTATCGTTGAACGACGAGCTGCAGAAACAGCGAGCAATCAGCGTCGATTTGAAAGAAATTATGGAAGAAACACGACGAGACTTTCCACTGCTGAAAGACGATATTCGCAAAATAATTTTAGGCATGGAGGCTTCTTGATAATTATTGATTATCAAAATCAGTTGCATTGCTACTTTTAAACTTTACAAAATGAAAAAAAAAAACCTATAAAATTATTTTAATTGGCAATCAAAACTAGATTATTAAACTTCGATAGTTCAAACTCTAGCCAGGTATCGAAAATATATAAACGCCAAAAAAAAAATTTATAATTCACGTGTATTTAATAGATACATCACGCGAGCCATCTCACAATGTGATAATTTTTCTTTCCTACTCTGATAAGCGTCAGATTATTCGGCAATACGTGAATATTTTGTGCAAGCACTTCACTGGGATTTGTAATTTTTTGGTGATTAACGTGAAAACCTCCGGCGGGAATTATTCGCAATGCATCGTGATCCGTCTTGAATGCTCGTATCTTCATCGCTAGATCGTGAACGGTCAATCCTGGTTCTGGCAATAATTCCGTCACTCTTGCACCCTCAAACACCTGAACCACCTCGTCGGCGCTCATTTTTGAAAGTGTTGTCAGCGAATTATCGTACAAAACTGTGGAAGCCAACCTGGCTGACCTTAAACCTTCCTCTGAAAAAAAAATCGAATTATTCTACACGACATTCAATCAGTCTAACAAGAATTATATATAGTCTATTGTGCAGAATAAAAAAAAAATGGCGAAATTTTTTTTATGCATTTTTATGTTAGCGTACACAAAATGTGTACAATGTGATAAATATTGAGAAAACTGGTTCTAAATATAGAGACAAAATTCACAAATTAATATTTTATTGCTACATACTCGAGGAATCGAATTTTAAGATAATTGAAATTTGTTTGTGGTAAAAATTTAAATTTCGCAGATGTGCATAAGGCCAAAATATTTTTCATGAAATTTCGTGAAGATCGTTTAAGAGATTTAAATTTTATGGAATTTACGAAAAATTAATAATCAAGATAATTTAAAGTAGAATTTTGTTTTCTCATATTTTTTAGCCCAACATAAAAAATCATCCATGAAAAATTCAAAATTAAGCAGCATACTTTTTTTTTTACAAAGGACCATAAGGCGAGTTTACTCTCAGTTTTGATTTTAAAAAAATTAGTTTCTCCATAATAACGATGTTATTTGGGTAAAAAAAAAATTTCTTTCAAATTTCAAATCACCTCCGTGAACGAGAAGAGTCACAGTCTCGGCCAATTCTCGTTGAGCTTCTCGTCTCTCCGGAATTTTCATATGACTTTTCATAATCTCGTCAATTCTCCCGAGTGGCAGAAACGTGAAGAGCTTCAGATAATTTTCCACATCGGAATCTTTCGATCTTATGAAAAATTGATAAAGCTGAAAGCTCGATGATTTTTTTGGCGACAACCACACGGCATTACCGACGGATTTGCCAAATTTTTTCCCACCCTCAGCAGTTATGAGAGGCAAAGTGAGAGCGTAAACTTTTTCGTTGGTGAGTTTGCCAATGAGATCATGACCTGAGACCATATTTCCCATCTGATCATTGCCGCCAATTTGAAAACGGCAATTGAAAGTTTTAAGCAAATAGAGCCAATCGTAGGCTTGAAATATTTGATAGGCGAATTCGGTGAAGCTCATACCACCGTCGGAATTTAAACGCGATTGCACAGACGTTCTTCCCATCATTACTCCAAGTCTAAAATGCCTTCCGACGCCTTTCACGAAATCTATTACATTCACGTCTTTGTACCAATCCAAATTGTTGACTATCATTGGTGGCTTCAGTTGATCTTTCTGATCCGTCCAAAAATACTTCTCATGATTCTCAAACAGTGTTCTTATGTTCTTCTCAATGCTCTCGAGATTCTCTCCAGCTACAAGATTATTGAGCTCAGCTCGCTCCGAAGTTCTGTGACTCGGATCGCCGATCAAGCCTGTTGCCCCACCCAATAATGCTATTACTTGATGACCGCCTCTCTGCCAGTGTAACAAATTCATCAGCACTAATAAATTTCCAACGTGTAGACTGTCGGCCGTGGGATCGAAACCGGCATAAACACTCTGTGGCTCTTTTACCAAAAGATTTGTTATCTCATTTCTGTGGATGTAAAAAGGGGAACAATGAAAATGATCTTTTTATAAAGATACTAGAATTTTCATAAAAATTGGAAATTCAAGAACTGTCTTAAACTACAAAATTAACAAATTAATTATAATTACATAATCTTACAAAATAATTTGCTACCAGAAAAAAATTCTAAATTATTTTGCAGTATGATAATACTTTTGTTTCAAAAATGTTTCAAAAAATTTTGTATCCAACACATGATTTTTAGAATTTTTTCTCAGACAGAAAACATACACTTTGTTACTGTAAAAAAAAGTTAATCCAGTAAAAATAGCGTCACAATAAAACTTCAGCATCTTTTAATAAAATGTATAAACATTGTGAATTGTAAAAAAAGGCTCCAAAAACTAATAAGGCTATAAGGTAAGCGATACCTGATCGTAAGAATGAAATAAACAAATAGAATGAAGCAACTTACGCACTGGTATCGGGAAACATGTCTTGAAACATGCCTCTCTCGTGTAATTTTAAGACATTTCTGTTAGAGTAGAATCTCCGTTCGTTCGTTAAAATTGATTTGCCGGCAGTGCATAACCTCAAAAAGTACTTGGAGTTCATTGCACTAAATTTATGAAATAACGAAGCGATGTCACCGTATTATCATTTATCAGCGAGAAATTCCTTTTTCGCTGTCTCAGTCCGACGATATTCTTGACTTCGTCGTTACTTATTAACGACAAAATAATACATCCACAAATTCGTGCGATTGTAATGCAAAAGAAAAACAATGTTTCTATTTTTCGAACACACGTGAAAGACACCACGACTCGGTTTCGCACTTACCGACTGTTAAAATCTGTAAGTAAATCTTTTCACGAGTGCGAGTGAGACAGCAAATAATTTTCGGAACAATAATATCGGGAAACTCAATCGTTTTCGGAAAAAAAAGAAATGCTATCACTTGATGCAGATTTAAATTTCGCTTCTGGTGACAAGTTTCTTTTTCCCGAAATGTTTACGGTGCCTGAAATTATGGTTTACAGTTTTCGTTACCGACTGAGTAGATTTCGGGCATTGAAAAATGCATACAGTAATTTATGAACATATTTATGTAAATCAATGAATAAAAAATCAAAAGAAAATATTTTGTTTTCCAAATGTATAAATTCTTGAAAATCTTGTGCTAAAATACTTAAATTATTATCGGTAATTTAAATCCCAGCTGTGACCTACATATCGTCTTATTCCGATTAAATTTTGGCGGCTGAACTGAGTAAAAAACTTTGTCGAAACTGAACGTCGTGTTTTTGCTTTGAAGGATCCCCCAATTTTTATCTCCTTTACGTGTATTAAAAATATGTATTAAATAAATAAATAAAAACATCAAAAGTACATCGATGCTTTTCGTGTTTCATAAAAATTCCTGAAGTCTTTATCAACATTAGGTCAAATAAAATTATCAAAAAAAAAACGTCGTCTGCTCGAGTTTGTCAACATGCAGCAGCAATCGGATACCGATCACAACTAACAGCGTCACAAAAAAGAATCATGTACTTAGAAAAGTGTTTATTATGTCATATACGTACCTGACTTCAAAACGAGCGAACAATTCTTGACGTTAATCCACAAAAACAACTTTAATCGCAATGGCTAAATCAAAAAATGTAAAACAAAGAACGACTGATCTCGATTTCGCTCTGGCACTTGAATTACAGCAGGAATATCATCCCGTGGGAATAACCGAAAATGCTGTCTTTCCCGATCACGTAAGAATTCTCAAAAACCCGGAAATTACATTTAGCATTTTTAACTATTTAACAATTTTTCTGTTTTTTTTTTAAATAACAGAAAAACAAGGAGAACTATCAGCCAAGAACGTTGATTGATCAGACTTTGGAGATTGTCGATCCAACGCCAAATATACATACACTTTTCATGCAGTTCAATACAAGATTTTTTAATAACAAATTGCTGTCCGTTGAAGTGAAATGGAGCAGCAGAATGACTTCGTAAGTTGCGCCAGAAAGGAAAGAAAATTTTTTTTTCATTGGGAGAAAATTTGTTAAATCTTCCACTTGATTAGCATATTTTCACTAATTTTTAAAAAATTTCCAGAAAATGTTAAAAAAAGAAAAAGCTCTTTCATTGTAATTACATATAATTTACTACTGGTTCTTACAAAAAGTAGACTCGGATGATTAATTTCAGATGGTGCCTAATTGATATTAAAAATTGTTTTGCTTCGTAGAGGAAGCTTTGTTTTCATGAATTTTTATATTTTGAAATTTTCAAAAAATTAATCTTTTGCTATAACTCAGAAATTTTACACAAAGCTTCCTCTATGAGGAAACCAAAATTAATAAATAAAATTCCTCATAGAGATAGCTTTGTGAAAAATGAAAATTAACGAGGAAGCAATGTGCAAAGTTCTGCTTTCCGTATGTTTAATTTCTTGTTTATTTAGATGCGCTGGCGTATGCAGTTTTCATCCGCGAAGCAGAGATTGTGTTATTTCACTCAGCGCTCCACTGCTGAAACTCAGACCACGTAAAGACTTGGTGGAAACACTTCTGGTACATTGTTCTTGATCCTTGTTATTAAAAAGCTATTTTAAAAAATTTGGGGTTTGTTTTTAATTTTCTTTTGTCAATTGCAGCACGAAATGATTCATGGATATCTGTTTCTGACTAACAACAATCGGGATCGTGATGGCCACGGCCCAGAATTTTGCAAGCATATGAACAGAATTAATATGGAAGCTGGAACTAAAATAACTGTAAGTTATGTTCCTGCAAAATATGACCAGACTTAAAAAAAAAAATTTATCTTTGATCACAAATCGAAGATATTTCTTAAAGATATCTTTAATAAAGATTGATTCTTGAGAATTCAATTTCTTCAATTCAATCGCTAATTAAGCATCAATATTTCGCAGATCTATCACAGTTTTCACGACGAGGTAAAGCTCTACCAGCAGCACTGGTGGAGATGCAACGGTCCTTGTCAGCAGCGACATCCGTACTTCGGTATGGTTCGTCGGGCGATGAACAGAGCGCCCGGACCCTCAGATAATTGGTGGAGATCTCATCAACAAAATTGCGGTGGTGAGTTTATCAAAGTCAAGGAGCCCGAAAAAACCAAAGGAAAATCAAAAGTTCAGAAGACCGGAGACGAGAAGAAAAAGCAGAGCAATTCATCGAGGGGAAAGAACGACAAAAGTTTAGACGATTTTTTTACAAAGCCTGCAAAGACTCAAAGTTTTCCGGCATCGTCGGCATTCGAATCGAAATCAAACGGAAATTATCAGCCTACGAATAATTCCTCTAAAGGTGCTAACAATTACAATTCATGGAACAACATTGCTACAAGCAGTCCTAAAGTTGCTTCAGAATCTCCGACATTTGTTACGAAATCCAACGGAAATTATCAGCCTACGAATAATCCGTTTAAAGGTGTTAATAATTACAATTCTTCGAGCAAAGCTTCGACAAGTATTCCAAAAGCTGCACCAGCTGGTCTGGTGAAACTCGGCACTGCGACAAACAGAGTTCACGGTTGGGGAACCGGAGGACCTGGCTCTTCTTCAGGAAAATCGCCAAATATCTCGAAAACAAATTCCACAAATAGCGTCAATAAACCAACTCGCACTATAAATTTCGCTGGTACTGTCGGAGGCCTTGGCACAGGTCGCAGTAATCTTTTGGACAAATTTTCCTCACCTCCAACTGTATCCGAAATACGACCTCCGAAAAAATCCGCATCATCGATTATTCTAGATTCGCCACCGATTAAAAAGCCAAAATTCGACGTATCACCGAAAGTCAACGATAAAGCGCGAATAATCGATGATTCCGATCTTGATGATGTCTACAATTGTCCTATTTGCAAAATTGAGATCCCTCAAAGTTCGTTAAACGATCATCTCGATGTTTGTCTTGTGACTGGAAGCAAAAACAGCAAAATTGCAACCCCAACTGACATTAGTTCAAATAAGAAAGATAGATTGTCAGTGATTGATATTACCAGTAGTCCAGAAACGTCAGAATCGCCTCGGAAAGCTCGAAAAATCCAAACAACTACGCAGTTGACGCAAAGTGGATTGGACGGATTCGTTACGTCGCCGAAACAAACAGCTACGAAACACGTACCTTGTCCCGTTTGCAACAAGTCGTTTGCGATGGATTTGCTGAACGAGCATCTTGATAACTGTCTGAGTGAACCTAAGAATGATGAGAATACTGCGAAATTTGTATCAAAAGTGCAAAATCCGTTAGCAGGAACAAGCAGAGAAGAAAAGACGTCGAAAAACTTTGTGGATTTAACCGACGAGAGTGTTTCTAAGGACTCGTACGTTTGCCTTGTGTGCAACGCTAGGATAAGTGGCGATATCGCGCTGAACGTTCATCTCGACGATTGTGTACAAGCTATATTCAACGACGATTCGATCGACGTCGAATACAACAATTCCTCGAAATCCTTGTCACCGGAAGTTCTGGTACAAGACTCCTCGCCGGAAATTCTGGCAAGATTTCCTTGTCCGATTTGCATGAAATCGGTACCCGAGGATAGAATGAATGAGCACTTGGACACGTGTCTTTCAGGCGATAAATGGGACTAAACTCATTATTATTATTTTTTGTTTTGTTTAATATACGTCAAGTATTGTTATTTATTTTTGTATAAATCTCTAATGCCTAAAAGTATTTCGTAGCGATTTGTCGAATATTATAAAGTTTTTTCACAGTAAAAAAAGAGGCTTTTTTTTTGTTATTATACGAGCCAAGCGAACCTGTTCTGTCTTTTTTCGTTGATCAATATAATTGGTAATGAAAAAATGCACAAGTATATTTTGAGGGCAGAACTGCAATTGGATTAAATAAAACTTTGGCCTCACAGCTTGTACAGAGAATTCCCTCCGATCTCTAATTAACTCTAATTTATTTAACAAAATAGATTATTGCAGACGTCGTTCGATGGTAAAATTAAGAAAAAAAATTAAACAATTTTTTCGAAAGCCTTCGCGGCATACGCGCTCTCGGCTGTGCAGACACCGCAGGTGAATTCTTTCATGTAGTTAGGGAAAAATACGAGTACTTGCTCCTCGGTCACGTGTACAAAGACGAAGAAATCGCTGAAGAAGAGATGAATCGATTTGTCGTCCATTCTGATCCTGGAATTAAAAAAAAAAATTCCTTAGTTTATTATTAAAGCGCCAAAAGACTGAATAATTGTGAATTTAATTTACCTCTTTGCGCCAATAGCGTTCCACTCAAAGTCCCGTTCGTACGTAATTTTTTCTGTAAAATTGTATACAGCACCGCCGTGCTTGTCAGGTACAATTTTTATACTGCCCGTATCGTCGTCCGTAGTCAACGTCACGCCTCCTCCGGTGCTTACTGCTCTCAATGCGAATCTTGGGTTGTTCTCGTAACACTGAGCGAGGACCAAAAATTCGCGACCTGCGGTCAGGGGGAATGAAGCGTTCTCTGATGATGTGCCAATGGTAGATGTCAGAGAACAAATACCTGAAAAAATATACCAATAATTATGTGAGAAGCAATTTAATCGCTATTTTTTTAAAAGATTATCTTCTCGCTTTGTTTTACAGCCTTGTTGTTGATATAATTTATTGTGAATTTCTACATATTGCTCTAATAATTGCGTTTAAAAACTTTCGAATTAATTAATTTCGAAAAATTAATTTATTATTCTTCGGAAGATTAATTAATTATTCTTCGGAAGATTAATTAATTTTAAAAATTAATTTATTATTCTTCGAAAGATTAATTAATTTTTAAAATTAAGAGAATTTGAATGAATAAAATGACTATAAATACTAACTGAATATCGAGCGAAGTAGTGAATTGCCAATGAATTTGTGGAGTCTCGTTCGCACAAGAAATACGTCAATAATGCTCTCGTCATAGCGAAGCGCGAGATGATCTCTGTTAACTTGAATCTGTGCCATATCAGATTCCCTAGGGAAGGTAGCTCCGACGACAAATTGACTCATATCCGCGGACAAGCTGGTATTTCCACCCAGCAAATTGTACATTGCTCGTAATTTCCAAATAACATTTTTCAATATGTCCGGCAACTGAAACATAGAATTTTATTTATAAAAAAAAAAAAAATTCGAAGGCAAATTTGGGAGATTGGGTAAAAAAAAAAGTATCTTACGTTTTCGGTATTAACGAACATCTGATACTTTCGCAAAGTCGACAATTCCTTCGAGGCTTCGTAACAGGCTGAAGTGTATGGAATAAAATTCTTATTCTTTGCTTCTTCGCGACATTGCTTGTACGGCCATTTGTTCTGTTTGCTAATTTCCACTTGTTTCTGTGT
This sequence comes from Perithous albicinctus, assembly GCA_964016905.1. Taxonomy (NCBI): domain Eukaryota; kingdom Metazoa; phylum Arthropoda; class Insecta; order Hymenoptera; family Ichneumonidae; genus Perithous; species Perithous albicinctus. Next base: position 18,482,954 of record OZ024696.1, on the reverse strand, counting down.
CACTTCTCCAACTAGATTTAACAAAATTGATGAACCACTGCATTTTCCTTTGGCCGAATCACCAAGGCCCCAAACAACGTTCAGCTTTAAAGAGACAGGATCGCTGGGCTTTGTGCTCAAGAAATCCCACGCCCAAGGAACGACTCTCTCTCCTTCTATGCAAACCTGTATTTTTCTTTTATTTACTAATTCAGTTTTCAAAAAATAATAATATAATTATTTTAATATTTTACCTTCATAACTTTCTCGCCGGGCGCCGTTTTGCTAGCTTTGATTTTTATCGTGTCCGACAGCCAACTCGTGGATTCGTAAAATGCTGCCAAGTTCCACTGTTGTAAAACTTTTAAGGTGCCGAATTCACGACGAATTAGAGCAAACATATGATACTTGCCGTTCTTCACGTACTCCAATTTTACCTACAAAAATTAAGCTCGTTATTTTAAAATTTGAAAAAAAAAAAAATAATAATAATACGTGAATACAAATGTATTCATAATATTTTTCTTCATTTTTCGTAAGAAAAGCAATTTCTAATAATTAATCTTCAAAAATCCTGTTATTATTCTTTGGTAAGAATTATTGACGACTCAAACTGAAAGCTGTTGAGAAAACGTACCTAAAATATAAATAGCAAAATACAAAAATGACAAACCTCTGAAGGACTTAAGCTCGTAGGTTCGACGTAAATCGATAATCCGCAGCTGCCTTTCGGTGGTACGTAAGTGAAGAAATCAAGAAAGTGAATTATCAGCAGTGGAATTCGTGCAGCTGTCCAAGTTCTGTTATTTTTAATTTCTCATTATGCACCAAAAAAATCTAAGCTTTAAATTTTGTTATAGTTGTAATAATACTTACTCGTAATTGCTTCTGTGTGAAGACAGTACATCGCTTAAATAACTTTCCTGATCGATGTAACCTTCGCAATCAAAAACTTTAAGATGCACCTGTCCACCAAGTTCAGGCACTACGGCTTGAAAAAGCGAAGTTTCCTGCAGAAATCGTTGAAAAAAATTCATTGACACAATCTCACAATTAATATTTCGAGATTTTTGTAAAAATGAAATCTTACCTTCAATTTATTATCATCGGATTTTCGGACAGTGTACAAAGTTGTGCATTTGGGACAGATCGCTTTCAATTTTTGTTCTGATTTTACTCCTCTGATGGACGTTGCAGTTCGTACATTGGCTGTTATTCCAGTTCTCAGATATTCTGTTAAAAAAAAGGTGCTACAAAGCTAAAATATACATTTTTGGAACTATTTTTTCATAAACTAGAATATTAAATAGTATATTAAAAGTATACAAGTAAAACTATGATATAGCAGACAAAAATTTTGAAAATTTGGGAACGTCGTTTAAAAGTACTGCAATTTTTTAATACATTTAACAGTGTTTCTAATTGTGACTTCAATTACTATTTTTTTATTTTCAATGCCTCGATTTTGAGAAAAAAAAATATATGAAGTTTTTTTACGAATTTCACTTGCTGTTTTTCTGAAGACATAATTTTATTAAAAAAAAAAATTACCAGCTGGCGTGTTGTACAATAAAAAGAGTTTATCCTCCAATCCGATTGTCACGTTGATCGGCATATATCCGTGAATAGATTGCGCTCGTTCAGCAGCATGCCAAAAATCCATAAGAGGATTATAAGTTTCAACGACTTCTCTGCCGTGAATAACTGTTCTGCAAAAAAATGAGTTCATAATATATCGTTTAATTGGCTGATTATTTTATTATCAGGCATACCGTAGTATAACGTGATTGCTGCGACCGTTCGACAGACGAGTGAAATTTCCTCTCATTGAAAAGAGGGAAGTCGCGGTTGCTGCAAGCCGGGCGTTAGTTCCAAGATCGGTAACTTGAACGGATTCCATCGTAAGCGGTATATTAATGCGCTGCTGGTTTACGTGAAATTCCATATTCTGATAAATGTGGTAACCGCTTGCAGGAAGAGAAGAAATATCTGAAAGAAAAAATATTAAAAAATTTTTTTTTTAAACACATTTTTAATTATCTACGATTTTTTTTAAAGCAGTTTATCGAACGACACACTTTAAAAATCTGAAAAAATTCTAAAAAACCTTTTTTGGAAAAATTTGAATTGAACATTTTTTGATAATCAAGATATATATTTAAAAACTGATTATTTGCAAAGAAATTGAAAGAAAACTCACATTTGATGCCTTTCTCGATATTCGTCTGATTAAAGTGCAAACACAAAACTGCTTTCTGTTGAACTCTTGCAATTACTTCCAAATGAACTTCGCCACTTGGTCTCTCATCCAATTTGAAATTTTTTAGTATATCTTTGATCCCCGTTGGGCTTTCCATATAAGACGAGAGAGAATTTACTAAGCCCTCTGCTTTTACGTACAGCTGTAAATTTATAAAATAATATTAATTTAGTATATAGTTAATGTCTTCTTAAATTATTGTTTCAGTAACTTACAGAAACATAATTGAGATTTGTACCACTGCCGTGACTGTTTAACGTGATTTGAGCTACTTCGGGAATATTAGTCCGAGGATTTGCAATTATTACGGTCTGCACCATTGCGCCAAAGTGTCGTTTGGTATCTTGATAGTCGAACAAATAATTGCCGGTCACTATATTGTCCTTTGGCTTCTGCAGCACTCGAGTAAATTGAGCAGCGATGCCGCCTCTGAAATTCAATATTAGAAAATCAATATCAAACGCTTTATAACAGAAAATTATAACAGAGTCAGTTAAAAGAAAGCATGATAAAAGTTTTTTTTTTGTGAAATGATTGATTTGAAAAATACTGGCATTTAAACCTAATAAAATTCCAAAAATATAGTGTTGTACATTTTGTGAGGCTTAAATTTCAATTTTATAAAATATTAATCCTTTCGCCAAAAATAAACGGCTTATCATGCCTTTTTTTTTAGGTGACTCATTGTGCTTAAGATATTCATATTTCTCTTTAAAAAAACTTATATTTTTTCGGTAAAATCTTTGTTTTTAGTTATTTGGTTCAATTTTTTTTTAATAATTTCATATCATCGATTGAAAAGAAAAAAAATAATTCTTACAGATGTTTGTAGCAAGGAAAATTGGTTCTTTCCATAGATTTCAACGTCGAATAAAAGAAATTGTAGAGATGTCGATCTGGTTCAGTGTGTATGTACCAATAGAGCGATATCATTCGATTTGCCGATGGAGTTGAGACCATTAGGAGGTTTAAAGCGGCGATTCTGAGCTCCAGATGTTCTGTACGATTGATAAAAATCGGCCAGTATACTGGAAATATCTTTAAGAAAAAAAAATTCCCATCAATGAAAATAAAATGTTGTCTTTTTAAAAAATCCTTGGTTTCAAAGCTCAAATTACCACGTCGGGTCTTAAAGGAGCAGTCGGCAGAGATGCCCAAGCAGCCAAAACCCGGAGATGCCTCGATTCCACACTGTTTCCACTTGCAATTGGCTCCAAAAACTCGACGACTCTTCCGAGCTGTATATTCGAAAGACCCTCCAGCCAAACCATCTTCTTATCATAATCTGGACTTTCTACAATCAAATTAAAAAATACAGGATGAACGTTTAATTTTAACTAATTAATTAATTGTAAACTTGATAAAATGTTGTCACTGAATAACTACAATATTTTCAAAAATGAAAATCAGAAAAATATTCCGACAAATTTACAAAAACAAAGATGTATACAAATTTATAGAAATGTTCAATTAAAATCCAGGGACTTGCGGAAAAAATTTAGAGATTTTCAGAGAAATATTTTCACAAGTGTAACAGTATATTTTACCTGTAAATTTGTCCAAGTAAAGACGTACATAGTCGTCCAACATTTCGTACGGACAATAAGACACGCAAGTTTTGTAAATCAAAGTGCCAAAAGTAAGAACTCCGGTGTTTCGTACTTCGAGTGATATTTTATCAGGCAAATTGAGCAGTGACTGCAAACTGACCAGCAGATCAACGTCTGGTCTTCGTATGTGAAACGGTAGATAGGTCAATAATTGCATCGCCGTTATATCCGAAACTTTTTTCTGCAATATCAGATCCATGACGAATAATGCAGCGCTTTTCGTTCCCACTTGCGGCAACGTCTCGAGAAACATGTTCCTGCATGGATTATTAAATATCTTCAATTATAAATATAATTTTCTTCAGAGATAATAAAAATTGTGATCTTCACCTTATAGTTTCCTCCTTGTAACTAGTTCCAGCCATTTTATTGTAAGCCGTTTTTAAATCTGCATGATCAAGCATTCCGAGGTAATAAAGAAGCACCGAAATAGTCGTGTTATGAAGATTATTTATCTCGGTATCCAAACCAGGATTTTCAAGTCTCTGACTCAGACGGTCCAACAGTTTTGATATCTACAATGAAAAAATATAATTTTTGAAAAATTATTTAAAAAATTAAAAAATACTATTAAAAAATTAATTTACTATTTTAATGTGCCAATTTTCTTTTTTTTTTACTTACAGAAGAGAAAATAGCTTCTTTGTCATAAGCATTTCTTCCCTGTGTTAAATCGCCATCGGGAAGCTCGTGCTGAATAACAACATCGACGAACTGACTTTCAGTGATTTCGCCTTTTATATCTTCAATGGAAATCAATTCGATAAACTGCCTGTGAGACAAATAATAATAATAATAATAAAATTGAAATTCGACAAAATTTAAATAAAATGAAAAATATTATTTTTACCGAGTAAAAAGAAAATGTGCCTCTCCGAGACTTTGGAATGGCTGTATGTAAATTCCACCGGTTGCATTCACCCAGAGTATGGTACTGTCGTCGCCGTCACGTTTTACCTTGTAGAGCCTCTCGCTAGATTTTATTATTGGGCTCTAGAAGAAGAAAAAAAAGTAAATGATTATTTATTTTACTATTTCTAAACATTTATTTTTTAAATATTTTTCTAGAGTCCTATAATAAAATCTATGTCCTCATGCTTTATGATAGTAAAATAAATTCCAGTCTTCATGTGCAAAGGTGCATAAAATTTGAAAAAAAGGCCCAAAATCATATTCAGAAAAAAAGAAAATAGGGCATCAAGTGCCCTCTATTTTGTGTAATAATTCACAAATTATTTAATATATTATAGAATTTATAATTTCGTAAAAAAATGGTCCTTTGTGAAGAAATAACATTCAAAGTTCCACTTTGCAACTTTTTAAATCCAGATTTTGCCTTTTTTTTTGTTAATAATTCAAGTACCTCATCATCATTGGGACACTGAATACGAGGCACATTTGTCCAGGTCCAGTGTGGATGCCCGACGCAGGTTCGAGGATCCGAAAATTTCCTGACCCACGTTACACTTTCGTCTTCAGGATTTGCAACATATTCGATAGTGCACTGACCATAATGATTTACCTGAAGAAAATATTGAGAAAACGTGAAGATAAGATTTTAATCAAGAAATTTACTAAATTAGTATTTATTAAAGAAGGGATAGATTTTTTAAAATAATTGTAATTGTTTATTAAAGAAGAAATTACCTCTGTGGAGTGGAAGGCAACTTGATTCTGCAAATTAGCCAGATCGAGTTGCAAAATACCTGCGATGCTGCGTTTGATATTTCTTGCCCAAAGAGCCTCGGTTACAACGCTAAAATTCGTCAGTAAACCAACGTCGTATTTAACTCGAAATGGTTTCAAGAGTTCTTGCGTTTGTTCGCTGTCGTGCAAAGTGTCGTCGCAACTTTTGTACTTGCCATTCCACACAAAAGTCTTTAGCGATTGAAGCTAAAAGTATTAAGAGAAAGTATTATTTATAACTCTTTTAAAAAGATGACTAGAAATAGTTACATAAAAAAAATTATTATATATATATTATTTTACTGCAGATATCTGATAAATTTAAATCCATTCTCTAGATACTTAGATTCGAGTCTTCTTGATATAATAAATTTTTTTTGTCAAAATAATATGAATTAATTTAAATGATAATAAAATATACATTTTTTACTCTGTAAACATACATTTTATTTTTATCTCAGTAAAAAATAAAGTACCAATGACGTGGAAAAAAAATGTAGAAAAGACAAATGTAAATATTTTTGTCGATGGAAATGGCATGAAAACATTTTTAAAAATCCAATTTTTTGTACTTCCGTGATTTTGATTGTTTTGATGAAATTTTATTAAGTCAGCAATATACGCATTAAAAAGCAGAAATTTTTTTGTACTTAAGAATGTGTATTTCTACAATTTCACGTAATGGATCAATTTTTTTCAATATTATATGAAGTGGTTTAAATTTATTCTGCAGAAATAGCAAAAGGTATAAAAAATATATTTAAAAGAAAAACACCAATTTATCCAAAAATAGCAAGAAATAGTATTTCGTTTAATTATAATTTTTTTAAATTATAATTTTCTTACTTGAAGAACAGTAGCTTTTTCTTCAGCTTTTATAATCAATTGCCCACTAATACCAAAAGTGGAAGCTGCTTTGGAGGGCAACAAAACGCCCGAATTTGATTCGGCATAGTACGAATAAGTATATTGTTTTCCCGGTTTAAATAAATATTCGGCAGACGCGTAACTCCACAAAATAATAACGAAGAGAAGAGCAACTCGACGAAACGATGAAATTCCAGTAAATGCAGCATCTGCAATGAAAAATACACGGGAAAGTTTTGATCACTGAATTTTCCAAATTTTTCCTCACTCATCATCACACAACACGAATAAATTGATGTACTTGAAAATTTTTATTTACATTAAATGGAGTAAAAAAAAAAGAAAAAAAAGAAAAATTAGTTTCACTAGTAAATGTTATACCTCGGATGCTCATCTTGAGGCACGGCGGCAATGCTGAAAGCCGACTGAGAGTTCATAGAAGTCAAGAGATGACCCTTACAGCTTCGTATCTTAGTGACGAACGTGTACACAAGCTCTCACTCTCGTGTTAGTCAGAATTATCCCATCGGCAGATTATCCTCAATCTCATCGCGTCCTCCTTCTACGCTGCTCTTCTCTATCTGTGTTCGCCCCGTTGATGTATGCCCGCCCGTTCTGGAGCCAGCAATGATATTCGGTGGCACTTTCGCGTTGTATGACGATATCAATCGCGGAGAATATTCATTCAACAACTCATTGAGCTTGTTATTTTTGGCTCTGTAACGCTAATAATTGTAATGTCATGAGACAGGACTTTGTAGTCGTGATGATACACGAATCAATTGACTTCCGCTGAAGAAGAAGAAGAAGCATAAGGCGTCTCTGTAAAGAAAGAACAGTTTGGTAGAGAAGAAAGCGCAGAGATAAGCTGACCTCTGACTCCTACTATGTTTACCGATAATGAGAGTATCTTTAGAATGTGCCTCAAACACTCTTAAATGTTTAATCACTGCTAGATAATATGTTTGCGAGGGTACGTCAAAGATTTAGAAAAATGAAGAGAAAACCAAACAAAAAGGTTTCCACTGAAGATTATTTTAGACTTTTTTTTTCTTATATTTATTGCTTGAAGAATTTTACAAAAGAAAGCTTGAAAAGTTGAAAACCTTGCAAATTGTTTCATCATTATTTTTTTATATCTTTGATAAAGTCAACTCTATGAGGAAGTTGATCTATTTCGGCTTATTCTTCATAAAGAAAGCTTTTTATCAGACTTAAAATAATGTGAAAGTAATTTGCAGGCTCATATAAATAATGCATATTCTAGATTATTGACACCATATTTGAGAAAAACAGGGAACAGTAAAAAAAAAGAAAATATTTTCAAAAAAGAATATTAGCCAAATATTTCAAGCAGATTTTGAAACACTCTATTCAAAAATGTCAACGTACCATAAAGCTTGTTTTAAATTTAAGCGCGATATCTCATAAATTACGAGAGCCAACCACTTTTTTCATATTTTGGAATTTTCTGATTATCCGGAAATGAAAATTTCGAAATAAGAAAAAATATTCACGAAAACAAAGCTGCCTCTACGAGGAATAAAAAATGAGCGTTGAATAAAAGGTTTAAGATTTTTTTCGTAATACTTCTTTTTTTTCACTTTTATTCCTTCTCCCGTCGTTATTATATATACAATAATTTGTCGTCAAAATTATTTCACACTTTATGCCAACAAAATCTTCAGAGATGCATCACTATACAAAACAGATTTTTCGTTTTTTTTTTTATTTTTTTTTTTATGTTCTCAATCACGTGTAAATTTCACGTGAATAAATTCTAATCGACGTTCGTTTATTACGGCGACGAATGTACAAAGCTCTTACGAGAAAATATAAAACTATAGCTCGTCTTTGTAATCGCATTGCATTGGCCAAGCAATAATATAAACTATGTGTACTTTATTTATTTATTTTTTTTTTAAGTTACGTGTGAACGGATTACAAAGGCTTGATTATTTTGAGGATGGATTTGGAATATTCCCAGGCTTCGCTGTAAAAGAAATTAAACTGTTAGATTTTTTTTTCTTTTTTTTTAACTTTAGTGGAAACAAAGAAAAACGTACTTGTGGGCTGGATTTGCTTGATCCAATTGTTCGCTCAGTTGTGATATAAGAGTTGCAAACATTTTTAAGTGCTCGATCGTTTCGCCGTGTAGCCAAGCACGTGGCAACGTGCTCATTATCTGTAATCAATAGTACTGTTAGAAAAATCGGTTTTCCAAGGAAACCTTTCAGAATCATTTTTCAGAAAATAAACGCACCATATTTGCTTTCGTGAGAGCGTCGATAGGCGAGGAGACTCGCAAACCAGCCAAAAGATATCGATTTAGCAGCGATCCAAGAGCCAAATTTTTCAATTGTGCGTCTCCTAACAAACCCTGCCAACTTAGCAAATTTCGCAACAGTTTAACTGCCATTGCGAACTGTCTTTGGAAAAATTGGTGTCTCGTGTCCAAGACTCTGAAAAAAGAAAATTCAATTTTTCACTGAATCTGCAGATTCTTTTTTTTTTTTTTATTTCCTTTAAAATCGCTGATCATTTTCAATTTAATTGAATTCAAATGGCTTACTGTTTTGGAAAAATCGGAATAAACACGTCGTTCTCGACTGCTGATTTAATTTTCTCCAAAATAGTGTTGAACAGCTTCTCTAGCGGCTTACTGATTTCGTTGAGATTCGGATAGTCTCTTATGAGTCTACTGACTGTGCCAACCAGACGTAGAGTCTGCGAAGTCGACATTGGATCCCAAATTTTCTCAACAATTGCTGTAATAATAAAATTCGACTTTATTACATTTTTATCTAATTTTTCGGACTTCATGAACATTAAAAAAAGAAAGTCTTACACGTGAGTTTGGGAATTACGACTTTTTCTATGACGAGAGGTATGAGCTTTACGTCGGGATCTTGTTTTAACGAAATTTCCGACTCTCGCTGATCCAACGCGTACAGAAGTAGCGAATTGTACCACTTTGTTCTCTCCAAATCAGCGCTTTCCTATTAAAAAAAAAAAACAAAATGTTTAGATTACAATAATTTGAATTTAAAGATTTAATTTTTTAAATTCTTTTTTGTTACAGAAGTGGCCACTTACCATTATGGGATTCCATGTAATAAGCTGAAGCCTAACGATCGGCGCGATCATTTTTGGTATACAAAGCGATACGTAAGCCTCCTTGTAAGCTTCCATGTCAATTTCCCTCCAGGATTCGAGTTTCGCCAGAATCCCTCTCACGGTACAAAAGTCGTCCATTACGTCGGAAAATATGTCTTTGCTTTCGCTGTCAACTTCCTCTGCAACAGATTTTTTTTTTTCAGTTAATTTTTTCCACTGAAATTACTGGTCTTGGACATTGACATTAAAATCAATTTTTAAGTTTTAATAAAACAGCATTAAAATAAAAATATCAGTAATTAAATATAGCTAATTAAAGTGAATTAAATAATAAAAAAAAAAATTTAGTACGTTTTTTAGCAGTACAAGAATTTAGAAGTCAATAAAATAGCGATTGTACCTTTAGTCTGTTTAAATGCGAGATTTTGCTGTTCGGTGACTTCGTCGTCGCTGGACATGCCGTCGATGTGTTTCGGCAGAGTCGGCGTTAATTCACGAGCTCTTCTGCGCCGCGCTCGTCTGCCTTCACGCTCGGTAGCGCGACGAATTCGTGCTTCGTCTTCGAGTCCTCTTCTCGTACTTTGACCTCCTAAATAGACGAAAAATATTAATCAACCAAAATTCAATGCACTTCTTAAAACATTTTGGTGCTGAGATTGTTGAGTGCCTCGATAATAAAAAAAAAAAACAAAAAAAAAATAGGAAAAACGGGAATAGAAAAGGATGACTGACTGGCGGCAGTTGTGATTTCTTCAGCTTGATCTCTCGTGTCCTGTCGACGCCTCTCCATAAGTTCCGTCGAACGATCACCGTACAAATCTAGCCAACGTTCCTCCAATCCGACAACCAGAGGCAGCTAAACAACAAAGAGATCACGAATTATAATCCGTAGACAGTGAAAAGTTCAATAACTTTGAAAATTAACTCATTTTCAAACCCACGAATTCGTTTCTTTTTTTTTGTTTTTATAATTTAAGTAAACGAAAAAAAAAAGATTCATTTGAAAATACGTGTGTTCGAAGGTTCCGTTAACTTTCAAAATCATCATATCAGTTCGATGAAAAATTCGTGGAGAGAGGAATCGCATTATTTGCGATACTCACCCAACGACAAAAATTTTCGACTTAATTCATTCGATTTTCCGATCATATTTTCCTTTTTTTTAAAAGTAAATATTGTAAGGTACAGAGAAGATCGAGACCCCCCGCATGGCAAACCAGAATATTCTCAAAATTTTCATTAAATTACAACGTGGAAAAGAAATCTACAAATTCTAGATCAAATTGAACTTTCTTTTTGTTTTTTTGTAAAAAGCTATCAAACCTAATTAAATGCATTGTAAGCGAAATTAAAGAATTGAAATACCGGTTCGATCGAACAAATGGTTCGTCCCACAAAATGCATAGCATGGCGAACCCCCGAGATCTCAGAAGGAAAGAAAAAAACGTGACAGCGTATGAACCCACCTTCTCATCAAGACACTCTACCAAGTCAGTGACATACCCACGCAACTCTTGGTAATATCTGAAGCGCTGCGCCAGCTGTGGAGCGCGTATTTCGCCCTGTTCCAGTTCCTTAATTGTTTGTTCTAATTCTTCGTCCAACTGTGCCTGATCCAGCTGATGCCGTCGATGCACTTGTTGCAGAGTTGCGACCCTGAAAACAATTATGTGGTAATTGACTTTCCTCAGCAATAAAAAAAAAGACAAAATTCACTTTCCTATTGTAGATTGATAATGATAGAAACCGATTATAAGAATTTTATAATTATTTTTTACTTACACAAACATAAAATAATAATCGGTTAAATACCATGCAAATTAAAATTCGAATCATTGACAACCGACAATCCGGGGAAAAAAAACTGTTTGATGTAATTCACAAACTGGGTGTGTAAAATATGCGAAAAAAAGAAGATGCCATACCTTGCCCGCATTTTTTCGATTACTTCTTCGGGTGTAACCGGCGTTATTTTTGTCGGATCTGGAGGGTGAATGGACGGCGGTGGCGGAGGAGCAGGCATCAGAACCATTTCCAAAGGCACCCCGCCCACTCGCATCATTTGATTGATATTCATGCCCATGTTGTATTGCTGTTGCATCATAGAATCCTGTTGAGCTGCTGCAATCTATTTTTTTTTGAGCATTAAATATTTGAAGCTCCAATTAACAAGCAATATTGGCTTATTAAGGAGACTGAATTTTAATAACGATTGCTCGAATCACGAGTGAACAATATAAATTTTTTTTACCTGAGCGCCAGTTACACCTTTCCTTATTTGCTGTGTCTCCCACTCCTCGTCATCGTTACCATGCTCGCTCTCATCATCGGAAACTATAAATAAATAATAATTATCACAGAATAAGGTATTTCGATGAAACCTCCGTAAAAAAGTATGCAGAAAAAAAAGAGGATACTAACGTTTTATGGGAACTTGAGATGCGAGAAAAGCTTCACGTCTCATTTCTTTATCACGCGCTTCCGTATTAACAGTCATATCCATTCTATCCTGAGAATCATCGTCGTCGCTTCTGTCGTGATCCTCTTCTCTAACGAGTCTCGATTTTCCTTTATCATCGCTGCAACAACACGATTAAAATTGCAATTATATCTTTATACACTATAATATAAAAATATTCTTATGTATATATATTTTTTTTAATTACCCAGGCTCTTCAATGGGTAAATAATCTGTACCCAATTCACGGGCTTTTTGTCGTCTTTTCCTCGCCGCATGAATCATTGCAGCATCGGGTATACAACCACCTAAAAAAAAAATAAATAAACAATTAAATAATTTATTCATCAGAAAAAAAAACAAAAATTAAAGGCAGACTGTTGACTTTGTTGAAAGCCTCATACTTTCTAAAAGTATTTTCATAGTGTCGGCTTTAGCGGTATTCTTTCTAAAAGTGTGAGTTTTCTGATCATCCTCTTCGTCCGAAGTATAGTCGTCCTTTCCGGCTGTTAAAGCAGCCCTTCCATTCAATATAAGAGGTCCCGTATTTTTAATTTTAACCTGTTGAGAAAGATAGCCTTGTGAGATTTGACAAAATATCTATTTTTTTAAATGTAAGAGCATTAACAAATTCAACAAAGTTAAGTTTTTGGGTGATTATTATTATTTTTTTTTTTTTTTGGTATATGTTTTGGAGGGAGGTTTACATCGCATTATTGCCAAGGTTTATATATTAATAATAATAAAACATCATAGAGATAGCTTACTACTAGATCATCTGTCTTTATTTCTAAATCTTTTTCCTGTTTAATGGACATGTTCGCTTGCTCAGAGTCCACTTGCATTTTCTCTTCACCTTTCTTTTTTTTCCTCTCGTGATCAAGCTGTTTCATCAGTTTTTTGCTTCTAGAGGACTTCTTCACTTTAAATACCTCGCCGTCGTCAGCTGCAAACAAATTTATGTTAATTCACAGGGAAAACAAATATCTTAAACTCTGGCAATCACCTATTTAATTATTGAAACATATTTTACTTAATTTTTTTTTTTTTGCATCCTTGTTTTAAACGAATAAATAAATAAATACCGTTTATATATTATATATTGCTCTCTTTTCACATTTCAATACATTTAGTGTCTGTTGACCTGTGTTAGAGGAAAATGTTAATTTTTCTTAAAAATTCAAAATACCATAAAATCCTAATCCCTTTACCGATAATCACCAAATTTAATACACAGCGGTACAGAGTATTATTTTTCATCTGTAGAAAATTTCAGTTCCTTTAATGAGATTTGACGATGAGTTAGAGCAAAATGAAATTTTTTTAAAAAATTCAGAGTTCCACAAAAACAGAACCTATTTACCGATTTATCATTTGTAAAAAATTATTTTGCATGCCTGTCACACACACATCCAAACATTTTTCGTAAACCACTTTTCTAGATGTTTTGGACCATTCGAGATGTCCCAACATGAAAATCTCAAAAAAAAATATGTTGCGAAAACAAAGTTTCCTCTATGAGTCAGCAAAATTGTGAAACATGTACACGATTTCCTATTGCTTGTGAATCATACTTTTCAGATCGTAAATACGAAGAAAAAAGCGCAAGTGTGAACTTTTTAAATAATATAAAAAAAATATTGGAGTTGAAAATTCTTAAAAATGTACAAAATGTATTAAAAAAAATGTTCCAAGTTTCTCAGTGATTGCTAACGAGTTTTTTAGGATCGTAAATATGTTAATTTAAAAAAATAAAAAAAATTTTAAAAAAAGCGTGATCTTTGAGATCATATGCAGCTTCAAAGCATCATGTTGATTACCACCTTAAGCAATGACCGAAAAACGCATTTTTTTACAATCAAGCCTGAAAATTTGTTGAAATCTTATTAAGTAGCATAAGTCCATGAAAAAATCATGAGTTCTGGAATTGAATGACCCGCAAAGTATCGATATAACACGTAAGCATGCGATATTTAGATCGAAATCTCGGTGATTGGCCGACTAACCTTCATCGAGCTCCTCTCCAAAACTGAGGAGCGTCTGTTTAGCTTTATCTTTCTTCTTCGGTTTCGTTCTAATCGGCTGTGAATCCTCGGAATCCATCCTATTTTCATTATCCTCATATTCGTCGTTGAACGAACGCCGACGTATATTTCTCTTGGGTTTGTTGAAGAGTGACATTTTTCTTTTTTTTTTTCGATGTACGCAATTACGCGTTTATCACACACACGCACACACAGACACAAAACACACGATTATCTCCACGTATTCAGCAAATTTCACCGATACTCAACGTGAACGAGGAATGCACAGTTAACATTATTAGTTTTATGTATAAACAATTATTGTTAAGTATCGAATGCCCCCGATGTTTCACTATGAAACTCACGAAAAAAAAGGGAACGAGCTCACCTAGTGAACTTGGTAATGCAGCAGAAAAATCAGGGTTGCCATACAGGTAGAATAAAAATCCCTTGCTTTTCAACGATTCTCACTATACACGCCTTTTTCTCTTTTCGTAACTATATATTTATTCGACTGGTGTCACGGAGATGAAGTGATTGTAGCATTTTCCCTAAAATTAAAAAAAAAATACATTCGCAAAAGCTTAAATTTTTTCAAAATAATTTAAATAGGCATAAAAACGTTTTTATGGATACGCAAACTGAAGTTCATTTACATATTAAATTATTTTTATTTTTTTAATGGAACTATTTAAAAAATTATAAATAATAATTTATTGTAAAAAAAAAATGTAATGCACAAATGTAGTATAATAAATATATTTTTATTTGCATATTAAATCAATTAATGTAATCTTGATATCATTTTGTATCGAAGGTTCTGCAAATTTTTGTTTAAATCTCGGTAATAAAAAATTGATCATTATTTTTCCGAGGGAAAAATCAAATTTTGATAAAATGCGTGTAAATGCAAAAAATGTAATCATTTTTGCGAAAAAAAACTGTGGGAAACAAGATAAATGTAAAAATATCACTAAAATGTTCTATAAAGCGTAATTTACTGATGAGATCAGACGATATAATGGTAGCGTGGAAATGTTTTCCTGTTCAGGAAAACAAGGTGCGGTGAAATAACGAGTCAAATAATCAGTTTTATATCTTTTGTAATTTCCAAAATTCCGACGTTTAATTTACACGACCAACGCAAGCAGCGTGAGTTATAAACCGTCGAAATATTTAACAACTTTATCAATTTTGATACACGCGTCCTGAGGATGCAACAAAAACTTTTCGATAGACAAAATATTTGATTCTTTGCCGTCTATATCAGTGGCAAAAAAAAATATATAAGATCTGTGGGGATTTCTAAACTCTAGAAATTCATGACTTGTACCATGATGAAAAAAAAAGAAAAAAAAACAACAGTTGAACATAAATTCACACAACTGAGACTCAAATACTCTGTAAGTGCACTTGGCTTTTTTTTACTATCGTATAAACATTTATCCTTTCTAAAAAAAAAAAAAATGATAAAATTTGTGCGTATGGTGCGCAACGAATAATTTTTTTTGCTGTGAATTTTAACAGAATCTTTAATTTTTGAAACACAAGAACGCAAAATAATACGAATTTTTGTAATTAAAAAAGAAAAATGTCTACTTATACATTAATGACAACATAGCGGTGTTGTGATCGAAAATTCCAATCTTCGTCTTTTTCGACAAAACTATATATCCTCGTGTATTCTAAAACAGGAACGATCAAAGCGAGAAAAAAATCAGTAAAACTTCTCACGCAGAAAAGAAAAAAAAATATTGTAGCGTAATCGCGAAAAAAAATAAGACTGAGGTTTAAACTTTGACAAATACGCGATACATCGAAATATATATATAAATATATATTTTTTCCACAGCAATTATTCGCGTCGCAATTTTTTTGCATTGATGTATCGTCAAAGTGAAATAATCCTCTGCACTATGAAGAGAGCTTTACGCGTAGTTAGCTTTGAGAACGTTCGTTAGTTTGCGATTGCACAGAGGACAGTGTTTCGTCGTTTTCCAGATTCTCTTTGCGCATCGATAGCAGCAACAGATGTGTGTCGTTTGGCCGTGTACAAAAATACCATCTTTCCCGCCAACAACGCATGTCCTGCAAAGATTATTATCCGGATCGATTGGCAACGGTGCTTTTTTCGTGGTCATTCGATTTTTCATTCGATCGCTATCTTGACTGTTGTCCGATTGATTTGAGTCTTTGCTGTCTATCGACAGAGTCGTTGCGGTGCTGCGCACTGATTCTTGACTGAAGTTGTCGAGTTCGTTGTTCTCAATCGTTTTTTCTATCCGATTTTCGTTGTTTTTACATTCTAAAGAAAGCTGCTCCTGCGAGTTAGACTGCGACATTAAACTTGTGCTTGGCTGTGATAGATATATATCGCTTGACTGCGTGAAGTTAATTGCATTGATTTGAGAAGCTGAAAAACCAATTTCCGTTGTGTCCACCGATTCTTGGGACATCGATAACGAAGTTTGATGTTCATCGCTCCGAGGAGTGCTCGACATTTTCTCCATATCCATTTGCTTGAACTCGAAAGTCAGGGACGGCTGACTACCCTGACTAGATCCTAAACCCGAGTCCACAGTCGTTAATTCCTGGCTTTCCAAAGCTTGTACTTGGCCAGCTTTATTTTTCGACAACTTGGAACGTCTTTTTCTACCTTTCGGCCGGGGTGGAAAGAAATTCTTGCGTAACTGTAAAAAAAGAAAGAGCTTAATTAGACGTGGACGTATAAAAGACAAGTGAGGATATTTATTTAAACAATATTGGCCAGTAGAACCAGTGAAAATAAATTCCATCCAATATTTAAGAAATTAAAAAGGTGTTTTCTAATTTTTATAGCTCACACATTTATGGATGTTAAGATGATAATTCGAAATGATTTTTATTTAAACAATATATAAAATGTAAAATAAAATAAAATTTTTCTTTTTCATACCGTTGCTTTGTTTTTTTTTTATTGCTAGATGAAAAATATGCCCCGAGTTTCCGTATTCATTTTAAAAATTACATCTTTTTTAAAACGAAAAATATTTTTGGACTTTACAGATAAGCAATAAATTGAATACCTTACCCGATAACATTTCTCGCAATAGCGAAACAAAGGATTGTTGTTGTTGGCGTTGCACTGCACGCAAGTCCAGTAGTCAGCATGACTAATTTCGCTGTCTCGCGAGCTTCTCGAGTCGTCACTATCGTCTGCTAGATCAACATCTGAATCATAGATGGCTGCTGCTATCATGCCCACTCTTATGATGTCCTGCAACATAAAAGATCGACATAAGATTTTTAAAAAAATATCTCAATATTGGGCACAAAATTTTGTGCTTGACTTAAACTTCTATTAAATTTTTTTTTTTTTTAATACCATTGTAATACCATAAAGTATCTGTTTAATTTTATAATTAAAAATGTATGGGGCATTCCATCTGGTTTTGAGAAAATTTTTGTATGTAATACATTATTTTTGAGATTTCTTTTCAGATTTTTGCAAATAAATGTTGAGATTTGTCTTAAATAATCTCAAATTAGGTCTTTTTGTTAACACTTATTTGACGTTCATTATGAAACAAAATATAATTCTAAAAATCATGTTTTACATACAAGAATTTTTTAACTACTGCCCATCTTAAAGATACAATTTTCTCTCATTTTTTCAATTTTTTTTTGTTGAAAAAAAGGTCGAAAAAATAGATGGAGTCGCCGGTCCACTTCGGCTTAGCAAAAATTGTTATTTTCCAAAAAAGATTTTTCAGATTTTTAAAGTGTGTCGTTCGATAATTTGTTTTAAAAAATCGTAGATAATTAAAGACGTGTAAATCCGTGTGAAAGCGTAATGAGGATTTCTCCGCGGCAAATATTCGTCCAACCTTTTTCGGTCCTCCCACAAGAACATTGAATTTCGCTATTATTGTGAGTCATCATTCCAAATATGGAACAGCATCATATATATATATAAAGAAGTGAGCGTAAATAAATTGGAGTTTATGTATCAACACGTCAAACACGCCTTATTTCGTATTTAAACAAATCCCTCCATAAATTACAATACATAAACAAATAAAATGATTTGTATAAAATAGCTCGATGTGTTTATGTGATTTTGCATGTGGCACTTGTGACTCATGGAATTTACCGCACATTAGAAAAGTAATTATTTAAAAAAAAAAAAAAATGTTAAGAAATTTCTATCTAGGCATTCTGTTGATGAACTTTATTTTGAGAAATGTTATCTCGCAGCTGTGAAAACCTATGAAACGATGTCTTTAGCAGCTGCTTCCTCTCAAAAGGTATCATATAGGCCAGAAATTTAATTGAAGTTGAAGGAATGTGAATCACATTTCCGTTCGTTCGAGTGCGAGGCGAAGAACTCATGCATATCGAACCTGCAGAAACAAGCTAGGAACGCGAGGCGACGTGTTTCGCAGACCGTTAAGACGGTAGGTAACGATTTTAGGAACGAAAAAGATTCTTTCTAGCTTAAGGCAATGTGACACACAGAGTCAGAAGTTCAGTCTTATTTTCTGAATGGCGTTTTACGCAAAAAATACGTATTGTATTTTTATAATACATAGAAAATAAAATGGTTTAAAAATCCCATGCCCTTAATTTTTTGCAACGATGTAACTGATAATTTAATTAAAATCCTCAAATCTGAATATAACAAGATTAGGAATTTCATTTTAAAAAATTGGACATATAGAAAAATATTTTTAAAAAATGAATGCATGAAATTGTTTAGATTTATACGTGAAGATTTTTTTTCATAATGAGAACGCCATTAGAAACAATCAAGGATATGATATCTTTTATACAATTTTTTATTACAGATAAAAATTTGAAAAAGAAATTTAAAAAAGATTTTTTGCAATGTTTGAAAAAAAAAAAAGGAAATTAAATTCATATGCGTTTAGACATCTTGCTCATGAATCTATTTTGTTTTTGCCTGGAATATATGTTTTCATACATTATATGTATTTAAAATATAAAATTTATATGAAAAATATGTTATTTTTATAGGTCAAATAGCAACACATATTTCATGTGACAAAATCTTCGAAATTTCATACATATTTCTTAGCATATATTTTATCTACATACATTTCCGTGGGTGAACGTTTGCTCCGTGATTATACAACATCGCCTTAAGCGTTTACGGAGAAACGTGAGAAATGCAGCTGCATTGCCTCTATAAGACGTGAAATCTCTATTTTCGCGTTTCTATTTCAAGCAACAGACTTTGAAACTATAAATTTCAATAGAAACAGTTTCTCAAATAAATAAAATACAAATGGATATAAAAATAAAAATAAAAGAGCACAAATTTTTTTATAAAATGCACTATACAATGAACATTTTTAAAATTACTAAAACAAAACTGAAAGCGTTTATTGATTAATAATAATCAGTGCCAAAGTTTTATTCGCAATTTGACTATAAAAAGCAGGTTTTAGGAAACATAAAGATGATAAAAACAAAAACAAAAATGTAATTAAGTCATTAAATGGCTTAGCAAGAAAATAAAGTTGATATTGTACTTGAAAATATTCCTCAGGTATTAAAAAAAAAAATTGTAGAATATGATACAGATAATTCATCAAATACTGGTACAAAAAGAAAAAACATAAAATTAAAAGAGTGACGTATATACCTCAGGATCTGAGGACGATAGACCATCGATGAATGGATTCTCATCTTCCGAAAGCGAAGCAACTTCGTATTCCAAATGTACCACATCACTGCTATCGCTAGAGGTGACCCAAGTATTGGTCGATGTGTCGGATGTGTCCTGCACATATTCTGAAATCAGAAATAAAGAATTAAAAACAGAATCTAAACTGACTACAAAAAAAATGGGTTTAAGCAGTTTTGAATAAAATGAAATTTTCAATTTTACTATTTATTGTTATTATTCTGTTTTAATCTTGCATTTTACAAAACTCAATATTTATTTATTGAATAAAAATATTAAGTATTATTTTGTATGAGTAACGCTGAGTGAATTTTGATGAAAAATTTGTTGAATCAAAGTTTTTCAGTCGACAAAGAAAAAAAAAAAAAAAATTCTTACCGGTTTCTTGTGCTTGAACGCTGTGAATAGACTCGTCATCCTCGTCGGATGAAGTGGGTTGTGGCGATTCGCTTTCCAATGTAACATACCAAGAATATCTTGCTTTCTTTAAACTAGACTCGTTGTCTTTGTCTGCAAATAAGTTAAAAAAATTGTTATTCATCAAAAAAGTACAGAAAACAATACATTTATTTTTTTAATTACACTTAACAAATAGAAAGTTATTATTGTAAGTAACAAAAAAAAATGTCCATGAATATATTTTTGCTATACATAACTAAAAAAAAATATCATTCCTTTTTCTTCTCCAAAATCTTCCACAATTTATTTCTCTTATAAATGTATAAAAAATTATTATTATGAGAAATTGTTTTTGAGAACATTTTTTTGGGAATAATCTTTTTCTGCAGAAATATAGAAACTGCAGGAAGCGGTTCATTTTTAGCTACTTTTATTTTTTTTCGGTTTCATAAATTATTTTACATCGTCTCAAATTCTCCCTAAATGAGAAATTTTGAGATTTTTTTTCTATTATTCAAACACTCGATTTCAAGAAAATAGATAACACAGTTTTAATCTTATCGATTTCTTTTTACTTCAGATTTCACAATACATTGAACACACAAAGTTAACTATTAAATTTTTTATTGAATATATATATATTTTTTTCAAAAAGCCAAAATTCAACGGCATAAATTCACAGTGGACTTTACTCAATCTGCAAAAAAAAAATGAGAAAGCAATATGCAAAATTTTCTACATTACGATAAATGCGACAAGGCAAACCGGAAGTGTAAGAAAAAAAAATGCAATTTACCTTCTTCGGATCCTTTGCGTTTCCAACAGCCCTGTTTTAATCCACCTGAAAAAAAAAACAAACAAAATGTCAACAATTCACGATTTTTCGACTTGAACAAAAGCGATTAATTGTGTGAGTTTTTTTTCTATTTTTAATTAACGTCGTACGTACCAGCCGGTGTATTTATCAAATTAGCGACACTCATGATTTCTTTCTTTTTAAATATTGATACGGCACTGCCTGATTATCTTTTTCTTTTTTTTTTACGTTCGACAAGAGACCGACCGACCGTTCGCTCGTGAAGCAGTAGAGGAACTCAAGGTCTCGCGTACGCGCCACGAAACATAGTATTCTTACGACTAAAAGAGCCGGACGAAACACGTTTTAACGAATAGAGGCGTGTTAGTGGCCCAGGCGGCTTTGCGTGGATTCCACGCTATTCTCCAGCCTTCCACGAAGAAGAACGAGCGAGTCACCACTACTGCGCCGCTGGCGGTACGTAAGTGAGACTCCTACTACCTTCGCTTCAGTGTCTCTCAACCAATGAGAAGCAATATTCGAAGAATTCGATAATGTACTTTAGGAGGGGATATATGACGTATACAGTTGATTGAATATTGTTCAAACACCTTTTCGTCGATTGTAAACCAATTTTTGTTTCTTAATTTTAAGCAAGTTGCATGAATTTTATTAAAGTTGAAGGTGGTTTTTGCTTTACTATGATTGAGAATCTCTGAGCGACGTACGCTACCCGTGAAATATCGTAGAGAATGTGTATTATAGTAAGAATTTTGATGAATGATTTTCGGAATTTACACAAGAGCGGCTTTTGTGGGTTTAGAGAAAAATAAGTTTGGGCGAAGAAAATGCACGCGCTGTTTTAGGTAGAGATGCACTGGACTTTTAGACTCTTTCACACTAATTAGTAATACACTGCCGGTCGCATCACGTTGCAACGGGTTCAAACGCGCGTTTATGGTACTATATATATATATAGGGGCTTACAGAATGACTTCCCAATCCCCTCCCCCGCACTTTTGGCGGACTTTACACTCTCGCTGTGAACAAGAGTTGAGCGGCAGAAACAAATTCTAAAATACATCGTAAAGTTTGTTTAGGGAATTTGAATGTTATGAGAAAGTAAAAAAAAGTCTGCAAGTAGAATCTTGCAAATTAGTTATTACTTTATAGTTTTGACAAAGTTACCTTCATGAGGAAGTATGTTAATCAATTTTAAACTTTACCAAAGTTGTTTGAATAGCGCAAATATTAAGTTATAAAAAATTATTATAAATTTATTATTAATTAGTATAATAATTAAAAACCATAAAATTTTTATTTTAAATGGTTTTTTTTAAAATACAAATTATATAAGAATTAATAAATTATAAATAAAAAATGTACAAATATTAATTTACGTAAAAATAAATGATTTGTTAAATAAACAAAAATTAAATAGAATTAACGTGGGAAACATTAAAAGTCATTATTAGTATAAAAATTTTATTTAAATAATTTTAAATAATAGTATATAAAATATTGAAAATTAATAATAGTTTAAAAGTTATAAAAAAAATTCCTTTAATTAAAAAATCAGATATTTCTATTTGAAATAGTAAAAAAAAAAAAACACGAAAAACTTAACTTTTGATAAAATTTTTCACTATTCCATAGATTATCACCAAGTTTGATATCAATTCATGCAAAAATGCATGAGTTTATTTTTGCGTTCACTTTAGTCACTTTTTTTTCGCGTACATAGTAAGAATAAATGGTTACGGAATTAATTTATTTTAAAACGGAAATAGTAATTCATTTTTAAAAAATCAACATACATGATATCTAAAATGTTGGAAATATTTATTTTCGTAAAAAAAAAAATCGGACAATATGGAGGGGTTTTTGTAAATAAAATAAAAAGCTGCGTTTGTTGCGTAGAAATCCGTATTCCTCCACTATCAAATTCACCGTTACATCATTTAGATTAATATCATGAATTATTAATAAAATATTTATAACCGGATAGGACAGGATTGAAATCCACGACGAGAGACCGTGAAAAACGGCGTTGTAAAGGTTTTTCACAAAGACCACGCTCGACCAAGCGAGCCCTCTTCACGATATATATATATATATATATATATAATATAATAATATAATATATATACGAAGTCACAAAATAATATAAATTTTACAATTTGAAATCAACAGTCGTAATATATGAATATAAGTAATAAAAGCGAATTCGTGATTGCGGACACGAGTCGCCAGGGAATTGTTTCCTATCCAATAATAAACTCCAATTGCAGCCGCTGCTTACGGAAATTATCACAGACGTAGTCAGTTTCTATGGTGAAATCGCATACAAACTATATAAAAAAAAAAAAAAATTAAATAAATTATTCAAAAGAAATGATTCTATCGATACCTCGCTTCGCTATTTATCGATTGTTTATAATATGCGGTACGATTTCTTTTGTCGGTATGATGATTTTGTTATTAAAATAGAAAAATAGGTAGGAAGAATGCGACAGAGCTCGGAAGTGCCTGAAATTTCAGCAGGTACACATATACATTATTAAAGTTCGTACTGCGACTTGAGATCGAAGCGAGAGTTCTAGCGACGAAAAGATAAACAACAACAAAAAAATATATATGTATATATTAACTGAGCTGCAACTGAGGCCTAATGCCATAATTAGTGTTTAATTAAGTTTTTCTTTCTTTTTTTTTCTTTTTTATAGAATGGAAATCTATTTATACTATGTGATGTTTGTTATACTGGTGCCTGGAATATTCGCGTTTTTCTATCTAGAATTGTGCTATCTCATCATTTGTCGGAATCTATCCAGCTCGAAGATACTCTCGGATAATCTGTGGAAAAAAAAAGATTGTAAGTTAATCACAAGTGATAAGGGGATTAGTACGAAATATATTTTAGCTATAAATCTGTACTAATATAGAAAATATAGGAGAACGTTTTTTGAAGAGAATTTTATGTTAAAGATGTCAACAACTTTAGGAATCAGGTAAAAATTTCTTTTTATGAATC
Organism: Perithous albicinctus; assembly: GCA_964016905.1. NCBI lineage: Eukaryota > Metazoa > Arthropoda > Insecta > Hymenoptera > Ichneumonidae > Perithous > Perithous albicinctus. Next base: position 18,459,035 of record OZ024696.1, on the reverse strand, counting down.
TACATTTTTGCTCCTAAATTTGTTATGGATGATCGTGTACATTTAATTTTTTTACCAATATTTTCGTAATCGTTGTGTCGAAATCTTAAATGTAGCCTTTTTTTTTATTTAAAAAATTACTATTTTTTAATGTCACTTAAAAGAAAAAAAAAATCAAAAATATGAATTTTTCTTATAGGACCGAAATTTTACCAAACTTTTTTTTTTTTTCAGATAAACCATCACCAAGATACTCACTGAATCATGCGGAAACGATTTTTTTTAATGAAGCGCAATGTTGTATCTTGTAAATTTAGAATTTTTAAATATTTCAAAATGAAAATTTGTGTAAACACAATTTAAATTATGCTTAATAAAGTATGCTTCCCAAAATCATTGAATAAGAAATTAAGCAAGAAAAAAAAATTAATAAAAAATCAGCTGTTCTTTTACTTGTCACAGTTTCCCTTTAACATCTTTTCAAAGCTAGTGAAATGCTACATAAAAGACAAACCTTCCAAATGCATTGACGAGCGCGACGATTTCGCTTCTTTCCAAAAAGAAGTGCCTCTTGTCAAATGCATGTCTCACGGTCGGTTCCCACTTGTCGAATTTACCGGAAAACAGTATCTTCAACGCTGTGCCCAATCCTTGTATCTGCAATTTGCCCCATAATTTACATTTGTCGCATCCCACGCAATCCATTATACGCGATATATTCCGGAAGTGCTGGCGAAACTCTTCTTTCAGCAATTGTGCCTGTACACCACCGTTGAACATTACGCTCTCGTTGAAATGATCGGAGAATGATCTGCAAATATAAAAATTACACAATTCTTTTAGATAAACTTTCCTCGTACTTAGCGCTGCTTAATCTAGCAGCTTGATTTCCGTGTACACGTCTTTCCTTGTTGGAAATACCCGCGCGAAAAACCGCTTAAAATGCATACTAAAAGAAATCCATTGCTTTAATGCGATGAAAAAAAAAATTAGAAAATTGAAACTCATTTATTCAGATCTACAGGTGTGGAAATAAATAATTCCATTTTAAAACAAACAAAAAAGTTGATGTTTGTTAGAATTTATTTGATATATTTGCGTTAAAAAAATAAATAAATAAAAATAATAGGAAACTCACCGAACAACGCTGAGAACATCGTTAACAGCCATACGCGTGTCTTCATCTTCAAATTCGTTTCCAGTATAATATTCCTCTCGTTCGAGATAAGGCGCGGCCTTCTCCAATGCCCGCAATTCGAGAAGATAAATGAAGTACAAATTTTTCAGCCAATTTGGACCCTCGCCGCCTGTTTCCTCTGGCGCAAATCTTGACAAAAATTCTTTCAAATTGGGACCCCATTTTCCACCGGTGGACACCGCGTCTAGACCATCCGTCGCCGACAGGAGATATTTCGCGCACAAGTGTATGTTTATACTTGCGTGCAAACCAGAGACCACCCTGTAGAATGCTCTCTTCTCCAAACACATTCCTGAAAAAGAATTTATAAAATAGCGTGAAAATATTTACAGGATTATCCAACCTAGGCCATAACTGCAATTATTGACAAAGTTTCAGTTCGATAGCTTCAAATTTGCAACAGGTTGGTGTTCTTGTGCGATTTTGGATTTTTAATAAATACGAAAAAAAAAATTCTGGAAAAAAAATATTTTTTAAAAATCATGTTTAGAAAAAAAATTCCGATTTTTTAATTTTTTCATATTTTTAGTTAAATATTTAAACGAATACTCTTGAGATCTCTATTTGAGAAGAAGGTCCTTTTTGGTGGAGATTTCAAAAGAGGTAATTATTCTGTAGAATGTCGTAGACGGTTTTTGAAGGATAAAAAATAACGTATTTTCAATAAACGCTATGAAAATAAGCTTTTAGCTTGCCATTGACTTTGGATGATTGGATAAAATTGTGCGATGACTTTTCGGGTCTGAAACAGTTCTCCATGTAGATACTGCGCCATATTCTATGGGCGCTTGGTCCCTTGTAACCGGTGTATCTCTCAGGATTGAGTAATAGATCTACATATTCTCCGGGGCTCGTTTCTGCGACACAAAAGTTGTCTTGTGCGTCGTCGTGCTGTTGCCATCTCTGGAATTCCTTGTAATTCTCGGAACTGCAAAAAAACACAAAGCAAGTTAATTTATTTGTGTGAAATATTATACAAATTATGGCTGAAGACGAAATCCTCATTAATTACAAATACGTACGTTTCATTCTTTATTGTTACCCCTTAATTTATTTTTTGCATTTATTTTCATGAGACTCAATGCCAATAAAATGCGTTCTAAAATACATAAAGTATGGAATTTTTTATCAAGCGGGTAACGTACATAAAACATTTAATAATAAAATTATAGAATAAATATACAGGAAGTGAAAATAACTAAAGCAAAGGAACAGAGAAGAGTAACCGTCACGAGTCGCCAGTAAAAATCGAATCGATAACAGGGACATCACAAACAGTAGAAGTAGAGGCTTTACCTACGTGTCCAAGAATTTTCTAAGCTTTAATTGTATGGAAAGTCTAATTTACGCCAAACGATAAGAATTTGTAGATAATGATGAAACCCGGAACACGTGTATAGAATGAAGTCGTCGTAATGAGTACCGTTAATTACGTACGAATATTAAGATAAATAGATACAAATATATTTTTGTATCGTATGATGTTCAAATAAATAAAAAAAAAATAGACATGTCTCTTTGTATATTAAAATTAATGTTTTTTTTTATACCTAATGGTTGTATTTAGATATCCTAGTTCTTCATTGTGGTCCCTCGCCGTCTGTTCGCAATCACTAGATTGGAAGTCACTGGTATATTTGTCTGCTGGGTTTTCTCTCAAATACATGCGCCTTGGCGTGTCTCCCTTCAATCCGGGTGGAATATCATTCTGAAATTAAATTACATTTTCACTCCAAAACCTACCAAGAGTTGATAAAAAAAATAAAATAATTATATTACTCAAGCATTAATACTATAACTTCAAAAAATTGCATTAACAAATATTGTAATCAAGCAATACAAATTTTTTAATACAAAATTTACACTTTTTAACAAATCTATCATTTTTTAAATGCATTTAAAAAGCACATTGCGTGTACAAAATGTAATTAAAGGTTTCACCAGTAAATTATAGTGATTGAGAATACAATAATGAAATCCCATTTAATTTTTTTTTTCCATATGTGATGTGAATTATTGTTATATATATAACAACTTTCTTTTTGTAAATTGAAACAATAATTACAATTATAATTCACAGGATTTACAGGATGTTCCTGTGGGTTAAATAAATAAATAATTAAATAAAAAAATTTGTATATTTATCAAGAAATAAGTAAATAGGTAAATAAATAAATAAATAAATAAACAATCATCTATGCAATTGAAAGATCTTTTGAATAGAGTAATAAAAACATAAAATGCTCAGCAAAGTCCAAATAACAGTTTCCGCACATATAAAATGATAAAAAAAAAAAATTGACCTTTGTCTCTCCTTGAGTATATCACAAACATCGATTATACAATTTTGAAAGTTCCTTGAGAATACTTACGTCATGACAAGCCTGCACATGACATGATCGCATGGCGCACTTGCTGTCGTCGACCCAAAACGGACATTCCCTGGTGAGATTGACTTTGTAAAATCTAAAATAATCCCTAACTAGAAGACTCTGTATCCTCGGATAGATCTTCATGTTATTGAAATAATCCACAGTATCGACGCTACAGCTGCAGTCGTCTATGGAGCCTTTCAGCTGAAATGTCAATAAATAATGTCAATAAATACGCAACATTGTCGTTTGACCAAAAAAATCTATTTTCTCCACGAGAAAAATCATTAAAGAGCACTATTTTATTTTTTTCAGAATAAAAAAAAGTCTATTGACAAACCTGTTAATTTCCTAAATAGACATATTGGTCATTGTGATTAATCGATTTTTCGTTTTTTTTTTTTTTTCTATTGGTACTTTAATCTCACGCCAATTCTCATCGGCAAAACAATAATAATTGAAACTTACCTTGCAGAAACATTGATCGTTGTTTCTGGTGCTCGTGCCAAAATAATTACAATTGGCGATCGACAATAGGCACAACAACACAGTTAATGTAGTGCCCGACATCGTGCCATAGTATAATTCTTCAAAAGAATCAAAGAAAAAAAAACGTGTTTTTTTTCTTGTTTAGGTTGAGTTTATTTGTAGTCGTATTAACTGTTTAAAGTTCAGTTTGACCTACGATTAGAATCTGTCTATCAGTCATTATAGCGTGTTGTGTTACTGCTGAGTGTACGACACGATTAATCATGTAACGGAATTAAAAAAAAGAAAAATCTACAGTTCCACACGATAACCGAATCGTCGAAAATTCCTAATTCACGCACGAGTTATATTATCGAAACCACACGTTTTGTTTGGACAACTGTCGACAGCAGACACACACGTACACACACACACGCTGATGGATCATTGAAGCGCAACCGTTGGACAATTGTTAGCCACCGGTAAACGACGGTAAACTGAAATCCCACTCTCTAAAATATCCGAGTCTAACGTCAAGCGTCGCCGTCGAAGAGATAAAAATAAAGAATCCGACGAATGTACCGATTAGTGATCATGTAATTGAAATATTGCGCTCAAGGATAAATAAAACAATGAATAATTATCAAATAATTCACTATAATACATTGTTACAATGTTTGATTAATTTATTGATGACACGTCAAAAGTTTTATTATTCTCTTTTAATTTATCAATATAAATTGAATTTACAAATAATTGGACATGAGCTCCTATTAATGACCGAGGCAATGAAGCTTTTCTATTGGCTGTAAGATGAACGACGGGGCAATACAAGACACCATGATTGGCTGAATCGAGTGGTCACCTTTAGGTTCATTGTCGGTAATAGAATATTTCGAGTTACGTTTCTCTTTCTACTCAACGCAAAGGCACCTCCCACTGGGTTCGAAAATGGATAATAATTATAGAAAGCAGCGTGGAAAGTCTACGTGTCCCTTGGCACATCTTGTGGGTTGTCCCGGATTATCGTGGCAAACTCTCAATGGATGATGGACGCTTTTCGAAATTTGTTCGCGGAACGGGTCGCGTCAGAGATTAATATTTAGTCCCCGTTCGACACGCCTTTCTGTCATCTATCGGTTACTCACTTTTGTCTACATTTTTTCTAGAATTACATATAATTATTACCATTGTGTTGTGATCACAATTTTACATTCAAAAAACTCTGTTTCACAAATATTTTCGTATTCACGATTTTTTTTATGCCTGGTAAAATAGGTAATAATAATAATAATAATAATACTTTTTTAAAAATAGTTTAAATTATTATTATTATTATTATTATTATTATTATTATTAAAATCAATATTTTTATTTATTTTTATTATGTATAAAATTTAGTAAAACAAAATATTACATTATTTATGAAATAAATAATCAAGTAAACTTTTAATTTATTTATAATTGCACTATGTCTTCAAATATCTAAAAATAATTTGTGATCAATGTACTGTGGCATTGGGGAGATAAATGTGCGTGATCTGTACAATTGATTCCTATCCGTTTTTATCTGTAAATTTATTTGGGATTTATGAGATTGATATCAGTACCAAATGCTTTTTGATGTATGTCATTTTCTTAAGTTATTTATACGTTTATTCCATATTACAATATCATTGGATTTTTGTTCTCTGTAAAGTACGAAAATTGTATGTGTAAAAGTTATTTTTTTATTTTTGCAATATTGCAATTTTTTTTTTATGTATTAAAAATTTGTAACCATCCCACTACTTTCAAAGTTATTTGTTTATTTAATCCATAAATTTCATTTCTGTTAATTTTTTTTTTTCGAATATGTGATAAAATAGGTAAGAAAATGTATAAACATTTAACTGAAAACAGACATTTTTTTTACCATAAAAATTCGCACAAAAATTTAAATATTGAAAATGGGAATGTACAATTATTTAATCAAAATATGTTTACTTTTTTTATTTACGAAACTGCCTCCAATTGTATATAAATTTTCTATGCTAAAAAAATTGAAATGTACGCGGCAAAAGAGTTGGGATTCAAAATGACCGCCATAATCCCACCAGTAAAGTGGGCATGCGCTGTACGTCATAGCGTCGCCACCGACCAATCATAGCACGAAATAAAACGTCTTTGCAAATATCTCGAACTTCGATTTCGATTATCTATGTTTTTTTTACGGTAGGATCGATGTAGAAAAATATTAATTCTTGTTGGTAAAAATGGTTAAATATTGCAAATAATTTATTTTAATTTGAAGTTTGAATATCAATATTTATATCAAACCCATTTTAGTATTTTTTTTTGTAATTATTCATAATTTTATTGCACTTTTAAATATCGCTGAATTTCACGTCCTCTTGTACATTTTTGTAAATTCAAGCGGTATTAAATTTGGTGCTTACATTGATATAAGAATAGACGAGATACCGATCATTGTATGATCGCGTATTGCAATGTGCTGAGAGGCACGTACATTGGGGCTATCGAAATCGAAACGTGACCACGTTTCCATGTGTAAATTTATCACGAAAATGAAATACGCCCTCGGGTATATTTTATGAGTCTACGCATTGGACCACGTGTAAAACCACGTTGAAATTTGATAGATCATATGTACATATATATTGGGAGGTCTTGGAAACAGAGTGCGTTAAAACCATTGAGCAGTACTATAGATATATGTAACTTATTGATATGATAAGACCACATGTGCGTCATATATTTTTAAGTGCGGGTTATATCCACATTTAACACAATAATGATGATAATTATTGACTGATAATTATTGCAGTATGGCTTTTATTAACAGCTGTGTATACACGGCATCAAAAGGAAGGGTATTATTATGATTATTAGCATCGTTTAACTGGTATATTCACGACCAAAAAATGAGGCCAAATATCAATAACACAAAAATTATCGTTACTCGTTAAAAATAGGCAATTACTTTTTTCACATGACGTGACTAATTTTGTTTTTGTTTAGTTTCATATATTTGCGGTATGTGACGGTTGAAAACGCCGAAAAAGGCGCAATGAACCGTTGTCATATTTTGTTCAGAAGATCAAATGGGAACGAGAACAACCCTTTACAGTTTTTGTTACCGACCGAGCAGTAGCACGACACCTTAAGGTGATGTACGAGTCACTTACGCTGACTCAGTCGGTGTAGCACATCAGCTTAAAAGTCTTCACGTGGTCTTCACTTTTTATCGCGTCTAGATGTTTTTTTTACTCATCTGTCGAAATAGCGATTGTAGGTAAGTTAGGTATTGATTTAGTGCGTATCTCTGTTTATAGTCGGCGATATTAGTCGAGACCGGCGCAACGCGATTTTATTCAGTGCCAGTGCATGTGAAGATAAAAAGTGGGAAACGGTGTCTCTGCATTCAACAATCGAGTGACCATGTGCTCCGACTGAAAGAGTTGCTAACAGTTCAAACTGACAATAACAATTAAACAGTGTTACGAACACAAGTGAAATGTCTTTTTTTATACGAAATAGTCGAGGTGGTGCAACAAAAAGAAAGGTAATTGTCGTTATTTTTATAAGAAATTTTTAAATTTTTCTTCAGGTTAACTGTTTATCAAAATGCACTGCAAGTCAATTCTAAACAGTTCATCAACAACGTGGCACGAATTTTTATTCATCACAATGGGATTATTATTGTTATTATTAATTTCCAGCATTTGTTGAATTGTCCCATTTATTTTAGTCCAACGGCTACGCATCCAAAAATGCCACCAACGATCAACACTCCAAAGCCAGGAAAGGCAAAATCAAGAAATTTGGTCCCCGAGACGATGAAAGCATTGCCAGCAGCGACGAAGAGTTTGCCGAAGAGCAACAAGAGAAGAAGCAGCATTTTTCAGAGAGCTCGGACGAGGATCACGAGACTGCCCAGGAAAAACGTTTGAGATTAGCTAAAAAATATCTGACTGAAATAGAGGAAGAAGGTAAATCTGAAAGTCAATATTTAAAAAAAAAAAAAAATGTTAACATTAGAAAAAAGAAATTTCAATCCATGGAAAATTGTACCAATTTTCAATATATTTTCATTTGCTTTAAAACATCTATTATTAAAATAATATTATTGTTGTTAACGCTTTGAATAAACTCAAATTTCAGGTTTAAAATGAAAAAAGAAAAAATGGGTTTTATGATGACAAAATTTAAAAAAATGTTAACTAAAATTATTTGTCATTAATCTTTTAATTGGAAGACAAAATTCTATATTTTATTTATTTTTAAAGACATTTCTTGTTGGATTTTTTTTTTGTTTGTGAGATAATCATGTCTATTTATGCACAATAATTAATGTTGTTTACAGAAAAAGATAGAGCAGAATTTGAGCAAGGAGCAGTTGCCAGACGACTCCAGGAAGAGTATCTAGAGGAGAAAGGAAGATTGAGAAAAACAATAGCGTCAAATTATACCGGGCATTCTGATTTGCTGGAATTGAGATGCAAAGATCACAAAGATTCCATTACCTGTCTGTGCATTTCGGGCGACGGACAATTTATTTATTCCGGCTCGAAGGATGGCACACTGGTGAAATGGACGCTGGCTACGAGAACAAAATTGAAAGTTCTCAGAGGGAAACGAAAATCTGAGGAAGGAATAAAAACAGTTAGATGTATAGCTATCAGTACGGATGGTAAATTTTTGGTGAGAACACAATTTTTTTTTTTTTTTCAACGTCTTATTGATAGATATTTACGTAAAAATATAAAAAATCAATTGTTGACTATAACTATTGATTATATATATATAGTGTAGTAAAAATATCCTTGAATATTTCACCTGTTCTGAAAAAACTGTTTCCTATCTAGAAAAAAAGTGTAGAAAAATTTCAGTTCAGAAGATTAAAAAAACCGATATCAACGTCGGAATGTTCAGAAATTCTAGAAGCAGCGTTAAAAATCCTTCTAAAATTTTACAGTTTCGTCGAAATTAATTGCTCTACAGCATGATAATAATATTAATTTAGCTGCGTTTGAAATAAGAATAAAATGAAATTTTCCGGTCAATTTTTAAGATGCATTTTTCCCGAAATACGAAGGAGAAAGTTCTATTTAAGTACTTGCGGAAATAAAAATAGTAAATTGAAATTTAGCACGTCACATTCAATTTTTTAAAGGTCGTAGGCGATGGTGGCACGAAAACGATAAAAGTCTTTTCCGGCGAAGATTTCAAACTGATTAAAGAGCTCCAGGGTCACAGAGGACCGGTTAGCGGATTGGTATTTCGCAGGGACACTCGTACATTATATTCGGCGTCCGAGGACCGTAGCGTCAAAGTGTGGAATTTAGACGATATGGCATACGTCGAATCTCTGTGAGTATATTTTTATTGTCACCGCTGCTCTTTCCAAAGTATTTCATTATTTTTTCTTCCTCATAGAGAAACCTCTGATTTCGTGACATTTTTTTCCGTGATTTTCATGTCAGGATACTCAGAATCGTCCAAAACGTTGAAAAAAGTAATTTAGAAAAAAATTTACAAAAATAATGATGTCAAATGGTTCTTCATACGAGCAATTTAGGTTCGATGCTGTTTGAAATTAGACTGAAATCCGTAAAGGGTTTCAAATTTTATGAAGTTTTGCATTTTTAGGAAAATTGAATATTTCCTTAAAATATATGTTAACGGATCAGAGTTTTTTAAAAATCTTCGAGTAAAAAAAAAAAAAAACTGCTCCCTCAAATGTAAAAATAAGCTGCAAAGTAGAATCTTATAAATTGCTTCCTTATTCTTTTAGTCCATTGTCCACAAAACAATGCGCAAGGTTGTAACACGGCTGCTTTTTTTTTTTTAAATACTGGTATTTATAAAATATTTGTTCCCTCGCAGTTTTGGTCACCAAAACGGTGTAACGTCGATAGACGCGTTATCCCGTGAGCGAGCGATAACGAGTGGCGGATTCGACAGAACAATTCGCGTCTGGAAAATCGTCGAGGAGTCACAATTAATTTTTAACGGTCACGGCGGAAGTGTCGACGTTGTAAAACTCATAAACGAGGAAAATTTTTTGAGCTGCGGCGACGACGGTCAACTTTGCGTTTGGGGATCATTGAAGAAAAAGCCTTTGTGCTCAGTGGCAGAAGCTCACGGCAAGGACGAATCAAACGGGCAGCCCATGTGGATATCCAGCATAGCAACTTTACTAAACACAGATTTAGTAGCCTCCGGTATGGCTTTTTTCTTTTCTTCGGTTACATTTAAATTCCCTATTTTTCATACAATATTTCGATCTCACTTTTTTTTTACAAATAAAAATTTTCGAATTTTTTTGTATAGCCCGAATTATTTCACCGATTTCATTTTGATTTCCGAAACAAATTCACTTTTATTTGATCAAAGGGCATTGATCAAAATTTTAGTAAATCCAATTTTTAAACATTTTTTTTATACAGACTTTATTTTATTGCAAAAACTTTGTTCGATCGTTTAAAAAAATTATAAGAGCTATTTATATATGTAAAAAAAATAAAAATTCGGACTTTTGTACTTGAGAATACGTTGTTATAAAAAAATATTCTTCTTTTTTTCAAGCAGGCTCGAGAGACGGAGTTGTGAGGCTCTGGCAGTGCGGTGAAAATTTCAAGAGCCTTAAGATGTTGTTCGAAGTCAAATTAATTGGCTTTATAAACACTATGGCGTTTACGCCCGACGGTAACAATCTCGTCGTCGGCGTCGGTCAGGAACACAAGATGGGAAGATGGTGGCGCATTCCCGAAGCGAAGAATAGAGTTGTTGTCATACCATTAGTTCAAAGTAAGATTAAAAAATAAAATCTGTATCCTACTGTTATTTTTCATAAACATACGATACGAAAATTTAACATTGTTCATTATTTTCAATTGTTATTCTTACGAGAAAATTAGATCAAGACTTTTTTTTTTATTTGAGACGAAAAAAAAAGGTTTCTTTTAGGTATTTATTTAATTAATTCCAAACCAAGCCCAAACAAATAAAACCCGGACACTTTTCAATAAAAATGTTGAAAAATAAGAAGAAAAAGTTGCAGAAAATCCGGAAAAATATATTCCAAATCTTGAATGTCAATTTTAACTACTTCGTCACGAGAAATTTTTTATCGAAATTTTTTTTCACAATAAATGTAGGTCTAATTATCAGATATTAAATCACCACATTTTTTTTCTTGACATTTCGATGGATGGAAAATCTAGAAAGAAACTCTAGAAAAAAAATCATATGTATAAGTCTCATCAACGATTAAAATTGCAGCCAAATAGTAGTCGAATCATCGCCGCTGATTTATATTTACTGGAATATTCTGGACAAAAAAAAACATCAATAATGTACAAAAATAAATCCTTATGAAACAGGAATATTACGACAAAAGTGCAAATTGCATCATAAAAATAGGATCGATAAATACAGGATGACAATGAAATGAAAGAAATATTGGTCCACAGTACAAGTATTTATTTATTCTGTACAAAAGTCGAGTTATAAAATATTATGTCCCATTTTAGGTCTTGTTCTTAGTCTTGTATACCATGCCGTCTGGAGTTCGTATAACAATAATACCGCCGTATTGAACGCGCGTGCTTAAATAAAGAGAGCCCATCACTAAGCTACGAAAAAAAAAGAAAAAACAAAACAGTACATTTATTACCATTAAATCATTAGTTCATGAGTATTATTGGTAAATCATTAATTTCTTTTGTTTAATTTCGCTGGATAGGCCGTGATTACTAAGCACGCGCGTATTTCCGCAAACGCTTTGGGCTCGCGCTTTATAATACCATCAGACGACCTGCTTTCACATATCTTAGCCACGTTTAACAATCAGTACACCATAAGTATTTTTTTATTCTTTTTATTTTTTATTTTGTTATTTCTCATTCATTTTTCACCTTCTCTCCATCATTTCTTCTTCCATCGAAAAAAAAAAAAAAAAAACAAAAAAGACAAAAAACAAACAAACTCAATACGAGTGTATTTAGGCCCTCCGTGACTTTTGCTCAAAAGAATATTCGCGCTTAAGCAAATAATTTGTAATCCGCAAATTGTGCTTTTATATGTATACCATTTATAACACTAATGATTTTCGAAATCGTGTCAGTCAGTTGATTTCTCTTCGGTTATTGAACAAAAATATTTGTTCAAGCGTTCCTAATTATCGATATTAACGTGGGGTTATAATTAGGCAACCAATTAGACCGTCAAATGTGTCTCGCTCTCTTTCTCTTTTTCTCTCTGACCGCATTAAAGTTGTCGATGAATTTCTATTATACGGATTACAATCTGTTCTTAATCAAAAATGACTCTTTGGCCACGGAGAGCGCGGCAGTGAAATTCAAGTTTTATATAGTGGGCCGCTATTTAATATTAAAAGCCCACAGTGACAGTGCGTCAAAATGGTGCGGCCTTTGATGTTGTACAATGCGTTTTATATGCAGTACCATGACTCGATTTTATCTTCATTTTTATTTTAAATTCTTTTTTTTTTATTTCTCATTCTTTTTTTTTTTCATTTTTCTTTTCTTTAATTTCTCATTAATTCGCAAAAATTCCATTGACCATTCGTGCGTTTGTATTCGTGTGATTTCTATGGCATTCTCGCCTCTATTATGTACATGATACGGGTATGTACATCAAATGGACTAAATTCTCTCTGTAAAGCGGGTTGGCCCTTTACTCTCCTGTTTTTTCTTCTTCTTTTCATTATTAATCTTTTTTTCTTCTTTTTCAGCGTTTATTATTTCGACAAAAACTTGGAATGACGAGTTTACGGATATATTCCGGACACCGAGAAAACTATTCGAACCCAATCACACAACGGAACATATATATATTTTTTTTCTCAAAGCTATTTTTTTCCCTCCCCCCTCAAACGATTTTACACAGTGGATTGATCGATGATCGAAAAATCTCTATGAATTCACGAAAAAATCAGTCGTTTATCTATTGACAAGACATCGAAATTACTTCACCCTGTTGTAATAATTGCCGTAATTTCTCAACGGCAGTATTGGATTTTTGTTTTTTTTTTTTTTTTTTGTTAATTTCTTTTTTCTTTTTTTCTTCAAGTTTTTGCATATATCTTCTGCGAAAGAAACGAATTGACAGTGGTGGTAAATTTATAACGAAGAAGAAAGACCGAACGTGTCCCTCGTGCCCCGAATTATACTCCCTTTGTACTAATTAATTAATAATCTCGGAGGAATACTTTCAGGCCCTGGGCAAACACAGATGCACCAGTCACAGAGACGTAAATGCATGATTTCTTGGTTATTTTTATCTTCTTTTTTCTTCTTTTTTAAAATTCTTCTTTCTTTTTATTAAAAACATATTCCTCATCCGACGAACACTTTACTTTCTTTACTATCGACATATTCCCCTATATCGATATACGTATACAATATATCTATTACATACTCGTGCAACGGCCGACGGTTCACAAGAATCACGCTCATTTCGTCTTCTAAAACTTCCTTATACCTTCATTCTTTTTCTTCTGTTTTTTTTTCTTTCGTTAAGATGCACCTGCATATCGGTGACTGCTGTACTTGGTATACAGTGTTTGTGTGTGTGTATATGTGTGTGAATGTGTAAGTGTTGGTGTTTCGTCTCAGTATGAGTGAATTATCTTCCCTTCAATCTTTAATGTCTGTCTCTCCTTTATGTATTAAATGTATTCTTCACTGTATATGAGTTCTGTTGATGTGGTGAATGAGAACAGAAATGGGCTTAATTTTATTTTCCAAGTATATTTAGAACTGCACATTTTAGAATTATATTGAAGTTACCAAAGATGGGATACCCAAGTTTTAGCCAAGATTTTTTTTTAAAGAATTTTTAGGTAATATATAAAAGTAATTACTGGAATTTAAATTTGAATTATGCATATTTAGAGGTTTCTAAATATTTTGCGCTCAAATTTAAGTTAGGCAAGGAGAATTCAGTTGCTCAGAAATTATTTTCTCCAAAAGTTCGTACTTAGACTTTTTAAATTAATGAATTAATTACATTCCCATAAGTACAAAATTGGCACACTTCCATGAGTACGCTTTCTGAGAGATATTTGGATAATATAATTTTTCCCAAAACTGGAGTTCAGAAAAGGACTAAACTTTATTTTCCAAATTCAAAGTACTTGAAAAAAAATTAGGACCTCCAAAAAAAATGTTAAGCATGAACATTTAATTCTGAAAATATGAAGTATTGAGATTTCCAGATGAAAATCCAAATCTGCAAGGAAATTTTAATAACTCAGAAATCAAATTCTTCAAAACTTGGCATTAATACATAAAAACCTAGAATATTTCCAAAGTATTTAATTTCGTTTTTACTAGTTCAATAAAATTTTCGTATTTCAAAAAATTGTCAATCAAGACAGTGCATTCTGAAAAGTATTTGAAACAAATAATTTAGCCCACAATTAGAGAACTTCAAAAGTGGGCTAAATTAAATTTTCACAACCATATAACCAGTGCTTTCTGAAAAGTACTTGAAAAATATAGAATTTCGCCCAAAACTGGAGAAGTTCAATGGGGTGTACGTATGTGTACGTACAATTAGCTGCAGCATTGTATTTTATGTTGATTATGTCTATTTTTTTTTTTTTTTTCCAGTTTTTTGTTGTTTGATTTTTTTTTTTAAACACTATTTCGCTACAAATGGACTACTTTGTTTATGAACTCTACGCTAATCTGTATGTAATGTATTCTGTAAATGTTATGAGATGCCGGTATGACGACGTTACTTGTATGTAATAACTATTGCGCCGGATATAAACCGCCCCTCCCCCTTTTCTTTTTTTTTTTCTTTTTTTTTCTTTTTTTTTTCTATTTTGCCTCCTCATCTTCACCACCATTAATAATCCATAGAAGAGAAGTCCCTGTGGCTGGTGAAGCGACCGGGCGCGCCTTATTGCGATAACGAGGGCACTTCTTAATGAGCTTTCCGAGTTTGGTCGTGTGCGACCCTAATTAAAGTGAGAATCACCGAGGCAACACTCGTTCGTTTGGCCGCCTCGGCAAAAGAGGAGAAGCAAAACGATCGCGGATCGGCGCCGTTATATCGAACGCTTCCAGCCAGAAAAATTTTCCTCTTAGCCGATTATGCACTATATTTAAACGAAAAATAACTGGCGCCGATTCGCGCACGATTGCCTATAGGATATATATATATATATAAGAGTCTTCGTATACGACCGATTATCACGTGGCTCAAAAATCCGACCGACACTTCGTATATAATTATCGTTATCGTCGGTATCGTCTCTCATTGACTAGAATCATAAACGGCGGTCGTACAGAATGGAACAACATTTAAGCTCCTTCGTGTATCAAAGGGTCGCCTCGCGAGATTATTTA
Organism: Perithous albicinctus; assembly: GCA_964016905.1. Lineage (NCBI taxonomy): Eukaryota > Metazoa > Arthropoda > Insecta > Hymenoptera > Ichneumonidae > Perithous > Perithous albicinctus. Next base: position 18,443,631 of record OZ024696.1, on the reverse strand, counting down.
CGACGTTAGAAAATTAAAATTACTAAAATTATAGACACTTAAGAGGACTCGGTGTCTCTGCGATTTAATTCTCTATCTCTCTCTCTCTCTCTTTTTTTTTTCCAACTCTGTAATACACATTTTTTCATCAAAGTTGTTGCTACTTCTTTTTTTTAGAACTGTTTTTGCTTTGAAGGTTCTGGTTGTATTTAATTGATTAGAAAATAATTGGAATTTTCAATCTATTGATTTACAAAACTTGATAAAAGATGTTTTTGCGTTAAAAAAAAAAATTAGGATTTTTAGTTTTGAAGGCTCAGATTTTGTTAATTAAAATATAAAAGCAACTTGAAATATCCAAACTAATTCACCGTTTGTAATAATTAAAAAAAAAAAGGAATATTTTATTTCAACTCCACTTTTCTCAGTGAAAATAGTTGAAAAAAAAGACTTAAAAAAAAATCACGTTTTTACACCTAAATGCATATTTTTTAGAAGTGTATTAAGTTTAAAATATTGCTAAATTCATTACACAAATGGATGACTAAGTAATTTTTTTAATTCAATTAAAAAAATTACAAACCTACAAATAGTTAAATGAAGCTTCAATTATGGAACTGTCATTTTAACTCATATTTTCAATTATATCTGGAACAAATATTTTCCCAATTAAATTTTTACAGAGTTTCTAAATAAAAGTTGAAGCTGTTTTTAAAGAATATCCATTAAAACTATAATTCGAACAACAATAATTACATAATGTCTGTTAGATTTTAATTAATTCAATAGCTAATTAATAATTTAAAAAAGTGTAAGTCTCCTTAAGACATAAATATTAAAATAAAAATCATATTTGCAATACAACCATGAGCAAAACATTGTTAAAAAAGTAACAATGACTTTAATTTTTTTTTTTTCAAGTGCGATATACAGTTGGAAGAAAGAAGAATTTCGTACAGCCGATTTAAGGTATTCTTGAAATGTAAAGAGTCCCCTTAATCGCGCACGGGGGACCGGCAGTCTGGGCGTGCAGCACGAATCCACCTGGGTAGCGATGGTTAGCATGCTCACACGCTCGTGTGTGATCGATGAAGATAATAATCTTATGCAACGTGAGAGAATCCTTTCACCTGGCTAAGTGTCACCTAAGTGTGTGTGTGTGTATTTTTTTTTCTTTAATTATGTTTTTTCTTTTTTTTCGCCCCCCTTTTCAACGGTCTTGCATTTTAATTAGTATAACGTGCATTTGTGGTATCTGGTGTATGTGGTGTCTTCTTTTTTTTCTTTTCTTTTTTTTTTTTTTTTTCATTTTGTCCCGTGTAAAGTATTTTCATATTTTTTCCTTTCTTTTTTCTTCTTCTTCTTTTCGTGTCGATGTGTTTTGCTCGCGTGTGTATCGGTTACGAATAATAATCATAGTTGATAATAATCAGTTTGTGTTTTCTTCGTTAAAAATCTTAGACATCAACGTACATCCACTTTTATAATAAATCGTTATTAGAAACCTATCTCGTACTTGCTATGTATTTTTTTTTTTCTTCTTTTCTTTAATATAAATTTGCAATCGTGTGTGTTCATTTTTCTTCTTTTCTTTTCTGTCGTTTTATATATATATATACTTAATCGTTAATCGTTTCGTTTATTTACATGACAAATTGCGAAAAAAAAAAAAAAAAAAAAGAAAAAATTGTGTTTCGCAAAGTCGTCTCGTGGGCGTCGTCGAACGCTAATTATTTATCTCTTATTTAACTGCAGGGAGTAATCAGATTTAGCGGATGATAATATTCGCGCGAATGAAAACTGATGGTAAAATAACAAACTGAATTCGGTTGATTTACGATCACCGTGTCTCGTGACATCTTTTACACGCAAAACACACGTGCACTGTACGCTTAAGAAATTAGTATATCAAAAAAGAGAAAAAGAAAAAAAAAAAACAAAACAAAACGTAAAGTAAAACAAAACGGATATTATTGAGAAATTACAAACGGGAAATTAGGATTACTTTTTTCTTCGGAAAAATTTAAGGAATGTCTTCACTCACCTTCGAGATGAAAAAAAAATATGTATATAAAACTAATTATTCGAAAAGGTGCTTTTTTTTTTTTGTTGGGAGAAGGATCAAATGAAAGAAAATAAACGAAAAAAAATTGAAAACTGAATCGCTGTGTGTGATCTTGTCTATTTTCTATCGATAGTTCGAGCCTAAATTATTGTTATACTGTATTTACCTATCGTCTGTATGAATGATTAACCATTCACGTGAATTCTATATTACATCATTTCTGCGCTGCTGTTGCGACAACGCTTGTTTCTTTTTTTTTCTTTTTTTTTCTTCATACGGCTTTCTATCTTTCTCTCTGTCTTTCATCTCTTCTTCATCACGGCCTCATTATGATAAATCCTAATTTGCGAAAAATGGATCGATTTTACATTTATCTTCAATTCTATTCGTCTTTATTCTTTCTTTCTTTTTTTTTTAACTGTATTTCGATCAATTTTCCGTAAATAAGAAATCTTGTCACTGTTAATAAATCGAAGTTTACAGTCAAACTTAAAATCTGAATGCACGATTACATCGAGGGTACGAAGAGACGTCGAATGGATTATACATCGAACAGACAATCGGACAAACAGACGCGACTTTGATAGGCGTGTAATACTTAGGCTTACAATACTGTAATGTATAAACGTTTATACGAGGCGCCGCGTGTTCGCTTTCACGTTTTCTGTGTTTCCGCTTCGTGACCCATACTGACAATCGAAAAGAAGAGAAAAAAAAAAAAGAAAAAAATTAACAAAGATTAAAAACAAAATAAAAGAAAAAACAGTTGTTCAAGTGGCCTTGACACGCGCGTGTTAATTTTCCGAAATTTTCCGGGAGGGCATTGACATTAAGTATTTACAATAATTTTCCTCTTCGTCGAAGCTTTCGCGCCTCTGCAATAAATTCATCTCTTCATGGCCGACGTGAACATTGACGATTAACTTCTCTGTCGTGATCATGCAATTCGTACTTTAATTTCCGTTATTTTTTTTTCTTCCTTCCTCTTTCATTTCGCGTGTGCGTGACAACAAGAAGCGTGCCCAACGTCCGAACGAGATTCATTCGAAATTTACGTTCATATTTGGTCATCAAGTCCCAAGTCTCTTTCTCAGTCACAAAAAAAAATATAACAGGAAAGTTGCATTCAAAATACAGAAAATTAGCTTTCCATTTTTTTTTTAAATATCTCTTCAAGACAACTTCTTTTTTTTTTTAAACGAATAACGAAAATACAACTTTCCCATCGTACGCGTCATTTCGGCGTAAACGCTTCGTCCGTGACAATAAATAAAATACACAAAAGTAACGAAAGTAAAAAAAAAACAAACAATAGGATTTAATGCCATGACGTTTCGTGCATTGCGAGAATAAAAATAAAAAAAAAAACGAGACAGAGAGTCAGAAAGAAGTGGAAGGAGTGCACAAAGTTTCAGCAGCCCTTCTTCGACTTTCGTAATTTATTCCCTATTAAATTTGATATTTCACTAATAATATAGAATGTCGAGTGATTTTTCTTCCCCTCGCGTTATAATAATAATAATAATAATAATAATAATAATATTTAATAATTAATAATAATAATAATAATATTAGTATTAATAGATAGGTAATAAATATAATACAGATCTATGGATAGTGTTCAATATGATACAACTATGATACAAATGTCTTTTCGTCGTGTTTTTTTTTTCTTTTCCATTCGGACAAATCGCTTCACGCTTCTCTTCGTCTCGCAAATAATAGTAATTTTGTTCATTCTTCAATAAACTTCCTCGCATTTCTCACGATCGTGGCTGATATTCGTCGATTTCAAAAAGACGTTTTTTCTCTTTATCTTTTCTTTTTTTTTTTTTTTTCAACGACTAGTTGCTGAATATCGTGAATATCGCTTCGATCGCGAGATGTCGTCGCAACACGCTTTTCCCCCGACAATTTAATTTCTCTCGTTTCATCTACATAGGCCAGTTTCGGCCACTTGTACATAATCATTAGGAATTTATTTACACGCGTGCTAATTATCTCTTTGCGTATTAGTAGGTACGTCGATCGAATGATTTTTTTTTTCGCTCTCTTCAATAACGACGAATTCTCGCACGCGCAGCGATTCCCGACGCATTTTTTATTTTTTTTTTCGTCTCGTTTTGGAAGTGCTACGAGTGCGAGTCGCGCCGTTATTTTTGTCTTGGCCCGTTTAGTCTCTCGAGGGGCCATCGAAAACAAAAACAAACCAAAGAAATCAAAAAAGAAAAAAAAAAAACAAAAAAAAGAAGGAAAACCGATGTCGAGTCGACGATTTATCGTTTCACGGACTTCCTACATTCAGCAAGAAGAAAAGAAACTGTATCATTCTCGATATACATGTATAATATAGATCGTATTTACAAACTCGCTTTTTTTCTTTTCATTTTTTGCAAAATGCTTTTCGCAAAAAGCTGACTCGCGTATCTTGACTGTTACGTCAAACTACATCGTTTTTCGTCTCTCTTCCTGAATCTCCGAGGTATTAATTATAATTTTGTTACGTCGTCTTGAAGAGTCTTTGAAATCGCGAGAAATCTTCGTATGGCCGCCGGAGATGGACTAACTTTTGTATTTCCAATTACTCTCCAAAATAACTAGTCGACAATTCTCGTTATGTAGAATTTTTTTCCTCTTTTTTTTTTTCATGTAAACTGGCAGTTGGAATTCTCACATTATCGAATTATTGGAGAGAAAAATTGTTTCGTAGAGTAATTGAAAATAATGTGATTTTTTTTTTTGGGGATGACGTCCGATTAAAAACTGCGCACTTTTGTTACATTCACGAACGACAGAATTCAAGTTCATTTTTAAAGTTCTGTTTGCGAAATTCTCGTCGCTCGAGCAACAAGCCCGTGAGGATATATTTAGCACGCCGACCGAACGAAATTTTGTGTTCCGATCGATGAATTTCAAAATAAATACCTAACCATCCATTGTCATTAAGATGATAATGAGACAATCCATATACAACGACTACTCGATCGTTAACAGTAGTGATAATAGTGGGCATATCTACGTAGTGTCTAGTAGTATCGTTTAATAGTTAATATGGCTTTATCGTGTCCGTTTTATTTTTTGTTCACTTCGCACAACGTCATTTCGACGTTTTCTTTTTTTTCCCAGATCCATTACGCATTAATTTTATGTCTTTTTTTTCGTTCCGTCATTCTTTAATTTTTTTTCCTTACTCACTCCCTCTCTCTCTCTCGCGCTCTCTCTCTCTCTCCTCATTGTTCAGTCATAATTTTCTTTCTCTCACTTCGCCTCCTCACACTTTCTTAATCTCTCTCACTTTCTTACTTTTTTTTTTGTTGTTCGCGATTTGTGTCAGTTCGGAAAGCGCACGGCACGAGCTTTTCTTCGCTCCAACAATCAACGATGTCCTTTTGTATATTTCTTTTTTTCTTTCCTTTTGTTGTGTGTGTGTGTCTGTGTGTGTGTGCATCTCTCGTGCCGCGCTGGTTTCCTCGCTATGGACGATCGCGATAAATGAATTAAACGTAGGATAATCACAGAAGAAGGGGTTCGACGCATAGCGATAAGCGATTGTTGCTTCACCGCATTAACTCCGGCAGCAGGTAGCTGACCAAAATTGCGCCCGTCGAAAGGAACAGCAGCCGCAGGAAACACTCGGGCCGTCGTTTTACCGCGCTCGCACTGTTGTACGTCAGCTCCTCGTTTTTCACCACTTCGTTCGGATGATCCGAATACTCCTCTGAAAAATACAACAAAATATATAAATATTACAATCGAGATTATAAATCAACTGTTTGAAAAATTATTTTTCTAAATTTTCTCATCTCTTTTTTAATTTGAAATAATAAAGATTATATTCAAAAAATTCCATTAAAAATTTAGAATTCTTTGAGATTTAAAAAAATCATATTAATAATTTTTTAGTGCCGGTTGTTCAAACTTTTGAAAATATAAACTCAAAAAGTTATTTTTTGAGTTTATATTTTTAAACGAACATAAATCCTCAAGAATAATTCGCAAAAATCAGGAACAACGAGACTGCATCTACGCCAAAATTAAAGAATTTATCCAATAAAAAGCTATTTTAAACAAGTTTCTCTCGTTGCGTGAAAAAAAAAAAGGAATTGACATTCCGAAAGTCCGTTAACAGTAAACATGCAACATACGTTAGAAGAACGAGGTGAGAAATGTAAAGCAGTAATGGGCTCGAAAATGGGATCGAAAAGACGATCGAGGCAAAGCAAACGTTATAGACACGAGAGCTCGAGAAATTTCACGCGAAGAAACTTTCCAAGTTCAGTGTTATTTCCCATTGGTGTGTTTATCGGGTCCGATCGTGGTTACGAGAAGCGCGAGTGTATATACGGTCTTATCGTGAAATGTAAATTAAATGACCGTGGCACTACGAATAGTAAGAGATGACCAGGTAACCGAGTGCGAGTAAAATAGTTTGCGTGAACGCGAAACGAGGACGATGCGTATGTTTCAACAGATGGCTTTCGGCGAACAAAGAATGTAAATGAAAGTCTCTCGCTCGAGGGAGGCGAGTTTTGTACGAGCGTTTCTTCTTTCTCATTCTTTCCTTTGGTCTTTTTTCCTTTTTTTTTCTTCTTCTTCTTTCTTTTTCCTTTTTGTCCGAGATAGCAAAGTCTCTCGAGTTAACGGAGTGAACCAATGTTGGCTGGATATTATACGTACTGTTCTTCTTCTTCGGGGTAATAGGGGTCTTGGGCGGTGACGCGGACGGCGGTCCATTGTAGATCGGCGGTTGTGGCTGATGGGGATGAGGCGAATAGATGCCCGGAGGTGGCACGTGAGGCAAAGTCGGCGACGCTGTTGCTGGCTGATGATGATGGATGTTGCCTCCTGGGTAGAATCGATCGCGATCACCGCCCTTTAGAACGCTCGGGGGTGGCGGCGGTGGCATTCCATTTCCACCGCCCAATATTCCGGTGCTCGTCGAACTGCTTGGAACTGTGCTGCTGGTCACCGAGACTGCTGGAAAAAAACAATAATTTACCGAATTATTATCATATCTTTGTGGAAAAGAAAATAATGATTTATTTTCTTGTATTTATTAGCTTGAAGAAATAGATGATATTATTACAGTTCTTTTTTATGACTAGAAATATTGTAATATTCCCAAAAAGACAGATTACTTTTGTTTCGCGAAGGCAAAAAGTTTTCATTGAATTTAATGAAAATTATCATTTCGTTTTAATTATGCAGCTTGATGGAGCAGATTAGAAGGGATCCTTTTTATGGTCAGTAATAAACCTAGCGGATTCAACAGGCTTCTAATTACTAATTAATTGGTATCTAAGTTAGGCTGTATTTAGTGTTGCCTAAGTAATTGATATCTAAGTTAGGCAACACTAAATTCACGGTTAATGTTACGGTATTTTTAATCTTTTATAAGTAACACACGAAAATAGAACCGGTACCGAAATATCTAATTATTCTGATATCTTTTTCAATTTATTTTCCACATTCTCCTTCGTGAAGTACTGGACATAGAAATCCAGGGAAAAATATTGAATAATATTGAATAAAAATGGAATTTATGCCGTTGAAGGGATGACAAAGTTTAAATAATTCATAAGTGTTACACAAAAATAGTGCCTGTATCGAAATATCTATAATTATTCTAATACCATTTTTAGTACTTTTTCCACATTTGCAATCATGAATTCTGGATATAAAAGTCCAAGGATTTAAAAAAAATATTGCAGTGCTTGAAATAAAAATGCAAATTATATCATTAAATCGATGAGAAAATTGTAATCTTTCATAAGTGGTACACAAAAATCGTACCCGGTATTGAATAATCTAATCATTTTAATCCCGTCTTCAATTATTTTTCTCTATTTATACATTCATGTAGTCTGGATATAAAAATGCAGAGAAAAAAAATATTGCAATACTTAGAATAAAAAAGAAATTCATCTCACTAGAAGAATGATAAAGTTTTATTCTTTCATAAGTGTTGTACAAAAAAAAGTATCTGATTGCTTCAATTCCATTTTTTTTTAAATATATTTTACATTTACATCAAACATAAAAATTCATTGCATAAAAAAGATTGCACTGGATCGAATAAAAAAAAAGGTACTGTCGTGACTGAAAATAATACATAAGCACCCGGATACTTACAATTGTTGCGTGACGTAGCCGACGATGACGAGCTGTTGGTTTCGTTACCGCAGCACACCTTGAATACGACCTTCATGTTGTGGGAGGTGCATCGTCCACCAATGCGCCTGTGTAAATCGTCCTTGGACGAGGTGCTGATGAAGAAGTAATCGTGGCCCGGTAGAAACTCGAGGCCTCCAGGTTGTGGGGTGAACGGCCTGAACGTTATCGTGAAGTACATCGTCTTGTACGGTTTGTCACAGACCGCTATCACACGTGGACTCGCGTTCGTTATCCGACACGTCTCGTACTCCTCCTTCGACACCTGTTGGATTCCAATTTTTTCGGTTGTAGTTAAAATTTTGTTAACGGTTCACTGAGCGAGAATTATTCACGTCGCTCGGTTTAGTTTCTTTTTTATCTTTTTTTTTTTCTTTTCTATCTTTATTTTATTTTTATTTTTCTTTCGTCCTATCTCATTTCACTTGGCTCTCACGAGTTTGAGGCAAAGAGGATACTATGGCCTAATCGTTGATAGACTACCGTGAAACCCCATTTCTGATCAGGATTATAGTTTGCCTCGAGACACATTCTCCTTAATCCCTCTCAGGAAGCACACGTTTTTTCTCGACACTTGTATATATATTTTCTTGTGAAACAAGTTTACTGCTCGAGTGGGTTAGATAGTTATATGGGAGCTATATCTCGGACAGTCTCAGGATTGTCAGTGAAGAGGTCGATGAACGAGATGGAATAATCCGGTGAGCGTTTAACGGGGGAGGGAAGGCTTACGATATCGTTACCGCGGCTATTCAGGGTGATTGGGAATCAAGGTATTTTTCCGCGCACCCTTCAAGTGCAGTCCATTGAAATTGCACTTTTTCATTTTTTTCTTTTTATTAACAAAATATTTTTTTGAAGTCTCTATTTTTGACATCCAAGAGAAAATGGACAGTTAATGACGTTCTAGTATTTTTAGCTGTTTAAAGATCAACAAAAACATATTCTGCTATTCCAAGAGAAAAGAGAAATGTGAAATTAAGAATTGAAAGAAAAAAATTGGTGTTTTGTTTCTGAAGTATATATTTTATAATCAGATCTGAAATTCCAATGAAAATGGTCCTCTAAATTTTAAACTTTCACATTTTCATGATTTTTCTTTTTTGGTGTTTACAAAACATTTTTTTTAAATCGCAATATTTAACATCCAAAATAAAATAGGCAGATACTTCATTTTCACTTTTTCACCTACGACACAAAAGGAGAAATCAACATGAAAAAAAAAATGTAGGCGACGAAATTAAGAGTTAGAAAATTAAATACAAAATTCTCATAAGAAATCTCAATTTAAAATCCGAGAGAAAATGGACCTCTACATTTTTCGTATTCACATTTTCATGATTTTTTTTTGTCCTACTTACATAAAATTTGTAAAAGTATGTCTATTCCTAACATACAAGAGAAAGTGAACACTTTTTCATTTTCACAATTTCTGCTTTTGAAAAAAAAAAATAAAAAAAAAATAAAAAATAAAAAAAAAAAAATAAATAAATACAGATCCCACAGCAAAGAAAGCAAAGTAAATGATAACTTAAATTTAAACAATGAATCTTCGTATTAAAAAACTGAATTTTTTACAATTCCTCTAAGAAAAATAATTGAAACTACATATTTTATAATCGGATTTGAAATCCAAGAAAAAATCGGTGTTTTGACATTTAAGATTTAAAAAAAAAATAATTGCAGGTTTCATAATAAAAAAATACCATTTTTAAAAATTTAAGCTACAAAACTAAGTGTACAAGAATAAAATAAAAAATATCAAAAAAAAATCGAATATTTTCAATACTACACAAATTAATAAAAAAAAAAATTATCGCGAAAATAATTGAAACTATAGAGATATAATAATTGTATATAAAATCAAGAAAAAAAAAAATACTTACATTATAGATGATGTACTTTTCAGCTTCGTCATCGTATCGTCCTGGCAGATAGACAGGACATATTATATTGACCTGATCGTACTCGAACGCCGCATTGTTTTTGTTTACGTCTATTATGTGATCCGTGTTGTCTATTCGAAATCTGCAAACAGAAACGAGAGAATTCACATTAATATCGATGTTCAGTAGAGCGGAATGAAAGTGAAAATCGTAAAACGTAAATGGTATTGCTTCTCACCGACCTGATATATATATATATATATATATATATATATATATAATAGAGAGGAGAGCAGACGTTATGTGTGCCGCCGCGGGTATATCCTCGCTGCGTAACTTGTAATCATAATATCGAGGTCTATAAAAGATCGGAGCGCATAGACACGAAGAGGGTGGGTAGGGGGGTGGATGGGGGGGGGGGGACAAAATCGTGTACGCGGGTACCGAGGTGTGGAGGCGTCGAGGCGCTTCAAAGCAGAAGAAAGAGTAAGAAAGTGTAGGGGAGAAGCGATAGAAGGCGTCGGCGGAGAACGCTCAGCGCCGATGGATCCTTCGCAGTATAACCGGTTGTAAGCCCCCCTCGCCACCTTCGTGATGCCCTTTCTCATCTTGTCCTGCTCTCTCATCCGCAGGCCCTTTTCTCTACCATTCGTAGCTCTGTACAGTACGATACGCTATACATACACCGGACAATAAATATGCTATGAGCTTTCAGGTGGATGCGAGACATTTTTTATTTATTTTTTAAATTCTAAAATGGCTCGTATCAAAGATTTTCCAATTTTTTTTTTTTAAATCTATTTTTTCAATGTTATAATTGATAATAATTTGGCTAACATATATTTATGTCATAGATAACAAAGATTTTCGTTGTTAACGTTATTGAGAAATAAATGCATAATTTAGTTTTTCACTCGTGAAATTTAGAAAATTGAAACTTTGAAAAATGATACATTTTCAACAGGAAATTGAAAGAAAAAAAAAAGAATTTTTTTTTTTACTAAAAATAATCCATATTTTCAGTAATTAAAATATCAACACTTCTCTCGCCTTCAATAAATCGCTTCAAATTCAGAATTTATTTTTTGATTTATCGAATTTTCAGAAAAAGTCAAAATAACTAAAAATGGCAAAACGACCAAATTTCCATTGTCTTTCAAAAATGAGTATCGCACGAAACAATAATTCACTGTAAATTAATGACAGATGTCAGGGTGAGTTTGAAATAAAATTGGGCATTTCAGACAAAAGAAGATGATACACGTGCCTCGTTGGGTTCGCCGCCAGGCACACCACCAACGCCCTATTTTTTTCTTCAAATGGCTCGAAATCTTTGGCCAAAGTCCGAGGCCTATTTCACACACACGATGCCCGTCCATCCATCCTCTTTGGGGCCGTCCGTCGACATTCGTTCATCCGGCCGTCCATCCACAATTGTGGCCCGTCGAGTAAGAGAGAGAAAGAGAGAGCGAGAAAGATAGACTACGTTTCGACGTTTCGTAGTATTAACGTACGATCTCGTAAGTGGGCGTGTAAAGGCTCGAAAATTGGATGGTAGGCAGGCCTCGAGCAAATTAACGTTTGGCGATAATATCCGTTCTTGGGTGCACCGTGTGTCGGGACCGAACGCTCGAAATCTCCTGCTCCTCTCGGATACATAAGAGAACGTGCTTGCACGGTGTACCCAAGCAGCTCTCTTCTGAGCTCTCTGTGAGCCGCATCAAACTCACCGGAGGGTGTATACCAGCTTTTGCGATCTTCCTCGAGTACTATTCTTATATATAAATATATACACACGCATATATATATATATGTGTATGGTGAACCAACGGTGGTTCACGCCGGCGTGGACGCCCACATCATGTTCGATTTTTTGCGTGTCCGTGTGCACGTGCGAGACGAACGATAGAAATACGCGGTATAAGTGGTATTTCATATAAAAAGGGAAGAAGAAAAAATTGCTGGCTATTTTGGTTGTTGTGATTGTAGTTATCTCTGAAGGTCTTTTAGCATCTTTAAGAGAAATAACTGGAAATTTCATCTTTTTTTTACGTCGATTTAAATTTTTTTTTTTTACTTTTACGAATTTAAAAAAATTGGGGGGGTATTTTGGTTGCTGTGATTGTATCTTTGAAGGTCTTTTAGCATCTTTAAGAGAAATATCTGGAAATTTAATGTTTTTTTAGGTCGATTTGAATTTTTTTTTACTTTTACGAAATAAAACAAAATGTAACATTTTCTGCACTTCTGGTAAATTTAGAAAAAGGAAGAAATGTTTTGAAAGGACAATAATAATTTGTTTAAAATGTGTATGTTCTTATTTTGCAATATTGGTTTTGCATTTTTTCTTTTTGCAGAATAAAAGAAATGCAGATATTCCATTTTTGAAAAATCGTAAATATTTTTAGAAGATATATAAAAAAAATGCAACTTCTACGACTTATTTTATTTTGATACCTGTGAATTGTTTTAACAAAAAGATTTTTTTACCCATTAAAAAAAAAATCTAAATTAAAAAGAAAATCAGATTAGACATTTTTCGAGAACATCTATAAAATTGCTGAATTTTTAAAGAAAGAATAAAAATGTAAAAAAAAAAAAAAAAATTAATTTCCTGGAGACTTTTTTTTCTATATTGTTATGAAATAATGTGAAGGTACTCAGTGTGTGCAGTGATTGTATCGAATTCGTCATCGTCGCTCAATCTTCGCTATACTAAATGAAGGGAGATTACGAGGGAATGGGGGAGCGATAAAGAGGGACGTATAGTATATATATCTATCAATTTCGTGGACGTCCTCGAGCGCGACGAGAACTGATTAAAAAGCTTAATCGAAATATGAAAAAGATGGGCGTGTTTGGACGCCGGCGACACCCACCGAAGGCCCGAGGGCACCCTCTTTACCTTCCGGTTCCTCTCAGGGCCCTCAAAAATTTTCCCCGTTTCGGCCATTTCGTCGGGTCATTATTGAATCGAACACGAGAGATACGCCAGCTGTTAAATAAGAGGGATATACACGTAGAACGAATTTTCAGGACACTCAATTAAATTTTCTAGCGTCGTAAGACAAATTTTCTGTATCCACGATAAGTCTCCATTAGGAAAAAAAAAAGTGATCATAATTAAGCAAATTAAAATAGAAAGTTAAATTACAACCGTGAGAATATTTTTTTTCTCTCAGAAAGTAAGCATAATATTCAAACAAATTTTATTTTAATATTTTCAAGTTAATATTATTATCAAAATATTCAAAAATTTATTTGGTAGAGAGTTTGAATATAAAATTTGGTGCATCTAACAAAACTCACTCCATCAGAAAATCAAATTGTTATAATTAATGAAATAAAAATATTTCTTTTATAAAATCAGAAGAAGTTAAAAAAAAAATATATTATTTCCATAATTATAAATTCTACGAAATAATTTTTAAGAAGTAAAATTTAAATTTCTATCAATTTTTCTATGAAAAAAAAAACTTCAAATTTTATTTGGTGGAATTAAAATATGAAAATTGAAAAATGTATATCGTCAAATTTTCGGTCGACATAACATTGTACGATAAATGCATAATAAATCATCCGAACTCTGACCTAAATGCATAACAGTGACTGTAAATATTCACCGTGCATATATTTCAGAATAATTACAAAATAAATATTTTTATCAAAATTTCCAAAAATTTATTTGATAAAGACTTTAAATACAAAATGTTCTGCATCTAACAAAACTCACTCCATTAGGAAATCAAATTATTATAATTAAGCAAATAAAAAATGTTCTTTTATAAAATCAGAAGAAGTTAAGAAAAAAAAAATTATTTCCCTAAAATTTCTATCAAATAGTCTATAAAAAAAAAATCTTCAAATTTCATTTGTTGTAATTAAAACATAAAATTGAAAAATGTATATCGTCAAATTTTCAACCGACATAACGTTGTGACGATAAATGCATAATAAATCATCCAAACTCTGATCTAAATGCATAATAATGACTGTAAATATTCACCGTGCACATATTTCGAATTATGTTTACACAGCGGTTTACAAAGCTGGCAGCATATAGCGCATAAAGTTAAGTGTACTCGTGGCAAGCGAGCGATACACACACACACACACTCATACGTTGTGTAGACACATAATAATGCAGCAGTAATACAGAAAATGCCAGACACAGGTAGAGGCCTCGAGTCGTGAGTATTGCTACCGGTGCTATATGCCGAGAGCCCAACTATAGAGAGAGAAAGAGAGACAGAAGTTTCGCGATCCGTAAAGAGAGCAAACCCTCAAGTGTATACACCCGACATGCCAAGCTGGTAGACGGAGGGCAAAACGTGGGTGAAGAAAATATATACGAGAGACCAGAGAGTACAGAGTGAAACATATACACGACGAAGATATACGTTGAAGTGCATCCTTCATATATATATATACAAATATATATGCATCGCTCGCGTACACGAAGAGTGGAAGAAAATGGGAGATCGGGATGGTAGCGAAAACGAGGATACATGTGAAATAGCGCGTAGACAGAAGTGAGTAAAAGAGATGGAAAATGTGTAAAGTGAAGGATAGGATAAAGAGTTTTGCCGAGGAGATGCAGAGCTGCACTGCTGGGCGATGAGCGTGTGGCAAATGCATATTGGTATATGCACACACGTTAGAGGAACGAAGCTACCATCATCACGGCAGAGCAGCGTTAAGAGGAAAAACCGAGGGTCTCTGAGGGAGGGTAAGAAGAAAGAGTAGAGAGAACACTGTTGGGATATATTCTGGCAGAAATATCAAAGCGAAGTCCGTACTGCGCGGCGTCAAAGAGGCAGATGAAGCGGGAGCAAAAAAGAGAGTCCGGAGAAGCTGGCATTTGCACGTTAGAGTTTCGTTGGTCGACGGAGGGATGGAGTTGGTTTGCTCTGCATTCTCTGTGTTGGCAGAGGAGCAACGAGAGGAGAGTCTCTTACAATCGTGGCAGTGCATTACCGAGGGTACCGTATGTGGTTTCCTACTGTGTATTGCATTTTTGCCGTTTTCGTTTTTTCTTCTTTTTTGTTTTTTCTTTTTTTTTTTTTTTAACTCTGAGCTGCAATTGTTTACACCAAAAAGTCTCTTGCGTCGTTGCCAATTGACCGAGACTTGGTTGATTATTTAGGCATCGTTCCAGTCGAGTCTACCACGGGTATATGTAAAAAGATAGCAAAGAAAGTAGAATTAATGTACGCGCTATAGTGTAGGCTACAATATAGGCTAGAGTTTAGACAATTATATATAGATTGTAGTGGTAGGCAACGATGCAAGTTTAACTGTAGGTTACGATGAAATTTACAGTGTAGGCTACAATGAAAATTATAATATAGGATACGATGCAATTCGCAGTGTAGGCCACAAGGTAAGTTATAGTGTAGGCTAAAATGCAATTGAGTGTCGGCTACAATTTAAGTTACAGTGTAGGCTAAAATGCAATTGAGTGTCGGCTACAATTTAAGTTACAGTGTAGGCTAAAATGCAATTGAGTGTCGGCTACAATTTAAGTTACAGTGTAGGCTGAAATGCAGTTGAGTGTCGGCTACAATTTAAGTTACAGTGTAGGCTAAAATGCAATTGAGTGTCGGCTACAATTTAAGTTACAGTGTAGGCTAAAATACAATTGAGTATCGGTTACAATTCAAGCTACAGAGTTGGCTACAATTTAAGTTGCAGTGTAGGCTAAAATGCAATTGAGTGTCGGCTATAATTTAAGTTACAGTGTAGGCTAAAATGCAATTGAGTGTCGGCTATAATTTAAGTTACAGTGTAGGCTAAAATGCAATTGAGTGTCGGCTACAATTTAAGTTACAGTGTAGGCTAAAATGCAATTGAGTGTCGGCTACAATTTAAGTTACAGTGTAGGCTAAAATGCAATTGAGTGTCGGCTACAATTCAAGTTACAGTGTAGGCTACAATTCAAATTACACTGCAGGCTGCGTTATAGACTAGAGACTCGAGAATCCGTGTGGCAAAACAGTGTCGGCTCGGAGCGTAAAATGAAAATGTGGCGTAGATATTAGAAGCAAACGTTCTCGCACACCGGAAGGCAGAAATCGTTTTTTCTCTGGATGACTTTGATCGGCGGGTGATCGCATTTTGCCCGGGTTCTCGATCTCGAACTTTGCACCTGCTTCGCCTTCGGGTTCTCGGGCGCAAAACGCGTTGCGCGCGTTCGCTCTCACTGCCGTAAGAGACCCGGGAACCGTTTGCAGATTTCCGATATCGACGTCGACGTGATTGGTTCCTTCGGGCCACGAGGGAGCGCAAAAGCTATGCGTTCCAACTCCCCCTATACCAAATTGAACGTTATATAGCAGAGCGGCCGATACATACACATATACCCACGCGGTTGCATCGAGAATGAAATCTCATGAACGATCTTTGCTCGCTTATACACTGCCCTCAACATCATCGCGGTCAGAGTCAACTTGCGAGGCTCCGGAATTTTTATCAAAATTTTTTTCATTTATAATAATAATTATGATAATAAGAGAAGCGATCATTTTTTTTTATTCTCGCTCCTGTGAACAAGTCTCGCGGTATTTTTTTTTACTATTGATATTTCAAACTAAACCGTTTTCTACTGACATTATTATTAGTTTAATTTAAAATATTTATACCGATCTGTATTGATGGTTGAACGAGACACGTAAACTATCGTGGAAGCTAATATGTTTTTGAGTTTCCATTCTGTTTTCTGTCTGAAACACACGCACACAAAATCTCCACCCCCACTTCTTCTGTCTACGTTATATTTTCGGATTGCTTGACTTCGGCCTATCTTTCTCTCTCTCCCTCTTTCTCTCTTTCTGCCGGATAGAATGACACGACTCGGAACTGTCACCGCGGGATTTAAACGACCGTTAGATATATAGTATGCGCCGTTCAACATAGAAGTCGAATGAAGCGACGAGAGCGTTAAAGTTCATGACCTAAAAGCCTGGGTGTACGGGATCTGGATCTGGTTCGGAGCTTAAAAGCTCCCTCTGAGACTAACGTGCTCATAGAATGTCAGCTTCGAGAATACACACGGTCGTTATTCATCCATTATTAGGGAGGTCTTGTCACGGATGAAATTCTTGTCAACGATTTTCTTCCGATTTCTGGAATCCCAAATTATATTTAAAGAGAAAAAAAAAAAAAATTCAAAAAAATGCAGAACTGCATTTTGCAATTCTTGTCAACGATTTTGTTCACATTTGTGGAATCCCAAATGACACTTTAATGCCAACTTGAAAAGAAAAAAAAAATTTATGACATCGGTAATGTGCCGATTTTTTTTTTTTACGATAAAGTTACCGGTCACATATTTTTCCATTACTTTTACAATAAAAAAGTGACAGAAATTCAATTTAGTATCGGTAACGTGCCGATTTCTTTTCACCGGTAAAATGACCGGTATGTGACCGGCAACATTACCGATCTCCTCTTCTTGTATTTCTCATTCGGTAGGAAACGCAGTGTCGAGGGCAGCCGGATAGGAGGCAATCGATCGAACGCCCACGAACTCCCGTCGATCGCGATTTATTATAAATCGTAAACGATACAGGATCCGACAGAGAGTGAGACGGGAAATAGCGTATACGTATAGTGAAGTATAGCGCGACGAGCGGTCTGCAAGGCGGGAGAGATCGAAAACGTCTCAATCTTGACTCATGGACTCCGTGTGTGTGTGTGTGTGTATATAATAGAGGATATACAGAGATGGAGAAAGAGAGAAAGTGAGAGGTAGTCGACGTACCACTGGCCGACAGTGGAAGACTAATGATATCAAAAATAACTCGAGCGCCGCCGTTTGCCACCGTCGAGCGACCAATGTTGTCTATACATCCTATGTTATACACATGTGTATACATATATATATATATATATATGTATGTAATTCATGTTACCGCCAGAAACTTGAAAAATTGACTGCGGTTACGCCACGATGACCTCAAAGTCGTTTTTCTCCCAAGCCTTTGCCGACCGCCGACGCATTTCAGAGTAAGAATTTCCCTTCGGATTCGAAAGTACGCGACAATCGACTTTTAACATTTCTTTTTTTTTTACATTTAATTATGGCTGGTATTTTTGTAAATTAGGCGAACCTTACCGATTTTTTTCGGTAAAATTATGGAATGAAAAAAAAAAAAAAGAAATTGTTCAGTTGTATTCCTGCATCTGGATAATTAAAAAAGTTATCTATTATTACAGTAAAATTGATAAAGTGAATTTATGCCATTAAAGCTAAGAATTAATTAACCAATTATTTTTAAGGGCAAAAAATGTGATCGATGAATATTTTAAACAAAAATAAATTAAAATATTTTAAAACAAAAATAAATTATTATTGTTTTTAATGCCAGGTTAACATATATGATTTTGACAAAATTATAAGATATTTTGTCATAATTTATTTCTGTTGACTTCGTTTCTTCATTTCTAATAAATCGTGTTTGACTTGCAATTTTTTTCTTTATCGCATTTCAACAATAACAAGCAAGTAACAAAATAATATCTTTTACATTAAAATACATATTTGTGTTATTACTAAAATAATAATAATTATATCCGTATTCACGAACAGAGGCAACCGTTCGATAAATCATTCAAATGTCATTAAGTTATTTTGCCGCAACATACTATTTTCAGGATATTTTCGGCGATACATCTCCTTTTTACATCTATAATTGTGTGAATATACAAAATCGCTTTAGAGACGGTTAGCGGCTTCCGCGGATTTTGCATCATAAAACACATTTTGGCCCCCGCAGAATCTTGGGCAAAATTACGAACGTGGGGCGTAGCCGCAAAACGACTCGTGCGTCAGCGTATACGTCGGATACGCAAGAGATCGGGTAAGATCAGAGAAGCCCCGTTGAAAGAAATAGTTTGCTCCGTAACGGAGTCAGAGAGAAACAGAGAGAGAGAGAGAGAGACGAAGATACGAGTCGTACGAGCGTCTCTCGTCCGCTAATTTATCAGCTGCTACGGCGCGAGCTACGCGCAACGAGAAAGAGCACGTGAGCGCGCGCGCTCCTATAATACCGCATACTTTGCCCGAAGACGAGAGCGAAACGAGGCAACGAGAAACCCGTATAGGCAGGGGAAATGCCGCGCAAACGTCGGCCGTGGCGGGACTTCTCAAAGGCCCCAGCGCGAGCGCGCGTTACACACAGCCACACGGTTGTTTCTTAAACCCTTTGAATTTCGGCGAGCAGGTGATATTGTGAGTGAAGGCGTTTTCACGAGCGTGTCGGCTTGCTTCTCCTTTGGCTTTTGCCTCTTTCGCCTCAGTATACTTCTCCTGTGGCTTTGCCCGCGTGAGCTTTAGTGTCTCTATTCCGTCAAGTACGTTATTACAACGAAACTGAGAGTCACGTGAGAAAGAGAGACTTTGAGGAGCACAGAGGCCAACGAGTAATTGAACTGTTTCACTTGAAACGAGAGATTAAAAGCCATTATTGCTGAAATAATATATTTTTGTGTCTGTGTGTGTGTGTGGTTTTTTTTCACAAAGCTTGTTTTGGGATAAACGTTTTTTAAAAGTCAAAAAAGAAAATGGGAATGATGGAATAAAATGTGCATTTATGCCACTCGGTGCGAGAAGTAGACACTCATCGCACTCATATCTACTATTTAAATCTTACAAGATATGGAAGTCACGAGTAATTTAACAATTTCACTTGACCGAGATATCAGAAATGGATTTTTGTCAATATAATCATTTTTTACTCATTTTATTTTAGTATAAATATTATTGAAATTTTAATACAAAATGATAATGTAGAGGTTCATGACTTAAAACATGATTTTTTAATTTTTTTTCACAAACTTTATTTCAGTACGAACATAATTTCTAAATTTCAAAAATCATGAATAAAAAATGAATATTCTATTCTAAAAATTAAAAAATAAACGAATGTATAAAATAAAAACTGATACCAAATTTTCATTTTCCCAAATAAAAAAAATATATATATATTTTTGATTAAAAACAAAAAAAAATCACCCAAATATAATTAAATAAAATTTACGCTCATTATAAGTTGAGATTAAAACTTTTATTTTCTTTTTTCGAGATGCAGCTATAAAATAGACAAAAGGATTTGAAATATTTCACGTCAACAATTTAAGATATCGTGTAGATAGACTTGAAAGCGCATAGATGTATCATAGATAAGTGAGGAAGATCTAGATATCACTTGGGTGCACGTTTTCTTCGCGCGTGCTCAAGCCGCTCGAGTGGCTTTATACACCAAGAGAGCTCCGGGGTCTTTGCATTGATACGTTTCTGTCGCAACGAGCCAAGTCGCGATACGGCTAAGATAGAGTTCGCAGAGTGTCCCGAAGCAAAGTCTTAGAAGTAAGTAAGGATGAGAGAGAGAGAGAGAGAAAGAAGGGAAGGGGGGTGGGTCAGGGCCCCGTTCCCGGGTCAGATCCTCAGGGCACCCATCCTCCCTCATCCTTGATATCCCGAGATAGGCTCTCCGGCATTGTTTATGGACATTGTCGTGCGGCCCCCCCTTTGAGTAATACCACAGCTAGGCTTAGTCGAACCGCATACAGACGTATAGTTACACAGTATCGGAGTATTATTATAGTAGTACACGGAGGTGTACATACAACCGGTAGAATGTTCATAGATTCGTATATAGGGCATTCCATGGTAATGCATAACAGAATAAAAAGCCCAAATTTCTTCGATTTTCATTCAATTTTGTATCATTCTTGATTTAACGAAAAAAAAAATTAAATTTACAAAACAAATTGCATCTTCAATTGAAAACATGTTTTCGATGTAAATAATATGGTGAATTTTTTGCATCATATAATGCAGTGTAATATAAAAATAATTACAAAATTGATAAACATTAGATGGTTTATGTTTTGTCTAGTTTAAAGTACAAAATATTAAGTTTCACTAATTGTAAGTACATTTTCATTGCATTATAAAAATTCACGAAAATTCGGTATTGAAAATTCGAAATTTTAACACTAGTGTCATCATGGAAAGACCAATTTTTTTTTTCAAATTTGAACTAAAATCCTGTCGTTTTCTTTTAGCGATTATTTTTGTAATTTGCTAATTTTTCGAAAAATTCATTATGTAGGAGCGTGAAAAAAATTATATGGAACGGTTAATTAGTTCTTCAATAACAATGACATATTTTATGTAGATTTTTTTTAGACATAATAGGTAAAAAAAATAATTAAAAAATAGCAGAAAATTGATATTGTAATATTGCAAAAAAAAAAAAAAAAAAACGGTACAATTTTGTTTTAAATGTAAGATTAATATTTTCATCGTGACATCACATCACTTTTCTAATAAGACAAAACGTACTTAGTGCATGAAACTACTTTTTTTTCTCTCTTTAAACTAGATAAAAAAAATCCTCGACATGATTTTTATCAAATTTAATACTATTCTCATATTAAACTACATTTTATATCGAAAAAATGATAATTTTTAAAAATCAGAAACAGCTCCAAAAAATCTGATAATCTCCACAAGTGTCATTTTCAGTGATAAAAATATAATTTTTTGTTTTTTTTGGCATTCGAAGAACGTCGAGATTTTCATCTTGTGTGAATTACCATGGAATGTCCCATATACGTATTGCCGTATATATATATATATATATTGGAGGACAGTTCGGGGTCATTTCCTCGTGCCGTGACGTTTCACACCAAGCAACGTGACAACCGAGATTCTCGAGATTCAGTCACGGATTCGCGTGACCGAGGCGCGCAAAAGCGCGAGCAGCTTCGTTCGTATAGATCTTCTATAATACACTTTAGGTGGATCGGAGCTTCTTATATATATATATATATATATAGTAGAAGAAGAACTATGGAGTAGTCAAACTATAAGTTCAACGTATATAAAACCGTTCTACAGAGGATATCTTCTCTCTCTCGTCAACCGGGCCTTGAAGTAGACAGAATTGTCGGGACAAGCTGCTCGCAAACTATGCGCTGCAATGGGTAGAAGAATATGAATCTTTGTCGTAAAGCGGTGTATGGAAGTGAGCCTTACCGAGCCGTTAATGCCCGTTCAGAATAAACGGGACCGTTCTCGGGTTTCACTCCGAGAAATATATGGCACCAATGCATAAGAGTGCATCAGGAAGTGGATAGCGACTATGTGGCAAACTCTCTTACTGTCCGAGATATGATGATTTACTGAAACATGCCTCTCAGCTCTTTTGTTACCACGAGAATCGTTTGCTGTGACATCGATATATGCCGAGTTTACCACATGTCTATCGACGATGTTATTATTGTAGACGGAATGTGTAATGCATGAGAAACGTTAGGCGAGGGACATATTTTTTTTTGCATTAGGTTTTAGCGAGGATTGGATAGATCATGACAGTAATAATAATTCATTGTACAGTAAAAATTTATTTTTTTTTGGGAAAAAAATTGTGATAACCATTGCTCATTAATTCTTAATCTGTTTTTTTAAGTTTGTTGTCAGTTTTATGAAGAAAGTAGAAAATAATTTGTTGGAAATTTGTATTTTTTTTTTGACATTATTTTATCGTCTTTGTAACAAAATATTTTTGTTTCCAAAAAATTCGTTAATTTGTCTAGTTATTTTTGTCCCAAAAATTGGTCTTGTTGAAGATATAAAAAAAAATCAGTTCCGTTATTTTTTGCATACAAATACGAAATTTAAAAATGAAATAAAATTGTAGAATCTTTCTAATACGATTTCAACAATCGTACAATTTTCTCAAAATATATTTTTATTGAAATTCATTACGTTCTAAAAATTATTTCCTCAATGTAAAATCAACTGTATATCAGTATTTTTTATTTTACATTTATAGATATGAAAATTCTTTCATCACTGATATATAAATGCTGTATCATTTATCTATGACAACCTAAAGCAAATACAAATAAATATATATAATTGGTTATATCCTGTTGACCATTAAAAAAAAAATGTAAATGGAAAATCAAAAAGCTTCAAAAGTGATGGCTTCAATGTCAAAATCTTCCAGCCAAATCTGACATATCGAGATGCATAAATCTGCATCATGAGGAAGTGTCTCTATATCTGTCATCGATATGATTAATCGTAAACAAGATATCGCAAGATCTTTCATAGCCATAAGAATAATTTAAAGTCCATCAACTTGAAACGTACCCAAGTCACTTAATACATAATACGCAATACAATATCTTTAAAGAAGAAGCACGATTCATTCCCGGTTGTCATCAAAGATTTCCTATTCCGACTACGCACTTTGTCGTTTGTTTGCCCCGTCGAAGCCAAGTGGTTGTGCCAACAAGAAGCGCGAAAACGCGACCAAATGCTCAAGGGAATATTTGTCCGGTGGCTCATCCATAAGTTTAGGAATCAACCATAGGCGAAAATCCTCATGGATGACAAAAGAAGAGAGGCCCTTTATCTCATGTTCCCTTGTGAGAATCCCTTGTTCAACAGGAACACAGGGTCTAAAATAGGTGAGATGCTTTCAGGGTACGTCCGATATAGTTGAGACTAAATCCGACGAAAAGTTTCTCGTTCACCGAGCTAAGATCCTGGACAAATGGATCTAACGGTGTGGATAGTCGTCTCGAAGCATCT